>CM021323.1:1448835-1699885 GCA_010645155.1 Tigriopus japonicus
CTTTCCATCATCTTGGACGACAACTCCTAAGTCCCTCATGGACGATACCTGCTCAATATCACAACCTCCGTTGTCTTTGAGCGGAACATCTAATTTTGATGCCCCATACGTCATTGTACGGAATTTCAATTAGTTCCGTTGTCTCACAAAACCTAATCAAAGGCTCCCTTAATTTTGGCTTCTATTTGCCATTTCTGAAATCAGAAAATCGACAAAAATGACATGACCTTGAGATTCATTAGCAATCCATAAGGTCTAGTTCAATAAAAACTGTTACCTTTTGGCCTGCGCTGGCAATGACCTTTGAAATGTCCCATAATCTCTTGGAAGCCAAACCTATCATAATTAACGATAATTGCCAATTCAGTCAAAACTTCTTGGTTTTTAGGATCATCCCAGAATCAGTTCGATGGCTTCTGTCTCGGGGGAAGTTGAAACGAGCCGAAGATGTCGTGATTCGAATCGCCTCTTACAACTCCTTACGCTTTGATCGAACTTGGTTGCGTGAAGAGATCGCGGAAGTGGATAGGAGACTCCGGATGCAAACCAGCGATCGAGCTCCAGGAATTCGGGATGTTCTCGGGAATAACAAGATTCGCAAACACTCTTTGGTGTTGTTCTTCATCTGGTTCTCGGTGTCCTTGTCCTACTACGGGATCTCCTACTCTATTCCGAACTTGAGCGGGGATCGTTATCTCAATTTCATGATCGGAGGAGGAATCGAATTAGGAGCCTATTTACTAGCCTTTGTGGTCTTGAACGGCTTTGGTCGGAAATATCCATTAATGATCTATCTTTTACTGAGCGGTGGGCTCTGCATTGGTACGGTTGCCGTGAGGGAATACGTTCCAGGTGGGTGTAGCTATTCAACTAAGATTATGTTTTAAGAATAAAGTTAATTCTTTCGTATTCCAGACTCTTTCATCAATGTACCCAAACTTGTCACAGCCTTGGCCTTAATCGGAAAAGCGGCAGTGGTGAGCTGCTTCTGCAGCATCTTCATTTTCTCCACTGAGATCTTCCCGACCGTGATTCGAACCGTTGGTGTTGGATGTTGTGCATTTTTCGGTCGGGTTGGCTCACTTTTGGCCCCACAGATCCTTCTATTGGTAAGGGAAAAGGTCAAGAGCGAGCTCCAATTGTTTCTCCAAGAAGCTTTCAAATGACCACTTTGAGAATACGAGAAGCGGATTAGTTCAGTTCTTTTTAATTAACCACTCAACGCCATTCATTTCATTTCTAGGGGGAGTATTTGTATGGGGATTCACCTCAATTTTTGACCTTTCTGGTATTCGGTATCCTCTCCATAGTGGCTGGCTTCCTGACAGTGTTCTTACCGGAGACGCGGTTCAAAGGCCTACCAGATACCGTGAGACAGGCCAGTGTTTTGGGCGAGGACAAGGCCGCCAACAACAATTCGCAGAGAGCCAAGACCAAGAAGAAGCACTCGCTACTGAGAAATCCGCGAGGATCAGAAGAGAGTCTTCAAGATGAGGCGGGTTACGGCAAAAGCCCTGAGTGGGTGGAGGTATGTACTAGTACGTATAGGCCACGTGTGTTCAATAATGGATCTATCTTCTTTTGGTTTTGATTGCTCGTGGCCATATGTGAGAAAGTCTCATTTTGTACACGTTTTCCTAAAAATAGGCTATTGTGTACTACTAAGCTCACTGAACAGACTTGGACAGGTTACTTTTTCCGGTTCTCATGTACCGTACAAGATAATGTGTGAGTCTTATTCAAAGAGACCTTTCCATTCATGGCATCAAACAAATTGATGTGTCCGAAAGTAGATCAAATTGCTCATTTTATTTAACGAGAGCGACAAGATTTTGTCTTAGGTCTTACTTGTCATGCCTTCACAAAAGCCTGTTTTGATTGTATTTTAAAACGCGAGAACAGGGGTGAAAGAAATTTCTTAACCAAATACTGATTTCTTTAGAATTGATATTCACAAATAGATTTGAAAAACCAATATGTGAAGTGAAGTGCTGTTGGCAAAGAGGATTTATCAAATTCTTGAATTGTCGACCTAAATAAGTTATTTTATGGTTTTTTCTTGGTTCTTCAAACAAATCTCATAAATTCTTGTATCACCTTTAGCGCACGAAATCCCTAGGAAATATCGTTTTAGACTAATTTTCCATTTAAAGTCTGTTTGGAAAGAAGGTTTGTGGCTTGACTTGGAAATTGAACTAAAATCAATAATATCTTGATGCAATAATTGGCAATCAAACTAAATAAAGATAAAAAATATCCAACCTGCGCAAATATGGTATGCCAATTAGTTGTAGGAAAATAAATACGTGTTAAAACGTTAGAGTTGTTTGGTCCTCCACGATCTGTTTTGTGATACTTTACAAACAATGATGTCACAACACAGTTACTTCTGAGCAACGGATCAACAATATTGCCATTAACATTTTTCGTTTTAAGATGAGCTTGTACATTCTAAATATAACCCCATTTTCGAGTCATCATGAGCTGGTCTGAGTCCAATGAGACACAGAAGCCATTGGAATTTTAAATTTAAATTCTATATCATATCAAGATGTTCTAAAGCCTATCCAATTAAACTGATATTTCTTTCTTGAAGGTGGACGGAATGATAGTGAGTCGAGGGATCCTGGACAAATCTTATGGATCTCAAAGCCAACCCAGCACCCTCCAAAAGCAAACCTTCAACTTTGGAGGCTATGGAGACGGTAGCATAGCTTCTCTACCCTACAGTAGTCGAACTCTCATGACCAACAGCTCGAGGTCAACCACCTTAGGTGGAATGGGATATGACCCCAATCAACGTCGACCTCTACCACAACCTCTGGAGGCCGAGGAGGACGATTTTGGGGAGGAGAACCCCTACGAGACTTTGCCTCACATTGACTCGGATGAGACTCATTCCAGCACGGACGAACCTCGAACCCGGAGGTTTCCCGTTGATTCCAGTGTACAAATGCAAAGGCTTCAAGAGGAGCCAACCTATGTCACACATCCGGATGATTCCGTGACCAGTGGGCATTCCTTTACTCTTCCAAAATTGACTCCCGGGGCTGCCAGTGAGGAGTGCTTATTTCGAAAATCGCACCACGGGACGCTCCTTCATCGAAGTGCGAGTATTAGTCAAGTATCGGGCTTCTTGAAGAATCGAATCTTGTTGTCAGATGACCTCGGTAATGAGACGAGATTGTAGAAGTGGTGCGAGACTACCGAAGACGCCCAAGCATCGCATAGCAAGCACTCTAATTGCCATAGAAACCAAAGAAAATAAGTAAGCGAATAATAAAGAAAAGTCGAAGTCAGAAGAACGAGCATCTCGCGGAAGAGACACGTGTGTATTTTTGTGTTTTCTCTGAGTGAATCTTTCCTTGTTGTTGTCAATATCAGTATCTCAGAAATCGCATATCGAGGGGAGGAAGTACAGAGAGCTAGTGGAAGCAGGGCACATGAGAAGATTTGAAGATTTGATAGCACTAGCATTTTGACGGGGGCTTATGGGAAACGAGGATTTGCTTTAAGTTGAGACGGATCGAGTGTCCAAGAGACGATTGTTGCATTTTGAGAGATAACAATATCGACGCCTCAAAATGATCACAAGCCAACATTTCAACGAGCGAAACAGAAGACGTGCTACCAGATCACGTTCCAAGTTCTTCCTTGCCACATTGAAAGCCGCTCGTTTTTCTCATTGCTAAATATTTGATGTTACTTATGGCGGTTTTTTTTAGGAACACTTTTTCCGATCAGGACCGCAAGAAGTGGGTTTAGACCTTCGTTTGAAGAGCATCTTGATCTTTGAAGGAATTTGTGACTTGCTTCTGTGCTCTATAAATGGCTTCGGCTTCTTTCCTCGTCACAGCTGTCACGCTTTGCAGCCGGGCGTGGTAGTTATGGGGCGTGGGATGGGCGTTTCTGTTGCCGGTGAGCACTATTTTCTCGTTAGTTCGGACAAAGGCTCGATCGGAAATTAAGCGAATGAGAACCCTGGCAATATTTCGGGCATCGTCCAATCCAGAGTGGGGTTGACCCTGGAACTCCATTTCTAGTGAATAGAGCATATCTTGCAGACCGGGAAGCTTTTGATGAGAGCTGGTACTCGAGTAAAAATCTCCTGGAAGATAATTGAGAAAGGTGTCATCCTAAGGTTGTCAACTCTTAAAATTTCTTCTCAGAGAGCATTCTTTTTCTAGGTCATTTCATTGTTTGATCAAACTTTTCAATGAGCACGGTACTGTGAAAATCATATCAAGTTTGCATGAAAATTCCCAAACACTTTGAGATTGAACCCAAAAATACATTTTACAGCTTAGTAAGATACCGGTTGAATTGGTATTAATTGAGCAATTGTTGATCAGCTTTAGAGTTACTTTTCTTAATCTGGCACATTTTTTACTCCAAAAAGTGAAAACACGCTCCGGATACTTGAAAACTCAAATTCCCAAGAAAATAAAAATCGATGATTTTTTCCATTTTTGCATGCTTTGTCACAACCGGTAAAAATATTTTATATCATGTCGCTTCGTTTGCAAAATAACGCCATCGAATCAATCGACAAATTTCATTGTAATTAAACTTCAAAACTGAAAATAACCTTTTCTTTCGCCACATTGAAAAGCTATATGAAATTTTTGGGAATTTGTTTTTTTGATATAAGTGTAGCGATTTTCGACTTTTTGGGGTAAAAAATTGACCATTCAAACCCAAATAACTCAGTTGTTGATGAATGTACTTTAATTCAGTTCGAATCCAATGGGTAACTTAATGCTTCATAGTCTCTTAATGTAGATTAAGTAGTTTATTGAAAAATGATATTTTCATGATTTTATTATCATTACTAGGTTTTTAGGTAAATAACTTTTCCCAGGCCTAAACTTTCATAACACAATAAAAGTAAAGTTGTTCCTCATTGAATTGTGGGTCTAAAAAATGCTAAGATGTGTTTGGGTATTTCGATTCAAACCTAAAATCCTCTTCGAAACACCGTGATCAGGCAATACGATTCGAAACTCTATGATCAAATTTAGAAAACGTTTCTTTTCTTTTGGCAAATTCAAATTATAAAAATAATAATTATTTTGGTTTGCTTTTCGTAGTGGCACCCTTGAATCTTTCCCAAGAAGGGTCCATACTTTAACTAGGTCAGAAATATGTACACCAAAGTATGAGCTTTAGCAAACCCTAAGGAAAAAAGCCTCAGTTAGTCTAGTGAAACTACAATTGACATCAATTGTCACCCTGATTGACAACGTCCGTACGTTCTCATTTAACCATCATATTTGTCGTGATATTTAATCTCCATTTCTTTTACGTCAATTTTAGAAAACGATTAACGTTGGGTAAAATTTGACCTAATGAGATACGAATTAGTTACTGGTCTTTCTTTTTCTCTAGGGTAAAAGCTTGGGTAGTTCTTAGTTCCTGGGCTTTTCCACTCATCTACGTCAAACTCATTAATATTTCATTTGCACGTTTCTCGTTTGTAATAACTATTTTCGTCGCCAAGGCAAACGAATGAAGGAACCAGTGTGTAACAAAGTGTTCTAAATTTAGATTTCTTGGCTATCGAACAATGAGAAGTAAGCTAATTTAAGAGCCCTTCTTAAAGCCTATCTAAAGGGTCAAATTTCCAAGTGATTTCGGCTTCGTTTGCTTAGGCTTTGTGTCCTTACCCTTGTAAAAATTTGCGAAACATTTGCGAAGATTCACCCAATTGAGGCCGTAATCTGGATACTCTGCTTTTAAATGCTGTGTCTGTAGGAACAGGAAACGTCCCATGTCGAATGGACCATCGGTAACGATTGAATACGAGTATTTGGTCCCACATTGATGCTTTTCATGAAGCCAACTTTGAAACTGCTGGTGCACTTCACTAAAAGTCTGGGATCCGTCCACGACGGATTGCTCAATTCCAGTCAATGTTCGGCAAAATTCGGAAAGCTTCGGATTGATTGTGGGCTTACAGTAGGCATGGAAGATATCCACAATATGAGGTGGATCTGCCGAGGAGACCAGGACAGCGGGGAACTCGATAATTTCGTGTTGGTATCCAGGAGGATTTCGTTCCTCGCAAGTAGCCTCAAAATCGATAACCACAAAGTAGTCTACATTGCGATTCACACTGGGTTCGAGCAGGCCAGCTTCAATGAGTTTCTGTGCCTTGTAATACTCTTTAAGTCTACGTTTCACGGCTTCTCGTTTCCCGTGACAGTCAAGGTTATTCTGTTTACACTTTTGCTTGAGGTCGTTGAGATCCATGCGATTGATCTGCCCATTGATAAAGCTTATGGCACTATACACTGGGTGGCTTTGAGTATTCTGATATTCACCCATGGTGGAGCCGGAAGACATTCGATTTTCTTGGCCACCTCTCTCGAGGACGAGATTCTCTTGGTTTTCCGAGCTCATGGTTCTGCTTTTGACCTTCTTCGGGCTTCGAGTGAGAGCTTTCAGTATGTCTCTCGACTCTTTGTCGCTCATTCTGTAGATCTAGAATGTAAAATGACAATGGATGAAAAACCAAGCACAAGGACATCTGTTTGTTGGACTTGCTTCCCAAGGGAACAAGAGTATCGTTAATCTTTATGTATTGTGTTCTGGATGAGGGAGGAAATTGCAAATATTCAGGCCCGACATCATTTCAATTGGGCTTTTTTTGCACAAATAAAGATACAGGAACAAATCATTGGGACAAGATATCGTCATGCCCAAACAACGTTGGCATTTATGTTGCATTTTGTTCCGTTTACGAGACGAAAGGTGGAAGAGAAAGGGAGGTCCTTGGGCGCTTCGGTTGCCCAAATCAATCTCATGAGGTCCTCCTAAATTTTATGCTACTCATGGCGGAAACAATTGGGGTTATTTTTATTTTTGACACATCAAGCAAAGTCCGTTTTCCAAACCGCCAGCTTCAACAATGTCTCTTTCAAATATATTGGGTGAGTTCATCGATGGTTCACAGAAGTACTAATCTGTACAGGTTACACAAACTTTACCGTCATTCTTTGTGGGAGAGCAACAATGTGGTAAAGGTCTTATCGGGAAATACATAAAAATAGAAGGAATCACCCCTCTCAACAATCATGAGGCCATAAATGAGCCTAAATTAGTGTTCGTTTCTTTGTGCATTGCTTCGCTGATGGAGAGATCGTCACGAGGTGTGGTTCTATTCCATTTGCCATCCACCTCTCTCCACCCATCACATAAAGGTTCATATTCAAGCTTCATGGCTTGTCAATGACGTAATAAGGACAAAGTCTGCCATGAGCTAAAGAGTTCACGAGGCCTTTTAAACCCTACGCAAGTTGAAGAACAGAGCCGAATTGGGTCAGCTTGTTTCGTCCATGGGCTCTGCAGAATAAACTCCCGCTGCAGCTTGTGGGAAGACATGCCTTTGATAATGGTGTTGCATCTGCTGATGTTGTAGAAACAAGTTGGCTTGTTGCTGTGGATCCAGGGGTTGTCCATTATTGAAGATTACTTTCATCTCGTCACCCATGACATTAGTAACACAAATCTCCGGATTAGGACCAACATCGCTTGTAGGCAGGGATATGAAGTGATCTTGGCACGACGTCATGGGGAACTTGCCAAAACTCGGCAGATTGCTCGCATGATTGACAAAGGCCTCATCAAAGCTCTGAGAATGAGCTAAAATGTTGGAGAGACTATTACCAGCCGTCAATTCACTGCCAGTGAGTAAGGGCTTGTTGGCTGAGTGCTTGGATGGGCTCTTCAACGAGTGACCTCTCGTAAGTCCTTGGGCGCTATTCCGGCCAGAAGGTGCTATAAAAGTTCGACTTGGAACACCTTGAGTGATAGATCCTTTCCATCGGTTTCCGGAAGACGAAGAACCACCCTGGTCTGGGATAGCAGAGTTGGATGAATCGGTCATGTTGAGGCTTTGGGCAAAATGCTGAGTAAGTGAGGGGGGTGTTGTTCCGTTGCCTCCACATTCTGACGGACCTGAGGGAGAAGGGGTCTTCTTGCTCGGACTAGAATTATTGACTTGATTCAGTTGCTGGACATGATGCACCGGCGAATTGGGATATGAAAATCGACGAGATGTTATTGCGTGACTAATGGGTGGTTCCACCGACCTCGAGCCTGAAGTCATCGTCATGCCCGGATCAGTATTATACATATCATCTATGAGCTGCTGCATGGGTTCACTTTTGGCCGAGTCTCGGCTCACTGATGGCCTCAGACGGTGGACAATGTGAGCATCGCCAGAGTTAACCGAGCTATCCGAACATCTCCGTGGAGATGGAAATGAGCTTTCTCCGGGAGATGGGGCTCTCAAGAGAAAATTTGGGGACATGTGACCCGAGCTGGCACTACTATTGTCTCCCGTGGAAGTTCCAGGCCAAGCTGATGAAGAGGTAGCTGTCTCGAGGTGTAGTCTTCGGCATTCTTCTTGTAAAGCTCTCACATCTGAAGGAGAAGGATCATTACTGGCTGGGCAGCTATTTTGTTGAGTAAGCGCCCCTCGATGTTGCAGAAAAGCAGGAGAACCTTCGCTGAGCCGTCTCACGGGACTATATCTTTCCGTAGCTAAATGTGATGAATGGGATTCCTTAGAGCCACTAGACGAGCCCGCACCCGAAGATGATGAGCCTGATTTGCCTATTTCCATCACAGTTGAAAGACCTGTTCGTCGTTGGCGAAGACCTGACGTTACTACATTAATTCCCATGGGTTTACTGGGTGAAGTGAGGGGAGATATGGAGACAGAGGCTCCTGAAAAAGAGGAAGGTGTGACGGGGAGCAACACGGGCGATTGATGTCCTCCCAATGGACTGTGGTTTTGCATTCGAGTTTCAACCTCTTGCACAAGATCTGCATTGATTTCAGGTGGTTTCTCGAGCACAGTGTGAAGCCCAGTGCGACGTTTCCGGGGAGAATCTGGTAAGACTGATGTGGCCGGAATTCTCTTGCCTTTTCCCATGTATTGTTCCACAAAGTAAGGATTATGAGACTCGGACCCGAGGACGACTTCAGCTCCCGGACCTTCAGAGGTGCTATCTCCAGGATTGGAGTGGCTGGAAGGAGTTGGCGAAGCAAAACTATCCTCGCCGGAGGAATGCGGTGAGCCGCCTATAGAAGCGGGTGCCTCAGCAGATTGAAACTGACCAAAATATCCTCCTCCATCAGACGCCCTTCTCCCGTGTTGGGATGCCATGCCCAGGGCAGGCGGAGGTTTTAACAAATGTGGGTCTTTGACACTGAAATTCTCCGGTGGCATCCGACTAACAAGCGGGGTTAATGTCAAGTTGGTCTGTGGAAGGATATCTCTGAAGTCAGCCGCATGATAACGGAATGGAATGGGTGGGGCATCCGAGCAATTTGGAGTCTGTTCTGGGCCTAGAGTGTGTCTCCTGATATTTAAAAGCCGCTCCGTGTCATGAGTGTCCAAGGAGAGTAAAGACATGGAGGATTCTTCATTGAACACTTCTGTAGGGCCCTTAGGAGAACTTGGACCACTACTATTTCCACTTGAAGAGGCTCCATTATTGAAGAAGGGAAGCATGGACGTGGGGGACAATGGAGGAGGTCCAGGACCCGAGAGTACCACAGACGGGATGTTCACCGAGCCCGGAGTTGTGAGTTGGAGTTGCTTTCTCTCGGTCTCCTTAAGACTGGCGTTGATCATGTGGTAAATGGCGCTGATGTCGTCGCACTTTTTCTGACTGACACACGATATCACAGCTTCTCGACTGACTTTGGCTCTGCCAACGATATAGTTCACTATCGCCTCGTTGATGGGCGGGACCTCATCGACAATTCGGCCCTCAGCATCTCGCTGCACAGAATCAGGAATAGGTGACAAAATAGGTGACAAAATCTCAACTGTTGGCGGGTGCTTGCTACACCCCATTTTAGACCACGGATGTGAGGCGATCTGGTGTAGACTGAGACGACGTTCCGGGTCAAGCACTAAAAGACCTTTAAGTAAATGCTCGCATTGAGAGGACAGGAAGAACGGGATTCGATACTGACACTTCACTACACGGGCACGCAAGTCTTGCAAAGTGGCTCCGTCGAACGGCAGAGAACCACTGACTAGCACGTATAAGACCACTCCCAACGACCAAATGTCAGCTTTGGGCCCCACGTATTGCTTGCCTTCGAATAATTCCGGAGCGGCATAAGGGGGACTTCCGCACCAAGTCGAGAGTAATCCCGTCTTCGAAAAGAAGTTACTGAAACCAAAGTCTGCTAACTTGATATTATTCTCGGAATCCAAAAGAAGATTTTCCGCTTTGAGATCCCGATGAACCACTCCGTGCGTATGGCAATAGTGGATTGCGGCCAGAATTTGACTAAACACGAAGCAAGCTCGAGTCTCGTCCATTTTGCCGTTGGACACGAGATGATCAAAGATCTCTCCGTTGGCCGCAAACTCCGTCACAATGTACATCATGGAGTCGGTTTCCATCACTTGATAGAGTTGAATGATGTTCGGATGGTGGAGCGTTCGCATGATCTCGATCTCTCGATAGATCTTGTTTAAGTTATCTTGATCCAGATCATTTTTCTCCACGATCTTGATCGCCACTTGACACTGGGTCAGCCGATGAATACCCAAACGGACTATGGCAAAGTTACCCTTGCCCAAAACCCGTTCCAAGTCATAAAGCCCGACCCGAACCAATTGTTCCGCCTTGCCTCGTCGGACCCCACGGGCCGAAGCACGTTTCATCATGGTCCCACCACTAACGAGAATCCTTCAAGTGGGACACCAGGACAACATTGGCCAAGGTCACGGTCAAAAGAAGACCGGGCTTTAAAGTCCGGACCATGTCGAGTGAGGGTCTTAAATGCACACCTCTCCCTCGACAACGGGTCTAAGCTTGGACTTGAGGTGGTTCCTCATGTTAGTTGGGTTTCTGGTTCTCGTGCTTCTTGGCAGCCTCACTCCCGGACTCTCTCTGTTCAGCTTGTGGACTGACTTGCCTCCTCCACCTCCTCCTCGTTCTCGTCGTCGTCCTCGCCGTCGTTCTACAACGAATGGCTCGTATCTGCAGCCTACTCGACCGACCACTTCTTCGTCTTGCCTTCTTCTTCCTCACTCGCTCTTGAGTTGAGTCTTCACTAGCACTCCGTCGACGATCCACGTACGTTTGCACTCCCAAGTACGTCTTTCCTACCCTTTGCTCTGTTCTCTTCGGTTTGACTATGGCACCGCTGACACTCAACTGAAGACGGAAGACCCTAAGGACCAGTGATGCGGGACCAAACCCGACCAATCCGATGATACAGGGTCAGAAAAAGGTCTCACAAATGCAAAGCGGTAAATGCCTGGTTAGCTGTAAACTAGAAAATAGAGAGAGGCATTCACAAGAGGCGTAGAGTTCAAAAGAAATGGTTACTTAGAGTTTTAAGGTCACTGGTAGATCCGGCAGTTGGAAGCTGATATCGAAGACAACGGAAGAGGGCGACGGATGTTGGATCTAAATTGGTCCTATCGCGTCATAAAGCTTTTCCGTGATAAGGGAGATATTGCAAATCCATGTCATCCGTCACGGAAAGGATCATATGTTTAGGGGCAATTAGATGGTCAGAAATAGTTTATTTCATCGTCCACCTGAAGCAACCATCGCATCAAAATTAGCGAATCTTGTTCAAAAATCAATCTCTTGGAATCTGACCCCAAGTTCAAGTATCTCTAGATAAACTCAATGCCGAGAGATAAGCATGCAGAGTATCAAGATGAGCCACGAGGCAAGTCGCAATGAAGTTTTGGAATGGAATTGTTTGAGCCATTTTAAATGTTTTCTTTTTTTTACAGTTTTACAGGCATTTTCCAAATAATATAAGACCCAAAATCTTGCGACATATTGGCGAACCTGCAAACTTAGGGAGTCGAGATATCCGAGAGAACGCCAAGTCAAAGGACACTGATATACTTAACATGAAATGACTTTGGAACTCCATGGAAGTGCCATTTACACGCTGAGCTTACGCTCCAACCAAATCGAGCGACGAAAGAAACCCTTATCCACTTTGATGGACGGGTAATATGACACATGAGCTCATGGGAATCATAGTCACACCTCTTTATGAGCAACGATTAAAGGCCATCAATGTGGTAGTCATGAAGCCAGTCAGTGAATCGTTGGTGTCAGTAAATCCCCTTTTGTAATCTTTTTTTGGCCCCGGAAATGTCCATAATCGCTATACATAGTCCATGCTCGTTTTAAATTATTCGTATCTGACGTCAATAGAGCGGGTTGGGTCCAAAAGTCATGAGGACCCACAAGAGAAGAAGGAAAGAAGGAGGAGGCGATTGGCACCGTTGGCGCCGCAACGAACGAACGAAAAAGGACCTCAAAACACTATTTGCTATAAGGGAACGACGCACGCCCTCGAGACCTCGGAAAAAAAGACTCAAAAGAAAAAGAAAAAACTCGCTTTGATTACTATGAGTTTAGGGGTGCAAATTTCAGGCAAACAATGATTTATGTCCAAAAAATAGGTTTTGCCGATTGATCATAAATGCCGATTTTCGGTTTAATTGCTATTGTTTTTGGGTTTTTTTTTTTAGTTGAACATGGAAATCTAATTTTCGACCAAATTCAAACGAAACTGAATAAAAATCTACTTAAAAAAGAAGCTCGGATTTTTTTGCCCCAAAAAACGAGAACAAAAGGCCAGCTTAAAGTTTTTGCCATTTTTCAGGCAATCTTTAGTTTTTTTTGGCCATTTTACTCACCGTTTTTAGATTTATATACCATATCGTTTGCCTTTGCCACGCATTTTACTTGTCAAATTTGTACGAGGCTTAGTTTACTTTTCAGAAATTTGCACCCTTCCCTTAAGCTCCCGTAAGCTTTTAATAAAACGCTAAAATGTCTGGCTAGAAAGTACTTCAAACAATAAAGATCATGCCGTTCTATTGTATTACTAGCGCACTAAGAACTAAACGACTTCCTTACTTGAATCCAGAATCGCTATTATTGACACCTCAAGGTTTATTTGCCATTTTCCTCATCACTCATGGCTTGTCCCCCAAAAACTATCGGGCCTTAATCATACTTACCATTAGTGGCCCATTCATGATGGACATTTAAATGAGTTAATCAAGGATCCAAATGGCTTTAAGATGGAAACACGAGCGTGGTTGAGCTTAAGATAGGTTGAGCTAAAGGCTTTAGGTTGAGCAATCAAAGCATTAAGGTGTGATTCAACATCTAATTGAAATGACTAGTCTCTCAGAAATATTTTTGACAAAAAGCGCAAAAAGATGTGCTTGAGAAGCGAAGAGACAATTCAAAAGTTAATGGCTTGGGCTAGTTTTACAAAGCAAAACTGTGACTGGCTGGTTCTATTTCCCTTGGGGAAAGATCCATAGTCCAACGTTTAAAGCGTGCTTTTGTCGACCTTGGTTGTTTCAAATACATAACACTTGCACCGCAGGAAATTTTATGATTATTGTTTTTTGTTGGGACCACTCAAACCTCAAAAATATGGGTATAAAGTGTATAAAAACATTAAAAAATTTGTGAACGAATATTTGTATCGGTGTACATCTAACCAATATTTCAAACATTGATTGGCAGTTCTGATTAATTTACGGTATATACGGTTTGGCGCAAAAAAAGGGCCAAAGGTAAGGATTTGGAGGCTCTTTATCAGATCTACAGTACTGTTGTGCCAAGGTGCCAACTCAGTGTGGCGAAAATTGGCTTTTGAGTTTGAAAATGAGCTTTTAAAGTCGATGCACATCTACCTAACAGTACTGGAATTATCATTTCAAAGGTATTGACAGGGTGATTTGATTTGCCAATTCTTGAATCAACAATTTTAAAAACTCATTAAATTTTGCAATTTTTAAACAAGTTTTTATTGATTTAAAAAATAATAATTACCTATGTGTTAGTCACTTGATTTGGAAGCTCTGATTTTTTTTTTCTATTTGCTTGATTGACTGACATTCTTGTTATTATGGCGTCTCTATCGATCACTAGAGCAAGGAAAAAGTAGAAAAACCGATGAAACAGTTTTTAAAAAAGTTGAAAGAGCAAAAAAAAAGTTAGCAGATCTATGCTATTCTTCTTAAGCAAATACAGTCGAATCTCAATTTAAGCAACTTTACTGTCAGGGCAAAATGTTGGTTAAATTGAGATTTTTCTTATATTGAGACTCAAGAAGATTGGCTCAAGAAACGATAAAAAATACAAGAAACTACTGGAGGAGTTTACCTTACCTTTATAAAACCTTATAAGCTTACTTTTGTTACAAAAAATCTGATAATGACTCAAAAACTTTGCTTTTCAAAAATAGTCATTAAAACACACAAATTGACATTGCAAGTGCATGCATTTGTATCTCCATTACGAACATCTTAAGAACTTGTTTCAATCTCAGTTTGACAGAAAAAATGAAAGAAAAAAGTACAATTTTGTCTTCTGGATTGTTACATTATTAAACCTTTACGGGGAAAACAACTTCTTAAAAAATTTGAGCCGTCCAGGCTTTCATACTGATGAAGTTTTTGCTATTTAGTTTTGGAATATTTCAACTGCAAATCATCTATTCTCAGTTTGACCTTAAATTACCTCAAATTTGAGAGACTTTCTTGGGATGACAAGGCACTTCCTTGGGTTTTTTATTTTCCATTAGGTTTTGCTTTGGCAGACACAGAAATTCGTTTCACTCTCAAACATTGCAGATTTGTTGGTGAAACTAATATGTGCTTTTATTAGTTTTTATAATTGTCGATAAATATTTTTTTAAACTTCAAATAGTCTTTAAAGTAGTTCTTGTTGAGTGGCATTTTGGACAATTTTTGGTGATTCTAGGGAAAATAAGCATTTGAAAATAAGCATGAAACTGTTTCTAGGTGCTTCATTTTTTACTAATGTATGGAAAGTTCACACATGGTAATTTTATAACTATGAACTCTTCAAAACTTGCACTGAAAGAGAGTTTTTTAATACAATCAGAGTAACATTTTTCTTTTGAGAAAGTGGCATGCATAAAATCATCCTCTTTTTGTTTCAGTTTCTTGGAGACATTTGCCAGCGCTATTATATTACTTTATTATATGTTTGTTAGAATGGTTTGATTTGACCTCAATGAAATCAGATTCGAAAGAGGGTATTTTAAAGGTCAAAAATACAAGTATTGGTTAATTGTCTCGAAAGGTCAAAAAGCGTAACGAGTGAAGAGTGCGCTAACTGGACCACAAAAAGCGTAAAGAATTTCCATGAGATTCTTTGAAAAAGCGACAGATTTGCGCGCAAGTATAGGATATGAAAGAAATAGTAAGGTATTTTATTCTAAAATTGGTGAGAGATTAAAAAATAGCATAAAAAGTGAAAATAGTTTTTCCTCAAAAAGTGGTATCTATCAAACAAGGGCAAAAATTGAAAAGTTTTCCCTTATAATTTTTATCCTTTCTCTATTAATAACTTATTTATTGATGCTGGGTCAAAAGGAATAGCAACCGAAAAAGCAATTGGTCCAAACAAAACTAACCAGAGTAAGTACTTTGCATAATGAGATTTAAAATTTATATTATTTGTGTGTGCAATGTTGTATGGTTGCAAATTCAAATAATCAAAAAGTTGAGTTTCAGATGTTTTGTACTAAAAATCCATTCTGCTTTTGAAGTCCTTTAAGCACAACCAGGGAAACAGTAAATATGTACAACCTCTGAGCTCAATGACACAAATTTTTGCTCTCATGTCCAATGTATATGGCCTTTTTCAAATAAACGTAAACATTGGGACCGCTTTTCTATCGCGCCATCTAGACTTTCCATGTGTTCAAACAATTTCTGTCCAAACTCGTTGAAGGTTTCGAGTAACGCCGAAGGAATAACATATTTGAGGGTGTCAAAGGGAAAAAAATAAAAATAAAAAAATGGTGTCAAATGCAACTTTAACCATCCATGCACCATAGACAAGCAAAGTTTATGCAAAGTGTGTAGAAAACTATTTCAAAATTGTTCTTTTTAGAAGCATACTTTTTAAAAAACAAGTTGTTCTGTCGGTAGATAGTGGTAGTTAAAGGCTTTATATGGTAGTAAAACGTTTATTTCAAAATTCGTGACGTTTACTTGAAAACCTCCTTGGAATTGCAGCAGCCGAAAGTAAATCTTTGAAGTCGACTTTTACAAGGGCTCAGATAAAAGTTGCAAAGCGCAAATTGCATCAAAAATAGCACCTTTTGGCCATTTTTGTCCATTTTGGTAGCATTTTTGATTTTTTGCATAAATTAGTAAATGGCGCTTCTTTTTTGGCTAGGTATTTATCTAAACATTCAGTTTAAGATATTGACGAATTTTGATTTAGCAGAACTTTTATAACCAAAAGCAGAAATGCAAAATGGAAAGAAAATGACTTTAAATAATTATTTTGACCCAAGAACGTTATTTTCCTAAAATGGAAATGATTTTGTACGCCATGACATGACCAAGAGTTCCAACAAACAGTATCATTATAGTCTTTTCATGGCACAGAAATAATTGCAACAAAGCAAGTCCAGCAACTCTTCATTTTGGTAAAACTGTTGTAATTATTGTTAGAACCTTCCATTGTAAATGTTCGGTTCATGTATCATTTCTGTAACCAGTTCAATTTCTGGCAAAGTAATTGTAATTGTTGTTAATTTTATTATTTTGCCAAAGTAATTGTAATTTTTGTCAATTTTATTATTTTGCCAAAGTAATGGCAGATGCCGGGGGAGGTTTGAGTGATCTCTTCAAAAATCGGATCGCGGGCGGATGAAAGAAGAGAAAAGGCTTGTTTGACAAAGTAAGAATTTGGTCAGTGCAAGAGTTTTCGCATTTTACACACCGCCTTTATGACTTCGACGCTATGAAAAATGTCGAATGGCGAGTTTGGACATATTGACTCTCTGTTTTGTAAGAATATGCCAATTTTATTCATTTAATCAAAAAATAGCAAGCACTGAAAAAGACCTTTGCTATTGAAGAGAAACAGGTACAAAACACAACATTTTGTTTGGTACCTTGATGGTTTTGGAGTTTGACGATACAAATCAGTGCTTGTAACATCACTTACACTTAGACTCACACAAAAACAGTGGCCTTTTGTTGTCAATTTTCTCATGCAAGAATGAGCAAATAAAGTGTGCATATTTTTCCAAAATCCTAACCAAAGGTGTTTTTACAATTCGGCATTTTTCATAGCATATAAGTCATAAGGGTGGTCTTTAAAATGCGAAAACTCTTAAACTGCCCAAATTCTCACGAGCCACCCACTGTTGCCAAACAAGCCTTTTCCCTTCGTTCATCCGCCCGCGATAAGATTTTTGAAGAGATCCCTCAAACTTCCTCCTGCATCCCTAATTGTAATTTATCACATGTTTTGGCATAGTAATTGAACTTAATTTATTAATCTTTTTTGGCATTGTCGTTATTGTAAATAACATTTTTGGCAAATTAATCATAACTTTAGAAAGTAAGATTTTTCAAGGAATTGATCCAACTGTGATCCAAGCACAAATTTGGCCTAAGATAGAGGCAAGATAATGGCAAAGACTTTTAACTTCATGGGTATCCTCACTTAAATCGTGTGCCCAAAATTGCGGCTCAGTTTTATTTCTAAATTTCTCCCATGGAATAGTTCAAGGCAAGCTTCTTTTGGTTCCATCCATTTTTGTTGATGTTATCTGAAGCTATCTGAGATCCAGGTAGTCTTAGCCTTAACCCCTTTAGGCTTAACAAAATTCACAAATTTTCAAGCTTTCATTGTCCTTCTAGCATTACGATTTGTCGTAATTTAGTTCACTGATTTGCATGATTTAAACCTTCTTTAGAACATCTGTCACAGTCTCACAGACCAGACACCACGCGAGTCTTGCTTATTCAATGCATCGAATCTCCTGGTCGTGGACTCGACACGAGTCCTACGAGCCTTTTTCTAAAGCTCGTTCCAAGCCAATCCTCACCCAACCTATTGAACAATAACAACAAACCCGCTTCGCCCTCTTCGCTACTAGAGACCTCTCCAATCTTATTTCCAAAATCGGAACCCGAATCCCGCGTGATCTTCACTCATCGTTACTACAATGTGGACATCCTCGGGGGGTTGGCCGCCCGTGTCGCCTCGCGTGTTCTCGGCCATCCGGAGTGTGGACGTGTCACTGTTATCGGACGTGCCCGACGATGCCGAATTGCGTCCCGTGTTGGCCACCTTGGTGCGCTTGTCGCTGATCTCGTCGTTGGACTCGTCGCCGTCGTGTTCGGCCGATCGCACGGCCATCTTGGGCATCTTGTCGCGCATCGAGTTGGTCAATAACTTGGTGGCCTTACTCTCCATTGATTTCCACGCCCTGGAAACCGATGTGCGCAAAGAATTGGCCTTTCGAGCCAGCCCGGCGGGGGCCCCGGGGGCCGTGGGCGGCGGCGAAAGCCCGTTTATCCCCTCTTTGGCCTTGGGACCGGCCTTGGAATTCGAACGATCCGATGCCACGCGACGATTGAGGTTGGTTTTGGCCGAGATCATCTCGGTCATGGGACAGGTAAGATAAGAAACAAAATCTGTTCAGACTAATACAGGCTGGAATAACTTAACAGAAGAATAAACAGAAGAAAAACGAGTGAGACTCTCCTTTTTTTCATCCATTTTCTTTGCTTTTGATTCAACCACATCTTTTTAGAAAAAAAAAACAAAATGTGAGGCAATCTCTAGTACTTTCCACTGATTTCTTTTGAAATTATAAATCACTACCAGTAATTGGAGGCATTCGGCCAAAATTCCAGTGTCAATTAATTCATCCAAGAGCAACGAGTATTATCTTTTGGCAATGGCTTAACTACATGACGCTCGGAAAGGAAAGGAGTGACGAAGTTTTATTTATCTAGATTCAATTGCACAATGCTCGGATGTTGGAAGAGCCGGGCTTGACCGAGTGCCCCATATTGACCCAATCCTCCGAATTGTTTGATCATTTGGTGTATTTTTCGGAAGTCTGTGATGTCTTATGCATCGCAATGGCGGAGTTGCCGAATTTGTTACTACCTTGTGAAGTAGCTGAGGCGTTGTTGCGATTCAAATTCGGGTCGAGCATCATTTGCCACGTGGTGGCCAATCAGCCCGATTCCTTCAGTGATGGTATGTTTCAGAGAACCAAATCATGAGCATTGTTTGGTTTATGATGCTTCGTTTTTTTCAGTCGTGTTTCATTTGCTGAAGAATGGAGACAAACAAGACGAGGCCCAGGGGAACAAAGTCCGACAGGACGCCATCCTGAGCTTGTGTCAAATGAATCCGTCCGAGATTATTTCGGTACGGAACAAATGTATTGAATGGTGTCGGATGCCTTCGTTGCTTTTGCTCCTGACTCTGCAACAACAAACGCAAAGACACGGTCCAGATCTGGTGTCTTGCATGTCCGGATTACTTTTAGGCTCGGACCCACAAATCCGATCTTGGATCTCGTTCTTCGTGCGTAATGGCCAAAAACAGAATCCAGCCTTAAAAGCTTTTCGAACTGCCTTGTTGGCCCATCTTCGCGAACTGATCGTAGTTCTACGCACACCGGATTCCAAAGCCATCGTACATCAAAATATCGTGCGAGCCTCTGCCCTACTGAGGCTATATACGGCTTTAAGAGGCATTGCAGGCATGAAGTAAGTCTTAAATCAGGTCTAGGTGCGTTCCCATGATGCTAAATGGCATCATCCTTGTCTTTTTAGGTTCTCGGAGGAAGAAATCCGTCATCTCCTCGAACTAATTACCTCCCAACCCCCACCTACTCCGGCTGGAATTAAGTTTGTCTCATTGGGATTGTGTATGATCATTGCTTGCAATTCGTTGCTGTCCACCCCAGAATTGGAGAAAAAGGCAGTGGAATGGCTCAAATGGTTGGTCCAAGAAGAGACCTACTTTGAACAAAAGGCCGCTGTCTCAGCCTCATTTGGTGAGATGCTCTTGCTAATGGGCATTCATTTCCACTCCCAGCAATTATCGGCCATTTGCGACTTGGTATGCCAGACTTTGGGCATGAAGTTTGCCATCCGAACCACGGGAATGAACAAAATGAAGACCATTTTTACTCAAGATATATTTACTGAGCACGTGGTCGCTTCTCACGCCGTCAAAGTGCCCGTGACCATGAATCTCTCGGCTAATTGCGCAGGATTTCTGCCCATTCATTGTGTTCACCAGTTGCTTAAATCTCGAACATTTTCGAAGAATCGAGTGTCAATCAAAGAGTGGATTTATAACCAAATTTGCGCTTCATCCACACCTCTCCATCCGGTTTTACCGTCCCTCATAGAGGTATACGTAAATTCCATCCTTGTGCCTGCTACAAATAGAGGCGTTCCAGATCAAACCAATGATCCGATTTCTGAGGAAGAGATTCGGGCTGTATTTAAGAATCCTGTTTTTGCCGTTCCAACTTTGAGCACCCCTTTGAAAGCCATGGGACGTTCTCGCGATGTCACGCCCTTTCGAAGTAGAGCCACACCTAGATCTTCAAGGGCGGGATCGCCTTTGAACTCGTCCAGAATGGATCACGATGGAGAACGCCATTTTAGTGCTTCAGCTCAAATTGTGATGCTGTATTACATTTTGTTGTATGAGCAAGTGCGGTTAACTCACATGAAGCCTATTTTGTCCTCCCAACGAAAAGTGCTGCGATATTCACACGAGCTTTTGGCGGAATTGCCGATTAAGTTTCTCGTGCAATTGGCGGATCAGAATCAAGAGGACTTTGGTGGCATCTTCCCTCAGCTCTTGAGATTGTGCTCTACCCAATTTCCTCACCTTTGTCTCGTCCAAGATTGGTTGGAGGATGAGAGAGTCCTTAAAACATCGTCCTTCTCTGCTTCGTCATCCTTTGCATCAAACAATCCTCGAAATGGTCCAGCTTTGCCGGATGTCAAAGAGGCATTCAGTTGCATTCAATCTTGTCCCTCCAAGTTGATATTGGTACTGAGACAATTGCTCCAGCTTCCTTCTTCTGATGTGTGGAAATTCTCGGACGTCGTGATCGGTAGTATTCGCGAAATGCTGAGTCCAGATACGCCCAGACAAATCAAAGGTATGTCTCTTGAGATAGTGTAATGAGTATTTTCTTAGAAAATGTGCTGTCTTTCTAGATTTATACAAGAACGTTTGGTTCGAAATGAATCGAGTTTTCCCCCGGAAACTTTGGTCCGTCACTTGTAACGCTGTTGTTCATGAGGACACTGGAAATTTCTGTGGCAAGAAAAGAATATCTTACGATGATATTATCATCGATCCCTTGCAAGTTCTACGATGTGATCGACGCGTGTTTCGATGTGGTCCCATCTTGGAAATTGTGATTTACATGCTAAAAGCTTGCTTGGCTGCCTCAAAAACGCATTTAACCCAACATATCCTGGATAATCCCATCATGGAACGGACTCCCAATGCCCAAATCTCAAATGACATGGAGCGTGAGGAACTCAAAAACGCCCTTGTATCAACCCAGGAGAGCGCTGTCATTCAGATTTTGCTCGAGTCGGTCGTGTCTGATAAAGAGCATGAGGGCGACAAAACGGTACTCAGTGATCTGAGAGAGGTCCAAAGTCTGGTTTGTTCTTACATTCACGAGGCTTTCATTACCGATCCTACCTTAGCCAAGCTCGTCCATTTTCAGGTATTTCTATAACCTAATATCTTTCATCAACTCCACAAATTATTCTTTCTCTTCAATGTAGGGATATCCTCAAAAAGCATTGGCCCTCACTGTCCCCGGGGTTCCTTCCATGCACATTTGCTTAGACTTTGTTCCCGAACTTCTCAGTCAGCCTGATGTGGACAAGCAAATATTCGGCGTGGACCTCATTTCCCACCTTTCGATTCAATACGCTCTACCGAGATCGTATTCCATTGCCAGGCTAGCTGTCAATGTCCTTTCTACTTTACTCTCAGGTGAGAAATAGGACTTCCATCATGCAGGAACTAGCAATAATGGAAATAGGAGGTTCTATGGGTGTCTCTTTGATTGTTGTAGTGCTGTCCCAAGAGGAGCGAGATGAACTGTTTCCTTCGGTGTTGGATGCTCTCCCTCGTTTTTGTAAAGCATTTCCTCCCTTGATCGAAGACGTCGTGTCGCTGCTGCTTCAGTATGGAAAAATTGTGGTGTCTCAATCCTCACTACAAGGTTACTCGAGTCCAAAGAATTTTGATTTGAAACTGGACGTCTTTGATGAGAAATCTGCCCCTTCCAAGGACGGAAAGTTTTCTGTTGGCGAGGAAATGTTCAAAGAGTTCCAGGCCATGTCAAAGAGCCTACCATCGGATTCCCCATTGACCAGTCAGGTTCAGATGACATTCAAAAAGATCCTTCAAACATCTCTTCTGGAAAATAATCTTTTCTAAATAAAGCTTTGCCAACACGCATCATTACAATACAAAATTACCAACTAACTAAACTCCACAGCTATGAACTCAAAACAATATTTTTTCCAAGATAGGTTAAAACAGATTAAAGAAATAGAAGTGATGCTAAACAAGCGAAAAAGAGTCGGGTTCTCCCCTTTCATCGCACTACTTTGCTGCTCACTTGACCTCCAAGCAGAACAATTGCCCAATTTTCCTGAGCTCATGCACAACGAATACATCTCCTCCATCCATCCGAGGAAAGAGAGGGGAAAAGCTGCGAAGCCCATTCTTGACTACTACTTCAAATCTTAAAACGTTTTCTAATTCGAGTAAAATAAATCAATTGAACCATTCAATTGAAATTAACAAATCTTGAACTGTGATTGCTGTTGCGATCCCTCACGGGTTTACTCATCCCCGAGAGTGAGAAGGAGATCGATTGACAAGAAGGGACAATAATCCCGAGACCGGTTAAGAAGCACGCCTAGACTGCCGAATTTTGCCATACAAAGAAAGAATGAAAGAAAGAAACGAGCGCCCAACAGTTCTTTCCTTTTTTCTTCAATCGTACCAAGGGTTACTTCCACATCTACCCACGTTCTTCTCCATTCACACCACCTACCCACCCATCAGTGCCTGCTCCTCTGCCAACCATTTGCAAGCTTTTCAAGCAGATCTCAGATTTGATTCGATTTCGCCCCCGTCTCACAAAAGAAAGGACCGAGGAGTTCACCCAATTCGTCATATGCTGGATTCTTTTGACTTTCATATTTACATTTGCTGCATGCATTCTCAAGTTGTTTTATCACGAATTCAAGGTATCTGAACCAAAATTGGCATGCCTAATGTGTGAGTCTTCGACCGTGGGGATGAAACCTCTTGTGCCCGTCGAAATCACGGACAAACCCATGCTGTTCGCGAACTGTAGCTCGGTACTCGGTCGGTCGGTCGGTCTACCCTACATAGAGGCTAGGAGAGCTCTCAACGGATCAGTGCATCCCATCCCATCCCACTGCATGCATTCAATGAAGAGAAAGAAAGACTCACACGCACGCTCTGCTTCTCTGGGTACAGCTTCATTCGTATTTGTACTACTGTATGTCGTATGTCTAGAAGTTTGGATGTACGCAAGGAACACAGACCCCGACCCAAGTCTTGGCCAGTTGGATATCGAAGGGGAACTGGAAAGAACTGGCGAGAAAGACGACAGAGAGGCATGTCGTCCTCGTCGTTGTTCTTGGTGCACATGCCCATCGAGTAAGTGGATGGAGAGAGAGGGAGGAAAGAGAGACCCACCAAGAGAGCGTACACACACACACAAAGTCGACGAAGAATGTGCTGTTCTTGTTGTTGAGAGAGACCCAGGAGAACTCGACTCGAAGGACCAAGTGGGGATGGTGGCCATGGTGGAGTTGGTACTACTGAATGTAGTATATATGTAGTAGTCTTCGTAGGTTTGGAGCAAGAGGAAGTGGAAGACGAGTAAGAAGGAGAAGAAGAAGGGTGCATGCTGTTAGATGATGGGCCATGCTTGAAAGCCTCACAAGCTGGGCCATCTTCCCAATCCACAAGGAGGAGTGTAGTTGTAGTATACTACTACGTGCAAGATAGAGAACAAGGAGAGCGAGAAACTGAAGAACAGGACCACGAAGGAAAGAGAAGAAGAAGAAGAAGGAGGCGGACTACGAAGAGTTCGAGGAGGAGGAGGAGGAGGACAAGAAGAAGGAAGACAAGGGAACTGTACAAGAAAATGGGAAAGCAAGTAACTACTGTACCACCCGTACCCAGTACCTCGACCGTACTTCAATGCTGCTGCCTCAAAAAATCAAGAGTTTTATGGAGTTAGCTGAGGCGAGGCAGGAGTTATTTTCAACATTGGTTGAACATCCCAACCCAAATCTGCAGTGCTCCATGATGGATTGTGGGTGGTCGGGTCATAGTGGATGATGACCGGATCATCCAGTGCAAACCTTGGTTGAGATTATGACTATGCACATGTAAGTATCCCAAGAACAAAGATCCCACTTCAAGGCGAACCTTTCTTCACACAGACGAATGATGTGAGAGTGTTGTGGTGTGTTATTGTTTTTAAGATATCTACTCTTCACTAACTCTCTCAGGAGAAACAGAAGCCACAGCTGATTCGCTACTTGATCCTTCTCGCGGCTCTTGAAGCATTCGAAAATTGCGAGAGGGGTGATGAAAATAATTATGATGGTGCCCAAAACACACTCTTGTAGGTGGACAAGAGTTGTCCATGCTGCAGCGTCTCGCAGAGACAGCAATCATTGGGTCAATTTTTACACTTGATTGATGTTGTTCGCTTTCTTTCCTTGCGGCAACGCCATTTTGCAGCCTGATGCGTGAGATTAAGGACAACAACATAAAGCTATAACTATGATGAACGAATCCAGCAATAACAACGAGACACCTGAAGAGCTTCCCAAGGGAGAAAAGGACAACCACAAGATGCTTGATCAAGAGCAAGAACCACCGATGATCCCGCTCAACGACACTCATAAACAAGTTGAAAGATCTCTGCCTGACCATCTCAAAATGAATGACAATCCGGATCGAGTTGAAAATGGAGATCAAGAAGAACATGATGAATGTAATGATGATCGAACGGATAATGTGAAATCTGAAGAGGATAGTGACGATACAGACCAAGAGCTTCATATCTGCGAGTCCGCCCTTGAACTTGAAAATAGCCGCAAAAGTTCGCCTAAACAGTTTTCTCAAAATAAGGTGCCGGATGTGCCCGTAGTGAAGCTTGAGGAAAGTGCCGAGGATATGTGTCTGTCCTCCGTCATTGAGCAACGAAACCGTGAACAATGTGCTGTTAACCTTCCAAAGCCCGAAATCCAAGAATCTCAAAATGGAGCTAGTCAGAGTAAAAGTGAAACGCCACTCAAACCCAAAAAGAAAACCTCTCCCAAGAAACTTGACCCTTACAGTTTCTCAACGGTGGGAGAGGAATCAACGTCAACGAAAAAAGTGTCCCCGAAGAAACCCAAAGAAAATGGGGCGGCCAAACCCAAAACGAAACGAGAAAAAGCACCCAAATCCTCAAGTGAAGAGAGCAAGCCTAAACCTATTAAGAAATCTAGTCCCAAGGCCAATCGTCGTGGTAGTTCATCCACGAATAGCACCTCTAGCCTGATCAGTTCCCATGATTCTCATGACTTGGCCTCTGCCAAAGAATCACTCCACGACTATCTCATGAAAGAGGAGTGTTCCGAAGATGAAGACAAGTAAGGGCTTTCATTTCGTTTAAAGATGCTTCTCTGTTCATGCGAATGATCATTTTGCACCAATTCATTGCCCTGCAATTCAAGAGTTTCCGCTTTGAGCTCGAAGGACCGCAATAGTTTAAGCCAAGTGGTTTCCTTTTCGAATTTCAATTTGAGGTTGAATTTAATAGCAGTTTGATATTTTGCTTGGAGAAAATTGATCCCGCCTTTATCAAAACATTTTCATATTCTCAAGAGCCTCTCCTCTTCCGCTGGTGCCTCATTGGAACACCTCCCAGCTCCTCCCTTCCTTCTTCCTTCTTCCTTCTTTCGCTCAACCAGGGTTGGTTCAAGAATACTGCTCGATTTAAATCACATCACACGTGCTAGGCCACTCTTTATGCTTTTAGTCAGCTTTACTCGTTTTCCTTTACAAAGTTGCATTTATTATGAATTACATGTTATCAAATTGAAATCTAAGATAGAGTGTTCTATATGAGCAAACAAAATTTTGGATATGTGTGATTTTGTTTTTTGGGGTTTGCAATTTTGACTTGATTTTCAAACAGGGTCTCCAGACATTTGGAATCAAAGTTCTGCATTCCGCATTTTTTTCAATAGCTTTGAATGATCTTAAAAGAAGTGGTTTTAAGCAAGCTCCGCCCTTGAAAATATCATTTTTTATGTATATGTAGTTGTTATGTGACTATGCATATCACAGATGTTGGTTTGGTTTGGGATTAAAGGCTTAAACCTTTTTAACCTTACATAAATCAGGAAAACCAGTCACCACACTAGCCTCCTATCCAGCAGTAATTTAGAGTATTCACATAGCATTTAATAGAAAATACCTCGGTTGTCATCTGGGGTAGTTTCACCGAACCCACCCTGCTCTTGACGGCCCTCAAGAGTTGGTGCTTTTGCCTCAGTTCCTTCCATATTTTCTCATTCCTTGCAGTCAATCTTTGAGGGAAAAAATCGAAGACAGAGGTCTGCTTTAAGTTGCAACCATTATTCTCGTCCTTTTTTAACTCCCTCTTTCTTCTTTCCCTTCCTCTTAAATCACATTCGGGAGAAAAAATCCTTTCCTCCACTCCGCAAAGGCTCATAGATACAAAAGACTTCCAAGGAGGAAATAACAAGCTCTTTATGTCTTCGATGTCAAGAACTTCAATTTCTAAGATCTTTCCGAATCATTTTCGAGTTGATTGATGGGCCTAGAAAGGGCCCTGAAATCGTGGAAAACTAAGAAAATCGAGATAATTAATTTAAAATATATCATTTTCTAGAGTGGATCTCAAGATCGCATCACCCGACAATGAGGATGACGAGAATCGTCTGATCATTGCTGAAGACGAGCCCGAGCCCAAAAAGAAGTCCAAATGCAAAACAGAGCCTAAAGATGGGGAAGCTCCCAAACCCAAACGCAAGCATAACCGGTTCAACGGGATGTCTGAGGAAGAAATTGCCAAGCGACTTCTCCCAGACGTCTTAGCTCAAGACTTGGATATCCTGATTGTAAGTTTCCAATCTGGCCATTTCTAATCCTGACATCCTTGGGTAGGGAAGGAATATTGCACAAATCAGTTGAGGTGTGATAAACGAGTTGTGACCTTGAAACTCAAATTTCTAGTTGATTAACTCTCGTGAAGAGGATTTTTTGCGCCTCCTCTCCTTTAGATAGAATTCCAAATCACCGATGGCTAGCCAATACCACACTAAAAAGGGAAGCATGAATAAGCCAATGACGGCGAGTTTTTTATCCTACACATATGGCAATTGCTCTATGGCAAAAATATAATGCATGAAACAAAGCTATCACTCTAATGTGGCTTCCCCTACTTCATTGGCTGGTGGTGCTACTTCACTTGGTGCTCTCGTTAGGTCTGCCTAGGAGGGTCCATCTCGATTCTAGAATGTATGACGGGAGGTGTTGATATCAAACGTATCAAATGACATGATTTGCCTTTCTCTTCTTGCGTGGTGTAGATTGGAATCAATCCAGGCATGTACGCCGCCTACAAGGGACATCACTACGCGGGTCCTGGCAATCATTTCTGTAAGTAGCGGAGCATCCATATCGGAAGGGGCATTTGAAATCTTTTGTCCCCGACCGATTAGAACGGTGGACTGTCGTTTAAGTTGCCGTCACTTTGGAGAGCTCGGTTCTCCTGTTAAAACATTCACAGGTGTGTCACACGCAGTTGTTTTTTTCTTGTTTTAGGGAAATGTCTGTTCCTTTCGGGTCTGATACCCCGACCTATGACAGCCGAAGATGATGTGAAGTGCTTGGACCATGGGATCGGATTCACCAATATTGTCGAGAGGACCACCAGAGGCAGCGCCAACTTGTCTAAAAAGGAAATCATTGATGGTAATTTTGACAGTTTTGGACTGCAAAAATTAAGGGAAGTTGGGGAAAAAATATTAGAAGTAATATCTCAAAAGTATTTGATGGACAAAATCCTAAAACACAATGAGCCTAAAATTGATTTACTCACATTTTAAATGAAGAATGGAACATAATTCGAGGTGGGTTAGTGTGTATTTTCCAAGGACATCTTAATTTCTCAGGACGAATTACAGAAATACAGCTTAAGGCCTGTCATTGTACTAAAATGAGAGGTTATTTTAAAGCAGTAAATGTTCCGTTGAATTTTCATTGTAGTAACTCGGCCTTAAGTGGTATTCTGTAATATATCCTTCGTTGAGTCATCCTTGGTATTTTCACAAACTAGGAACCCTGGCGGAAGTTATCAACTGAATCATTTTCAGCTGTCATCAACTGTTCGCATTTTATATTTTTCAGGTACTCAAACTCTCATCAACAAGATCAAGGAATACAAGCCCAAAATCGCCGTCTTCAACGGGAAAGGCATCTATGAGGTGTTCAGTGCCAACAAAGAGTTCCATTTAGGCAAGCAACCGGAGCCCATTGATGGTACAAACACGGTAAGTGCCGCTGCCAAATCGCCGAGTTCGTTAATCACGTGGTACGAATGTTTGACGCTCGTTGATTGACATGTCTCTCCCTCTCAATGTTATAGTTCGTATGGGTCATGCCCAATTCAAGTGCACGGTGTGCCCAACTTCCTCGAGCCGTTGATAAAGTTCCGTTTTATTCGGCATTAAAGAAATTCCGCGATTACCTGACCGGAGCACTCTCCGAACTCAACGACGACGAGATCGTGTTCAAAGACGTCAAGCTCAAGAACTTCAACGAAAGCACACAAAAGAAGCTCGAAAGAGCCGGGCTTCTGAACTCGACGACGGGACCTCCTGACGAAGGCCATTCCGCCTTGACTAAGATGAACTCTGAATTCAAAGTGTTCTCCAGTGACTCGGGAGGTTCGAGTGACTTGCCCGGAGCTTTGGACATCAGGATTGACCCGAACACGGGGAAGAAACGAAGAGGTCGACCACCTAAACCTCGTCCCGATGGTTCGCTTCCACCGCCCAAAAGACGAGCGGTGGATTCATCGGGCAATCCCATTCCTCGGGGTAGCAATCCCATCGATCCTCTAACGGGGAAGAAGAAACGGGGTCGACCGAAGAAGACGGACCTGCCACCGGGAACGGTTTTCACATCGTCCAAGAAGTCCAAGAAGCAAAATGATCTGGAGGATCACGGCCTCGACATTGGCGAGAATTCTTCCGATTCGAAATTGACCGGTAGCGATACCCTTTCGCTCACGGGTGTTTCTACCAATAGCCACTCAACCAGTAGCCTCTTGGCTTCGACGCCGTTGTCCATGGCCAATAAACCGACCAAAATTGTTCCCCCACTTCCTCCGTTCTCCCCCAATTTCAGCTGCTCCGACTTGTCCGAAGTGGATGAGAAGCCGGTGGACTTGAAAAAGCCCTTTTTCGACCCGCAAGGTGCTCTCGACGGCAATCTCATCAGCGATCGTTTGAACCAAAGCCAACCTCCACCCACGGGGTTGTGCGTGAACAGCACTCAAGACTTTTCCCGCTCGTCAGACCTTGATCCCGAGTCAGCCCTTGCCAGTAATCACCCTGCCACTCATCCCTCTCCGAATTCGGATCGATATCCGCCGTCAGGGGGTGGCAACTATCACTATCCTCCGTCAGAATCGGTGGGTTCGGTCCAGTCTAACAATCCTCACGCCGGTTCATACGCCCCCTACGAGGTCACGCCTCCTCATCAGAACAATCACAGCGTGGGCTCCAACGGCTCCAACACGAAATCAGACGACGTTACCACGAAAAGCATCACGGGCTTGGAATCTCTGGTGGATCAGATTCCAGCTATCGCGGCTGAAAACGACAGTGGCGTATTTTCGGGGACCTCTGGGGCCGGAAGTCACCCGAATACCCCGCGATCCGTGGGTCCCTACAGTCCTGCTCCCTACCCTTCCTCTTTCCACACACCTCAACCGACAAGTGGGGGTGTGAGTGTTGCCGCCTCTGGTGGGAGCGGAGGCGGGGGAGGAGGAGGAGGTGGATCCGCTAGTTTTCCTAATTACAATGTGCCAAGTACCTCAGATCTGGGTTCAGAAAGTACAAATTATTCTCAACTTCCCAGTGCCATCGCCGCGAATTCTTCGTCGGCCTCGAGTGCTCCGACGGATTTTTCCGTGAACTCGTTAGTCTACAGCAATAGCAACGCAACCTCCAGCAATGCTGACCCTTTCTCGGTGTCCTCTCTTACCTCGACCCCTTCCCATCACCACCACGCGCAAGCCGCGGCCGACATGATGATGAGCAAATACCACGGGCTTCCCACGGGTCCGAGTAATCCGTATGCGGCGGCTGCCGGCATGTTCCCATCGTCCTCATCTTTTGGAGCTCCCGCCGGATTTTTGGGTGGGGCTGGCAACTCATTTTCGGCGAATCCGATGCAAGCAGCTATGGGACATATGGGTATGTCGTATTACGGCCAGTATCCCAATGCTTATGGCGCTGCTCATCATGGCTTCGCAGCCTCTCCCTATTCTCACGGGCTGCATATGCCGAACCCTAGTTACCCTTATCCTTCACCTTATGGTCAGTCCCCTTACTCCCAGTCCCCATATTTCTAGATGAACCCCACCCCTTTCCCTTGCGTCCGTGTTGTGCGGAATTCAATCTTATATCTATATCGACCTGTGACATATTATTCTCATGTTCGGTTCCCAACGGTTCAGAATGTTCTACATTTGCTAGTTCGAGTCATTTGCCATCTGATCCGACAGGCTTGAATTGCATCCTGATCATTTCTTTCGACGTTCGTTCGGTTTTGAAAGTTGTCAGGTTCATTCGAGTTATGAAACGCATTAAGTCTTATTCGCCCCGCCCTAATTTTCGACCTCCTAAAACAACCTTAAGGTGGACAGTCATCAGTGCTCCCCCAGAAAATATCCGCAATGTCTACTCCTTGCCTATGAACCTGCCTTCCTTCCTTACCCTATGTCCAATTCCAAGCAAGGGCGCCAAAGCGCCTAATTATGATTTTCCGTGTTCTCGTTTTTAAATTGGCATTACCCCGGCTCAACGAAGATATTAATGCCGCTGGGAAGTAATGATCGAGTTAATTTACCTCCATTTTCAAGAATCAATCTCTCTGTGTAGTTTCTTCTGCTGAAAGCTCGATTTTTGTCAGTGCGAACATCATTTGGAAAAATAAATAACAAAGAGTCAAACTTCAATTTTTTCAGTATGGTTTTTTGTTAGTGGTAAAACATTGGGCAGATATTGAATTGATTTCTGCAAAGCAGTCGTTGGTGTTGCTGCTGATCTTGTAGTACGTAAGTAAGTATATACAAAAGAGTCTTCTAATCTTTAGCTATTATTGAACACCATAGGGAGTGACCTCTTTCATCCCACTAGGCTTGTAACGTGGGGGTGAATTGCATTTGGTCACTTCTAGGCCGGATCAGTCAGTCAACGAGTGAATTTTCAATACGTATCAAACAAAAAACGGGGTTTGGTTTGCTCTTCAGAGAGAATGTGAGACATAATGAATGTCGGCCACACCTGTGTGTATGCCCTTCGCACACCCGAAGTTGGTTGCCTCGAGGGAGTTAAAAAAGGGGACCAGGGTTGGTTTTAAAGTCAATTTGACTAGATCAGGAAGTGTGACATGTGACCGGTCGTCATCTTCTATTGAGTGGACATGAAAAATATTATGAAAAGTTGTCGGTGAGTACAAGATGGGACATCAGTTGATTTCCATGTCCTCCACTGACGAGGCTTCCCCATTGGCCATATTTCCGTTTCCATTAGACATCGGACTACTCACCATGGAGGTGGAGCGACTCAAATTGCTAAGATCTCGTCGCTGGTAAAATAGAACGTAGGCAGCCTTGGTCTGAAAGCGGATTCATTTTCAGTTAGTTCTTTCGCCTCCCAAGAGGATCCGAATGGCAACGTAGATTAAAGAGACGCCAACTTACCACGACTGACTCCTCTGACGAAGGACTGACGTTTGAGTCGTCAAAATAGTACCATCGCCCGTCGTCTTTATTCTTGGCATATGCCGTGTCTTTAAAATTGGGAGGATGGTAGAGAATACGTGTTTAGTGAAAACAAAGATATTAAACGTTTATCATTCGAGACTCACAATGTCCTCCACCCATTCCACCGTAGTGATTGGACACGGCCACTAAATCGTATATGGCCTGTCCGTGGTTCTTGTTGATGACGTATTTGGACATTTCAAGACCTCGGGTAGGAAACTCGACCAACGTGTCCAATTTATCCCTCCAATAGCGGTTGTAGCTGAAGCGTTTCAACGATATCACGAGCAAACCAGGCAAAGACCACAGATCGAACTTCTTGGTAGCTTGTTGATGTGCCTTGCAATTTGGACAATACCTAGAAATTTACACATCAATCATGCGATTTCCAGAATGGGTATTGATTGAGAGGTTTCCTGGTCTCACCAAGCATCATTTTCTCCCAATTTCTCTATCGAGGTGTACAGTTCTAAGCACTCTTCAAGTTTGACTTGTTGCTTCTTCTGAGTTGGTTTGGCGTCAAAGGAGTCGTCTTGTTTGAACTCTTCAGATGCTTTTTCATTGTAGAACATGTCTTTGGCGTGCTTGTTCCAATCCAGGGACAGATAGTTCTTGCCTAGAACACCGACAAACGGAAAATTAAGCTCAGAAACCGATCTCGCACGAGTTTGAGTTCTCTATCAATGAACTTACTTGTCAAATTCAAAGGCTTGCCGTCATTTTCCAACGAGTCAAGGTTAGCATTGCCATAGGAGTTGACCACATTCATCACAAACATCTTGGGTGGACCTTTGTTGTCATCCTCATCTTCCATGCTCTCCTCGTCGTCTCCTTGGAGATCAGACACTTCAGAATTGGATGGCAGGATGGAAGATTCTCCCTCCGAGGAGGGTGTAGTTTCTTCGCTCTCTCCATTTGTAATCCCATTGGAAGTTATTCCATTGGGCGTGGTACCGTTTTGGTCCGCTTCGTCTTTTGGTTTGGGTTTCCACCACATATTGAGAGAGCCATCAGGGTTGTGGACCGCGGGCTTGGTTACATAACGAGCCATCTGATCCAAGACAATCTCGTAGAGCTGCTCGTAGGTACAGTTCTTCCTTGGAACACCCACTAGGAGTGGCTGACCAAATAGATTGGACGGAGAGTAAGTAGTCGAAGCTCTTCGCTCCCGGAGATAAACAGGGAGTATCACGGTGTCGGGATCGGTGGTGGTTGATGGAGTTTGGGTAGGAACTTCATAACTAAAACAGAAGAATATTCATAACTAGGTGATACATCTCCCTCAGGTTTCCCAGTTTAAACAAATATCGGCTTGATTTGACTACTTACACAAAGATGTCGTCTCGGTCCAAAATGTGTGACAACGCTTCATCGGCCGAATAAATTTTATGAAACCTATGATTGTACACATCCGTGACGACCATCTGATGCTGATTGACACCCGACATCTGGGCTAACACTGCACACAAGTCTTTCATGCATCCGTTCTTGGGCACCGTCACCTTGAACTGCTTCGGACATTTCAAGGGGTCCAAGTAAACCAAGAACACTTCAATTTTCCGCTCTTTTTTCACCGGCAAGGGCAGAGAGAGGTAGCAGAATGGATCAAACTTCACAGACACTTTCGGGCACTGCGGGCAAACCACGGTGGATTTCAAAAGACCATGGAACAAGTCCAAGATAACGGAGTCGTTCCTCTTCTTGTAGGTTTCCCAAGCTTCGGCTGCCACTTCCTGCAAATGAGATCAACAGACACCTTTGAATGGTTTGAATCCAAATTTTGATTTTAAGAGCCAGAACTAACCTCATCAGGCCGATTGTCACTGTCCTTTAGCTCGATGTACGGCTTCCGTTTGATTCGGTTCAAGTCCTCATGAAGACCGTCGAGAAGAAAGGTGAGAAGTTCTTGCGAATCTTGCTGTTGGTAACCCGAGAATTGAGGAGCAAACCGTCCCACCGCCATCTTGAAGTTCCTTGGAACAATATACGAATATCGACCCGACCACATGTGTTTGATGAGCTCGCCAAACGAATTGGCAATCTCTCCCTTCATGCCCAAAGGGTTCTCCTCGTTGATATCCTCGATGTAGTTGTCATTAGCAAAATATTCCGTGATGGGTGGACAATTCGAGAGACCCTATCAAAAGCGCTCACGTGAGCCACGGTTTTTTAAAGTTTCTTATTGCTTTAATAACATACCTGGATAATGGAGTTCATAAAGCAAGTGTTTCCCAAGTTAGACAAGCCACAAAGACCCGGTTTGGCCCGATCACTCGCATTATCGTCGCTGGTGCCCAAACGATATCGGGTACTAACGGGTGCGAGGGGTGGCGTCGGGACTGCCGACACGGTGGGCGTACTTTTGATCTTGTCTTTAGCGCCAGACACGGAGGGTGTTACCAAGTCATCGTGGTTATCCGTCGAGACCTCACCTCTTGGCCAAGTCTCATCGGGATTTTGCCGTTCAATGACGATCAACTGATTGGAGTAGATGCCAAGAGCGTGAAGTGAGATGTCGGGAGTTTGCAACAGGTCGTAAGCTTCGCGTTGGTATTTACTCCACAATCGAATGGGTACGTTCTCGTCGATTTCAAACGCCTTTCGGGCCACTTCCTCAACTTGTTCTACGCGACAAATAATAATAGGTGATTAGCTCTTTTCTACTAACACAGCCAGGTTTTGCGAAACACGTACTCAGCGTATCCGCTTTACTGAAGTTGATTTTCTTCACGGTTTCCTCATCGGCAAAATCAGCCAAATGAAGGTGAAACGGATAGACTTCAACCTTGCAATGTTTGACAAACATGCCGTGTTCGATCACGGCCTTGCGGATCCCGCTTTGTCCCTCCACCATGCCAAACGTGCTCTCCAACGCCTCAAACATATCTTCGGGCACGAGATTGTAATCAAAGTTCTCCATGAGTTGTGGTCTGAGTTCGCCCGTGCCGGATTCGGTCAAAAGAGCCGAATTATCCATGGGTCCAGGCGGGTCAGCCTCATCCTCGAGGCCATCGCCATCCGATTCCAACGAATCCGCTTTACTCGACTCCACCTTGAGATATTGCAACATGACCTTGTACCATCGAGCATCCACCAAATACCTAAAACCATCCGATAACAAACAAACGTATATATCAAAAATCACGACGAGCCAGTCTTCCCAGGCTTTGAAGTCATTATTACCAGAACTGTCCGGTTTGCATGCTCATTTTGAGCCATTTCTCGATCTTGGTTTTCAAGGCTTCTCGCTCGGCGGGTTCCAAGAGGAGTTTCACGCCCATTTTCGACGATGGCTTCAAATGGCCCGGATTAGCGCACAACGGGGATGTCCAGCAATAATGAATGAGCCGTGGAAGGACCCGAACACGAAAGGAATCACGGGATGGACAAAGGATTGGAAGAACTCAGAAATAGCTTAGGACGATTAAGATGATACGACTCTTTTTTTTTCACGTTGACCGTATCTCTGTCGTATATATAAACTTGAGTAGCAGTAGCAGTGTTGGTAGTAGGCGATGAACCCAAGCATGAGGCCAGGAGGAAACGAGAGCCAAGTTGAGCCAGAACAAGGCAACGAAGAAGCAGTAGGCAGATGGGATTAGACTTGGACGAAAAATGTTTTAAAATGGACACGGATTCTAGTGAGATCTTTTTTAAAGTTTTTGGAGTTACGGTTTGAAGGATCGCGAACATAATGATCTAATGTCATCAATACTAGGGTCCGAACAAATATTTGCTAAAAGTGACAAAAGCCCCAATTATTTGAAAAATAAGCCGGACATTTAAAAAAATTTGACAATGTACTTACTTGGTAGTTTTATCTGTGTGCACAAATTTACTCTATTGGAACGTTTAGGGGCGCTGTTTGTTTGGTGATACAAAAGCTTTTATCCCGAGACACTGAGTACGAAATTTGTCAGAAAGGACTAGCAAACAAACCTGTCTAAATGTCCGAATATGGGTTTGGTAAATTTAATATAATAAATTGGTCGATTGATCCCAAATATAATTGGTCGTTTTTGGAGTCACACATTAGACCTAATTGATTTGATCCTACAATTTGCATTTTGCCCAAATAGGTGCATTTTACTTGCGGGTGCTGTGGTTGGAGGGTTGAGCCTTGCATGGCCAGCAAAGCTGTGAATCACATTGTCCATTTTTTCTGCTTGTAAAACTCAATCTCATGTCAATTATCAGAATTGTTCTCCTTCTTTGGTTGTGGATTAACATCTAAAAGTCTTCTGGAGAGAGGAAGAGATTGGGACCTAGGACCTTCTCATTGTAGGAAAATGTGCAAATCACAACACTGTGTCTCCTCCCTGCTGGCGCAGTTTTGGATATAACTGCAGTTATGGTTGTGAATGTTTGATTTTAGCACAAATGCCCTTTTGTTGACATTTTGGCATATTTGGTTCATTTTAAGTAAGCCCAAGGACATCTATAAGGATATAACGTTCTCCATAGTAAACCTTCTTTTGCATTGACCATTCAATTATTTTGAAAAAAAAAATCTCATTTTTTTGCCCACATAATCGAGAAACTAATGAATATTTTCTCGAAACAGCCACAATATCTAAAAAGCGAGAAATTATAGGGAAAACGTTTATAAAAATACAATTCCGGGCCTTAATCATCATTATTATTGTGTGAGCAGATAATTTTTTGTTTTCAAGTTTCTTTAAATGTGAAAAAAGGCCACTATAATTTATCCAAAAAAAATACACTTGGCAAAATGTTTTCAAAGATTTGATGGCCCTTCTCACTTATAGCTATGATGGCTATTCTTTTTTTCCTATTCCATTCCAACGCATCTTCATACAAAAGGCGATTACATTTTGTATCTACTTTATTGCCTGTCTTTTTTACATAGTTTGGACAGCTTTTCTGACAAGGCATGAATGGCCTTTTTTCCAAGTACAAGGGGGCAAACGAGCTGGGTCGAGTGGAAAGAACACAGAGCGGCGGCAGTAAGCACGGTTCTGAAGATTCCTTTATAGAGAGTGACCATTTTTTGATTTAGGGCCCTTTCAAAGTATTTTACATTAACAACTATATACGTATATTTTACGTTTTCTTGATTCATGACAAAAATTAGTGATTATTTTGTTCAAATAAAGGCAAAATGGACTATTCTGAAGGCAATTTATCCACGAGTAATTAAAATTTATGTCAACAATCACCCTGCTTTCACGTCTGCTGATGTAAGCTGATTTTTCGTCTGGGTTCTTTTTTGGTATTCACTTCTTTCCTCTCTCTTGACGTCCCGGTTCAACGTGATCAAGCACGATTGGGCGGGAGACAAAGTCAGATTTAAATGTGACGCGGCAAAAGTGATGGAAGAACAGCAGGAATTTGAAACAGGACTTTTATTTATTTTTGTTATTCAAGGCTAGATATTTCTTATAAAGAATTAAGTGGCCTGCGACAATGGGCAGTTTCTGTCGATGTGAAGCACACCATCGAGCGGGTTCCAGGACGACTGTCTTTTACGACTCGGCGGGTTCGTCGGTTTCGTTCTCATTATCCACTTGATCCAGTAATTTAGCGGGCTGCCACTCCTTGTTTTTGGTTACCCCCACCTTCTTGATCCTCTCCTTCCTCAGACGATCGATATTGGCAATCAAGTGGGCTTCGACTTTGTCTCGAACCTCTGGGAATTCAAAGGTTAAGCCCACTTTAAGTAGATTGTAGTTTTGGCGGATGGCCTTGCAGATTCGAGCTTCCACGCGATAGCTAGAAATAGAAAGTTGTAAGTGAATTCGGAATCGGATAAGGTTGAAATTGCGTCTTACCCCATGTTGGATTGTGCTTGGTTACTGCAATGGACCTCAACCACGCTATTGGCGTTGTGAGCCAAAGCTTCGAATAAACTCGCTAAAGTGTCGGGCGAGATACGGTTGGACTCTAGGTTTAGGGATTTCAAGGCTGTGTTATGTTCCACAGCTAGACTCAGAGTGGCTGCGGCAAAGTCGTTGACATCGCAATTGGCGGCTGAAAGACGAACAAGGCTCTCGTTGGTTCGCAGACCCTCGAACAGTTCACAAAACATTTTCTCATCGATGGTCGAAATATTGTTCAAATTGAGATCTTTTAGTTCCTTGTCGTTATTAACTACTTGTTCGATGGATTTCACGGGATCGGTTGTATTTGGAGGCTCGGGTTCATAGTATTTGAGGGGATCTGAGTAAGCCTCCATGATGAACTCTTGAGGATTGGACCCGAGGATTTCTGCCAAAGTCATCAAATCTTCGACTGTCGCCTCGGACAAGGCTGATTCTTCTTCATCGTCGAGTCGGGTGGCTTCGGCAATTTCCTCGGTCCTCTTAATAGCAGCTAGTTGAGCTTCATCATATTTTGGAACATACACTTTTCCCCTCTTGATCCCTGGCTCAAATGGGACGACTTCCTCTTTCTCCGGAGCTTGAATCCCCTCCTCGTTGATATGGTTGATGAGAGAGTCTCGATTCAAAGGACCTGTGGGTGGCTTGTTACACTTGTAGGCGGTACGGACAGAGGCTGGAAGATGCTTATCATCGGGATCTGCGGCCATTTCGTCCACCAGTAGATTTACTTCGGTCGGCGACATGGCGTTTAAGAGATCCTCCAAATCTACGTCGGGAGCTGAGAGCACATCACGCCCAAAGTGGAGAGTTCTCGACATGTTGAGTTTCTTTTGAATTTCTTCACGGTCACGGATGTCTCAGGTTCCCCCTCTGCAAAAGTGAAATGATTCAATGTAAAAAGTGTTCCTTTGTCCTTAGAAACTTCCAGGCCCTCAAACGAATGAGCATGGAGTTAGACAACGACCCATGGTGTGAACTTACTCTTAAGTTGAGGTACTTGTACGACCTTTCTCCAGCCTACATTCATCCCTGAGAACATGATTGTCCTGAAGGAAAATGCTATCCTAAACAATGGATGGATTCTCCATAAGTGCGGGTAGGGGTCGCGTTGTTCAAGCTCTCTTTCCAACCTATGTCCTTACTCACTTATGTCTTAGGGACAAGACCTAAACACGTTAGAGGCAAACTACGTCACTCGCACATGAACGGCCCTGCTGGCGAGCCAAAATTTTGGACCTAGTTCAAATTCTTTTGTTCCAGGTGCTTGCAAAGGGAACAAGTCTGCAAGGCATAATACACTCCGTTGTTAGTAGTGTTTTCATGCATTGTGTACAGTACTTCTACCACTGGAGGGACGAGAAAATTTGAAAGTTGTTGAGTTGTGATAAAGCAACATTAGCAGAATGCAGTTTTTAAAAGAAGTTAGGTCTTGTATACCATGATTAACACAATGGAAGTAGTATTTTCAAACAGTTCCGCCACTTCTTTGACATTGGGGATAGATCCCAAGCTATCTTGGCCAAATTCAGATTTCCATATGTAACACGGAAACCAAAGCTGTCCAACCAGTCACAATACTTCAAATATATTTTGCTCAATCGACAATAAATTGCTTCAAAACCTGTCGTAATTTGCTTGAAAGAAATGTCGGTTGTTCCACAACAGATGTTCAAAAGTGAAATGGTTTTGCTTGGTTGAACTTGCCTTTGGGCCAAATTTTGGAGTTGCAATGAAGGGCACTAATAGCCCATCATATGGTTTAAAATGATGAGCAATAGCATTCACCCTTCCTTGTCAATAGATTGATATGCCAGGACCTGTCTAAAATGCTGAACAGTATCTCTAACCAGGGATAACCTATATAATAGTATTAATACTGGATGCGAACTCGCGGAATTTCTCCGGCACGCAACCTCCGGTATGAGGCCGAGATTCGTAAACAAGAAGAACAAACCGCCATGTTGGGAGCGGAAAATCAAACGGAAATCGACCAAAATTCCAAAAGATAGTGCGCCAATCGGTGTTCCCTGTGTTTCAAGCGGGTCCAGCCAAGTCCTAGCCTTGGTAAAGGTCAACGCCATGCCCAAAAATCAGTCCGATGTTGGTGTTTCGAAGACATCCAGTTCACCCAAGAAAGAGTGAATGAAATAGTGAATGAATGACCACATCATGGAGTGCGAATGAACCCACAAAGGTGTCTAATCTACAAGATGACGATCAAAGTGATCAAATGAAATCTGATGACGAGGTTACCTGCAATAACCTTCGGAAGTGATAGCCCTAACTAAAGCAAAAAAAACGAATATGCACCGGACTCCGAGCCCAAATTCTTCTTGCAAAAGGATTAAGAACCAACTTTCCCACGGACCAATACGGGGAGTTTCTTTACGCTCATCCATTGCACAACTTGAACAACTAAGAATATCTTACGATTACTTGAATTATCAACAACAAAATATCGTTTTTTTCCGAGCTCATATATCATCCGACTTGAACGTCTTATTAGTATCTTTGAACTTACAATTGAACCCATCCATCAATATTTCAGGTATTATCCTGAACTGAATTAACACATGCCAAACTTTGTATGAAATCAAGGTTGTTATAGGTGGTGAGATTGTCACCTTGGCATAACATGTTCTATAAATGATGGTCCTTTTTCGAATTTCCTTTATCCTTTATTGTATGGTTGTGTCTTTTAGTTCAGGATAATAAGGACAGGTAAGATACTCTTAAGTTGTTCAAGTTGTGTGATGGACGAGTGCGATAAAACTCCCCGTTTTGATCCGGGTGAGAGTATGTGGGGAAAGTTGGTTCTTAATCCCTTTTCAAGAGGAATTTGCGTTCGGATTAAGGTCAATATAGAACAAAGAAAGAAGAAGTCCTCAGTGTCAAGAATTCGATCAAATGAAGAACAAATTAAGATGACTTTGAAACCTATCAGGTGGACCTACTAGCAATGGATGGGCTCAATATTTTGATCTGCCTTTGGAGTCAGTCAGCCCAAATTGGTGATCTGACAGTCTAACCCGGATTCCATGGACCCTCCCAAAGTCTTTAGAATGAAATGCTCCCATCAAGATTGAATTGTGTGGATTTTTTCATTCAATCTGATTGTTAATTCCTGGACAAGGGGATCTAAGAAGATCAATCAAACCTTATCAAGCCTGTAGAGCCTATCCCTGCAATGATAAGACATGATCCTTTGGTCCTGAAGGACCCTTAGCCCCAGTCCTGCGTGGTCCCGACCTTCTTGAGCCCCAAGACTTGAAACATTTTCAATCAAATCCACAATCAAGGCTTTAATCCTCATGTTTTTCACTCATTTTGTCTCAAGGACGTTGTGATTGCCTTTGTTCCTGTTCCAATCCGGATCAGATGGCTGATCTGATCCAGAACCGTCAAAAGTGCCCTTCAATGGTTATAGCCAACAACATCTCTGACTTGGACTCCATCTTGTTTCAAAATGAGACCATTCTTGTTCTTTCATTTTCTTATGGAAATGGTTCCTGCGTTGTGGAGGTGTTGAAGAGGATGGAAGATGAGTAACACTCCAGATACCACCACAGATACTTCTGTTAAGCATTATTTCACTGAAGTTGGACTAATGGGTGAAGCAAGATTCCATCTACGTATTTTCCTCCTTCTTATGAGGACTAAAATCCTTTGGAGAGTTGAATGTCAAAAGTTCATGAGACGAGTAAAAAGAGTGCTGGGACTTCTAAAATCAAGGTGAAGAACATCCACTCCACAAATATTAACACAAAAAGTTTGCGTGAATTCTTTCAAGACACATGTTCAACAGTTTTAGACATTAATAAGGAATAAATGACGTCGTGTCAAAATATAGCCTCGGCCTCATACCATTTTTTCAAAAATCGGAGTTCGTGTCCACCCCTTTCAGGGGTTCCTGCTCTAACGCATAGTAAAAGCTTCACTGATTCGCGAGAATGAATATCGGATAGGAGAAAAAATCAACCTTCTGTTGAACTCTCCATGATTTTTTAATTTATCCAAACCAAGTTACATTTAGAACAGAGGCCAACAATATGTTGCAAGTCTTTAATACACTTCTTTCATACTAACCCCTTTTATGTTCCAACAATTAGAAAACTTATCGAATTATAGCCTTGTAGATGCATACAGTCTTGTGACCTATGAAAATCCTTGCCAGCCTTCCTGCAAAAATACTGCTCGATGCGTTAAGACGAAAATTCGAGGGCATTCCTATGTATATTCAAAAACCGAACAATTTAACTTGAGTGTCACGTCCGATATTAATCCCAGTGGCGTGAGTCTTGTTTGAGGATGGATAGACGTTTATCAGAAACATAAACATGCCTTCATCCGAACCGAAAAGAACACCTTCCTATTCATTTCAAAAGATCAATGTTCTTGAAACATCCAAACTCGTGATCAAATACGGTTTGCCTTTGACTTATCGACCTTACTACCATTTTTAGGACTCCCCAAAACGAATGTCGTCTCTGCTTTGAAAACTATGTCAGAGTGTTTGCCGACTCTCATATGAAAAGTAATACAATATCCTAATTTAAAATCCAACTTACGAGAAATATTAGCCCTTCTCTGAGAGATTTCCGTTCGTGGCCAATGTTCCACCAACACTTCAACATTCACACGGAGAGCACTCGATTATCTCTTCCTTCTTGGGTGCTTTCAACTAAATTGTTCGTCTTCGTGCTATTGCTCGGATTCAGAAAAGATCCAAATCAGGCGATGGCGATGCATAGTACTTACCTTTGAGTGGGCAAAAACATCTCCATGCATGCCTTTCAATTTTTGGGCGCGTGCAAGGTGGAACGACAGAGCTAGAGAGAAAGAAAGAAAGAGCGAAAAACACTTACGTTCAAGCCCCATTCAGCTCGAGCAGCTCAAGTTTCTTACGGATCACTCCGATCCCACTGTCTAAATTTGAGTGGACTGGCTGGGTTGTTTGGGACTTCATTGACTTGGAGCGCGATCCAGGCTGGATCTGCAATGTTCCACAGAGTTAACAATGTTTCAAAGAGACTGAACAATTGCACATTTCTTGGTCCAGGGCACTTTTACTCGTCATCATCATGGTTTAAAAACTTTTTGGAGAATTTTTCACTGTCTTCAAAGAATTATGTTTCAAGCCTTATATGGGAATCACGGAAGATCGCGTCTGATATACGATCAATCACGTGAATGTCAACAACATTGAACACTTTTGAGGCTACTACCATGATGTGCATTTGAGTGAGACGAGAATGTCATCAATTGCATGAAAGGAAGAAATTCTGCCAAAAATTGTGTTCTTAGAGATTAAATGCAACTGCTTTATGATCGCTCTTAATTTGTTAACACGAGCTGGCCAGATTCGTATCGACTTAAAAGGAGGCAATTTTTATTTTGACGCAAAATCTGCGGTAAACCGCGTGGATCCCAGGCAAGTTGAACGTATTCAAGAGCGGATGAGAATCTTGCCGTTTATTTACTTATCATCAATGCCCTCATTAACAGTGGCGTGGATCGGGCTCGGAATTGTGGAATGATTTTGGAAGTCCACCTGTGCTCGTTTGGCCTCGAGCCGACTCGATCGAAGGTCCAACATGGACGTACCTAAGTGTGGGATCAAGGGATTCTTGCCAGGCCTTGCTCTCTGTCTGACCAAATATGGCGGGCGAGATTGATTGACGCACTTGGGCAAAAAGCAACCTTCAAACAAGGCATCGGTCTGGATCGCCATTCATTTCATTAATTGCCTCAAATCTGATTCGACGATAGGGAGTGATCTTTGCCCTTCTTTGGTTGCTTCAGAACGCTGTTCAGAACGTCATTCTGTAAATGTTTTACACTGATGAAAGCATGACCAAATGATTTGTATTTTAAACCTAAAACGACTCAATCGATCTAAATGCCATTTCATGGGATTTCAGACAGTAGTGGTTGTACGTCAATACAGTAAAGTACCTCAACCGTTATGATTAGGGACAGGAACTTAAGACGAATAAACTTATTCGTCTTTTTCGTCTAATTTGGATTTTATTCGTCTTTTTTTGTCTAATTTGGATTTTTATTCGTCTTTTTCGTCTAATTTGGATTTTATTCGTCTTTTTTCATCTAATTGGCCAAAAATTTGGATTTTCTTAGATTTCAAGCGCTTGCAGCGTTTTTTTTTAAATTTTCCTAGCAAATAAAAACTTCAAAGAAAGTTCAACCACACCAATCATAGGCCAATGTAATAATTTGATTGTCAGTTGCGGTTTTGAACAAACAAAATACAATCCACACTTATAAATTAACTTGTACTCGTAGAGTTGCTCGACAGACACAGAAAGAAAAGATTACTTTTGGGTTTAAAAGGCCATCAGAACAATTATTGGATTTGCAAATCTGATTTTTAAGTGTAGCTGTACTAAAACGTTCCTTTAAAAAGTCATTTTTAACTCTTGGTTTTTATTTGACATATGTACTACTGGCTAATTCTTGCTAGTTAGGTACTTCCTTTTTTTAAATTTTCTAGATTTCGCCGTTTTTGACAGTCATATGAGTTCAGACAGATTGGTCCTTATCAATACGGACATACATAACGTCTATTTTGTGGGAGCAGCTTTAAACGTCTTTTTTCGTCTGGACGGGCATTTAATTTTTCTGCTTTCTTATCAGATAGGTTCATCCGCCTTTTTGGAAAATTAATTCGATTTTTTCCATTTTGCAAGTATATTTTTTTCTTTTCTTTCCGTCTGTTGGGAACGAATTCGTCTTTTTTCGTTTAATCGGTCAATTTTATTCGTCTTTTTTCGTCTAATCAGGCAATTCTATTCGTCTTTTTCGTTTAATTTGACAGTGTAGTCCCTAATGATGATCTATTTCAGGAAATTTTTTGTGTCTCTTCGGGTACATCATGAATATGGAGGTGTGGCCTTCAAATAACAAAGACATAACACAAAAAGACATATGTATATTCCTCAGATCCTGGATAAGCTATTACTTGTTTTCACCAGGACCTGGGCACGAAATATGATATTGAATTGTGTTGCAGGTGCCATTTTGGAACACAATTAACCTTGATCAAAATTTCAGCTGATTCCACAAAATAAGCGCCTCTTGCCAGGGTTGCCAGGTCCCACGGAGGGCTCGCGGCCAAATTTAAAATCAGAAGTTGCCTTTTGGCGGCCAAAAATGAGGAAAAGTTGCCACTTGGCAGCCATTTTTTTATTTTCATTGTTTTCATTATTGTTGTTCAATTGTCACGCACATTGCAAAAAAATGTATAAGTAAGGAGCTTTGCTCAAGACATTTTTTGTAAAATATATATTTTCTTAAACTTCTTTACATTTTTTGTATTGTGCGTTCTAGTAAGAAACTTCATGGGAACAAAGCGTCAACTTGGCATTATAGACAATTGACGTTAACGTGAATCCTTAGGTGCTAGGATTGCAGGGTTGATCCTCCCCCGCCCAATAAAGCTGGTATTGACCCAATTTTGCCGATAGGTAACATTATGTGTCTGTAAATCGGAAATGTTAAATGCATAGGGTTTCATCTTTAGTCTTTATACAAAATTATTTAACAATCAAAATCCATCCTATTTAGTGCATGTCTGCTTTTAGTTTTGGTAAGCATAACTGAAACTGCTGATGGAATGAAAGCGCTTTCGGCCGAAATAAGGGAAGCTCAGTAAACATCAGCTGGGCCTGCTTGTTTACTCCGTAGCACCGTCGTGGCCTCTGTTGTCTCATTGCTTCACAAAAATTCTATGATCGCATCTCTTTCTCGACCGTTTGTTGCGGAGCAACTGACCATTTGAAATATTTGATCGAGTGCAGAACAGGAAAGAACAGAATCACCAGAAAAGGGCGGCGCAACACTACGGAGCACAAAATCAACAACCTTTTTTCTCACTGTGCTTATCAAATTACAGCCGAAATTTTGATTTCGGTTTCAGTTATGCTTAACTAAACCAAAAGCAGACATGCACTTTAAAGAAGCCGAAGATACTTTTGGTTCAAAAACCTTTACAACTTCTTTTGACCAAATTATTTTTTTCAAAACTGAGTTTTTCATGATGTTGAACACATAATCAATTTAAATTTAAAGTGAATTTTGCATGTATATAATTTTTCAATCAGTTGCTTGCAGTTTTGGTTAAGCCCTCTTTATACGAAAACTTTTGGTTATGATCTTGTTTGGTCCATCACTAACTGACATCAAAAATAAAATTTCTGCCCAAAAGCGCATTTGTCCATCGCTATGATTCAGACGCCACAATTGACGGTGCTACGGCAATTTACTGCCTCCTAGTTGGTTGCCTATACAATTTACTGCCGATTAATTTCTTGCGAGTGTAATTGCTTGCCAATGTAATTTACTGCGAGTCTGAATTTCCTGCCGTTACAATTGACTGTGTATACAATTTGCCGCGATTTAATTGCAATACTTAATTTCTCAAGATATGTTAATGGATCCCACTCTTCAAAATTTTGTACAATTTCATTAATTTTTGCGTCCAGTTTCCTATATTTTAGTTTTTGAGGGAAGACCTCTCCCCTCAGAAGGGCATTTAGGCGAACTTCCTGGAGTTTGAATTCAGAGCGGACCAGCTCGCAGAACTTCCACAGATTGGGCTTTAAATCAAAGTGATAACTATCAATCCAAGTAACGATAACAATTTGATGCAACTTTGGTGTTGAGGTGTTGAAAAAAATGCAGCGTCATACGAGCCTTACAAATAAACAACCAAAGATATGATCAAACAAATCATTTGACTTATTTGAAGAGGACATATGTTTGGAGTCTTTTCAAAAATAGTTGAGGCATTCAATCACTTTTAGACTTACGTATGATATCCCAAACAAATAACAGCTATTCACTATTCAAGCACAAATAAACGATTTCTTGGAAATTCTTGTCACAAATAAATAAATAAATAAATACTGGATGTAATGTGTATTGACTTCATCGAACCTGTAAATCAACAAACTTCTTATGATCCAAAACTTACCTTTGCTCAGAAGGTGGGACACCTTGGTTGAGATGTTTCAAGGTTTTAATTGGGATGGAGTTTAACAAATAAGTTACAGTATAAAAGAAGTCAAGGTTAAATGATGTTTAGAGCTTATGATTATAAAAAAAACATTACTAGAACTTTTATAGCGCCAATTTTTTAAGACATGAAATGCTTGGGATCATTTTCGGCCCATCGATTCGGCCCATTTTGCAATTATTAATGCATCAGCAGAAAAATTGAACAGGGCTGTCAATTGCATAGGCAGGCAATTGAGACAGGCAGTAAGTTGTAGAGTCATCAAATTTCTTTGGCAGGCAATTACACTCGCAATAAAATAATCGGCAGTAAATTGTATAGGCAGGCAACTGAGTGGCAGTAAATGTTCGGGACACCCAATTGACTGCAGTCAAAAACAAGGCACAACCTAATGTTTAACTTAAGTATTTGTTTAGAGGACTTGTTTGAAATGGACTTTCAACTGGCAGCCAAAGATTTGTATGTGTCGCAATTTAGCAATTACTTGGTAATTGCCTGTGTCATCATTGATGATACAGGTAATTACAGGTAAGTACTTGATGATTCATCAAGTTTCAAAAGTTGCCAAATTCGGCTAAGATGCTACAAAAATTTTCTTGTGGCCATTCAGCAGCCTCAAAAGTTGCCATTTTGTGGCCAAATTTCAACCGGTGGCCACTAACGTTTGTTCGTGGCTATCACCTTTCCAAATTTACCTTTTTTGGAAATTATGGCCGCCGCAGCGGCCACCTGACAACCCTGGTTGGCACTCACATAATGATCAGCAGCCTTTCGATATTTTCCCGTTGCCATTAACTTTCATAAGTTGCTATTTGGCGGCCAATTCCCCCCGGCGGCCACAATTTTTTTCTCGTGGCCATCAGGTTTCAAAAGTTGCCAATTTGGCGGCCAATTTCCCCCCGGCGGCCACAATTTTTTTCTCGTGGCCATCAGGTGTTAAAAGTTGCCACTTTTGGAAATTTTGGCCGCCGCGGCGGCCACTTGGCAACCCTGCCTCTTGCGGTCAGATTCAGACATAGTTGCCAGCTAGAGAGCGGGTTTTAATGCCACCTTTGGCAAAACTGTAGTGAAATAGGTTTTTCCTTAGATGTTTACATTTCTTTGCAAAGGCATTATGATATCAAACTCCAACATTTCGGAGAAATGTTGATGTCAAGAAAATCTCTAACGGTTTGCCAATGAGTGGCATTAAAACACACTCGCTAGCTGGCAACTATGACTCAATCTGACCGCAAGAGGCGCTTATTTTGTGGAATCAGCTGACATTTTGTGCAGGGTTCATTGGAAACAAAGAAATTCTGCTAACACATTGAATGTTAAAGAGTGCCAGCACAATAAATTCCTCTAAATAGTATCACAGTTAATACATAGATGGAGAAGTTCATCATTGTACTCTTTTAAATTGCAATGGCTACGTACGTCATTTGGAATGTGACGGTTTCAAATGGAACTATAATGGTTTTCAGTTGAAATGTTGCTTGAATAACAAACAATTAAGAAATACACTGAATCACATTTCATCGTTTTTTCAAAAAAAGCTTAAGCTCCCTTCTGTGTGCAGTTCCATCCATCCCTTAGGAGCAAAACGCTGTCCCGATGAGTGGAAACTGTCTGACCTGTTCAAAAATAATCAGGAGGACCATTACGAACGATAATTTCTACCTTCAAATCATTTGACCGCTCTAGAAGGAACGAAAACATGGTTAAAACTAGATAGCGCTCTAGTTAAAACTTGTTTTTTCTTAATCCCGGCAAACTGTAGCCTTATTATGCAACCAGAATTTATAACTTTAAAGTCCTTCAAGTTATTACGAATTCTGAGAGTTTCATTTCCAGAAGAGTGTTTTTTTTTTTCAATTAGTTGAAGTGCAGATAGAGAGAAAAAAATGATCAAATGAGCTTAAGTGGATGACTCTCGGCAAAGCAAGGAAACACCTGCTTTTGCCCCGTGCACGATGATATGTCCGTTTGGCAAAAAAAGAATTGATAGCAAAAATCATTTCAATATTCGTACCAAGTCTCAAGCAGATCAATGGCCATGGTATATGAAAAAGAGCAGAGGGTGGGCAATGTGCATTTTCCCACTCGATTATCCAGACAAAGAAACATTGCATGATATTACGGTAGGACTGTCATCTCCTCCCCGAAATGTTCATGTCAACTTTCACTTTCGTACTTATGAATCATTCTGGCCTGAGTTCTGAGTTGACATCACAAGGAATGAACAAATATGGGGCAGTCATCATGAGACGGTCCAACATAGCGGGACTGGCTTTGATTTTGATACTAACCACATTGAACCTGCCATGCCCATGTGCATCTTGGTCGGTCACGGCCCTCTTTGAGAGCTTTTGGAGAGGAGTCCAGAATCTCTGGCAAGAGATGAAGCGACGATCGTTCATTCAACCCTATGATACCCGATTCAACGACATCGATCGTCCCACTGGTGCGCCATTTGTTAAGGATCGACCTGGTCCACTAAGCTTTCAACTGGGCCATGTTCGCTTCCGTCAAAGTGTTTTCGATGAAGAGAAGAATCGACTTCCGGTCAAATTAGAGCCTGGACCTTTGAGTTTCAAGCTCGGACCGATTCACTTTCGGCAAGTTCCTACCCAAACCTTCCATTACAACCCGTGTTGTACGGACCCATTGGCCTATTGTCGAAGATTCGTGAATTGCAATGATTTCAAAAAATAGTTGCTTCTTTCTAACTGCCCTCCTACAAGTGTACTCACACCCTCTTGAGTAATCCAAATAGCCCATTCCTTGACAACGACAAGAATATTTTAACCGAAGTTAAGTGCTCTGTGCAAAAAATAGTTGTCATATTATCCCCCATGTCTTCATTCATCTCCATCATGGATCTCTCAACACCTTCTTTCCAAAGCTGAACAATGAATTTTCACAGATAAGACCACCTTCGAGATTTTAAGGGATGCAAACACCATTTTTCCGATGAGCGTAAATAATTTCCAAGAAATAAAAATTGCCCAGAAAAAACTTACTCCAAATTACCTGTCATCCAGGGCTGCCCATGTGTACAAGAAAAATCCCCAGATCTGCTCATAAAGTTCATAACTTTCCTCTGAAGTCAAACTTTCGGGTTGGCCATTCGTGCTCTGTACGACGAAAATGATTGCGCGAGGATCGATCGTATATAGTAGTTCTCCGTAGAACTGTACAGCAAATGTGCAATGCATGAAAAGTGTTTGCAACTCGCCCTATCCACGAATAGACGACGGACTGAGGTGTGCAGAAATGGAGAAGAGTCGACGACGAAAAACTAGAGCAAACATTAATTGACAGACTCGACTTGTCCTGAGGGCTGAAAAATTAACTCCCTTGACAGAATGTTCCTCCCCTCTGTTAAGAAGTCAGTGATCTACAGAGACAAGATGACACTTTCATATTTATTAACTTCATATGACAATTTTGACAAGAAATGTCTTCCAAGATCTTATTCCTCTTGGTTGTCAGCTTGATCGTCTCCCTCATCTAGAGGATATGGAGCAGCGGGTTCTTCCTTAGAGCTTTGATGGATTGGATAGGATTCACGGGCTTCGGCACGATAAGGTTGGGGCTGAGGTTTGGGGTAAGCATTGCTACTATGAGCGGGTTCCGGGTTTCGGTAAGTATTGGGCTTGACTGGAGGTAGGGCCAAAAATGGGGGAACGTGGTCGTGAAAGGGTTCGTATTCCTCTTTTTCGCCGTAGGGATTGACAACTTTGTTGTGAACTTGTTGCTTGCTCACATCCGTTTGGTAACTATTACCACCCAAATTGACCTTGATTGACAGATACGGATTCTGTTCCAGTGGCTTGGCCAAAGCCATTGAGGCCAAGAGAACACAGAGAGCAAACTAAAGAAGAGAAATCATGAAATTTAGGATGATGTTTCCTTAAAATGTTCACATGACAGTGTCTTACCGATTTCATCACTGAATTTAGAAATCTATGCAAAGTAGTAAATATTATTTGCTTAAGCTGGAAAGAGCCAAACTAGTCGAAAAGCTCTCGAGCAAATCAAACACTACCAATAGATCCTGCGTTGCACGTATATATACCTACTGGTCTCGCTCACGCCTTGGGGCGGACACTTGAAACATACTGCATCCACTACCAGGAATATTGAGCGGAAGAAGCGTCAAGTCATGTCCAAGTTGGAAGGCAGTTGTTTAGTCCATCAATGCAAATAGTTTGGTGCTTCACTCAGACATGTATGGTATAGGAGTTGATGGACTGGTCTCAGGGCTTCAACCACGCCGGTTGAACTTTTGAGTTGTGACACGGAAAAGGCGACGACCTCAGATTTCGTTTTTGGTCTGCCCGTTTCAAGGACTTTGGTGGTAAGGGTTGAAATGCTAGAGCTACAGACAGCCTCCTATTTCTTTGGCGTGAAGGCAACACCTCTGACCTTGGGGAAAATGTTATCAGATCGACGTAGGTCAGAAACGTTTATGACTAAACCACGCGATGGTCATTTACACACTGGGATGTTTTTTCGTTTGAAATAGTATATTTTCAAAGAGTAGGGTGAACAGTGGGCATTATTCAAATTTTGGAACATTAGTGCAAGACAATTTGATTTTTGTCTAGAAACTTTGTAAAAAAATTCTTTTGTAATCCTGGAATGCCCTTCAAGTCACTAATACAGGAGTAAGCACCGCGGAGTTCCCTAAAAATAAAGTAATGCTAGTTTTTAACAGTCAAAGACATCTATATCAAGTTACATTAGAATCCTTTACCTCTGAGAGTGTATAATTATGGCAGTCTTTGGTCCAATGCCTGGAAGTCTTTGCAGCATGCTCATATTGGCCGAATTCAATATGCCAAGAATATTTTGGTTGTGTAGTTGCTGATTTTTCACTTGCCAAGGCTTTTTCTCCGCCAAAGGATGTCGGAAAGGGGAAAGTGGGTCAGATTGTTGGGCTGATATGCGGATACTCCTTCGCACAGGATTCTTATTCGTCACCCGTGATGCTTCCACCAAGGATTGATTGAGTTCATTGTGTAACATTGTGGTTCTTCGAACAGATCGCTTCACGCTCGATCTTGGAGCGGGAGGACCACAGAAAGGAAGGGGCTCGTCGTCAAAAAGCAGAGGGCTTCCCGGATTTAGGCCAATCTGTTTTTCCATTTCCAGCACACTCATTGGAACATTCTAAACAAAGTAAGGTTATGGTAGATAATAGAAGCCTTTACGCAATTCGGAAACAGTCTCCTTGAGTTAACTTGATGTTTGTGTGCCTTTTTCTGTCTAGCGCAAGAAAAAAAGTTTGAGATATCCCGGAGGTTTGGAAACTTCTTGAGAAACGTGATCCTCTTCAATGTCAAATTGAAAAAGTTCAAGGTGAACGTAAGCAAATAAGCAAGCAAGCTTAAAAGTGACATCTGAGACCATATTGAGCAGTTTTCATATAAAAGCACAACTGAAACAAATTCTTAACTCTTCTTAGTTTAGGATTCAGCAAAGACTGGTTCGTTAGATTTGCCATTGCCTACCTTGAAAATGCGAGTATATTCACTAAAGTACCAACATATCTCATCCTTTGCTATTTGACTAACAACGTGTTGATATTTTCGGATTTAACATGCCTCGAAGAACCTTGAAAAATATCTACTAGTATAAAACTTGACTTACCGTCCGATCAACTAAGCCTTTCTTGCCCGATTTAGGCGTTCGAGGAACCATGGAATTTTCCTTATCTTGGTCCATGCCTTTGAGAGTGGGCGATGCAGTAACTTCAATACGTTTCAAATGAGCCGACCGTCGATTGGTAACATCCATTAGGGGCGTGTTCAAGACCTTGGTGTGAAGTGTGGAGAGAATGTTGTCGGTTTGACTTTCAATGTTCTCCCGCATCTTCTGACGAATGGCCGGGAAGTTTGGTCCCGATATCAGCGTTTCTTCAATGGAAGGATCGGATTGGTCGTGATCAGGTCCCTGGTTTTTGTTCGAGAGCCTCTGAGATCGTCGTCTATGGGGTGAACTGGTCATCCGATCGGGCCTGGAACTCTTCGAGGAGCTCATAAGGATGCTTGTCTCGAGGGTTTTCATCGTCTCGTCAATATGACGCTTCAAATCGAGCTTCATTTCTCGCATCAACGGACTGAACACAGATCGAGCATCGGCCAAGCTCACTCCGCTACTCATGCTTTGATTCACAGTGGCGTTGGTGTTGTTGCAATGAATACTCGACACATTCGAGATGGAATCCTCGTCCTCGATGGTCTCCAAAGAGGGCAATTTGGACACGGTCGAGGAAAGGGTGGGAAAATGAGCCCCGCGGGCGTGAACACCGTGAGGGTTGGGCGTGGCAAAGCCTTCAAAATCCAGCGGTCCATGCGGGACCGTGGCATTCATGGGATGAGTTTCCACGCGTTTTCGCTTGTTCGGGGTAGGCGTGCCAATCGTGTGATTGTGGCGTCGACGCATATTCAAAGGCGTGGGTGGAATCATTTGTTGCCGACGCTTTTGCGCCGATTTCTCTTGATTGGCAATGTGCAACAAATGCGCGGGAATGGGCGGCTTTTCCATACGTTTCACGCAATCCGCGTAACGCAACGTATTCATGGTCTCCTTGACATCGGCTTCGATCGAACTGACACAGGCAATCATGGTGGTCCGCCCATCCCCGGTCAAACATTCCCGCAACACTTTGGTCAGGTTCGAGTCCCGGAACGGGATATGCCGATCCTTGTCACAAATGGCACTGATGCAACGCCCTAAAACACTTAGACCCTTGTTAATATTGACGCCTTCGGTTCGACGCTGATGATCTTCGTTGGATTTTCCCGCCGATTCGGAGCCGGCCAAGTCCACCAAACTCATTTTACGCTCCAATCGACGGCCTTGAGCGTCGGTGGAGATTAACGTGATCTTGAAGATGGCGTGTGACCGCGAAGAGGCGCCATTTTGCGCCGTGGAACTCGTCGATCGGGTCTGACACCCGCGTTCCAATAAAGCCAAAGCTTCTTCCGGATGCGTGACGATCCTCGAAGTCAGATCCGGGATGGTAAACTCTGTAATCAAACGCTCAACCTTGAAGTCTCAATCCTTTACTCTCCTCAAACCCGTGGATTACCGTGTCCCTCTTCTTTCAGTTTCAGCGGCACCTTCATCTTCAACACCTTGAGGAGATCGTAGACCTTCTCGTTGAGAATCTCAAAAAAGGAGACCTTAACCGTGAATTCGTCCTCGTGCCTCATGCCTCGAAAGATATCCCGGATAGCTCGGGGGATAACGCCTTCCCCGTCATCTTTAGCTTCCACCTACAAATCAAACCCAAGATTAAAGTTAATATCCCACGACGCCCTGGCATTCCGTCCGCTTCATCCTTGAAAACTACCGTTTTTCCCGGATGTCCGTTCCAATCGGTGCCCATGGTGAACGTTTTTCCCGTGCCCGTTTGACCATAGGCGAAAATGGTGGCATTCACGCCCTGAAACAAGGCTCGCAGGGCGGGTTGGACCGCCTGCTGGTAGACGCACTCTTGGGACGCATCGCCACTCCAAACGTGATCGAATCGAAAGCATTTCTGCCATCCCACAAAGAGTTGTCCCTCGGCTTCATTCACGTCTAAAACCGATTCCGACAAAGCATTCGAAGACGACGATGATGACGATGATGACGATGATGATGATAGAACGGGTCGAACGCGGACGCAGACCGAGACACGAGGCACCACTGAGACGGATTGAGGGGTGCCAGGGGTGAGGCGGGTACCCCGGGCAGGCTCAACGGGGCCCGAGGGGGCGGGTGTGACCGTGTCCATGGATCAAGAACAATTCGAAGGTTTGTTGGATGACGCCGAAATTTGAAAGCAAACTTTCAGGGAGGCCGTTTGGATTTGGCGTATGGGTCAGAAGAGAAATCTGACGGTCTTAGCTCAGACTAAGTTCAGTCCATTGAAATCGACATCGGAAAAAACTACGGGTGGAAAAGAGTTGGCAAAGTAAAAGAAAAAGCGGCAATTTCTCTCAAGAATTTACATAACGCAAAATGGGTAACTGTAACTAATGAGCTTTATCAAGTACGTGTAAACATCGTTGCCGGTTACCACGGCCTCATGATGCTTCCATCTCGCTTGGCAGAGAGCCAGCAGTCGCAAATCGAGTGATTTCAAAGAGTAACATAAAGAAGTTTTCCGGGAAATGTCACCCTTTTTCGGGTTGCGGATTTTTATTAGTTACAAGGAATGGGATTCCCTGAAAAAAGGACGAACTGTTAAATTACCAAATGACCTATGATATTGACGATTAAAAGTGAAATAAAGTAATAAGTGGTACTCTAATATTTCTTCATTTTCTTGATCGGTTTGGCAACCTGAGCGTGTTTGGATATTTTGATTTTTGGTATATTTTAGGCAAAATATGTCAGCGCTGAAATCCCAGCCGGACAAGACGAATCACGTCGGAAATCTCAAAAGAGCGGTAATTTTGAATACCAAACCGAATATCATAATCTTAATGCGTTTTCTTTCCATTAAAACCCTTAATCTCAAATCAACTCACTTGTAAAATAAATTTCAAAGATCTTATCCTTCACTTTAATAACACCTATCATGAACCATAACCAAGACCTTTAAGAAATAAGCGTCTTCAAAATTTTCAAGTCTATTATAGCGAGGTGACTAAATTCTTTTCGCCTCACTGCCATCAAAACCTAAAACCGACTTGATTAAGCGAAAGGTCTCCTTTTAATCATGTCCAAGAGACACCAAAAATATAAAGATTCTAATTTGAGGGCGCGACAATGATTGTGGAAAAGTAAGTGCCAAAGGTTATCGAATTCGGGTTATTTCTGTTGGCTTTCGCTCACCCTGAAATTCAAGCCGCCAAAACTCATCCGATTGTCTTGCTTGTGAAAATTGTGGCCTGAAATCCGTCCGCTCTTTTCCAGCTCCAGGTTTCTGTCAGAGTTTTTCGCGGTGAATGCGGCTGATTGGGGGCGTGGTCAGATCCGGATCAATCACTTCGACGAAAACATCGTCATTGACTTTTCTCATTGCGGGTGAATATGGCGGTCGAAGTCGAGAGCTAGGTTTATTCTTTGCGTTGAAAGATTGTATGTTCTTGTTAAAAAAAAAAAAGTAATTCTTGCCATAATCGAGCAATCTAATCGAAAAATTGAAAATCGTGCGCGGAAAATCAACATCAGCCAAAAACCCAGGCATTCTTGAGAGTGTATTAAGTAGAGCTCTAGGAATTATACTTGTGTTTTAAATTGAAATGATATTTTTTAGTATTTTCAAGTGAGTTACCAATAGAATCATAATTTTCAAGGGAAAAATTTCAATTCCATTATAAGCCAAGAGAAATATTAAAAATTAGAAACATTCTCGTGCCTTTAAGTAGCTTTGAATTAAATATAAACCAGCCAATAAGAAAAATTAGTTGCCCGCATTTAGACTTTGAACCCCAAAAATAACTATCGAGGATCTGTAATTAAAAATGAGCTTTGGAAAAAGAAACCAGGACAAAAAGTGGCCCCAAATGTCTGTTTTGTATGAACAAAACGGCACGCAAAAAGCTTTTGAAACCCTTCAGCTTTTTGGGAATATTCGAGTAGTTCTTGAACTTTTAAAAAGTATTTTGGATTAAACAACCTCTTTGTACCTTGTAAGTCGTTACAAAAGCTTTTAATTCATTTTAAAGCTTTTTAAGTTCATTCCTTTTTTTAGTTTTTAATGGTTTATTTCCGCTGTGTTAAGCTTTATCGCCTTTTTTAATGCAGCTTTTTTGCACCTTTAGTAAGAATTAGGGACGGCAATTTTAGATAACAAACTTAGTCGTAATTTTAACATTTGGTCGCAGGACTTCATTCGTCTTTCTTTTTTGTGGCCAGTTTCATTTTTCGTCTTTTTTTTGGTCTAATTTGAGAGTTTTATTCGTTGAAACGTCTTGTCTCTAGCAATATTTCTTTAAATCGCTAGTTAGATTTAGGTGATTTAGGGGTAGATGTATGAACGTTTGTCAAAGACCTTCAGATATTCAGATCAGCCTTTTATTTAAGAATATTAAACAGATCTCAATCAATTACCTGTATTCCAAAAGCATCTCTAAATCCCAACAGTCTTTATTAGTTTGAATCATGAAAGTCTCCTCTTTTTCTTGTCGGAGTGCTTCTTTGCTTAATTTGCTCAATCTCTTACGAGAGTTCCAATCTTGAATAACAATTTAAGCACCGTTCAACCTTTTTCGAATGTCTATTCCCGATCAATCTTTTAGTCAAAAGATGTTCAGATCTGCAAACACCAACTGATTGGTAGATGTAGTATGTTACGAGTGATTGGTATAATTGATGACTCCTCTATTTCTTTACAGGAAATCTCATCTTTTAAAGTAGTCATGAAAATCCACAACCATCGCAAATCATGAAGATATCAACCAAGATTTTTTGTTGTTTCATTTTAGGCAACCATGGATCCCGGAAATGTCAAGAAAGATCAGGAAACGGTGGATGTGGTGGATCTTACCCAAGCTCCCCACTCGCCCAAACCCAAGAAGCTTAAGCAAATGAGGTTGCCATTCACTCGGATTCACACCAACTCTGCGGCTTCGGACAAGAATTTGGCAGCTGCCGAGTTGGTCACCAAGCCATCCGATGGCGAAAGTGAGAAAAAACGGAAGCATTCTTCGGATGCCGAACCCACCCCTTCCAAGAAGGAAAAGCTGGATGGAGCCAATTCGATTCTAGAGATCGATGTTCCTCATGACAGAAAAACTCCTAAACGGGTAGCACCAACACCCATAAGTTCCGGTGAACCCAAGAAAGAGACGCCTCCGGTCAAGAAACGGATCACGCCCACCCCTGTTCAAGGTCAGGGCAAGGATAAAGATAACTCTTCGAAAACTAAGAAAAGCCCAAAAGACACCAAGACCAAAATGACTCCAAAACGAATCCAACCCACTCTCTTGACCAGTTTGGTAGTGAAAACTCCCACTGCTGACTCCAAGGACTCAAACGAACCGACTTCCACTCCATCACCTTCGATCAAAAAAGATGGGAAAGATCAACCGGAAGCTGTTGTCAAGCTTTCTCCAACTTCCAATAAGAACGTGCCTGACACTATTGCTATCGCCACACCTTCTCCAACAACCAATAAGATCGTGCCTGATTCTAGTGCTGTCGCCACCCCGAAATCTTGCCAGATCAATCCGCCTTGTAGTCCGTCGGTAATTGCTGATCGTAAGCGCAAGGTTCAGGTTGCCATTGCCAAATTGAGCGTGGAATTGAACGAACTTAACGAGGCCATGGACCAAGCTGCCTCCGACAAAGAGTTCATGAAGGCTGCTGAGATTAAAGTCAAAGCAGACCAAATCACGGCCAAAAAAGATGAATGGCAGAAGGCCTTTGAGGATGCCAATGATGATGGAGGCAAGTTAGGCCAACTCTTGAAGACCATCCAGTCTTTGGGAGATGCTTCAGGCCAACTCAAGGTGTCGACTGAGACTTCCAAAGATTTTCAGACTCCAAAACGAAGAAAGGTGGCTCAAGTCAAACCTCCGGGTTCTGGAGGTTCCAGTCCGGGATCCACGAAAAAATTGACCCCGAAACAAGAAGCTAAAAAATTGGAAATTCAGAAAAAGAAGGAAGAGAAAGAGCAGGAACGGTTGGAAAAGGAGAGATTGAAAGAAGAAGAGAGATTGAAGAAAGAGGAACAACGGCTGGAAAAAGAACGAGTCAAGGAAGAGGAACGGTTGAAGAAGGAAGAGCAGAGGTTGGAAAAGGTTCGGGCCAAGAAAGAAAAGGAAGAACTGAAGGAACGCCTTAAGCGGGAGAAAGAAGAGGAGAAGAAACAAAAGGAGCTCGAAAAGCAGGCGAAAGAAGATGCTAAACAAGCCGAAATCCTAGAGAAGCAACGGAAAGAGGAAGAAAGAAAAAAGCACGAAGAGTCTGAAAAAATCCGACTTCAAAAAACAGCCCAATCGTTTAGTAGTTTTTTCATCAAGAAGACCGTGCCTGACTCTGCCGAAGAGAAGGAAACCCCTAAGAGTGTTGTTCCAGAGCATCTCAATTTGTTCCGGGTCAAGAAAGATATGAAGCTAGCTCCCATAGCCAGGAAGCGACTCGAGCCAGAAGCCAAAATGAACTTGGATAAACTCCGAGACAGCGATTTGGCCCAAAACGAACTCTACTTGCAACGTCTTCGTGCCAATGATTATCAGATTGGGAAATCTGGAAGAACGTGGCCTTTAGGGGAAGGGAAGAAATCTACCAACGATGACGATGACGAAGTGGAGATCATCGACGAGGAAGAGGATGACGAAGATCTCGAGGACAATCTGCTCAATGAGAACGATGACAAGTCCGATGATGACGAAGCCGCTCAGTTGGCAAAATCCAAAATCAAAGCCAAACTGCTGCAATTTGACGACAACCTCAGACCAGCTTATTGGGGTACATGGTCCAAGACATCCAATGTGGTTGGGCCTCGAAGGCCTTTTGCCCAAGACTCAGGCCTTCTTGATTACGAGTATGATTCAGGCGATGATTGGGAAGAAGAAGAACCTGGAGAGTCACTCTCCGATGCCGAAAATGATAAAGAGGATGACGACGACGACGAAGAGGTAGCTGAAGAGGACGAAGACGACGGTTTCTTCGTGGGGCATGGCGTTTTAGACAAAGATGAAATTCATAACGAGGATGACGATGAAGAACTCGAAGACACTAATGAGAAAGCACGAACAGACGAAGGAGAGGCGAAATCGTCGAATAAGGGTTGCTTGAGCTTTGATGAAGAGTGGGAAATGAAGAAGCAAAAGCTTCGTGAGCAAGAATTCGAGAAAGAATATTTTAGCAAGAAGAAGCCCGTCAAGCTAAAACCCCGAGTGTTCGGCTGCATGTGGATGGATGACAATCAGAACACTCTGGTTTATGAACAACTGATGAAAATTCTCCAACCCTTTAAGGCCGTTTCCCTTCGTCCTTGTCCGATCCCCACGATGAGTTCGTCGCCGAAACCATCTCCATCCGAGATGAACACACCCAATAGTGTCCGTAACGCCTCCGACACACCGTTATCCACAGGAAAAGTCAAGCGAACGTTCCCCGACGAGGCGTATCCGGATCTAGTGCGACTAGTCCACGCCAATACCAATGGCAAATTCTTCTTGGCCAAGGAGTTTTCAGAGTTTTGGACTCGCAAAGGCAATCACAAATCGACTGAAAAAGCTCTAGCCTCGACCAGTACCCCTTCTGTGAGCTCTGGTGAGATTTCAAAGAGGAAAATCCTCGAAAGCATCACGGAAATTGCGGACTATAAGAAATTTCCCCATCCCGGACCCATGCATAATCGCATGTGTTGGGTAGTCAAAGAGGACATGCTTAGCAAATTTGAGTTGAAGTCCTTGCCAATCCCCAACGATTGGTCGTATATTCTTGAGCAGCCCAATAAGTTCGAAGGCCCCAAATCGACACCAAAAGCCAGTGCTGGTAGTGCATCTTCCTCCTCCAGCACGCCTATTAAACCTGGTAATGACATGGCCAAGAAATCCATTCAGTCCAAGTTCTTCACACTTGTTCCTAAAAAGAAACCCACTCCTCATCCAGACCAATCCAATACTGTCAATCCCATTGTTCCCCTAACTGACGTGGAGACTCCAATGGAAGTGGTTGAGTCCGTTGAGGCGGAGAGCAATATCGAGAATGCACCTAAATCCTAAATCTCAGCCCAAATTGTAGAACGAACCGATATGGTAACAATTAACTAGCTCGCAATATGCCATATGACAATGAAGAGAACATGAGATCATGTTACTTGGAACAGGTGATGCAGGTCTTCTTTAGTTCTTTATTGTGTCGGGTGGCATTTTGGATGAAATGCCGAAATCGTCTTGAGTTTGTGGTAAATGAAATGCACATTGATCGAAAAATACTTCAAAGCATTACAAGTGATGATAATGATAAGAATAATACGTCAGTCACATCTAAAAATGATTGTGGACATTGAATGACGAAAGTAGACACATACCACGATTGGAGATGATTATAGTGGTGGTGGTGGTGGTGGTGATGATTATGATGATTATTTTTGCCGTTGTCGTCTTGGTAGTAATAGTTTTTGGAGTTACATTCTAGTATCACATGAACACCCTATGGAGTAATAGCAAGATTTTTCTAATCAATAATCTTTCACTATTAGGTAGCTACTGTTTGGGGGAGAAATACATTCATATTGAAAGTGAGGAAATGGGTGGGCTGACATTGCCTGGGTGGGTTTGGTTTCGCTTCGGTATCATTATATTGTCTATATATATTTACACACGTATCTACAATCAAACACATGTTTAGTAGTTACTACTTACGTTTATCACAAGGAACTTCCTGATGATTTCAGATACATTTTACGTTAACATGAAAATCATAATGTCAATAACAACGCTAGATAGAGACGACAACAGCGGGGTAGAAAGGGCGGGTTAAGGGGGCGTGGGTTTGTACTACAGACCACATGGGATTGTGTGGCATAAATGTAATGTTGGCTTGTTGTGGGTCCGGGAAGATGAAGGCTTCATTCATTTATTGGCCCGTGTTTACTCAAGCGTAATTCGTATTGTTTCCCATGAGAAGACGAGGAAGGAGAAAAAGATGAAGAAGTGGAGGATCACCTAAAATAAGCTTCGTTAAAATGACCGAAAACCGTGCGATTCCGGTGTATCAAGCTATTATCGTTGTTGCTTCCTCTTGAACAATGCATTCGTGGGAAGAAGTCGGAAAAGAAAAGGTTCCAGTTCACCTTACGCGGAACATCGTCGGTTCAAGTGAGTTTCACCCGAATCGTGTCCAAAATGAGTTTCACACAATACTAATTAAGTAATTATGACATCATAGAAGACGCCCCAGTTGGGCAGAATCAAAAAGAAACAAGGCTTTAAGAAGGGAGGGAAAGAGCAAAAGAGGGTGACGTCGATCCTGGAACTGTCATACACTTATCCACAATCCATCCATTCTCCCGATTTCTCCATCCATCCATTCATCCATTGTTGGCTCATTGGCTTGGCGGGAATCTCAAGTCTGAGAGCGAGTGCGCCTTACTTTGGTTGTGGCTCATCTCGCTTCAGCTGCATCTGTTCTCATCCATGGAGTTCACCTTCGTTCTCCACCTCTTACATGAGAGTGGGTGCACCTTTGGCTGCCTCCGGAGAAGTTGTGCTTTGGGCACCTAAAATGTCTTGATCCCCACAACTTGAGGTCGAGCCCTTGAAAATGGTGGTCTGAAGAGTCCGCTTCCAAATCTCTTGGGCCTCTCTCAATTTGGACAGCCAAGCATTCTGGAAGATAATCGACGAGGATTTTTTTTTTTCAATTCCCTCCTGAATCGTGGCTCGAGTTCAAGTCTATCTCTTTTCATTTCATTTCCTGATGGACTTTTTGATCCGTGAGAAACTGACTTTCGAGGGATATTGGCACAGAGGAGGATATAATTTGTTCAAAAATGAACCAAAGCCACCGATTGGATGAAAAAAGGGGTGGAAATTTCCATTTTTACAACAACAAAAAATTGCCGTCATCGTTGAGGACCTCTTAGATTGCCACTTTTTGATTGTATTCAACAGCTCTTTTTTTGATAGTTGTCATACTGCTTACCTTCAAAGCCTCAGTTTCGGTTTGGAACGTGTGAACCTGAACGATTTGTTGGAACCGATTCAGACAGATGAGAATAAAAGCGTGTTCCAATTTAGCGCCAATGGCCTCTTGTGGCGCAACGTCGTGGATGAAAAAACGGTCTAACGAGAGGGGCTGTTTATGAACGATGTATTTCATACTCGAGTCATTCGTACTTGATCGAACCGAACCCCAATTTTCGGTGAGAGTGGATTTCTGAAATCAAGTCAAATTGATCTTTTTATAACACACTGTCAACAACAACAACCTATCCTTGACAAAGCAATTTTTAATCTGGCCAAGGTTGCCGAACCCGTTAAGTGACCCTGTGTCTGACACTGAAAATTTCAATCCTATCTTTTCGAAATTCTAAGGATAGCTCTATTCGCCAATGAACGATATATCTCTTGACGCTTTCAATGCCTGGAAACTCTTTCTCTGTTCAAACACCCATCATATCATGGACTGGTCTAGAATCCACGACCTCGATGAAATGACGTAGCAAAGGAAATAAGGGGCAAATCAGGGCCTCAAAGATCAAAGGGGGCTTTTCCCTCTCTTCTCTTGTGCTTCTGGCCAAGTGTATTTTGAATTATCTTGCAACCGACCGACCCAAATGGCGACGTTTTGTATCAAAATCTAAATTCATTCTTTCTATACAAATCTGAGCACAATGGCAACCCACTCTTGAGAGGCTCTTTTCATATTGCATTTTTTAAAAATAATTTTCCCCGTCTTAAAGTTGGGTTGGAATTCTTCTATACGCCTTAATGATTTGATGAGAAATTCTTTGTCAACTTTTTGCTAGACCAACAAGAATTTGATCAGAAAGAAGAGACACAATTAATCATCGTTAATCCCAAAGTTTTCGTTATTCATTCTTTTTATGCTCTGACTTGCTGTTTTTCCCCCCTCATTTCATCTCGAAAAAGACCTTTGCTCACTCTTGAAATTGAAATGCTTCCCATTAAAGGCTGTTGGGTTTGTCGACTCATTGCTACGAAACAGTTACCAAAGCAGTGGAGCCTACCCAAGTTTGATGTCTTGCCATTTATCTCTACACAATATGCCAAGATGATCTTTTTTCTTTCCTCCCCGATGTGTTTTCACGGTCGATGAATAAATAGTTCCGGTGAGATTCTTGCCGAGCTTGAGTTCAACAGTTTTGAGAGAGACACTGTTGAGTGAGCACATGTTTTTCTATCCTTTGTCACCTTTTGAATTTTCTCGAAGAAAGTCAGGGACCACTTTAGGCATGCGGATGAACTCAGGGTTGAAAAACATTAGCAATAACAAACAAATGAAATACGTATGTTTTCAGAGCATCTATCACGTCTGATTATTTGCGAGGTTGTGTTTAAACATAGCTTCTGTAACTCGAGCCTAGTTTTTGGACGTGTACAAAGCTGTTTTTTTCATCCTAGAGTATCTTGATTTTTAGTTCGAGGTAAGTAAAGTTATACCTCGAACATTATGGTGTACGCATTTGAAGGCGATTCGCTATAGCGATTGGGTTTGCTCAATTGACTTCAAGACTGCATTTTACTTAGTGAAAATATTTTTTAAATTATCTTTTCCCTTTATTCAATTGATTCTTTCCGAAATTCGTAGAGATGACAGGGTATGTTTTAAACATAATTTTTATGGTGTCGCCTGAAATATTGAAACTATTATCTTCATTAATACTAGTTTGCAAGAAAGATATATGTAACTTTTTGCTTCATAGACCAAAGCGGAAAGATTACCATAATGCAGTTTCTGTACTGTACTTCGTTTCAGAAGGAAAAAAAGCGCATTGGTAGTGTTTGGTCCATCATTAGAAGAGACGCCGAAAGCTTAGACGTTTCAATCACTGGTAATGATCACGTGCTTGCTCATCTTTTAATGAACAACTTTCACGCTACTTTTTCCTCATCACATCCTTATCATCTAAACGAGAAGTGTTCTTTTTTTGTTCAGATTGTTGAATTCATCTAGTCTCAAAGTACAAACGATGCCATCAACCTATACTTTAGGACCGCTTATTTGAAGTTTCATGAGAACGAAATGGGCAGGAAATCACATTGCAAAAGCTAAATCCGTCTTTCCTTCGCCGACTAGGACGACATTTTGCCATTGAGCCCAAAAGACTTCCAAGTAGCCTAGCACTCATCTTGAGTTTCACAAAATGAAAACTAAACAGTCCTCAATTCGCTAGTGCTCGAGTTCTTTGACATGGATTCCTTTAGGGTGGGAGTGTTCTCCTCCCACGCTCATCCAAGATGTTTGAAGCGGGAATTTCTTTAAAAGGGATCGGAATAATCTCCCATCAGCTCATCGACGAAAGAGTCAATTCCGATTCGAGGGCTTCGATGGCTTAGAATGAGCTATTTTTTCAGAAACCCACCGAGCTTCTTTACCAGGCATTATTGCTTGGTGATCTAACGTTTGTGTGGGTGGAAGAGGTGAAGAACACAAACGAATGAGATGGAGAAGTTTCGTTTGGATCCTCTTCCTCTGTCGTCATTGGGAAAGTCTGAATAGTTGGGCATCTGAAGACATAGGGAGACACTTTTGGGCATCAACTTCTGAGCCATCCGTCTTTCAACCATCGAGACCATCAAGTTCGAAAAAGGGTCGTCGAAAGGCAATACCATTTCCATACGACGAAAAAAGACCGCCAAACTCTCGAGTCGGGAAGTATTGGCAAATTTGGGAAAACAAGGTTGCGATTGAATGCTAGCTTATATCAAGAAGGGAATGTATTCTTGCAAGACTTGGGGAGCCTTCAGTTAACTCTTTTTTCAAGAGCAAATACCATATTAAAGACGACGAGCATTCCTTACCAAACAAATTTCCTTCACCGAACAGCTGACTGGGAGGTCACCGTACTAATACAGCTCCAAAAATTGTACCCTGACACAAAACTTTGACCTATTTTCGAACTTCTCAATGTATATTGGACATATATGCAAGTGAAATTTTGTGACATTAAGCTCAAAGGTTGCACGTGTATTCCATTTCATTTTTGTGCTTAAAGGACTCTATTCTGCCTATTACCTAACCTCCGTACGTTTAGTTTCATCGAATGAAAGTTTCCAAGTTTGAAATGGACCTTGATCATTAATTGGTGAATAATATATGATCGTTTCGAAACTTTCGACCAAAGTATAATGTTATCGCAACTCGAGAACGATTAGGTTTATTTGTTCAGCTTCAGTGTTGGAAGCATATTGAAGACAGAAGACAAGGATCCATATTTAGCATACATCTCAACACACCCAGACAAGTTTTGTGGTTGAGTATTATTATTCCACATTAACGGGTGTATTTTTGCTTTTCTCATTCGTGTTTGTTGAAAATATTCCATGCGAGTCCTTGCATTATCTATGAGATTGTGAGGAAAACTGACACATGAAAAGGACTTGTTGAGAAACCACCTTTTGGATCGAAAGCTGACAATTGAGTTGGTTAAGAACGAAAAGGTGTTTAACGATTAGATGCTTCCTAGAGAGTCCATCATTACATTAGTATTGAATTCGCAGTAATTGTTGCCGTTGGACGAATGTGCAGAGTTACTCTTTGTTGAGGACAAATAAAATTGTACACAAAAATGTATTGAAGAGTGATTTTGTGATAAAATTCCAAGAGGCTCTAATTCCCTTCAAAAGATCGAACTAGAACGACCAAATGTCAGAGAGGATTATCCATTCTTTGACAATAATTTTCTTTCAACATCGTCTTTTGAACCCTGCCCTAATCATAATGATGTCGGCATTGACAAATCTGGCGATGGTCGACGGCCAAATAGAGTTGGAATGTGCTTGAGCTGCCCTTGGGAGGCCTGGTTTATTGGCTACAAGCAAGGCTTTATCCTACGTTCTATGCGTTGTGCAATGAACGAGAAAAGTCGGAACAGCAAGAGCAGTTGCAGGCCAATGAACCGTTCATAACAATGAGGAGGAGACTTGCGTTCTCGTACGAGGACCCTTCGTTGTTAGGAGAGCATGTCGAGTTCCATTTCCATCAAGCAACATTTTGACCACTGCCTCGTGGATTTTCAGATTCAATGGGTCCTTTCAACAATTTCCCCCTTTTTACGAACGCTAGCCTCTCTTAGGTATGTCTCGTACGTTCAAAAGCTATGGAAATCTAAAACGGGCCCTAGCATTGATTTTATAGAGTCCTTTAAGCGCAACTAGTAATATATAAATAACTTGCAACCTTTGAGAATTATTAAGCAAAATTTCAGTTCTTACGTGGCCTTACATTGAGTAGTTCGAAAATAGGCCAAACTTTTGCGTCAGGGTGCAATTAAGGGAGCTGTAGTAGTACGGTGACCTCCCACTCTTATGTACTGTGACCTCCCAGTCAAACTATTCGTTATAAGGCCGTATACTACGGGAAATCGCTATCTTACCCTCCGCGTGGTCAATCGTTCTATATCCAGTAGTTTAGAAATGTATAACCCTCGTTCTCCAAAGGATTCGTCTACCAACGGTGAGTTCGAGTGTTTCGTGTTTAAAAAACGCAATAAAAATGAAAAGCAAGGTAGGCCAATAATGAGGCGTAAAATAAAAACTTGGTGAAAATCAATCCCTAACTGATTTTTATGACAATCTTAAGGAAGATTGTACCTGCAGACCTAAAGTTTAAGTGAAGGTCGCCATCCTTACCTTTTTAGAGAGAGATTTCTTTCTCCTCGTGATAATGAGGAGATCGTCAAAGAGAATAAGATACATATCGGTGGGTTTGCTGGAGTCTAACAGGAATAGTGGCCCTTCCATTAAGATTTGACGACGAGGTGACACAATCAATCTCTCGCAAGGCTGTCGAGACAAGGCTGCCTTGAGAAATTCCGGGAAATACTGTTTGGGGTCGAGTTCGAGGACCGAAGGCCACACGATGTTCCGTTGGATCTCGAGGAGACGATCAAAGTTTTTCAGCCATTTCATCTTGTCATCTAGTTCTCCTGCAAAAAAAAGGTGTGAACTGTTTGAGCCTATGAAAAAGGATGGAGCTGAATATTTTGTTTGACTTTGACAATGAAGGCCGCTCTCAGAAATTGGTTAAAAATGGAACACCAAGTCAAGTTTTCGAGTTTGGTCCAGGAAACTACAATCCCATATCACACAACTTCATTTCAAAGATCGTTCAAGAGTTGTGTCTAATGAATAGTTGACGGGGTTTCCTAAAAATGAAGAAGAGTTTTTCCTGGAAAATTGGTAACCGTTTAAAAATACTTCCTTTGGCGTTGCTGGAGAGGATTTTATTTTGAAGCGTTTGAAGGGAATCTCAGATGTATGATATCACGTGAAAGCGCGGAAACTAGTTTTATTTTTTGAATAATCTAGCCGTTGTCCGGGTATTAAGAGCTTAAATACGTCCAAATCTGAATGAAAGTATTACTAAAAGCTAAATCAGGAAGGAGATTTTCATTCAAAGTCTATTTAAAGTTGCCAAGTTTGATTACGGCATTTTTCATTTTCATGTCAACCCTTTCTTAGAACAGTTTACCGTCTTCATTCATACGCTTTTGTACCTAAAATAGATTTGAATTTAACTTTTTCTGGTTCTTATTCTATCTTTCAACGAGGCATTTGATATTTCTAGGAATTCAAAAACTTCGTTCACTTTCATACTTTTCTCGTCATTCATTGTTTTGTTCGGTCAAAGATGACAAAAAAATATGATGTTTTTTTCCGTGTTCCAAAAGTGGACCTAACCCTCACAATTGATTAGAATGCGTTGGGTCAAGAACCATTGTAGGTAGAGCCATCCTTGGTTGGGTCAAGGAGTTGTGTGATCATTAGAGACAGGAAGTTTAGACGAATAAAAGTGTCAAATTAGACGAAAAAAGACGAATAAAATTGCCCGATTAGACGAAAAAAGATGAACAAAAGTGTCAAATCAGAAAAAAAGACGAATAAAATTGCCCGATTTGAGGAAGCCAGAGTGGCCATGCGTACTAGCGCGTTCTGAAAAGTGCAGAGTGTACTGTAAGTGCTTCCCCAGACGGCGTAGGTTCGCATCCTGTAGGGGATAGAATTGAAGCTGTCGGGAGAAATCTTTTTTTCATATTATTATTATTGAAATTTATTATTGAAACTATATTAATGATTAACTCTCTTTACCGGGAATCCCATTCCTTGTAGCGGTATTGAAAAATCCGCCCCCCCCCCGATTAGACGAAAAAAGACAAATAAATGGCTTCATTAGACGAAAAAAGACGAAAAAAACTAACTTTCACGGTAAAGACTAATGGTCAGTGGTACGTATAAATTAAAAAAAGAGTTCAAAACCGCAATTTTCAACGTTTTCAGTTAAGCAATATTTAATACCAAATTTGCTGACACATTTATTGTTCAAATATCGGATAGCTCTTGTTTCAATCCTAAAGTGACTTTTTCTTTCTGTGTCTGTCAGGCAACTCTACAAGTTAAAATTTAAGTGTGGATCATATTTTGTTCGAACATAAACGTAACTGAAAATCAAAGTATTACTCTGGCCCAAGTTTTGGCATAGAACTTTTTGCAAGTCTCTATTTGACTTGAAATTTGAGAAAAAAACTTATAATCCAAGAAAACTTTCCTTTTTTGACTAATTAGACGAAAAAAGTTGAGTAAAATTGCCGGATTAGACGAAAAAAACGAATAATAGCCAAATTAGACGAATAAATTTTTCGCGACGAATAAGGGTAAAAAAGACGAATAAAGACGAAAAAAGACGAATATGTTTATTTGTTTAAAGTTCCTGTCCCTAGTGATCAGCCAACTGTCAAATTGGCTAGTAAATGCCCAACAGCTAAGCGTTCATTTCCATGTATTGGACGATCATCTTTCACAGGCCTACTTTTACACCTCTCTGAATGTGTGTGTGTGTGTGTGCGCAGCATGCGGATATTGCTTGCGGTCTACCACCAATGGCCACCTAACCTTCAACAAGGTCCAATATCCATTTTTCTCGGGCTCCATTTTCCTGCCAAGGTATCTCATACATCAAGAGACTTGCCCTCATTTGGAGCAAATGTTTCTGCTTGCTTCTGTTGTACCTCAAGTGAATACGAAGGAAAATGAAAGACCCGAGAAAGTTACAAGGGCCAAGATGACCGAGGACGATCCCGACATTGGACCATATGAGACTATTTGGGGAATTTGGGAACTAAACGAAGCAAGAAAAGACTTAAAAAATGAGCGCATCCTTCCGGAGGTCACCTGCTAGGACAAAATGACAAATGGCAATTTTGGAGAATCGAGCCAAAAAGGCGAGTTATGTTGCTAGATTTTACTTCATAAAAGCTCAATTGATCAGATACCTTTATTAAAAAGAACGATATATTATCACGATATCATATAAAAAAGAACAAATCAAACGATTTGATCAAACATTTTGGAGCACAAATCACTTTATCAACCGTTTTTTCAAATTTTTTTTCTGATTAATTATAGTTCATCCAAGAATGAATGATCTGATCAAATCTTTTTTCTCTTTTTTCTAAACGATCACTCGACAAAACCTTTTTTCGTGAAAAAAAAATCACCTCACAAAATAGTTTTCATCAAAATCACTTGACTCAATGACAATATAGAATTGATTTGGAGTTATTGACCCACCTTGTCGAAAAATTACTTAAAATTGCATGTCATTGGTTCAAAGATAATTCTGCCGATTGTGTAGGCTATAGGGACATCAAGAAATCTGTGTGTACGTTGGAATAAGTTCCAAAAATGTCTTGCAGTAAAAGGCAAAAGTGTCAAATCAAGAAAGTCAATCTGGAAACACAGAAAAAAACTGACGGTCGTTCTGCTTGTTAAGGTGCTGCTGAAAATAAATCGGTTCAATACCCTTATGGAAGTCGTGCGAAAATCTCTCCCCTTTCAAGTTTTCTTAATGGCCCTTGAAAAAAGAAGCCACAAGAAGACGATCATGGAACACCTTGTTCCAACCAAGTCTTGTATAAACTTTCAATGGGTTCTGTGGTCGGATGCACCGCAAACGAACTTTGGTCATAGACTGTGCCATGAAAGAGACATACACTTTTGCTCGATGGTTCTTTTCGAGAAATGTCTCTGTAATTGCTGTATGTAAGTATGTACGGATGTACATTATTCGTTTGCCAATGAAATCACTTGATCGTCTCTCAACCATAAGATCACCAAAAACGTGCTCTCAATGAGAGTCAGGACCACGGTTCAGATCCATAAGATACCAGACTAAAAAACACCTGGATTAGTGATTAAAGCAGGATTTTTTGTTCCATAATTGATCCAAGCAAATATCATTTCATTCCATTTAATCGGCAAAATAAACCAAGGCTAAGTTGACGTATTCTTCACAATAGCTTTCATGGAACACTTGATCCTGAGATATTCCTTTATGCAAGAATGCAATTTGAATGGTGAAATGGACCACTTTGTAAACAGTCAAAGAAGAAAATGGCGACACATTTACCAGATTATCAAACACTAAAGGGGCTGAATTCCCAGTCGCGCATCTTCGGTTGATCTTAGGTAATATAATAAGATTGTGCAAGGTTTTCAGACTTGACCTTTCACATAGCTAGGAATTGTCATCACCGACTACTGCTTGAAACACTATCGCCATTTGCACAACCAAACAAACCCTTACACGAAATAGTTTTGCACGTAGCAAGCAAAATTTGGCAAGCCATGAGGAGTACATATTTGGCAAAGGTTAAAGCCTTGCACTATTAAGGCTTAATTCAAATTGCATGTGTTTTAAATTGATAGAGCAAATCTCGTGGTGAAATACGAATAAAAGATCATTTGCCTTTCCGTTTAGCTATCACCTAATCAATCAAGGAATCGTTGGACTTCTCCTTTGAACTAAAACCCTTTGATCTTAATCCTCAGAGAATGAAAACCTCAGCCAGATTTTATAAAACGAGAACAGAATCAGCACGTATTAGCATACTCTGAGAAGGGGCAAGTTTTCTAGAATGACAAGCCCTTGTCTCGCTGCCAACACTGACATTGACAATTCTGAAAGTTGGCAAACAGAATTCTAAATTACGAATAATAAAGCAACTCCCAAAGGCTGGACAAACACAACTAAAGTATAAACTAGGAAAATATCACACAGCTGTACATAGAGTAGATATTTGGAACCTTCATGTTAGTGCTTCCACGAAAATCAAAATTAAAAATATTTTCTTCATTTTCCAATTTTTCTGTCAATAACAGGTAAAAAGGCAAAATTGATCCACTTTGCCTGCCGTATTTAAAGTCTAGTTTTTTCCACTTTTTCCAGTTTTTTGTGCTCATGTGTTCAAAATCATAGGTCATTCATTAATTATTCAAAGCTCGATGTAAGGTCCAAATTCAAGAAATCATTTTAACGTTCACATTTCTCAAAACAAGAAAGGATATTTTGGGAGCCACAAGCATATGAGAATTTTTGCTGACTATTGATAATAAAGAAAGAACATTACGTTGTCTCTCATTGACCCTTGCAATTAAGGAAAAAGAAATCATGATATATTGATTTGCAAGAAAGCTTCGATGATTGACATGCACAAATTAAAAAAGTCTGACGGAACACTTTGCCTAAAAGCAGATACAAAGAAGGTAATTATTTTATAATATCCCTCCATCAGACATAAAATGTACTTATTACTGATGAATATTTTTTCATCACTTGCCTTAAAATATTCATGGTCCATGGTATTGTTGTTCGAATTCTTGGACGCAAATGCCTTGTATTTCCTTAAAAGCCTTAGTTGACAATAGTCAAATGTCAACGTTTAGTAGTGTTCTACTTTGTTTTCGTTTTTTCGTGTTATCTTTGAAGAATATTTTGAAGAATTGAAAGCTTTATTTAATTTTTCTTCCAAATCTTTCGATACATAGCCTTCATTTCCTTGCTTCAAGTTTTAAATTTTTCACCGGAAAAAATGTCTTAAAAGGTCGCAAAAAATTGAAAAATCGATAGCACTTGAGATTGAGCTCTTCGTAATACTTCAAGATTAATCGATAACTTCACAATTAGAGTTTAATCATAATGATTTCAAATCTACGTCACGAACATTCAAATTTCTCGGAGCAGTACTTGACATTTGCCTCAGTTCCTCTATGAGATCAATGAACCTTCGTTTAATTAACAACTGCATTTTCAACAACTTAATCACGATTGCAAGACATGCGTTTTTTATGGGCAAGAATACAAAGCCATTGAACTCATAGAAGAGGTTGCTGTAGTACGCGAATCGTTTTTCGATGTTCCAATAAAAAGCTTATCAACTATTCAGGATGTATTGAGTTGGAAAAATGTTCCCATCGTTTTGGTGACATTTTCCGTGTGCCGTGTTAAAGAAAAAGGTCATATAAATCGAGAAAAAAAAACAGGGTTTGCGAAAGATAGTTTCTAATTATCAGACTTCCCTTGTAATCGACATTCCGTGGTTACTCAACCCTCTCAATTATGCATGCAAGGTTATCATGTTATGCGCAATACGCTCCATTCAGTAATATGGGTCGATGGGGAAAGCAGTATTACTCACTCAATGATGCTTCCTTCATTTCTAGAACCCTAGCGATGATGGCCTTTTCTTCTGGAGTGTCGGTTTTGGCCTCAATATCCTTTATCACAAGGGGTATTTTCATGATATGATGAACGGGAGCCACCAAGAGGTCGGTCAATTGCAGCTTCTTGCACCGAGGATCACGATTGCACCACTATGTACGTCGTACCGGAAGGAACGGGCAAAGAATCAGGTGGACCATCTCAAGGTGGTGGTTTTCAGAGCGTATTCCGCTTACCTTTTCAAATTCACAGAACTCGGGCTGTCTCCGAAGACTCTCCAAGTAGTTGAGAGCATTGATATAGTTCAAAGCATAACGATGATAAGCCTGAGATAGGGTTCGTGCTCGACCTCCTTTCTCAAAGAGCCTTATCATAAGGTTTGACACGGGCAAATCCCCGTCAGGTTCCACCATATTGAGCAACAAATGAAGGAATTCCTTACAAAAGGAATAAGTCACCTGAAACCAAGAGAATATGGGTAAACGTCCGTATGCTTTCGGTAACGAGAGGACTCGGTTGACCCTTAGTTGATCGATCTTCGCTTATTTTCCTCCTTTCTTTGATTTGCTTTACAGTTTCTGAGCTCGAATGGGATTTGCCATTGACTTTCACATTTCCAATCATTTCAAAAGAAGGAGAGGCACAGATGAGAATCCGACCAAGCGAGGAACCCAACCATTCCACTGGCTTCTTTTCAATTGGATTTTTATGTCAAGGCGACCGACTGACTGTCGGAAACGCTCCCAACATCCGCTCAACCTATTTGGTCCAATTTGACTTGAAATTGAGCCTCATTTATGTATGCAAGAGCTATCATCATTATATTGTGTTCAAAGATCCCCGGCAACCAACGTGGTTCCAAAGTGCTTTCTGTCTTCCCCTTCGTTAAATCATAGACCACGGAACTTCTGGACGGGTGACGGCCACGCAACCTTTTCCACAGACGTCATGTCGCTCAGGAAGCAACGTTATTTAATTCAGACTTATGTTAGATCTTAACAACTTAGTTTTGTTTTCTCTAGCTTATTTCCAGTCTCCACATCTCCCCTGTGAAGGATTTTCACAGTTTTGATACTGTTGTATTACTCATGCATGGATAGATAACTGAAAACATCAAATTTTAACATAGTTTTAACTTGACACAATCCAATTTGAATATATGTAAATATCCATTTAAATAATTCAGACAGGTGATACTTCATGAAATATTTGGTATACCTTAATGTTACATTGTACCTGTAAGCAATTGTTGATAATATATATATATTTTGCACTTGATATGCCATACTTAAGTTTAATTTGTACCCCTTTGTACATTAATATGTCTCAACTGTACAAGCATTGAGGTAGCAAACTTAAAATCTGGCAACTGACCCAAGAGATATTTAACCTCTTTCAATGTTCCCATTCCGGCATTTTTAATATCTTTTCAATATATTTTATTAAATTTCCTTATTTGTAGTTCTATACATTCAATGAATAATTTACTTTCTTTCATCCTCATGCCCATGTTAAGTTCCATATCATGGGTTTCTCATTAGATTCACTCCTTTTAAAGGACTTCAAAAGCCTTAGGCTATAATTAATATAGCATTCGCACAGTTCCATTGTATACTTAAAAAGTTGGATTAGGCACTTTAGGCTCTTACTGCATGTAGAAAGAAAAGCACTACAAGAAGAAGTATCAAATAAAAATTCTTTCTTTGGTGACTTTAACCATAGACCAAATGTACTTGTGTTGAAATTTTGGGCAAATATATGCCAAGACAAATATTCTGCTTTGAGCTTAAAAGATTCCCAGAATTATGCCTCACACAATGCAAACACTAAGATTTATCTTACTTGGTTGGTTCACTCACATTTAGAAAAAGTATATGAACGTTTGGTATGTGGCTGAATCACCAACAGAACAAGCCTTGCCATCGAGAAGAACTCACACCATGAACAATCTAGCAGTAGTTGAGACTTGACCGATTCCCAAAATAACTCTGGGTGAGGAGGTACTTGTTTCACTAAAGGTGTTGCACTATCAAAGGTGGGTGTGCCATCAGCCATAGACGGTAGCACTACAGCAGATGAAGGAGTATTGCCATGAGTCAAAAGATCTGAATGTGACTTTAAAAGCACACTTACAAAGCACTGCACAGATGAATTTATCACATTTCATCATGATTCTTCATGATGTTTCAAATGTTGTGAGTGAGAAAGAACTGGCAAAACAAACAAGGGTGACTGAAAATTGTAGGCTTTCTAAAATTGTGATTTGGATCTTGCAAAAATAAGTAAGGCTCAAGTCATTTCTTCAAATAATAGAAACCTGCTATGAGCTTATAAATAGCAAAAGGAACTTAATACTCAAATTATAAAGAGATTTTGTTTTGTCATAAGATAAAATCATGCTGTCTGCTGGTCAATGATCTCGTCACCTTTTGAATGGCAGATGTGGCCAATCCTGCCCAATGAGAATTGGCTTGGGTTGCCTGAATGACGCATACTTTGAGACAGGCATTTTTTCCGATGCGGTTTCAGATCCGGTATTAAGGAATCCTTGGTTAAATGTACGTATTATGGAACTTTGCATTCCCAGTTCATTCCACATATTTCCAGGTTCACCTTTCCTTGAGCATTCCAACTCACAAAAATAATCGGAGTGGTGTTATGTTTCACAAAAGTCAAAGGCACTATCTGAGGGCAAACCGAGGGAGAGCCATTGTGCGTGCGTGCAAGTATCTACCACTTTCAAACGCCAAAAGAGGGCACACAATAAGGCAATAAAAAAAGTTTTCCAAACCGAGGCAGAGAGAAAGAGCTTTATCCTTTTTTGATTTCGGTCTAACCTGAAGACAGAAATTTCCTACCTCCAGTTCAAAACAAAAGCCGAGGTACTCGGGATGTTTGGACCGTTCAAACACTTTGCCCTAAAGCAAGTTTCAAGTGTCGAAGAGAAACAAAAAAATATTGAATTGGAACAGGGCTAAGAATTGATGGGCCAGCATGTGGAGACGATAAACATTGATGAGGTAAAAAGTTCTTACGCAGCAAAGCTCGTCCAGATTTCCAAAGAGAACCTCGGGCTCGGCAAACATAATGTACCCTTCCACTTGAACTTTCTTGAGTGGTTCCATGTAGACCTATAAAAGAAAATTAGAGTCTGTTGGAAGTGATTGGAACACAATTTTGGGGGGCTAAATGTGGGTGGGCCATAAAAATCCGAGTCAGACGATAGCGGGGGAAATCTCGGATCGAGAGGAACTCGACCAGGTGGGAAATTGATGGTAATGGATCCATTTGACCGTGACGCGTGCCACAATCTACGAAAGTGACCCCCACCTGGGTGAGTTCACTCATGCCGAACGAGTCGGACCAATTACACCAAATTGTTCCTTACATGCTTCAAGACATTGAGATGGTCCACGAGGAACGCAATCTCGCTTTGGAAGAGATCCCACACGGAGTCGATCCGCTTTTGTTCCCGTGTCAATGACTCTCGACTGGCCAAAATGCGACGCGTCGGATCAATGTCTTTGGCCGTGAAAGACATGGAATGGACCAAATTGTGCCGACGCTGTCGAGTGACAGTGCTGGCAATCGGTAAACTGGTGACTGATGCCTGATCGGGAGCCTTCGTTTCTGGCGATGATCCACGACTACTTAAAGGTGTCACCACTTTTGCCAAAGGGGAACTTCCATTGGGACCGAACTTTTTCAAATTATGCAACACTGCTCCACCTTCGGGAGCTCGTTCACTTTGAGTGCGTTTCAGTCGGGAAACACGCTGCCGATGAGCTGGAGCCAATTTGGACCGCAGTGTTCCATTGGAATCGAGGGCGGATTGAGAGACATTCACCAAATCAGTCACTAGGTCCTCGGAGGAATCCAAGAGTTGTTGTTGATCGCGATCCCCAATTAGTGCGTCAATGTCGGAACACGGTTGTTGGTCTTGGGTGCTATCGGGTTTGAGCGATTCCACCAAATCGTTTCGTGGTGACTCGAGATCCCGTTGTTGTTGATGGTGATGATGGTGATGATTGGATAGCCATGGCACTCGGCCTCGACGTTCCATGTCGACAAGTTCCACAAAGTCAAACCACTGAAGCCCACATAGCCTGGGGAGTTGTTCGTCAGTGAATTCGGATTGAGACATGTTGGCCAGGACTTCTTCCAACCCTCCAGGGCTTTCGCTCTTGGGTTTCTTATCACGGTCAAACTGAAAAAATGGGCAACAATGAAAAAAAAGAGAAAAGGAGACAGACAATGGACCATGGGAACAGAGACGTTAAGCGTCTCATTTTGAACATGGGAAACAAACAAATAGGTAATGCAATAACCAACCATTCGATGCATGAAAGTCGTATTCTTTGGTTCAGGAGCTGTATTAATGAGGAAGTGAATTGAATTACCGCTAATCTCCCTAAGCCCATAAGCTGAGCTCGTGGAGTTTCATCTTACGAGTCACGAGAACCCAAACGGGGAAACAAGTCGACAAGTCCTTATCCCTTGGGGTAAACGGAATCACCAACAACCAACACTCTCTCTGCCTTTCCCACATAATCCCAAAGCTCAATAAATTTCCAAGTCACTTCAGTCAACCATTGTCGGATGCGAATCAGTATCTCGTATCCTGATCATTTTGATCTTTAACAAACGTTTGGTATCGCAGGATGTTATTGCATAAGCAAAGAATGTTCGTCGAAATGAAGGAAAAAAAGAACAGGAGCCAGCATACGTAGAAGAGTACACTGTCATTCAACTTAGACCAACCATGGCTGTCTCGATGGGAAGTTAAGGACAAGGATGCGTGTCCTTGAGTGAATGCTACAGTTGGCATATGCTCAAGGACTGGTACGTGTACAAGCACGTGTGCTTGTAAATTGTCATTTCCATCGAGTACCTACCAATTTGAGAAGGGACCACGTGTTCTTGGACTTCCTTGATGAGGAGGTCACGGCATGGCTGTGATCTGGATGGACCCCAAATGAACCGAGAAGGAAAGGAAGAAAAAGAATGAGAGACATGAGTAAATAACAGAGCTCAGGCGAATGAACGAACTAGGTCAGGCTTTTTCCGCTTTACTCCAACCTGTTTGGCTAGCTTCTAGGATTGTTCCTGGAACGCTTCTATGCCAGGTCAAGTTATTCAAAGTAGATGGGCAACTGTTCCAATAACAGCATAATTAATACCCAGGGACCCCGAATGAGATTGCTTCGTCAGGAGCCAAACATATTGAAGATCACCGTCCCCGATAAGATCGATCTCAGAAACACTCTTGGCTACCGGGAACACACATTTTCCCCAATTTCCTCCCTTGCTAAACTAGGGTTCTTTATGGTTTACAAGATCGTGAGCCTATTATCACTCACCTTGTTCATTGGCCAGGCTTGTAGTGGACCCGTCGAGTTCTGGAACATACAAAGGTGAAACTAGACCTGTTAAAATACACATTCGCATTTGGAACACACTCCGCTAACGAACCAACCAACCAACCAACCAACACATGTCTCTAGTTGGCGTTGCATGTCTCATGATTTGACATTTTAAGCCTCTTGCGTTCGAGCTTACAAGGTCCCTGTGGATCATCATCGGCTACATACAACATTGTTGCATGTAAGGATCCCTTTGCATTTGTCCTTTCTAGGACAAGACAATTGAAGAGTAATATAGCCCAACGTCAAAGCGACAATGAATGCAAGGGTTCACATCTACGTATTCCTCAACCCACCCAACTAATGAACTTATTGTTGAATGAAATTGGCACATAAACGCAATCAGGGGAAGACCAAACATCAGGCATGTTTCTTGGAGAAACAAAAGAATAGGCAAATTTCTGCTTCAAGTTTCTATTCATGATAAAATTGACAGTCGAAAAAAGCGACCTCCAGCGGCATTTATAGCATTTCCTGTAATGGAAAGTAGAGAAATTCCGAAAATACGCCCTTCACTTCGCTAAGTTTGAATGCCTCTCGTACATCCCCAACGATTTGAAATTGGCAGGAGTTAACGACAAGTTGTTAATTATTGTATCAAAAAACAGTCTTAAATTGTAAGGACATCAAGATTTTTTCCCTTATTTTGAAGTTATTACAGGTTTAAAATGTCAACTTGAGTTTCAAAATTAGTCACCCTCTACATATGAGAAGGAGAAAAAGGGAAAAGGGAGAAGGCAAGAGGGTTCAACGAAATCAGAGCGACCAATTTCAGACATTCAAAAAGGAGTTGGGGAAGCTTTCAGACATGTGGACTTTTGGACAGCGTTGTGACAAACCAATGCAATTTTGGTGCATTACAAGAAAACAACTTTTGAAGTTAGAATAAATGGCACTAGAATGAAATGAAATAGAAATACCAACCACTGATAAAACTTGCATAAAAAGCGAAAGAAGTTAGTTTTATGAGTAGTGATGTTGAGATGAAGAGTAAGCCAATATCGTGTTCATTAATTGTGCAAATGCTTTTGCATTTTTTTGGCATGATTCACGTTCTTTTTAGCAAAAATATTGTGCAGCTTTATCATCAAAAGTTTTCATGAATCATCAGAACATTGGAACAAAATGATGAAAAATATTTGTTCTAAAGTACTCTGTTGTCTTCAGTCTATTTCTTCACATTTATCGATTGAAAGCGGAGTTCGTTGTAATCTAAATATACAGTTGCTGACTTTTCTAGTCGACATGGCTTCAATATGAACCCGTTTGCTTAGACAAACAGGACATTTAGAACTACGTTGTGAAACTTATCAATGTTACTTGAATCCATAGTTTTGACAACACACACTTCTCCGCATTTCTAAAAAATCAAATGCTCTTGACAACTTCCCAATTCTCTCTTTGTCCAATCGAACAAAAACTCATTTCAGCCAGTCGACGGAGCTGATCAGGCAATAAGTCGGAATGAAAAAAACGAAGGGAGGCTTTGACAATGGCCTTTGTTCAAAGTTTGGAGTGATCTGTCAGTTCCAGTTTGTCTTACCCAGGTAGTTGCCTCGATGCGTCAGAGCTTTGGAATAGACCAGAAGATCCCCCGGACAGACTTGCATGGGTGGAATGACCACCACTGAGCTTCTCCTGGGTGGAATGGATCGCCCACCAGTGGACTTGTGGCCGCAGCTGGATTCTGATCCTGGGACAGACAAGGTATTGGATCCACACCCAGGGACTTCGCCCATATGTTCCAAATTGGAGATGGCTGTGGAACAAGGGTTGTTTCCGGTGATTCGTGGGTTTGTGCTGCAATTAAGACCAATTTCGTGTCATTTGTCTTTCCACGAATGCGTCACACTTGTGCAAGAGGTTCGTTTAAGCCTTTCGTACCTTTGGATCATTTATTTTTGAGCAAAAAATCGATTCTTGTTCTCAGTCTTTAGAGGGTAGAAGAGCGAAGAAGAAGTACCCATTTCCGAAGCATGAGTTTGCAAAAGACTTGGGCTTGTTCTTAACTACACAATGCTGGCTGCATTTTTTGATCGACAAAGCCATTTTCCTACTCTTATTATATTCCTGTTCTAAAGCTTAACGAAGGGAGAGGGAGCTCGAATAAAAGCTCGATTCAATCTTGACTAATGAAACTAGAATTCACTTCAGTTGGGAACCTCTGTGATGTTTTGATACAAACGATTACTTTATGACTTTCCTCTTGTTCAAGCATTAACCATTTTGGAGTTGAAAGTTCTATTTGAAAGATTCACTTGCTTTGCTTGTTCATCATCCAGAAACTCTGGTTATGCTCGTCTTGTTCCAAATGTCATTTCTTGACAAATCTCTCAAAACTTGTGAAGGAAAAACTGCCGTTGACAAATTGCACTACATTAGGATTAACCCCCGCTTTTGGCTGAAGCAATGTACCATTTTTTTGAGGCCCATGTAGTTTCAAGTCTCTTGGTCATGGACCTTGGGGCTTCAAAGGGACCACGGTTCGCTTGCATCAAATGCACCCGAATAAATCAGGTCAGTTGATTTTTTGTCTGAGAAAGAGAACCATTCCTTTCACCAAGAACAAATGTATCAGCTCGTAGACTTTGTTGTCCAAATAGAAAAACACTTGATCCTCTACATTGCATTATGGTGGCTTAGCATAAGATGCATGAGTTAGCACATTCGATTGAGGGCTTATGTCTTGGGTGAGAAACAGTGGTAGACTCTGGTCCTCTGTTGTTGTTCCAGTTCTTCTTTCTGTTTTATTGTGTCACGCATTTCTGTTCCCTTTCTTCAACAATCATCATGTTGGGGGGTCCCTCATTAACGTTCCAATAAATGTTTCCTTGACTCAGCTTCTGAAGGTCGGCCATAAAGTCCTTTTCAGGGCAGTTTAGGGCATTGTTTGAATCCCTCTAAATACATATAATCATGCTCAAGAGTAGTCGTGAACAACCATTGGCCATGGACATGGAAGGGACAATAGTGGTCTCAAGGCTGGAACACTAATTACAGGGATGGGCACTCTTCCTACTTCAGATTTTATGGATGCTACAATGAGGTTAAATCGATGAATTGAGGAGATTATTAGCGCAAAATTACCTTCAAACATATGCTTTGGCATAAATAGAAATAAACTTATGTTGGTAAATTCTTTATATAGTGAAAAAAACTGTGGGATGGAGTTGCATGGTTTTAAAGTCGAGGTTGGGAAGTTCTTTCAAAAGCTCCTTCATAAGATTACATGACGCCTAACCCTGCGCTTTTCAAATAGGTGACATTTCATCACAACAAAAGGGCTTGATATATTATAAAGGTGTGCTCAGCCTTTGTTCTAAAATGCCGATTATCATGATAATGAAGAAACCATTAACATAATGTTTCCACTACAACAATTCTCCAAACACTCTAACCAGAAATAGACAAGTAAAGGAAACTGTAACGTCTAGAACAAAGAGTTGTTCTTCAGGATGTTATCAAATCAAGACATCGCAACCAGACTGGGTTCTCCATCAAGGGCAAACAAGGTCATGGCCATTTTTACGGAGTATGTTACAAAGCATGCGCTCACCGATAACCTTTTACGGTAAAAAGGGCAATTGCAGAGTTAGTACAAAAATATATGATTAGCTCAGCTTGGGTATTTCAGCGAATTTCTTTGTCAACTTTATTTAGTAATTTACGCATTTCAACTATCGTTTAAAGGAAAATTGTCTGCGGGTATTCTAAAAGGAAAAGAACAAGGGAATTGGACAAAATACATTCAGGTTTTTTATTCCAATTTCATGTGACACATGCGGACTGGTAGGCAAGAATCCCATGTATATTTTTAGCCACAGAGCATGTCAAAAGCTATGAAACGATCATAACATTCAAAGCTGACGGACGCTAGCTCTGGAATCCTTTCTTTCCTTGCCAAGAAAAATGACGGTACATTATCAAGAGCAGAAGCAACTCAAGACCATGTTGTAGAAGGCACTAATGAGCCACCCCAAAAGGCATAGAGTAAGGAAACACTCCAAATAGTTGACATGGTTGTTGAACCTTGCATGAGGGGCAATAAGGATTGCGGCCATATTTGTTAAGAACCGAGCCCTGGGTTCATGGTTAATTCTGCATCACTTATTTTTGCTCAAGGCCCTATGACGAGGTGTTCTTTGTCCGTTGCTATGGTGTCACATATTTATTACGGCATTTGGAATCTTCGCAACCTTGAGAAGGACCCAAATGCGACGGCTCTTTTGTTGGATACATAGTTCAGATGCCATTACAGAAAATAATAGTTACAGACACCTAGAGTCACTCTTAATTAGAGCCAAGTCAATGACAATCTGTCTTTATCCTTGAAAAAGAAGCCCAACAAGTTGGAAGAAACTCGAGACAGAAGGAAGAGAAGAGTCTTCTTAGAGAATGAGCTTTCATCTGGCTTTTCATTGTGTGGCACGCGCAGAGGAAACGAAAAGTTTGTTCCAGTTCCTAACAGAACAATTTATACACTTGGGTAGGGACCCAAGAATGTCTCTTGAACACCAAAGCAGATTTGATAGGACTGGCGTTTTGTTTCAAAGAAACTCAGAGCAACTCCAACTGCCAACTTTCATCCGAAATTCTGGCTTTGGAGTCATCAGATTTGGACTCTTTTAGCACGGTTTCAAATGATCCCATCTGTCTTGTGAAGTTCATGTGACCATATCTGAAAAGGGTGATAACTTTGAACCCTTCTTTTACCTATAATTTGGGGTCTCACTGCAGTAAGTTCCCATCGCCTGGATGCATTTCTTTTTTACTCCTTGTTGATAGTTGTTAGTATTGTTGGAGATAGTGTACCACTTCTTCCCTCACTATGTTCAGTTTTACAATCACTCAAAGATAGGAACGTCTTTCCAGGCCTGGATGTCAAGCGAGTAGTTGATCCATCTTTCTGTCGAGAGCTCAATTCTTCGATAATGCAGTACTGTAGAGAGAAAAAGGCCAATGTAAAGCATGCTGGAAGAGGCGCTAAATTTGACCATCAATAGGAGTGGTTGAGCTGTCAGGGGCACAATTGTAATGTCCGAAGAGTTTACACTTGTTAAAAAAGTCTGTCTGAAAGAAAGCCCTTCCTTGACACGAAGTCCTTAAGCAACTTTTCCAAAGACAGAAGTGGGAGCAATTTGCTCTTACTTCATAAAAGAGAGGTGTGAACTGAGCGAAACGAGTGCGTCAAAAGAAAGGAAGAGGGATATTTCCGTCTACGAACAAGATAGCCTCCCGATCCCCAAGAAACCTCCCACATCAAGTTAAACGAAACTCTCGTTTTGCGTCCCAAAGCGAAAAACTTTTCCTCGTAGTTTATTCTGGTCCAATGTTTAGCGAAGAAAGCCAACCTTAAGTCCCGGATAACTGGATGAGCAATAGAACCCGTGGCTCATTAAGCTTGAAGCTTGGGGTGGATGATGGGATTGTCTGTCAAGACGGGCACCTTCAAAATGAAGGGAAGATGAATTACCTCCTTGAGTCATCGCTCATTTAACTCAAAGACTCTCTAGAAGACTGAACTTTCAAATGGTTTCTTTTTCTTATTAAAGCAAATTTTGAGTCTTGTACGGCATACTGATTGTTATTAGAGTGGTCTTTTCGCCCATTTTGCATGCAAATAGTTCCTCTTGAAATGTCATCCAGTTGTGAGGCGTTGTTGTATTTTTATTTCGCAACCATCAGGGGTCCAGATGGACAATAAATCTTCCAAGTTCTTCCAGATCCCCCTTTATAATAGAGTGAGTGTAGACGCCAAAGTCTCAAATCCTGGGGCCACCATGACTAGACAATGTCAAGAAGCCATTCGCTTTCCAGGGATTCCACAGAGCACTTCAACGCTTCGGCACCAAATCAACAAAAATACCAAAGGAAAAAAAGACGTAGAGTTACAAAAACAAAAGGAAGTGAGTGTGCCATCAAACGGGATTGACTGGGGCAAGTGGTGGTTGGTGAACTCGAAGTGGGTGAAAATCTTTGTTTTGATGATCCAAGATGTTCAAGGGACTGAAAAATAATATCTCGTATCTTTAGGACCCGTTGTCAGAAGAGCTTTATTGGGTCGTCTTTCAGTTTTGACTTCCTCCATCCACAAAGGATAGAAATGAATTTGGCGAGACGACATTTTGAGTCTGAAAAGAAACCTCCTGATTCTTGGCTGGGGATGGACAAAAACCTTGTCTTGTCCTATTATTGTGGTGACAAGCACAGGAAACTACCTTTCTTCGTTTAATATACACAGTGAGCTTGGATGGAACAGAGGCACCCGTTACTTCTCAGAGCCTAATCCTTTTATCTTGTACGTGAGGTATGAGCTTTTTCCTGGCTTCCTCTCCACTTGCGAGGTAAAATGTGAGTGTACAGTACTTTATGCATGCATACTGTAGTGCTCACGACTACTCATACCAGATCATATCCCTCAAACAACCGTTCACGCATTCATTCGCGTTCCCAAAGTAACGAGCAAATGATGTTCGAAAGAAAGCAGCATGAAAAGTGTCAGACTAACTATGTATGTACGTACCTTTGTTCCAGATGGGATGAACCGCATCCCTCGTCATCATTGCTCATACTGGATCCACCGGGATCATCATCTGAGTCCATTTTGGGCGGCACCAAGGCTCCACGCCTCACAAGATGCGTACAATCCGGTCCGGATTGATGCAGATGGCTACCTTGATCCTCGTCGTCGTCTGTATTGTGAGACGCAAGGCCACCAGGGACCGTGGGCTAAAAAAACAACGAGAAGAACATACAACCAAAATGAAGAATTTCCTACTACATAATGCCAAGCCAATGGAATCATTGATTACGAGACTTATAGTTTACGAGTTCATTTTGTTTCAATCCATTTAGGTGAGGAATGGTTGGGTCAAGCATACTTAGAGAATAGGTAACCTTGCCCCTTTACTTTAGAAAATGTGGCTTAGGACTGATTGTCAGAATGTTTAGGCTTTGCAGAAAAAATTTTGCTCCGCTGAATTGATCTTGTTCTGTTTGGGCCTAAAAAGCATTTTTGAAAGATATCGTGGGATGAGTCATCCTTGAGTAATTGAACACAAAGCTCTTTAACCTCACGTAGTTGGGGATTTGATCGTCAGAATCTGATTTTTAATTGACTTGAGTTTGTTTCGAAACTTTCGAGGACCCTTAAATCTTTAACTTGGGTTCATTATACTTTTAAGGGCGCAAACTCGAAATGGGCTTTTTTGAAAATTGTTACAATACATCATTACGAGCAAGAAATGCTGACAAAATATGTTGGAAATGAGGTCAAATCATACTTGTTAATGAAATGGATGTTTTTTTAGAAATCAATACAAAAGTGCCACATAAGAACATACGTTTGCTAAAAAATATTTGTGCCATTGAACAAGGTGAAGCTCTTAAAAAGATTTTGGCCACAATAGAATATACACGCGCACTACATTGTTTCAACTCATCGGGCTTTTGGTTGGAAACAACGAAAGCGCAGAAATAATAACAAACGTTCTCTTGGATTCTCCGATAAACCACTAGAGCACCTAATCGACCAATCTCAACTCCAATTGAATCAAGTAGGCGACAAAACGATCAAACGAACATGCTAAGAAGTTTTTCTTTTTGTACCAAAACAAACACAAACAGTAACTTAAAAAGTAAGATGACTACAATAATCAAATCTTCCCAAGAGCGCATCAAGGTTTAAGACTGTTTCATTTTACTCTTTCTTCTCAATGGTCAGAAATGGACTCACCTTGGCTGATTGAATGTTGGGTGATGGAAGACTAATGTAGGGTTGAGTGTTTGGACTGAGGTGACTTCCATCTCGACTCCTCACCAAACCTGAAAATAGAAAATGAGGACCGCAAATTGAGTGATGCTCTTGTTAGCCAGGATTTGAATCGTGACAGAAGGTGAACTTCGTAGAAAACCAGATGAATAGCTCGTAGATGTCATATTGAAGCTAGGTGTCATCCAATTTATCGTGAGCCTCTCCGAGTTAATTATGTTTCAGCCAACTTGGGATGATTCTCGTTTGCATAAATTGGGAAAAAAGGTTCATTCAATTTAAATTTGAAACGACATCAAAGGTCGAAATGTTTGGACTTAAAAAATCAAGCCAGGTAAAGCCGACCCTCTTTTCTTGTCTTTTGAACAAGGGGAAGAGAGATTTCAAACGTGAGCAACTTTGCTGCCTCATTTTCTTCCAATTTGGGGACCAAAGACTTGTGGATTGTTTGCCCTTGGAAAAGAAAGGAAGGAAAAAAAGAAGTATGAGACTTTGAAAAAGCAAAATTCAAAAGAAGTCCTCCATTTTCCTTCTCCCCTTTATGTTCCATATGCAAGTACCAAATAATGTTCCTAACTTGCTCAACCTCAACTGATCATTATCGTTTACCGAGATAGGGAATCATTCGCCACGAGAACACCCTCAAACGCATTCTTTTAATGGCCAAATCCTTCGCCCACATAAACATGTGGCCTTAGAGGTACCTTTTCGAGACATTTTAGAACTAATTTCCTTTCGTCCCGAAGAAATTGACATCGGGGAACTCTCTCTCGTCTGCCCATTTTTTCTCGTTCGTTTAGGGTTATCTCCTCGGTGAGTTTTCTTTTCCAAGATATTTTTCTCAAATCTGTTAGAACTTGCATTGGAAAGGGGAAAGAAATCTGTCGATTCAATATCACACACCATTGGTTTTTTAGGGAGTGGAAAAGAACTCGCACGAACTGACATTTTGCCGCCGATAAGCAACAATGTATTCTTTAGCTCCCCTACTATTTTCCTCCAATCTTCAGAATTCTGTCAAGGACCCTAATTCAACTATAACGAGATGATACTCTCATCAGCTTTACGAGACATTGTGTTCGGTTTTGAAATTCAATCGCATGAACTGATGACGCACTTTCTTGTTCCTTCGCATGTTACCTTCAGTTATTGAAATATCATTTTACCCTTCGAGCCAAAAGCAAAAACAGCAGTCCGAGAAAGAAATCTCGATTGATATTTAGTATGTGGTACAGGAGAAGGAGATGATCTCTGAAATGCTAGAATGATTCTCTTTACTGTCACGTGCACGGATCATCATAGGCTCAGAAAGGCGCATTTAATCCTCTTTTAATGGGAATATTGAGGTCTTGACCTTCTTTTCGGGTCAATAAACGAGCAGACTTAATAATTATCTCTCACGGACACACCTCGGCTGACAATCTTGAGCCTGGTACAATCTTCATGGACAGGCTTGGAATTAGCTTCACGGCAGAAATGGCACGGCGGATCGGGCGTGACTAATTCACTGATATGTTCCACGCCCTCTCGTAATGGCTGGAGAATGATAGGCGGGGCTTTGTTGTTCAGCACCACATTGGGCGGATTGCCCTCGTTGCAAGACCAATCCGAGTTTCGGGAGGCCTTCCTCTGATTCACAGGTAAGGCCGAACACGACGAAGTTCGTCGGAGCAAAAGGCTCCGAGGACGAGTTGAAAACCTCAAACTCATCCCGAAGTGATCCTCCTCCTCTCCCCCCTCCACCGCCATGCTAAATGTACGATAGAAATCGTGCAAATTGACAATGAGTCATGAACGAACCACATGACATGGCCTTTCCAACAGTCAAAAGACTGGATTGCCGAAAACAGTGAGAAAGATTTCACTTTGCAGAGTCTTTTCCGAGACAACCAACCCTCTTTGGATACTAGGTCATGGTTGAAGGCTAAAACAAGGATCGGTGTTCCACCAAGCAATTTCACTGCACTCTTTGAATAGGATGTAGTTTATCTTGAGCTTGGAAGATGTAGATCGATGATCCGGATGTATCCGTCATGGAAATTGCACGAAACGTTCCTTTTGGGCCCTGAGACGCAACTGTTCCCATCTTGGATTTCCACCTGGAACAAGAAACTTGTTCCGGGTCCTGGTCCTCCTTCGCCTCCCTTCGGTTCCTTTTTTGTTTTAGGCTCGATCGACGATTCGTCGAGTTCCACTCTTCTTTGAGGGCGCAATTTGAAGCCAAGGGAAAGTCGAGAAAGAGAGAAAGAGCGAGAAAAGAGGATCGCGGAAGTTGGCCCAATTTAGCGGAGTGAGCAACCTGGGACAAGAACTTGGATATACGAGTTTTTATCCGACGCGAGCAACTTGTAGCATCACTTTCTTTGCCCTTGGTGCACGTGGAAAACGGATGGGATATCACCACCATCTTGTTGTTGATGTTAAGCTAGCTCGAGAACGGATGAGTAAAGAACAAGATGATGAAGGTTGGGGCTCTGGCCATCAAACTTATCTGCTTTTGACAGACTGTATATAACGAGGAGCAACAGAGTGTCCGGTGATGGGATGGGATGAACCCTCTGAGAAACTGCCCGAGCGAGTCCTACCAAGCCAACAAAAAGGTCTGAGATCTCTCGAAAAAAAATGCAATAATTCTTTCGGGTGGAATGAGCTGAATACGCACATTGCCTCGTTGTCAGACTCAGTTGAATCAAAAAAAAATATTTTCAAAAAACCGGACAAGTACGACTCGTATATCCCTTTCATTCGACAACACAGCTTCAATTTGAAGCAGGGGCTTTAATATTCTTTATTTGATACTCTTTTGACAAAGCTAATACTCAAAATCTTCACCAGGCACGCCCATAGAGGGCGCTAGTATCCGTCAAGAGCCAAACAAGGAACACACCAAACTTGGTACTCGGGAGTCCTCTACAAAAAAGGATCCTATGCAACCATTAAGTCCGGGCCATGTAGGACAAGGGCAATGAAGGTGATGGGATAAAGAGACATAACGAAAGTAGCCATTAAACGAACGATTGTGTTACGAGTTCACTGGCGTTTTTGATGGATGAGGACTGAAGAAAATGAACGTGTGTCTGAACTTGAATTTGACTTTTAGTTCTTTGCATGGCCAATGGGCATGGGTTCCAAATGGTTAGGAGAGACCATTAAGAATCTTACTTTTTAGATGATTTTATGGGGGGTTTTGACAAAATAAAATTCAGAGTAAACCAGAATTATTGAAATCATTTGGATATCGTAGAAGGAATGAAAAGCAAAACTGGAATTTTTTGAAACCAAAAATATTTAAGACCCAAATAGTCATGTCTTTTCGAGCATTTCTCAAATGAATTTTGGAAGAAGCCAATTTTGGATAATCAGCTCCTTAACGCCACGATATTTTAACCCTATTTTTCATTATTCCACAAATGCTTGGCACCAACATTTTATCATAAGAACTTGCAAACTGAAAATGCATTCAAATGTATTCTTATACACATGTCTTGTCTTGATCAATTTCGTGTCCCAAAGTTGCTCATATCTGCCAATTCAATTTTTTTGTTATTTTTTCTTATCTATTTCATTGCTGATAGACTATGAGCAATAGTATACTATCACGATTGTATAAAAGCTATGATAAACATGTATGAATCTTTAGAAATTTTAAGGATTTCGGCCCTAAGATTCACCAGCGGTAGAACAAATCTGCAAAGTACGAATATAATTATGACCAAAAAATCGTATAAAAACGTTTTTCCTTCTTGTCCTAAGATTTTCACTTGGGATATTTTCAAAAAAAAATTGCAAATAGGTTTCATAATATATGATTTCTTTGGAAGTAGGAAAGGTAACATTCAGTATCTTGGTTTCACCTCCAAACCTGTACACACTTATGACATCAGGGTTGCCAGATGGCCCAACCCTCGGCCATTTTAGCCAAAATGGGCCGACAATGAGACACAATGGCAACAAGAAAAAAATTTCACGGCCACTGACCGAAGGTGACCGAATTTGATATCTAGTGGCCGAGAAAAAAAAAACCTGAAAGTGGCCGAAAATAACAAAAATTAAAAATAAAACTAGGAATTTGGTGATTTTGCCTTATTCTAAAATCTTAATACATTTTTGACGTGACATTGTTCGTTTTCTTTTTATGGTTGCTCTGTTCCTTCCAAATACAAACTTTATTAGTTTTATTTTTTCCATTTGGTGAGAACAGTGATATGAAAAACCATCTTTGATAAAAAAAACTGCCAAGAATTCTGGTTATGGTTACACCTATCACAGCAAAGTATTGACCTTAAAGAAGAAATTTTGGTTTGGTAAGTATCTTCGCCACTTTTGGTTTTGTTTAAACCTTCTTTTGGTAAAAAGTTTGGCTTCATTTAAAGGCTCGGTTTGTCAACCTCTGGTTTACGGGTAAATAGACTAATCTAACCCTAATAACTCAGCACCTGATTGGATCCTCTTGTTTCCCTGAATGTGATATCTAGCGACCGAGAAAAAAAAATCCTTGGCCACTTTTGGATTTTTTATATATTTTTTAAAAGCAAATTCTTTGATGGGTCGATTTAACTTTTGGTAAAAACGTAATTTTGGGACAGAAATTATGCTTAAATTCGTGGCCGGAAGTGGCCGAAGACATTCAAAAGTGGCCGAAAGGGGCCGAATTTCAGAAAAAAAGTAAAACTACTCTAGGCCTGGCAACCCTGCATGACTTCACAATAAAGATCTTCAATCATGTGACGAAATTTTGTTTTCACGAAATCTGGCTATGCTTGTTAGGAACTTTGAGTTCATTGTCGTTCATTGAGCAATAATTTATGGGAAATCGAACGTCCTTCGAAGGTGCTAAAGGGGGCTGGACTTTGGAACACCATTATTTCTAGTGAATGAGTTATTGGAGCACCAATTTGGCTAAGTTTACAAGAAACGTTTTAGTCACCTACATTCATTGTTGTTAGGCTATTTATGTACGTATTCCAATAAACAGTACACCTTCATATTAGACAATTCGTACATGTGCTGATGGACCACAAGAAACGGAAGCTTTGTACTAGTTGAACAGAATTTGGATAGGAATAGCTTTAGTTTAGAAAAAAATAAATTAGAATATGTCAAAATTCTGTCAGATCAAGTTCTAGAGTATACATAGTGGAGCAGTAGCATTGGTAAAAAATTGGTTAAAATAAAATGTCTTCGATCTCTAAAACACATGGAACATACGTGCGAAGGTGAACAAGGTTATCAATTTATGTCTTTGCTCTTGTACCCTCATTTTTTCATTTCACAAAAAAGTGATTACACTAAGGTGTGTTCATATGACTTAATGAATGCGAGGCAAAGCGGGATATTCGCTTTAAAAATAATATTGGTATGGTTATATGTATTTGAAGTAGTGTGCTACTTCAAAAAACTTCGAACTTCGAAAGTGGCTTGGCAAGTTTTTTTCACGGGAGGTTGCAAGGTAGGGACATCCAAAAAGAGTTTCTGCTTTGATGACGTATTAAATTAAAAACATTTTTTCTGAAGTCACAAAATTTGGGGACACGTTGTAGTGCTCCTTAAAGAAAAACCTGTTCAAGAAGATTGGTGGACAAAAGGGAATGCGATTTCACAAAAGGTAAATTGGCGCCCCGCTTATGACCTCACATAAAAAAAAGCTTGACGAAGCAGCCCCGTCCCATCACTAATTTGAAGATTTGTACCAATTCTTAAGCCCCACTCTATACTACCGGACTAGCCGTTGGCTCCTGCCTTTAAAAGACAACTGATGATGACCAAAGAGAATCCTTGAGGTTCATTATTCAAACTAGATTCTAGTATGCTCTAATTCATTTATTTTCAGTTATGTTAACATACGACCCAGCGATCACAAAAGAAGCTCTTTATCTTTTAGCATCAAATAATCAAGGAATGTAAATTGTAGAAGAGACAAAATAGACAAAAATTGACTGAGTAAGCTAGAAATGAACTGAGAGTCTCTTCACAAAAGACGAAAACTTAAGCTGAAAGAGGGTTCAGCCAAAATCAAAACTGAAATAAATACCGAAAATATTTCGGCTCAATTGCTTCGCATAGAATGAATTTATTGAAAATTAAGTTCAAGGAATGATTTCAGCCATCCTGGGACAATATGCGTATTCAAATTAACAAGTTTCTTCAAATCTGATCAAACGTCAATCTACCAGTATGTCATTAACGGGAGACCAAAACTGAAAAGCAGAATTGCTCTTATTGGGCCTAGCGACCCTTATTAAAGACTGGCCAATGAAATCTATGAATACCCGACTGACACGGACAGACGGTGACGTCATCCAACATGCGGGAAGCCAAAGTTCATTATTAAAGGAAACCTTCCCATATCCAAAACACATCTAAACTAGTTAGCCTATTTGATAGTGCAGTTTGGTTAGTAAATTCCTCAAGCCTGCTGCAAATGTGTCTAAGGTATTTACCTGATATGCAAAAAGTGGATTTTAATTAGTGTGGAGTTTAAACAAGGGCCAATTAATGTCACATGATCAGGTGATTGACAACAAAATCTTACTGATGTGGAATCTGGGCTTGCGCAACAAGTTTTTTCACGGGAGGTTGCAAGGTAGGGTTACTGCTTGGAGAATGGGTGCTTTGCTCTTGAATATGAGCAAACACAAATTTGAGTTTGATTAGCAACCTTGCTCAGAAGTCACTAAAGTCAGGGATGCCTTGCCTTTTGGTGCTCTTTACAGAAAAAACGGGTTTATAAAGACTGGTAGACAGAGGGGAATATGATTTCATATAAGTAAATTGGCAACCCATCACCAAGTCAAAGCACCACAAAATCAACAAAGAAGAAGCACTCTGGTTTATTATCTTAGATCAATTATTAATCATTAGATAGCGTGCAAGCTTTAGTCAGGCTGATTTGGCAAGCGGGGAGGAATGCATTGAATTTAAGATGAAAATGTCACCCTCTCAACTGTTGAGCGGACAGTTAGTGTGACCAAACATGTGAATCAAGACCAACTTTTTCAAAATTGTTCTTGAAGCCACAAGTTATTTTTTGTCCATATACGTATTGGATTAACCTTACACAACGCAAAAGCTTAAATTTGTGTTCTTCCTATCAATGACTGATTCAAGGTATTGGCAAAAAAGTTCCTAGTTGTAGTATTCAAATCCAAGGTATGGTCACCTTGTGACGTCTTCCGTTCTTTCAAGAGAGTGACCACTAGCAATAATAAAAAGTGACCCAAAAACATAACTCAATTCCACATTTGGTTCATCAATTGCATGGTTGAAATTTGCCTGGTCACACAATTCAAATGTTCCCACACTTTTGTCTGCTCAACAGCTGGCGACCTGAGACACATTTTTAGGCTTCAACTCCCTCTAGTATTTAATAGTTAATTCTCAATGTTTGTTATTGAACTTCGTCAGAATAAGCTGAATATTTAACTGAATGCTATTGACAAATCACCAGCGTGAATCATCGGCACCCTGTGTTAGCCTACGACGGCCAGTCTCTAGTAAGGGTCGCTAATTGGACCTAGTAACCCAATTCGAGATCAATTCAGGTATTGACTATTTAGATCATGGATGTGGCACCAGTGACCCCGAGGGCGATATTTTGGGACCCGAGAGCATCTATAGTCCTGTACTCGTGGGCCCATGCTATTTCATAATAGATATGTGGGCCACGAACCTAACAGGGTCTGTTTACAGGGGCCCTGACCACACAAGCCACAATTTGGTGGGACTTGACCCAAAAACTGATGGCAACCCCTGGGTTATGGGCATTTGAACGGTAAGTTAGTTGTTGAGGCTCCAAGAGAGTATGGACGTCATTAAGTAACAACTGATGGGAAAGTCACAAAACAAAGGATTGGGAGGTTACATTGCTAATAAAGTCCCCAAAATATGAAATTGGATCTGACTTCTCTGTTGCAATGCTCTTACCGCTCCATTATGTTCTGCTACATCTGCTAATGAAATTACGATTCATTTAGGTAGTGCAAAGTTAATCAATCCATAGGTATTATTGTTTCTCTCAAAAACTCACCTTTACAAGTTTTGGTTACAACCGACTTTGAGCCAGCTACAGTAAACAATGGATGAGTGTAATTGAATACATTCAGTTGGGGATTCTGGGGCAAAAATAGCTAGGTATGCGTCAGTGTCAAGATAAACTCTCCAAAAACCTTGATAAAATTTCTTGAGCCCTATTCGCATTCCGTGTTTTGAAAATTAAAAGAAACGAAGTGTTCTCTCATGTAGCAAACTTAGACTATGAAATGCCCGAGCTTTGTTCTGACCCATCCCTAGCCAGTTTGGACCCCAAATCCCCAGCTGAATTTGGCCGACTACACTCATCCATTGTTTCTTTGTGTGCTTGTTTTTTCCTGACTCCCTTGGCAATGCTCATCAGCTTTTTGGACAAAGTAATTTGCCTTTTTAGCTCAGAGCCAAGATGAATTTGTCTCTGCAAAACAGTTTTTGCTGAAATCTTATCTCCCCAGAGTTGATGAGACCTCAGGGATTTAACTTATCGTGAAAGGTTAGAAACGTTTTCGAAAAGTCCAATGAAGCGTTTCACATTACGTAGATCAGGAAACTCATTGCTAAAACCAAAAATGGTTTGCAACCCCTTGAACATTACGTTGATGAAGAATAGTATCTAAGAATTTGTCTAATCAAACCTTAAAAGTTGTTAAAGGATCAGCTCCCACATATTCCCAACGAAATTTTGGGGGCAATAAAATAAACAAATAGAGAAAATTGGCCTGTCTTGTCTTCGAAAAGTAAAATTACTTGCCAAGATCAATTGTCTATTTCCAAATTTCGGAACTTGTGGAACAAATAGTTACGAACTTTTTTCGAACTTCCAACGAGTCCCTCGATCTTCAGAGGTTACTTATGGTCATAAGGTCAAATCGTCGAGTAAATTTTTGTTTTTTACTTATTTCAAACCAAGGAGAAATTATATACCACCCAAGATGTATTCTGTTGTCAATAGTTGCAACCAAAATCCGTGTTTCCTTTTTTTGATCAAATATCCATAAATCAAAAGTACACATTAAATGGTTCCATGCATCTACCGTATTTTTTTATGGTTGCCCTTTTTCTACTACCGCTACAAGGAATGCGATTCCCTGTAAACAAGGATTTCTCCCGACAGCTTCAATCCGATCCCCAATAGATTTCGAACCTACGCCGTCTGGGGAAGCACTTACAAGAACGCATTAGTACGCGCGGCCACTCTGGCTTCCTTCAAAGCCAGATGACATAAGCTTCAAAGCTTATTGAAACGATATCATATTAATTTTAGCGTAATATTCTAACACTTTCACAAAAATGAAAGGTTTTTATCGCGACCTTAAATTCAACCACTTTGACATTGTAGTGCGAGAACAGGTTCCAAGATTTCATTTGAATGCTTTAAGAAACATCGCCTGAATGATTTTTGTGATTTTTGTGATCTTTTTGAACCCTCTTGGCATTTTGAAGACTGTTTGATGCTTTCCAAGGAAAAAATACTCAATATCTGAACATATATAGCTTTTTGTGCCAAATCCTCTAGAAAACACTCTTATTGTGCGAAAGCATGAAGTAAAAATGAAACGCATATAGAATCAATTAGGTTCCTACTATTTGCTTTGACGCAGTGATAATGATTTAAGGAGCCCTCATATTCGCACTGCCACCATAATCCAATTCCTAGTCTACCATACTATCATGACAATCTCTTTCTATCGATAAGAAAACCTTGAGAAGTGTGTCTAGTCGGTCGATTTTTCTCCCGATTTTTCAGCCGATATCCTTGACACGTCGGGATCAGTTTTCGATTCTCTATCCTCCTTTCCTTCGTTCGTTCTTCTGTCCTACCTTGCATGATCTCTTCCATTTCCTTGTCCCAATAATACTCTGCCGTGAGCCACGGTGATCCAATCATTGGACTGGATATGGAATGGGTGATATGATTGTAGGGAAACATCACCTCACGCGTTTCAAACACTTCACAAATCATGGGCACAAATTAACGGAATCACATGGCCCCGTCTCGACAATCGAGTTTCCCAAAGGAACTCGAACTGTGACAAACTCTTGTGATTGAGACCCCATAACGACATTCCACAACTTTTCAACAGTCTCCTTCAACGAATTGACACTATCTGACGCAGAAAATCTTTTGATATCCTTCTCAAAGAAAGAACGACAAAAAAGGAGGAAATCACTTCGTCCTGTCGCCCACACTACTTGCACCTCTCTGAGTCTCTCATCCAGGACCACTTCTGTTTTTGTGCGTGAGTCTGTTTGTCTGTCCATGGTGGTGTGGCTAAACTCGTATAGAAGTCCTTGTTCCACAACCGAGAGTCTGTCCCTCGGTGTTCCTTCCCCGTTACGAGATCCATGAGCAACGGAGGAACAACTCACTAACTCGTCTTCCTCATCTGCTCCACCTCATACGTACGTACAACAGTAGCTATTGTGGTGAACTGTTCTCGTACTCGTACGTTCGTTCCTATGTGTGGGAACTCTACGTAGAGGAATACAGTATGATGTGCATAAGTGCGGAGGTATTTCGTCCATGACAGTGTTCGTCGCCAAAGGCCGACGAACAAGTGAGTATCGAGTAAGAAAACACGACAAGAATCAATGAATCGCAAAGGATGGGTCTCTGAATGCTCCTTTCCACCTTTGGGCCAAACATTTTGGATCACAGTCTCAATTTTGAGGTCCGTTGGCGGTTTCGGTTTTGCTCTGGCCAAGCCTAATGAAGATTTCCAAATCATCTTGTGAGCACCTTCAAGGGGGAAAACGAGACGACGTTGAAAGTGAAACGTCAGTACATAGACGGGGAACAAATACGGACACATTCCGGAATTTAGCAAACACTTTGACGGGGCAGATCCAATAACTGCTTGCTCAAAAGATAATATAGTCGAATGGGCGAGTAATCTAGCAAATTACACGGCTTGCACTGGCATCCGGAATTGCAAGTGGATGCAAAGAAACATGCCAGAAACATCATCCTCGGACCATTAGTCAAGCTTTCCTGGTAGTAGGTTCCTGTCTGTTTGTAGTGACGTACAGTACGTCAGGAATGAAAAACTTCTCCTCTGAACGAACCATTTTTATGACTCAAAATTATGTAGTGTTTACGGTATATGAAGACCTTGCCAAAAGGACAATTCATGACACAGAGTTATGGGTGTGCATCCAAGAGAAAGGGAATGAATAAAGACAAGTGAGGCTGAACTAAGTTCTCTGAACTAAGCTAGCCTCGACGGAGGTCCTAGGAGTCCCTCAGTATTGAGGCTGACTCACTAGTCAGGAAGGCACTTTCAAGCCAATGGCGTCAGCCAAACATCACTAATTAAAGCTGGTTAAGCCAGCTTTGGACAGTAATTGTTCTAGCGGCAAAGCAAGGGCTTCATTGCAATCATTCGGATCTGTGTCAAGGCTGTCAACAAATCCTTTCCCAATCTCATGTGAGTCCATGGAAGCAAGAACGCGTGGATGGTTAGAGCGTTCGAGAATAAAACGGATCAATGAACTGTCCAACTGTCTTCTTCCGTTTGAACTCGATAGCGAGCTTGACAGGATCCCTACTAAGAGGATATCCGAAAGATGGTCGCTTTGGTAACTCATATCTTTTAGGTTATATTTTGCATAACGCCACGATTACGAATACAGCTAGACGCTGAAAGCAGAGACATTCGTGGAAAGTAGCAAAAGTTAATCTTTGCTAGAATTCCTTGACAATTTCAAGCAAAACAAAGTCAAATTGGCTCAGCATGGGCCAGTGAAGATTGACGTGAGTGGATGTGTCAGAAAGAAAGAAAACGAGCAATGTACACACATAACTGCAAGCCTCCTCTCCATGAATTATCCGACTTATTTGCCTACTACATATGTACGAGCACAGTAACATATTTCTTGAACCGAAACGTGCCAGTTATGAAATGGCTCGGCTTTATTGGGCCGACTGTTTATGGAATGTATGTGCATGTGTATGTTCGACGTACTTGGGCACTTCACATACCTAGTTCTGAAAGTGTACAACTTCACAATCGGCTAAGCTTGCTCTCGACCGGATTTGGCTCCAATTTGTGGGATTTAGAGAGGTTGAAATGCCTTATAACAACAACAATACGAAAAGACCCAGGGCACAAAGCTGAAACTCTGTCTTTGAGTGCAGTTCCAAGAAGAAGCACAAATCTAACAAACGAAATACGGTACACGTGGATGCGATGTCCTATTGAGAAAGACAGAGTTCGCCAGGAACTCTTGGCACCTGGCAGAATTGATTCCCGAAATTCGCCTCAAATCCTCGTCCCAAGTATCTTTTCTTCGCCTTGATCAAGGAAAGTTAAATGGAACAATCGCCAATTGACGGCCCAATCAGAAGGAAGATAAATAGAAAGCTTTTCACAGAAAGTTCAAGGTGACTTTGTGGATCCAAATCCCGGTAAAATCGTTAAAAGTCGAAAGCGGAGAAGTGTGTCAGTGTGTCACATATTAGAACCTCCATGTTTCCTTCAAGGCCTGACATACCTTTCATAATCGAATTGGACGATAAGGTCTCGTCAAAGCCCTCTTCCTGATTAATGGGGTACTCAGGTGAAGCGAGAGGATCTATATAAAAGAAGAATTGGTGGTTCATAAGTCCTTTGAAGCCCTCCAGACTAACATGGTTCAGATTGGGATCGATAGACACAGTTTGAGGGAGGGACATGGACCGAGATCGAACTTCCTTGAGACTAGGGGCCTTGTAGGATTTATTTTCGCGAATCACACACACTGAACTCTTCCTCTTAAAGATTCCATTTGGTCCACTGCCTCGGAAGTTTCTATTGGAACAAGAGGAACCTCGCTTGAGGTTGGATATATCGGGGGTAGGTGTGGAATAGTCAGAATCGTCAATGGTATCGAATGAAGCGAACTTGCACAAATGTTTACTTCTCCTTCTTCTGCTGCTCAGAACCGGGTTTGGAACACATTCGGCTATTTGACCGAAGAAGGATTTGGTTGGGAGCACAAAGTTGGGCATATTGTTTTGTTGGAGCTATTTCCCCGGATCTTTAACAAATGGCAATTAGAAGGCGACTGAGGAAAGAAACCGAATGGAAGAAAGGCTTAATTGATATTCATGAGAGTAAGAGAATGAACTATCTTGTTCATGCTCTCTTTGAAGACCAACATCTTTTTTATCAGGGTGCACCAAGAAAGTAGATTGTTGTTCAAGAAAAAGGGTGACACAAACGTGGCGAGAATTTTGAGTGTTGAAATTTGACTCTCAGTCTTTGTGCCGTAGCAACGAAAGATCAGGGCCTTAATTGGTTGAGATACGTAGAAATATCTGGGAAAAACATATATCTCATTGCATATCGGAGAGCAAAATCCCGACCGCAAACGACGCCAATTTACAGGCCTCTTCATTAAAACATTATTTGAAAAGGATATTTAAAAAACGTGTCAACTTTTTCTGAAGAAAACTATCCGTCCGGCATTCGGTTGAGCTTCGATTCGGTTAGAAATAGGTAGTCTGCTGAAAACAAGCAAGGTCTGGTTTGTAGCAGAACGCAATTGAATTAGTCCTTTTGGAAATCATAATTCTCACCGTTAGCCTCCCACTCCAGCAATCCAATGCTTCTTGGAAAAAACAACCCAAGTAGTGAAGATCCATTGTTGTGAACTTCGACAGGAAAAAAAAATGAAGAAAGTAAAGGTTGCGTGAAGACGTAAAGTTTTCTTGCGCTTGGACAAGGAAATGTTCCTTGTCATGAAAGTTTTAAAGGTTAACGGACCATACATATCATAAGGTAATCTTTCAGGTTATTATCAAGCGCCTCCAATGACTTTCATTAGCTCTAAGAGAATCATCGAATATGTTTAAACAAATGATCATGGAAGGAAGAAAGAACCTTTTGAGTCATAATTGATTTAAATAAATTAATTCTACGCATGTGGTCCCACTCAATTTTGAGCGTGACTCATATATACATTTCGATTTTCAGATCATATAACGACTTGGCAACTATTGTAAGTCCAACCGTTGAATGAGAAACGTCTAGATTTTTTTTTTTTTATATTTTGGTGTACTTTAAGCACAATACATTTTCGTTGTTGCAAGAAATTCTTCCCTTGTAATTTAAACAATCAAAAAAATTCGGAAAATGTCTTGTAAAGACGCAGATTGTTCCAATGGTTCAGCATTATGTGCAAAATTGAGTTTTGAGTGCTAAACCGTACATGTGTTCTTCTTTTGCTTTCCCTATTTGGCGCTCTAGGTAAAATCAGTGGTGTGTAAAATATCTAAAATCTACATTCATTCCCTCTTCAAACTGCAAAGCTTTTGCAGACTTGTTGGCTTGATTTAATCCTTATTCAAACAAACCAAAATAGGACGGTTTTATGACAACTTTTAACTTTGATATTCCAAGCACAAAGGTGAATACGATCCAGCGCTTAAACCAAATCAACGATTCTGATCGAGCTCACGGGAAAATGATATAATCATATTGGCTTTCGACCTCAGAGACTATGATTAGGCTTTTACTGTGTATGAAAGAGTACACACTTCTCCGGTTCCAGCAAATTGAAAATGCCGATAAAGCTAATCCTCATACACAGTCATGTTAGAGCTTCCAAATACTGTATCGATTCATGCTAAGAAAGCGCCTTATTGAACGGTCTAAATCAGTCTCATTTCCAGGGATCGTCGATGCCTTTGATCATGCACTCCTCTCAAAAGACACTTACCACAACTCGTTGGTCTCGGTGGTTGTTGTTGTTTTTGATCCCCTTTATGACTGGAACTTGTTTGAAACATGACATCCGGGCTCACAGCCAAATATCTATATTCGTTCTTGGGCAATTGGCTGTTGGCATCGTCCACCTTGGATTCACTTAAGAACAAGGAATACTCGAGCATTGTGTTAGGTTGAGGCAATGAAGTGGATCTGGCCTTGGCCGCGGCAATTCGAAGGGCTTGAAGTGATGTCCAAGAGATCGTGCTGGCATTGCTTCCTTGGGAACATCCTGAACAGGCCGAGTTCCGTCTCGAATTGCAACTCGATCCGCTCATTATGGAATGAATCGAGCCTCGGGGACTTCGAATGGCCGGAAGTTCCAGTCCACCCGGGAATAAATCGACTTCATCATCCTCGTCGAAGTCATCTTGCGACTCCTCACTCACGATTGTGGCTTTGGAGCGCTCGTCTCCAGGATGAAGAAGATTCGTGCCTTGGAACACAGGCTCGTCTCGGGTTGGCGCGTTAGTGTCTTTGGTACTGAGCATGCTGATTCAGTAATTGGTTTTCAGTCCTAATTCACTGGGATGATATTTGACGAAAGACGTGAAAGTGTTACGAAGGGACTACTAAAACGCTGAAATGTCAAGGTTGGGGTCGTTTTGGGAAATGCATCCATGGGCATCGAAGGAGCAAACGTAGTGCCTCTTTGGCCTTCAGCTGGTTCTTGGGTGGACTAGACTTGATTGAAGACCTCGTTTAGGGCGTAAGTGGAATAATCTACAGAAGGAGAGAGAGACAGAGAAGATTGCTCTGCTCGTCCTTTGAGAAACAGTGCTGGTTGTCCAACCATCCATTTTGTGTCCTCGAAATACCTTTCCTGTCAATACAGAAATCCCTTATTGAAGGCAAGGTTATCAAAGAGTCCAATATACACGAGAAAAGTGTATTAAAGGAGAGATGGAAAGGTCTAGCGATCTTTTTCGTCTACAGTCTGGTACACTAAAATCGAGACTCGGAGTTTTACTTACTTTAATGAACATGCTCAAAACTTCATCATCCTTTCAAATTTGGTGGCACTAACAATGCTATGTTGTAGTCAAGAAAAGGTGCATTTATCAATGCAGATAATACATATTTACTCAGAACCTTTTAGTGGCCCTCCTCTTTGAATTTCAATCATTTATGCACTTACAATTCTTTCCATTCTGCAGAGAGGGAAATGTTTCACAGGGTCGGTGGACTAAGGGCAAACCCCCTAAAAATCGTAAATATTGCGAATTTAGAATCGGATAATATTCTAGAACAAGTTTTTTTTTCTTTTTGAAACCCATGGGCATGGATGAGATCATGGCATGGATGAGATAATTGCGACAGTTGGTACAATGCCTTGCATTTGTCCCTTAAGAGAAGGAGGGCAGAATTTTACCAGAATATTTAGCATCTCAGTACAACTCACTTTCAAGAATTGGCCAAAAAAAGTTCGAGCCTCAATTACTCTTGCAACGGACACTGTTAATGTACTTAAAATGCCAAAGTCTGCACTTAAATTAGCCTACCGACCCTGTGATGGTAAACATCTTTGAGAGGATACTGGCTGTTGTGTGCAACAAAATCTATTTAAGCCAGCTATTGGCAAATTTGCCTTCACATTAACGAGGTTCAAGGTTGTTGCATGACAAGAGGAACAGATGAGAAATACTGATAAGTGTATATCTAATTCATCCTATTTTCATCTTTTTTCTACTCACGAAGGAATAATGCTTTGCACCTTTATGTATCACAAAACCACTAGTCACAATTCATACGAGCCAGAGTGTACAGTCATACATACGCCATGTGAGGAAAAGCAATGACAAGCCTTTTGGTCTTTGGTTCCAAGAAGTGCGTAATTGAGGTGTTCCAAACAACAAGAACGAATGTGAAAGCCTTTACCAAAATTCCATTCTATTCCATTCATCTTGTTTGTAGAAACTTTCGAGTCAACAAAGTATGTATTCAAACCTCACAACCCTACAATTTTCTTGAACGTGTTCAAACTTCATCCCAGGGTTTCGACTTTGCATCTTGACATCTAACTTAGGGATGGTTTAGCGTTTTCCTTGCCAAATTTGCCATCTCCCTTGATTAAAAATTGTGTGCTTAAACGATGATGAAAAGTTACGATGGATTGTTGAGTTGAGAGGGGAGGTTTCAAATTTTGTTGAAAGATTTATCAAGCATTGTTATAGTAACTTCAAACAAGCATCAAAAGCAATCATCTGCTCTCCAAAAGATGCTGCCACAACTTGTTTCTGTTCATGGTTAGCAAGAGATGCAGAAAAAACGAGGAACATATTAATTTCTTTAGACCTTGATTGAACCAGCCAGTCTCTGACAGCTAATCTTTCCATACATATATGGCACATTTAGAAAAACATTGCTTCTCCATTCCCCATATTCCCATGTGGGTGACATAAAGAAATGAGTTCAAACAACCATTGCTGGCACGTTTTCATCACAAAAGATCCTTAGAAAGTCCGGAAATTTGCTTCCGTTGTACATCTAGCAAAGGTCGAAGCCCAGTCTAGTCCATGTTTTGCTCCTTCGAAGTCCATATGTAGTGAACCATGTATGTTCACAGAGTTGTACTCTAGTAGGCAATAAGATGTGACTCTTAATGATCATGTCATATCTCGTTTAATGGGCCATTCTTTCTGATTCGCACACCACTTCAAAGGAACTTCACACCGCCAAGGCTTTCCAGGAAATTTGACTTCGAGAATGTTCACCCACGGCGTGTTCTCATTCAATAGAATAAACACACTAAAATTTGATATCCTTGACGAGCAAGTTGAGTAATGTCCGCATTTTAAGAGTATGATGAAGAACAGCTCCCCCTTGACAGGGCACTAAATTCTAATTGATCTCCTCCTGGTTATTTTATCACTCACTCGGTCTTTTGCTCTCTTGCTCTCGCTTATGAAGAACGACGGGAAAAGTTCGTTCTAATCTCGGGTTGATGGAGGATCGAGACAGTTTCAAATGGGTTTGAAATTCCCAAGGACACGCTCGACGAGCACGAAAGTGTCCACAATCGATACTTGAGACGTGCTCGATGGGAATTCAAAACTTGAACTTGCACTTTGGCCCCAACTTGAGCGACGGAAATTCGCTGGACCAGCTGTGGCGAACGGCACTTGAAATGAAGAATGGCAAGCTCCAAATAGCAACCTTTGAAAGATTGCTGCTGTACATAGGAAACAAGGTTGCTTCCTCTTCCTTCCTTCCTTCCTTCTTCCTTTCTCACGAACTTGCGACGGACTGAAGAGCAATAAAGTTGACGAGGAAAGAAGAAGGAGGAACCAAGAAAGGAACGAACGAAAGAGACGAGACGACGAAGAACAAGAAGAAGATATTTTGGAACGGCGCACAACTCTTCTCGTATTTGTTAGCCGGGTTCCTGGTAGGGGTTGCATAGAAATACGTACGTACAATTCGAATGCTCGAGGTAGTCATTTCAGGACGAATCACCTTATTACCACAAGTCCTGGATTAGGCTTGAGTTTGAAATCATGAATGATTCATGAATCCTGATTAACTTCAGACATCAGTGTCGCTTTCTCTGCGATAATAAGGCTCCAATTAGTTGGACCTAATGCTAAAGACGCCGTGGAATAGATTCGTCCTGCTTAAAGAAAGCAACAAGTAAGCACTTGATAGATATGCATAGGTTATTCAAATTTGACAACGGATGGAAACCCAAAATATGACACACGGAAAGGATCAATGTCGTGGAAAGTCGCCGAAACTTGTCATATTACTGTCTTGGTGCATAACAAAGACATTCTACAGTAGAATGTTGAGCATGCAACTACTGTGGACTGTTTTCCTATTCAACGATCTTTTTTCCGTAATCAAAATACCTTCCCGGATATGGAGAGTATTGTTGTTCTAATCCTCCCTCTGAAGAGTGCCCTTCACATGAAGGTCCAAGCGGTCTTCCGTGACCCAAGTAATCCCTCTTGAGACACTCCATCGAAGTCCTCAATGACACCCTCATCCGGACCTTGAGTTTGCTTATTCTTCTGGGTTTATTCGATCTCGTTGAGGGCCTTCTGGAGAAAAGCCCAACTAACTTCTTTTCCCAGTGGTTTTGGCGCTTGAAGACAATGCCAGCAACCAATGGACATCCAAGGGTATTGATGGATGTCGTAATTGACAGAGTAATGCTAGCAATGAATGATGAAGTGTCCCCTTTTGGATACACAACACGCTTGTTGGACCAGAAGAAAGGATGAAGCAGGGTCATGGAATATGCATGAATGCCGATGGAACAAAACAAAGCATTCGCTACGGAGAAGCCGCTCTCGAAATTCACTCGAGAGGATGCTGAGTGACCATCCCAAGTTAGGCACACACACAAAAAGGACATGCCTGTTCCAGCGAGAAAACTTGGGTCAACTCTTGGAAAGACCAGGAACAAAAAGGGCTCCAAATGTTCCTTTCCCACCATGAGGACTGACATTGGGAATTTGGGCCAATGAGGGCAAGTGGGCTCAATTTGAAGAAATCCGAAAAAAATGGGGCCTTCATTGATGGCCTTTCTTGAAAAATTGTTGGGTTCCAGATCCAAAGTAAGTCGTGATCGAACGGACGGCAAACTTTTCTATGGGGACAATATAATCTTGGCTTTCACGGTAGAGCTAGCTAATATATTGTTGGCCCTAAAGCTAGAGAAATGATGAGGAAGGGACCAAGGCAAGAAAGGTCAATTCCAAGAAGATTTTTTTTTCTATTTTCAGCTGTTAAAATGTTTCTGGCCACGACACCACGTTGGATCCGAAGAGAAATCTAGAGCTAACCAGGAAATTAACAAGGAGGAGATTTTTTAAGAATCCATTCACAGATCTTGGGGAAAACATGTTCACAAACTTGTTCAAAGCATCAATTATTGATATGCATAAGTATTTGACAATGGATTTCATTCCCCAAATCCTTAAAGGCATTCAACATTCAACACCAATTGCTCAATATTTGATCCAAGTTTCGAAATGTGAAGCTCGGCTGTTGGAATCAGGTTTAAGATAAACATTGATCGATATAATTTCCTTTTTGCGGTATGTTCTGTGGGAAAGATTTTCTTGAAAGGAGGCGACGAAATAAAATAGAAAGATAATGTCTTGGTGCAATACCTTTTAAAAAAATGTGTTTCATCGGTCTCATAATTTCGTGTTTGGAAAATGAGTGGGAAGGGAAACACCATGATCATGGTATCTTCGAATCACAAAACATGTTGCAATAAACGAAATAAAAAGATGGGAAAATTGATTTTTTTTCTACGGTTCACATAGGTTGGTGATGAATGCCCAAAGTTGTATCTAAATGTACATGTGCGTAGCAATCAGTCTATGGAGCAATCTAGTAATGTTGTGGAGAACCTTAGACACCATTTTATTAGATATTTTATTAGAATCCTCTGCCAAATTCATCTATTTTGTCATGCTAAATACAATCAATTAGATACAGCAGAGGGACGTCAGTATGTCTTTGATTGTCAACTAGTATCTACGCATATTTAGTTCCCATTTTTTTCGTCTGCTTTAGCAATGGTCTCTAAAACTGTTTCGAAGGTTTTTTTTTTTTACTGTCGAACGGATCTGTGTTTTCTTTTTTGTGTGGAAACAAACAAAGTCTAATAATGGAACAAGTACCATCTGCAGTTTTCTTCAAGTGCTATTTTTCCTTACCATTTCAACCTGGTTCAAATCATTGCTCTTGTTCAAATTTTGCTCGGCACAACTCATCTGGTTAACTGAAGTTTTTTGATGGAATGGAAGAAAGCTAATGTTTGCACAACGACATTTCTGATCATGGCCACTGAAGTTCAAACTCAAATTTCAATTTGTTCCTAAGACTTTCACTTCATGATATTGCGTCACTAAAAGGTTTTACTCATTTTTATCATTATGGCGAAAATGGGCATTGATTTTAAATACTTGATTATTGGAAATGGGAAATGGGAAAAACATACTCTTTTTGAGCAAAATATAAACCAAGGGATAGTTATCAACGAGTTCACTGAGAGTTCAATTGCAGTCTTTGCATCATAGCGAAATGTTTTGCATAAAGATAGTCATCTCGATAGTGATTCTCGATCTTTTAGATGTTTATAAACATTCATATCAAATCATGAATCAAACCGGAAAGTTAATGAAACACACTACAAACCAATGGCATTTGTCTTTTGCCTTCAGATAGGGAAATCTCTTGAACATAAAATGATTTTGTAACTGGATGGAGCCATTATCCAAGATGTTAGTGATGCAAAACAAGAAAATATAATTTTTGACGTAATGAAGTGACGAAATTTAAAGGTAAGCTCAATCCCTTTTTCAACGAATTTCGATAGATCCGGCTGACAGAGATAACTATACGTACCATCTCAAATTTACCACATAAATGCGCTATGTAAAAGCCTAAACCCCTCCAGAATCGAATAGTCACGAGATATTGATATTGAGGGCTGATTTAAGTACAGAAGTTCATGAGCTTTTTTAGATATACGTATCGTTTTTGAGGTTAAAGGTACCATTCAAAATTGTACAACTAAATATCCATTGGAAGGTACAATGATAACACGGTTTTAACATTGGAGCCGGATTCCCCCACAGAATTTCAAAGGCTTTTCCGCGGGAACAATGGGTAAAGTTGGTCCCTTGAGCTTGAAAGTAATACTTTGATAGATTAGAAGAGATATTCTGGTTATATTATATTCCTTCAAAGTAACACTTTGATCTTGAATATGGTTCTTCCTCCTTGCTCAATGTGGAAATTTCACATTTGCGAAAGACTGCTCATATTGCCTCAATTAAAGATAATGAATGTATAAAAAAGCAATATGGAAAATCTTCCAACCTCAAATTCTAATATTAGAAGACATTGGAAACATTATTGCTTGAGCGAGCATTTTCACATGACTGAGCTTCCATTTGAAATTGAAATGAAAGACTAGAACGATTTGGAGAGGAACGAGCCCACTCAATTCAAACGATTTATTGGACTGAGGTTTAGCAAAAATACACATATTATCATATTGAAAGACTGCCTATGACTTTATTCATGTAAATATCCAATCTGCCAATGAATAGCTCTAGGGTTCTAAGGTTCAAAATAGACAAGATATTTCTAATGCAATTAAATGGATAGAGCGTCACAAATCTTAGAGAAAGAGTATTAAGACTTATTTTGTACCTTTATCATCCAATTTTCTCTGTGGCACAACAAGACAAATGCAAACTATTTAATGTTTGCGTGTTTAAGGAGGTTATTTTGCTTAAATTTGTCTGAAGTCGATTGCAAAATGATAATTAACTTTTGTGTTAAGAATTGAATGACTTGTTGTAAAATAGAGGAATTTCTAATTCTTGTGCTTTCAAACAAAGGTTCTATGATTTTGTCAGAGATGGACTTTCAGAACGGAAAGCTTACGAGGGGAAAACACGAAACTTCTCATTACCATTTTGAACAAGTTCCACAAACAGGGAAGGCGAGAATTTGGAACACGCATGGCTAGCTAATAATGGATCATAATTATTTCTAGGCGAGATGGTATCAGTAAAATGGGGTCTGACAAACTTATTTGAATATGAAGAGAAAGCTTAGATTACATAATTTCCTAAGTTCCTGTCGATGATGCTTCCTTCCTCTGTTATAAGATTTTGGTGGGACATTTGACTTACGTGGTCACGACTCCTTCTGTTTCAAGCCAAATAATAATGGCCGAGTAAATATTCAGCTTAGAGCCGATGAAAGCATTAAAAATAATGTTTGGTAAAATTTCCATTGCCGTGATTGAATCCAAACAGTTCTGTGGAAAAAATCGCAGATTTTACTGATTACATTGTGAATTATATTTTACAAGTATCTGGTGGCCCCGAAGATATAATATATTGTTTTGCTTAAACTATAATTTATAATGTCGGCTTGTTTTCTTCTAACTTTGATTTTGCCCGATAAACTTTTTTTTTTTAAATATTTCCACGGAGCAAACAATTTTCACATTTTTTGAAATTTCCCTCATTTTTGTGATTTTAGAAAAATATTGAAGATTCTTGTTATTGCGTTACAAAATGTTATTTTCAACCATATGATGGCCCTGTTGATCACATAAGGATGCCAGTTCATTTCATTAATTAAGCGTTACCACATTAAAACGTTTTCCTATCAATCGACAACTCAACTGTTTTAAGTATAATCGATTTCCAATAAAAGAGCCTAAGCCAATGTTTTTATATGATTTCGTCCAAACAGACGAACGTATCCCGCGATATAATTGAATGTTCGTTTAAACAAGTAATTCACAAGTGAAAATTTCAGAAACAAAAACAAAAAAATATTTTGAGCCATATCAAGAGAAAGTTTAAGGTATAGAAATACTATTTACGCTCTCTCTAACAGAACCACGGTACAGTGTGTCCCATAAAAAAATGCAAAAGTTTTCAAGATTTATTTTAGGTCAGCTTTAATCATTATTTTTACTGGTTTAGGCCTTGTGTGTAATCGTTTGACTGCATACTTTGAGATGACGTAAATAAAATTGTGGGTTGTAAGTAAGAAATTTAAGAAAAATGGATGTAATGGAGGGTGTGACTGGTTTGCTGTGCGTCCAAACCCCCGTATAATTAAATGCAACGATTGTGGGATCCCACCTGGCTACCGTTTCATGTATCCAACGTTCACTCCTTGATGGAATACGTCCATGGAAGCCAGAAAAAAGGTCGTCCACGGTCCGCTTGCCTACCAACGGTCATCAGATGAGTGAAATAGAAAATGAGGCAAAATCCTATGAAATCGATCCAAAAAGTGACAAAGAAAGCCAATATTTAAAAAACTACTCTGCAACAGTTCCACTTGACCAACAGTTCAAGTCAATTTTGACCAATTTCTACAGAGTAATTTACGAAATATCGGCTTTCTTGGTTTGATTTTGAATTTCCGGATTGATCTCAAATGCGGGATTTTACCTCATTCTATCCCACTGGTCTGATGGCCTTGGGTGCAAGAGCAGACCGTGGATGGCCACTTCCTGGCTTCCTTGGACGTGGTCCATCAAGGAGTGAATGTTGGATTCAGTAAACGGTAGCCAGGTGGCATCCCCCAATTTTTGTTTGATTTTATTTTACGAGTTTTTGGGCGAGCAGCAAAACAGTCTCAACGTCCGTTCATATATTTATCTCATATTTTTAAATGGGAAACCACTTTTTTGTTCACATCACCTCAGAATAAATAGTCAAATGATGACACACAAGTATAAAGACAGCAAAAATAATCATTCCTGCTATCCAAAAATTATTCTTAATAGTTTCGCATTTTTTATGGGACATACTGTAAGTGCCATGAACTGTGAGTCTTCAGTGATTAATGCCTCACCAACTTGATTGATAATGACGCATTCCAAGCTTCATCATAGTTCCAAGGTCTTGGTGTTGCATACCTCTAGCTTACACTTGAAGAGCAGATTGTTATTATTAACAGCCTTCAATGTTATTTGACATCAATCAATGGGAGCTTATCCAGGCGAGATCTGATCATGAAGTACTAAACGTTTGTATGTTTTCATTCATCCCATACGAATCCGTCAGAAACTATATACCATTAATAACGATAACCATCCTAAACTTTGTCCGTAAAATTACATCAAGTTCTTTCATATTTTGGTTCAATGCATTCTTCAACATACAACACCAACTTCCTTTTCGTATGTTGTTCCAAACTTGGTCCAATTGTTGCCTAAACGTTGCAGATATAAACTGCTTCTAATGACGTCCGCAAAATCTTGAGCATTTTTTGGTAGGCTAAGGCACTGCCAACCCATTGAAAAACCAATAACCCATTCATTTTTGTGACACGTAAAAGTGATGGGCTTTTTGTGTTAGTTAACGAGTCCAATGACCCATTTTCAAACTGCAACTCAAATTGGGCCCATACCAATATCCACGTGTAACTAATTTTCTTGGAAGCCTATGAATCGTCTTAACCAGATTTGACCTTATGATCTGGAAATGTTGACACGTTGACATTATGGAGCACATTAATGAGACGCAACTTTCTTGCCAGAAACTGTCTCTTGGCTTGTATTCCATGAAAGTGACAAAGAACCCGGAAAAATGCAACACAGTAATGATGAATGCATGCATTGCATACTAAACTTTCAAATTCCTCAAAAGTCTCTTGCATCTTCTCCACGATCAACCCAAAAAGCCTTTGCTAGTTTGGTCGTGTTTTCATGGACCATTGATAGATACCCTAGTCACCAAAGTGGCAACTCATCTCAATCTCTTGATGTCGAGGATTTGCATCCACTCGAACGAATTACGGAGATCTCAAATCAAGAGCTACGTACCTACTATGAACTACCTATGATCGATGGAATCGAAAGAGGGATGATGAAGATGAAGGTTGGTTGTGTTGTCAAAAACGCAGCCAAAAGGAAAAGGTCAAATGCTCAACGACATGGAAAGGAAGGCTGCGAATGGCCTTTGACTCACTCTCTTTCAGAGCTGGTTCGAGGAGGGAGGACCAGAATTATTTTCGCTTTTGTATTGGGTCAACACTTCAAAGAACCTGGAACGTAATTGACGTGACGTTAACAAGTTCCCAGAAGAGGTTCGCATTCAGCTTTCTATTTTGTAAGAAGAATATTAAATGTTGGAACCGAGACCCACATGCCATAGGAAGTAGGTAGAAAATCGTGGAAAATCAAATTGTACCCACTCATTGGATCCGTCAGTGACTCTTTTGATGGAACCATTCAAGGCCAGACTTCTCTTCACGACGGTTGAATAATCTCTCATTGCTCTAATGAGAAAGATAAGAGCTCGACGAGTTATTTTTTTACATTTCACTTTGACTTAGCATGGAAGAAATAACCAATCGCAGAGGTCCTTGAAGAACCTCTCATGTCTGGCTCTCGTTTGGGAATTGGCATTTGGCAACTAAGGCCCTAAATCTCGTCTAAACACTGTTGAGTCCATCAATTGTACCAAGCACGATTTCGTTTTCTGAAATATGTAAATAAGGCAAACGTACAAAAAGACATTTCAATCAAAAGAAATCAGATTTTTTTCCGAACTTGCTTTGCGTGTAATACAATCGGCTTTTTTACGTCATCTGTGACATTAAATGATCAAACGATCAATCATTTCTCCTAAATGTAATGTCTGTAATCCTTTAGGCAACGTCAATCTACAAAAAACCTTGCATTGTGATTTGAATCAACCAGTGAAATAACCAGGTACATCAATTATGGATTATATTTTAAGTTCCCTGATTGAAACTTGGCATTTCAGTGAAACTTTTTTGTTTTTCTAGCACATCATTGATTGGCCTTAACATGCTTTTATCATACAAAATAGCATTTTGCGCCAACAAAGATGGCTTCCGTGTAAAATCAGCATGTTTCTCTTTTTAGTGAACGTTTCTAAAATAAAAAAAAATGATCTAGTGTATTCAACTCAGGTAATAAACTGTCCTTTGCAAATTGTAGAAAAATCCGTCAGGTTTTCACATTAGAGTCCTCCATTATTGAAACTTAAGTGATTCAAGAATACATATCATTACTCCTTAAGTGATTCAAGAATACATAACATTACTCCACCAGTTTATTGTCTTAGTTACCAAGAACGAAGAGTTATTCAATGCTTTCAAAAATTTACAGGATTTTAAGACAAGCTTTCCACCCGCATAATTGCAATTTAGCACCATGTCTTTAAAAAAATGATGTGGATTGATTCTTTCTCTTCTATTATCGCGTTGCTGAGATGTATTGAACCAAGGATTGTTCAAATTTATTGGATTGAACTCGGCCGACCAAGATCGAGTCGATTTAGTTGTTGGATTGTTGGGGCTAGGGTCGGAAGGTTGAGCCAGCCATCGCATCGTCCAAAGTTTTATCCGATAGGCACTCATTTGTCCGGTATCAGATTGGTTATCCGTCTGTGGGTGAGTATTAACGTCTAAAGGTTTCCTTCAGAAAGGTCGGGGAAGAGAATCGAACTTGGGACCTCTCTCACGATAGGAAACTGCGCCAACCACGAGACCACTCCTCCTCCCTTTCAAGGGAAAAAGTACAGAGGAAAAAAGGGAAAACGGGACTTTTCCTTTTTCTGTTTTTTGAATCTACTCGATTTCGGTCGGCCGTGCACAGTCCATCAACTTCTAGATGTCCTTGATTGAACCGAACAAGTTCAGCTGGTTATACAATGCCATTTTTTATTTCACTTCGTTTTCGTCTAAGTTTGAAGTTTGACATCTCGTATGTTTTAAGGAAAGGTTCGTAAAGAGATCTCTCGCACTCTTCTTCTATTTCACGATCGTGTGAAGATGGTTCTTTACTTCGGTACTTCGAAGTTATTTCTTAAATCTTTCGCAAGTCTCAATTAATTGCAAGTAATGACAAACAAGTAAATATGTAATGTTAAGGAAGTTCTCTGACCGTTCAGAAGAAAAGTTCACTCTCCATAACGACTTAAACAAATCTTGCCTAATTCAACAATCAAGCTAAGTGGATGTTTCTCGTCGAGAACTCTGCGTTGTTGAACTTTGGTTTAAACTTTATGGAAGGTTCGGTTATTTTTCACTTTCCATTCTTTTCAAACTGAAACCCGCTCTTTGAACTTGAAAATATTATATCTGGAAAGGCCAGGAAGGAATAGACTTGTTAAGACTCTCTGCATCTTGCTCTCACTGTGTGACCCTGGCCTTTCCTCTATTTCTTAAGATGACACACACATCCTCTTCCTCAAGGACAGATCACGATAGAATTTGCCTCTGGAGAGTAATAACTACATCATCTGCTCATTATGGCCTTCTTCCAAATCCTTCTTGAAGCATTTACGTACTCATTACCTAAAACACTCGTAACTGCGTTGAACGTCGTACGTTCGTGTAGTAGACTACCCAACGAAGTGAAAATGTGTTCCTGACATTGGTTCATTGAAATGGGTATATATTTGTGGGGAAACCCCCCGTTTGGAACCAATAGAACTCGAGTCAGTCCAGCAAGTTTTTGGTTGTGCATTGTGGTGGTGGGAGATCATTGGAAAATGGCCAAGGCAAAAACAAATTGGTTCTCCGCAAAGTTTGGCCGCCCAAGTTGTCACTCTTTGCAACCTCAAAAGGTTGGAACTTGCTTCAGACGTTTCGTACTTTGAGGAACGTTTAGTTAAGCGGGGATAACTAAGTTAGGAAACATGTCGACGAGTCCTTTAGTTGCAACACGAGATTGGATTGATTGATTGATTGCGCCAGAAATAATGTACTTTAAGCTCAAGTGCGCCACGCTTCATTACGAAAACTAGAGATTTACTCGCTTAGTTTTCTTCTCAGGCACCTTAATGTTCCCATTATTAAGCAAGGCATGGACTGCATGACAAAAAAAATCTGTATGAATCTTTTTGGGTCCAGGATTGGATACAAAAAGAAAAGTCGACTAATAAATGTGGGATGCGGTTTCGCCTGAGTTCCGGGAAAGATTGGTCTTTTTTCCTCGTCTGGGATTGTCTCGAAGGAGCTGAAACTTCGAACCCACGCGGAAGTGGAACTAAGCTCGAGTCTTTTGTCAGACATGACAAATGGCCTGAATTTGTACGTAGATAACCTGCACATAGTCAAGAAAAAGAAGGGTCCATGGTCCTATTTTTCACCAGCCAAAGTTCCCTTATTCGCGAATGAGGTACATGAATCGATTTTCGAGACATTGGCAAGAACCACGCCTTCCTTGGTTAGATGACAGATTGACTTGGAGGAGTTGATCGTGGAATAACCAACCTTGAAATAGAATATTCCTCCTCAGAGAGTGCAGTGCTTATGCAAGGAGATCATCCAACCATTCGACACTATGTAACTCAGCCTCGCTTTGGAGATCAATGGAATCGACAAGCCTTGACAAGGGTGCGAATGTGGGAGATGGGTTTGAAAGTTCAGGCTTAAGTCAACATCGGTTCTCATATTTTTTCCTTGCCAGCCTATTGCTTCTTACAATAGGCCGTGTAGATGAAAGCCCGTTGGCTCAAGAATGCCTTGTAGATCCTCTCATTCCTTATGTAAAACACGAAACGGATGTGGGGAAAAAAATCTACCTCCACTTCAGGATTGCTGCCTTGCCAATTTTCTCGTGGTAAAGTGATGAGAACTGAGAAACCAAAGGTTGTTCAAAGACATTCGATTTCTAAGCACGTTATTGGAAAACCTGGGAGCCACTCTTGATATTTCAGATTCTGCTTTCGAGGTCATATGCATTGAATGATAATAAAAAAAACCTTATCAACAAGACATGCTTGTCTTCATTAATCTCCGATGTACAGTACCATAATGCTACATTTTCTACGAACAAAGCCGTTGCCTTAGGTGGAAGGGCTTTCACCAAGCAATTCCAAAGGCTCCTAGTCCTAAGGCAGGGCTAAAAAGCCTTTAAGGACCTTCGAAGAGGGAGCTTGTCATGTGAATTTAACTTTGCAAAGTACCTCGAGTTCAATGAACCAGGTCGCTTTCAGTTGGGCTGGAAAGGAGCCAAAAATAGAGAATGAATGGTTTCAATTACCAAAACTGTAAACGGAGAAAAATGTTTGCTTTCGGTGAACTGATTGGCCGCTTATTTGAAGAAAAGGCCAATCTCTTTGAGTGAAAGATCACCATTGACCACATTCTTCACGCCTTAACAGACGCAATCTCACGAAAAGAAACTGACGGCTCCAAGAGCTCTCAATTGATCCTCAATCTTTGGATCTGGATCAAAGGCCAAAGTGGATACTTCCATTAAATCTAGTTACATGCGTGATTCCACGGTATACACGACAATGAGCTTACGTATGTTCAAAAGCAGGCTTGGGTTTGTCCACAATCCCCCTATTTGTTGGTAACGGATCTTCTCCGGAGAAAATGTGCGGAGAAAATTGAAACGGTCATGCTTTTTTGTGGACACTCATCACGCCACCAAGCCCCTCTGTGGCCTTGGGACTTTCTATTTCACGAGACACAAACTTGGAGGATGGCCTTCCCTTGCCCCAATACTAAAACAGATACCCAAAAGGGCACCAAAGTTCCAAACACACACGAGTGATTGCAATTCCACGCCCCCGGGAACAAGGGCGGGGCAGGGTCGGCCCTTTTCAAGTGTGCTTGAGATGGCCTCACTGGATTGCATTGTGCAAAAATATCATCAGCCAGAATCCAAGTGCATTCCACGAGGGATGCTTGAAATAGTCCAGGAAGGAAGGAAGGAACTATATGGAATATCCCAGAGGAATCTTGCGAAAAGTCATTCTGAATGTACACACGTACTACGTACTACAAAACAAAATAGCCCCAACAAAGCTTTCGTCTTCTGCGACAAGCATTTGAATTTATTTTTGCCCAAATGTGGCCTTGAATAATGAGGGTTTCTCAAGTCCTTGAAGCAAACGCTCGAGGGGATAAAGATCAAAGAAGAAGATTGTAAGAGAAAAAACCTGAATAATTTCAAGGTCTGTACGAAGACAAGTCTCGATAAGCTGGAAGCTCATTGTGCGTAAGTTACGGTACAATCAACGTCAATGTGAGGGTTTAACGGCTGCCAACATTATAATGGTGATATATTAAAGCGAATCAAATGCGCTTTAATTATGTTGGGCCAAGTGCTTGATCATCCAGTTTTTAGCGTAAATCATATTACCGCAGATCGTAACTAATCATACAATAGACGAAACGAAAAAATAGAGAAGCGTTCGTTCACTTTCAACCTGATTTATATGATTTGAGAGCAAAGTTTTTATTTAAAAGAAGATCTCCTTGACTTTTTTGTTGTGACAAAACCTGAACGGCAACTGTTTTTTGAGAAAATCTAGAAACAGCTCCGATTGGTATTTTTTAGAATTCAAAATGTGAATAATGTTTTTTTTTCTTTCTGGGAAGGCAAATTGAAAATTGTTGATATTTTAGCAATCCCAAAACATCACATACCTTCTGAACAAAAAAAAAAGAACACTTTCAAAAAAGCTCATATTTACCAGATGTTATGTACGTTTAAGAATACAATACGTCGTCGTTGGCATTAAATTCGATTGCGCAGACACGACAATGAAAAAGTCGAATGAAATAGAGTGAAATGTCATATCGGAATCGCCTTTAAATTTTCTACGTGCAATGGTTTCATAATCGTATCATTTATTTCATTTTCTTTTAGCATCAACTTTATGAAAGATTGTTGAAAAGGAAAAACACCCAACAAACTATACATAAGAGTATCCAAAATAATCCAAAACACCCACGCTTTTCGAGGGCTTTTCTGTCAGAAAAGATTCTTAACAGGTACTTTTGTAATTTACTTTTCAAAATCATGGCTTTTTTGTCTTCAAGTATTTTGCGATCATTTCCCGTTTTCTTTACCGTTGTATAAGGAAACGCTACAAAAGCACGAGACAATGGCTTTTAAGATCTCTTTGCATTACCTAAATTTCTGTCACCGAAAATTCCGGTTCCTAGATGGAAAGAGAAGAAGATAGCAATTGAACAAGGAAGTCCTTACCTGATATAATAGTTGGAGGTGATATGGTGGAACTCAAATGAGAATGGATGGTTTGAGAGGCTCCGGGAGACGGAAATATATCAAGATCACTGTCCCAATTCAGAAGGGTAGAAGTTCGGAACACCTCCTCCAAAACCTTACTCACTGCACTCACGGAAGAACTCTCTTGAGAACTCTTACGACTTGGTAATGAGGAGTCCACACTTTCAGTCGAAGATGCAGGGGCACTGCAAGTATTCTTTCGTTGAAAGAATCTGCGTCGTTTCTCACCTGACAACGAGGTGCCCGCTGAGGATAACTTGGCGGCCGAGGAAATCCCCACGGGAGGAGGAGCTGCACCACCACCACCACTTCCACCACCGATAACGGAAGAAACGGCTGATGAGGTCAACGGCGACGATGTTCCCGAGTTGGACGGATCCTCCTCTTGAGTGGACAGATGTGGGCCTTGACGATCCAGACTGGAGGAACGCGAATAGAACCACGACTTTGTTTCATCCATGGACCACTGCTTGACCATGCCCGCTCTTCGACGTTGAGCAACGGTGAGCACTCGAGGTAGTCTGCATGTTGAGTAACCTAAACTTTGTTCCAAACGGTCCATGAGCTCTTCGCGTTCCATCTCACCAGGCACGTCCGAAACTATTCTGAGGGATGTTTGTGGCTGTCCAGGTGGCTTCTGGACTACATCTCTTTCCACTGTAGTAGTCTTCTGGTAGTTGGATCCAAGTGCTTCAGCCTTGTTGATCTGTTCATTCTTGGGGATCTGTTCCAAAGTGTTGGCAATTCCAATTCCGTGTGTTGTTACATTCCACGAGTGTTGTTCACTACTTCCTTTCTGTGGCGTGGTGGCACACAAGTTGAACACTGAGCTCAAGTCGAAAGATTCATTAAAGCTTTCAGGTTTCCTGCCCACCGAACACCCCTCCACAACCTCATGACGACAGAAGATGTTTGTTGTTCCTGGAGACGGACGACCTCCACTGGAGTCATCAGCTCGCACCTCTGTTCCACATTCTTGTTCCTCTGACTTCTCGTCGTCTCCTTTGACGCGACTTTGTTCCAGTTGCTCAATCGTGTTAGCATTTGGCGAGTTCCTCGGCCTCTGGGCTCCTAGTTCCCCGCTGCGTATTCCTTTACAATTCAATCGTTGTTCTTGGAGCTCCCTTGATGATGATCCGAAATCCCCTCTATCGTCAAGCCTCACTGACGAAGACGATGATGATGATGATCTCGAGCGACTGGGATCATGATTGCGTCTCAGTATTGAGGCTCCCCCGACGACGCCACTCGCTGGCTCAGCCGTCTCATGGTTAGGCACCATAAAACTAGGACATGTCACACTCGGTGATGATGATAAGGCCCTACCGCATCTAGTGACTGATGTTTGCAAGTCATAATTATTTCCATCTCGACTCTTTGGCGTGCTCTGCGATCCTTGGGCAAGGCGCGCATTTTCCACAAGCTCATGACAACTCATAATAGAAGTAGTAGTCTCCTCATTAGCAATGAATTTCTTCGACCGAGTGGTGCAACGTGGAGTGCCCAAATCATTCCTCACTCTCCTCGAGATATTAGCATTGGGACTCTTTGCATAACTAGATCCACCGCCACCACCATGTCCATTGCAACTACCACCGGCATTGCTACGACATTGATTCCTATTGTCCTCTCCTGAGGTTGTCGTGTGGACCAAGGTCAAGTGATTGCGATCCAATGGTTGAGAGCCAACAACGTTTGTCCCTGTCATGGACATGCCCTTGCTTGCACCACACATACACTTGGCACAGTTCGAAAGCAAAGGCAAATCCGACTTGGAAGACGGATCAATTGTCGAGGCCAAAGTTGGAGGTGGGGCATAGCTGGGCACTAGACCCATCCACGAGTGTCCCCCTGCACCATTAGTAAATTTCGAACCACTCTGATCTTTGCTCAAAGGCAGTGGAGACACGCCAACGTGTCCCACGGTGTGTTTACACAAGAGACTCGATTTCTCAACTTCCTTGATGCTCAAAGGAACTCGCTCCGAAGTGTGCTTTTGACCCACGGATTGAGCTGTTCCACTGTTGGTCGAATTACGAACACAATTGGTCGTCGGAGTTCGAGGTCCTTTGTCACTCATATTCTCACGCCACAGATTTAGGGGCTCGGAAAACAAGGACCCTCCACCACCCCCGACACTAGTTCCACAACCACATACATCGATGTTGAGTAACGAGTACACGCCACTGGATCCATCCTCGAGTTGTAGACCAATGGAACTCCACAAATCTTCAGGTGTGAGCCGTTTATTATTACCATCCTGAGGAGGCGAAAATGCCGACTGGATCCGCCGACCCTAAAAAACGAAGGCCAAGAATAACGACCAGTAGTCAAGTGGCATACGGCATGGGAGTAAAGGTGAACGAACAGTAGACAAAATGCTTGAGTAAAGAGAACACGATGAGAACGAGGAGGAGGAGGAGGAGGTGGAGAGACAGAGGAGAACAGGGGGAGGAAGACGAGAAGAAGAACGAGAAAGAGGAAGAGAGATGGAGAAAAAAATCCCAAGAGTTCGGGTGGGTTAGGGAGGAGAAAGAGAAAAAGAACGAAACATGAATCAGGCTCAGAGAGGATGGAGGAACAGGAAAGACCAAAAGCAACCTCAGGCCTCCAACCCAAAATGAACCGGTTTGGTGGGCGTCAACAGGGAAGGAATCTTGGAGGAGAAGGAAAATATGGAGATTTCCAGGAGTTGCAGAAGGCTACGTAAAGTCATGTTGAGTGATGTCAGGTTGGAAGGTTGGCGCTCATGTGAGTGGTTAATTTAAAGAAGTTTGTTGACCACCTTCTTAAGAACGAGTCTGCCAATTTCAAAATATGTTCTAACATAAATCGTGGTAAAAAGGATTCTTAACAAGGGGAGGGATTACTTCTTCTGTTAGATACTTTGACAATGCAACCAAACCCCAAGATTTTAAAACTGCTAGTATCATCATTGCGCTATTGTCCGTTTCAATGTTTGACGTGCTATGTTTTGAAATGTTTTATGGATGATAGTTCTTTATTGTCTCAACAATAAGGTTTTTTTGTCGGCTTTCGCCACGCTTATTTTGGCGGGAAAAAAGTTCGGAAGACGTGTTTTTCTGATGAGCGCGAAATTTAGAAAAAAAAGATATAAGCCTGGTAATTTCAACAACTCCTCTCTCATCTGCACAACTTGTAGGGGTTCTTCCCAATTTTTGAATCAAGAATGTCCGACTTTGAATAAAAAGATGGGTAGAGAACACTTGTTCCTGCAGCAACGAAACCTAAAAACAAATGATTTGCTTAAATGAAGGTTTCCAATTTCTCCTTTTTTTCTAAATTACTTTACTCCTCAACATACATAATCCCTGCCATTGGTCTTAAATGCAACATCTTTCGAAAATCTGACCCTTGAAAACCCTTTTAATTTTTGGCAAGCCTAGAGTGTTAACGCCATCTGGTTTGTAATATGATGCGGTTATCCCTCCAAGTGGTTGCAAATAAAAATGAAAGTGAAGTATTCACCAATATTCTTAGTGACCACTTCCATCGAGTACCTCAAAAATGATATTGGAAGGACAATGTAAGCGTTTTGAAGTGGAACAAACTTTCAGGGTCAGAACACGTCACAGACGCTCCCCAAAAAGGACAAGTTGGTCAACAAAATCCTAGTTTACTCACCGAAGGAGCATTCTGACATCACTCTGACATCACCCAGATTTTGGTCATTCCTCTTTTGGAAACGTATTTGTAGATGCTTGTCTTCCTCTAATAAAAGAATTCCTTACCCAATCCTGGAACTTTTTATCCTTTTATACAACTTTACAATCAGAGATTCCTGAGTAGAATTCGTTCATTTTTATTTAGAAACTTTGCAAACAAACGAATGAATTAATTACAAAACGTTGCAAGTTTGTGTAAAACTTTTGCATACTTAATCCTGAGATGAAAACAAACCATGAGAACCTAAAAGAAAGGTACTTGATTACTTAAATAATTTAAAAGCATTACATGCTCCAGCATTCTGCTCCGCTTTATGCAGACATTTGTGCATCAACATTCTCAGGAAACTTTGGAGGCGCCTTTCATCTTCCACTCGATTCTTCAAGCTAACGGAGCTTCCAAAAACAAGCAAAAGTGTGGAACGACCGAGAGGGCAACAAAACGAACCTCTGCCAATGAAGATTTCAAAACGAAGACCTTTTTGAGAGTGGTGAGCAGAAAACTTAAATTGGCGGAGACAAATCTTCAGAGAGCTTTGCATTTACACAGGCTTAGAAACATAATCCTCGCCAAAAGCTAAGGAAAAGCGGTCTAAGTCTGAGGTGAAGAAGACCTGACCTTTGTAGTATAATTCTAAATGTCACCTCAGTGAAAATAAACAATTTCTTTCCACTGACATCCGACCTTGATTGGTAAGGACTTCCATCAGAGTGAAAGTTCGTGATACCAAAAAGTTATGATTTGTAGATGCCACACATAATATCCACAAAACCAAAGGCATCATCGTGCTCGAAGTCTTCATTTCAAGCTCCCTTTGTATTGATCTTTAAAAATATGGGCTGCTTTCAAGAGTTCCGTTGTATTCCCTCGTCCTTCAACTTCATAAAAAAGGAAGTGAACTTCGAAAGATGTCTTTCTTTGTCAAGTGACTGTTGTTTAACTTTCAGGCTTCCTACTTTTTTATTCTGATACTTCTCCTCCTCGTCGATCTTCTTGTCCCTCTCTTCTACCTCATTCTCATCACCCACGAAGACCCAAAAGAAGGAAAGATTGTTCCATGGAACAAAACAAAACTCCGAGCTCAAGAATGTCACCTCAGCAACACCATTCTACTCACTCTGAGTCGTTATATTCTTCATGAATCACCAAATTCATTAAAACTCCCAAAGAGGAGGGTCTTACCAATGGTTTTGGAGACGTTAATCCACTTTTAGGCGAATGGATGGTTGAGTTGCCACGAACAGTGCCTGCAGCGTTCCGATTGTGTGGACTATGGTTATTGTGCACAATCATGGAGGTCGATCGCTGCTCCACACCAAACTCATACTTGGGATAAAGAAAACGACTGGGGGATGTTCCAGCACTGCCTTTGATGATCCTCCCCGTTTGATCCATGGAAACGCTCGAATCCGAAAAGGAACGCTTGGAGAACTTGTCCCGAAGGAAGCGAGCTCTTTTGAGCGAGCGAAACACGCTGTTCATGGGTGAAGTGGATCGGGATGAGTGGGCCGAGTTCGAAGTGGAGGCTCCTGATTGCCCACAGGATGGGTCCGTGAGCAGCTGTTTGGATGAGCTCTTTCCCGAGGGCGAACTTGCCAACTTTTGTTGACCTCGACCACGGTTTGGAGACGTCAACATCGTGAAAGAGGGTATGGATGTATTGTTTACCGATCGACCATTGGTTTCACCAGCCAAGCCAAGGAATCTGGAAGAAGAATCGAGTTGGAAATAGAGTACAATCAATCATCTTGGGGGGAACAGTCTCATCATCATCATGGGAGGATCACATTTCAAATGTTGGTCAAATACTCCCTTGAGGCCAATCGCATTCACGTTGGATCGATGATATTGATGATCGTCATCATTTCATTCAAGGATCGAGATGAATCAAGTCTTAACCAGAATCAAAGACTTGTGTTTCTTTTAGTGCCAATCAATATTATTTCAAGCCATCAACCAAAGTCGATCTCTCAAATACTGAAGTCTACATTTTTTTTCTTCTAAAACAAAACTCAAAACGAAAGCTAAAAATAGTAGGAAAATGAACTCTTCAATCATTCTAAATTTAAACAGATTTCATGAAAGTCAAGAAGATTCACTTTTGAAAAATACAGACATAATCATATTTCGTTTCTCATTTTGCTCTCTTTAGCTCGTTCAGGAATGCTGGGAATTAGTCAACATTTTTTTGCGCAAAATATCTAATCAATCAGCATCATTTTTCTCCCCGACTCGCAATATTTAGATCCAAGATAATAAACTCGTTTTCTTGCCAAATCGAGGGGGAAGAAATCTGTGAAATCTCTATCTTTGCCGAACTTTGAAACCTGTTTTCGTGGAGGCTCATCCGCGTGTGGAGTAAGATGATGATGTTTGAGAATGATTGCACCTCATTATCTCGGCCAAGTTGGTGTCATTCCGAAGAGAGGACGATTTGCTCAGTGCCATCAGAAACCTTCAGACAACTAGATGCCTGAGATCAAAAGTACTTGACGAATCTCGAATTTACCTTTCATCTCGGCAAAGGTTCGGCCAACTCTCAATGTTCTCATTTTTCAGATCATCATGGCAAATCTCAATGTTCGTATCCCGGATCTGATCGAGAAGAAAAAGGATGGGAAAGAGTTTACGGATGTCGAGATTAAGTGCTTCATTGACAAATTGCTCTCAGGAGGTGTGGCAGACTCTCAATTGGGAGCCTGGCTGATGGCCACGTGCATTAATGGCCTGAACACCCAAGAGACTTTCGTTCTCACTAAGGCCATGACGGATACAGGGTCCATTTTGCAATGGCCGGAAGAGTGGAAATCGATCTTGGTTGATAAACATAGTACAGGGGGTGTGGGTGACAAGGTGAGTTTTTCATCTCTTCGTAACGACAGGCAGGCTCATTGGAGTGGAGAACTATTTTGAGTACTTCTCACAATTTCACGTTGGAACCAGAGCCTTAAAGTGCAATTCCCCAAAGGTCGAACCTTAAAAGCTAGGGAACAGAAAGATGTCCCTTTGTCTGTTGCGTCATTCGGACATGATAGGGCATTTTTCTCGTCAAATTCTGAGGCATTGACTTGAGTCTGGATACAAGTGAAACAAGTTTCACAAACGTCAGTTAACCTTCACTCAAGATCTAGTTGGGGTACGCAGATCAAAGGCTGTTCCTGGTGCGTTGAGAAGAAGTTCTTCTGCCTTTTATCACAAGACGCGTTTGACGTCCCTAAAAAGGCAACTCTTAAAAAGTAAAAGAAGATATTCCGGAGATCTGAGAGGTACAGTACATAACGTTTTGGGGAAAGGGATCCATTTGGAAATCTTTGGTTTGTACTCTTTTTCTAATGGTTGAGACGTGAACTTGGGGACTTTGAATTGAACTCGTATGAGACGATAAATGTTTTCTAGTTCGTCGTCTCAAGTGATTTGAGGATCTCTTGACGTGACAGAGCATAAATAATAGATGATATTATTTATAGAAACAGAGCCTAGATTGGGATGTTTTCTTCCGTTCGTCCTCATCCCCAAAGCCTTCGTGAACTGTGATCGAGAATTATTGGTTTTCACACAAGGAGGAGCAAAGAGTGCCAAGGTCGACGAAGTCCGTCTCATAAACAAAGGTTCTAGAATATTGCTCTATTGGCAAGTTGCATCCTGAACCAAACCAAAAGCCTTTAGCGGATAGTTCCATGCGAGAAAGTGATATTTGATCGAAGTCCCTGGGGAACCAAAACTTGTCTTTCGTTTCCACCATTGAAGAGCCACACTTGCCAAGTTCCGATATGCTTCAATCTAAAGCGTTCTGCTGACTTTGTGTTATTGAAGGTCTTTTCTCGTTCTCAACCTTCAAGGTTCGAAGAGCTACTATTGGAGGTTGAGTGAATTGAAAAAGAAAGAAAACGTTCTTTATGTGGAAAATCATTTCACTTTAGGATGTTTCATTCTATTTTAACCATGTCAATGGGTGTAATTGGTGTTTCTTAATCTGGTTTATAGGTTTCTTTAATTCTTGCCCCCGCTTTGGCTGCTGTCGGGCTAAAAGTTCCCATGATATCTGGTCGTGGCTTGGGAATTACGGGAGGCACTTTGGACAAATTGGAATCCATCCCGGGATATCGTGTGTCTTTATCGGAAAAGGAGATCCACAACATCTTGGATCAAGTGGGTTGCTGCATTGCTGGTCAAACGGGTACAATTGCTCCTGCAGACAAGGTAAGCTCTAACCTTTTAACTAGATTGCGCCTTCGAGCTCAAGAAAAGTGAATGGCAAAAAATTGCCAAAAGCCAAGTAGAAACTCGAGAATTGATGACAAAGCCTCTGACAATAATTTTCGAGGCAGCTTCCAATTTCTCTTCCCAAATTCTTAACCGCTTTCACAAGTCTACCAACCCTATCATTTTCAGCTTCTCATTTTCTAAAGATAGAGGTCGGTTGTTCATTCTAGAAAATGTATGCCTGCCGAGATATAACGGCTACTGTTCAAAATCTGAGCTTGATGACTTCCTCGATCATCTGCAAGAAGGCTGCAGAGAACTTAAAGGCCTTAGTCTTGGATGTCAAGTTTGGGAACGGAAGCTACTCATCCTCTGAAGCAGAGGCTGCCAAATTAGCTGCCTCGTTGATTAGTGTTTCCAGGAAATTTGGCATGAAAACCTCGGCCGTGATATCCTCCATGAATTGCCCATTGGGATGTACAGTGGGCAATTCTTTGGAGGTTGAAGAGACCATCGAGTGTCTCAAAGGCAAAGGCCCAGCCGACTTGCGAGAGCTCGTGGTCGTGGAGGGCAGTCTTCTCATGGCCTCGGTCAAAGAGATCTCTCTAGAGGACGGCGAGGCTGCCATAAAAAAGGTCCTCGACGACGGGTCCGCTCTGTCTAAGGTACCATTATTACGTACAAAGCTCTCGTGCCCATTTGGACCAACCGAGCATCAACGCTGATCGTTTTCTTTCTTTTTTCTAATAGTTTAAGGACATGATAACGCTCCAGGGCGTGTCCCATGAGACCGCTGAAGAGCTGTGCCATGGATCAATTTGGAAGGCTCTCAAACTTCCTCAAACCACCACAGAGGTGAAGGCCAAGAAGTCGGGTGTGGTTCAGAACATTAATGCTCGAAAAGTGGCCACAGTCAGCCAGTTTCTAGGCGCTGGTCGAGCTCAGCCTTCGGATCAAATTGACCATAGTGTTGGCGTGAAACTAAAGCTTTTGAATGGTCAACCAGTGGAAAAAGGCCAAACTTGGGCTACTGTCTACCACCAGGGCGAAAAATTGCCCGACCATCTCTTGGAAATCATGAACGATGCTATTGAGATAGTAGATGAGCCCACGTGTTCTTCCAATGGGACAATTCCGAGCAAAATTGTGAAGATTATTAGCGACACAGATGATACGAATAACTTGTTCCTGCCCCTTTCATGAAACTTGTCAAACTTTCTTTTCGTTCAACTTTTAAAAATGCTTCTTTCTACGTCTTCTTTTCATGCCTACCAACACCCACACGCACATGCGGGAAAGTAATGCTCTTCGTTATAATAAATTCATATCAAACCAACGTGCTTGACGGCCACCAGGAAATGGAACACAATTTCAGGATCCAAAGAGATTTCCTTGAAGCCATACCTGGTTCAGGGGAATTGAAACGTTGTGAAAACAACTTTCCACCTTTTTTCACGATTTCTTGTTCCAGAAAGATTTTTAAAAATAAGATACCCAAACAAAAAGATTGAAACCCCAGCGGACTGATGGCGGGAAGGAAACTTTTAGGAACGTTTGTCGCATCAGTCGAAACGGTTGGTTTGCTAATGCCAAAGTGAACCATCTTGCCATTGAAAGTTCCTTTCAGAAACGGACCCTTTTATATCCCAACAGATGATACCATATTGTGTTCAGAGTAACTTCTTAGTTTAATGTAAAGTACGTTTTATTAAATTCTAATAAATCTGAGTTCATCAATAAAGGTCATATGTTTGGGCAACCATGCTTCTCACTCTTTTAAGGCCTTTACAGATTATCTGGCTAGTAATAACTTCTGAGGAAGTCATCTGAATGTTACCTTCTACGTTATAGATATTTTATCAAAAACTTAGTTGGACACTAGGTCAAATGTTTTGTTTTGGGGGAATGCACGCTGCAATATACTTCACCAATTGACTTACCCCACTTTGGGGTCTTAATAAGGCCCTCTGGTTTGTAAAATAACCTTAATTATAAGCTAGATTTTAGGTAGTAAATGTTTTAACAAAGCTTTAGTTAGATAATGCCCTAATAGCCTTACAAAATGCTTGAGCTCAAAATTTGAAGCATGCTTGTAACGTGCCTAGATGTAAACATATTGAACCAACTACGACCTAAGTAGGCTTGGACTAAGCTTGAGAAAAAAATGGAAACCGTGCTTGTAGTGTGCCTTGGGTAGACAAAACATCCGAGCTATTGACTCCAAATCTCGTACCTCAACCACCCACACATGAAAGAGATTACAAGTCTTCTTGCGGATTTGCGGATTTTCTAACGGTAAGATCTATTTTACCTCGAGAATAATACACGATGAAGAAAACCGTATGTAACAAGGGGATAATACCAGATCACAAGAGAAGTGCTTATTCTTCAGGCTAAAAGAGAGGATGCCCATGGCTTAATACTCTGCTTCAGTTGTCCTCAAAGGCAAATTGCGGCGGTAGTCTGACTGGATCAGATAGTATTGATCCTTTTCAGTCTTTCTTCGGCACATTGCTCTAGTAACAGAGACATGCTCATGTTCAAGGGGCGCACTTTACAGTTCAGTCTTATCGTACAGTGGTCCAAGACTCTGTCTGAACTGTAAGGTCTTTTCTTGTAGTGTTGCGTGGAGTTGATGCTGGTTCTTGCTCAACGACCCAGCAATAAAAGAGGGATCAAGATTCTTCACCGATTTTGGAGATTAACCCATTATTCTCATGTTGCAAAGAGACCAAAGGCTACTTTTAAGACGCAAAGATCGATCAAAATTCCGGGGATCCAGATTGTCACCGAGCGTGACGACTATTTGAAACTTTGAAAACTCAGGAAATGCAGCCTTATCCAAGGATGGCTAATCAAATCTATGAGGTCTACCGAAAAAAGTTGGCCTCTCAAATTGAGCACTAGCATCATAAAAAACACAAAAGCATACTGACAGCTAACAGGAATTTTAGGGTTCGTGTTCTCTTCGTTTTGAAAACTCGTTCATCTAGCCCGCTTTTTTGGTCGGAAGGAACAACGAGCCAAAAAACAATGCCTTTCGGTCAGCCTATGGGAATCAAAACAAGAAAATACGCCTCGCAGCTTAAAGCTGATGACTCCTGAATTTGTGTAAGCTGTTTTGGGCTTGCTAATACTTTAAATTCTTATTTAAATACTAGTTCGCCTGACAATCTTTTACATTCTTGATTGAAAAAAATCCAAAAATATACCTTTTAAATTAGTTTTAAAATATATTATGCACTTATTTTTATGTAAGATAAAAGTGAAAGGAAACAAAAAAATGCTTATTTTTTGACGTTGAAGAAGTATATGATATGCCTTGGGATTTTTACACACAAATTGAAGCATTTTAGGGAGGTATTTGTTTGGTGCAATTTGAAAATTTTAAGTAGTGATAAAATATTATCTGCTAAAGAGATATTGATCAAATTTCGCTTCAATTCATAACTAAGGACCCTCACAATACCAATTAAAATGTTTTGGGAAAATATGCTAACTTTAGTGGTTTTCAGTAAATTAATATAGTTATTTGAGCTAGTTTTAAGATGTACATATTCACAAGATATATTCATCATAATTTTCTGTCATCAAAAAATCGTCATAAGAAATCTTGGCATTTGAGCAAACACTTAAAAAGAAATTTTAACCACTGTGTCACGTCAAGCTTGAATTTTTGGGATGAATCAATTCAAATCCAACAAATGTAGAGCTTCAAAAAACTAGTCTAAGAAAACCCGCTTTGCTGCGAAGGGAACCGTTTTCTTTGAGAACGTAAGCTTAATGTCATTTTCGTGCCACGGTGCTTCTGATCTCATTGTTTTTGAACCATTTTTCTGGAGTTCTTCTTTTATGAGAGTTTTTTATGACACTGCAGAACCGTTTTACTTCCTAACTCTATGGTACAAATACCAGAATCCTTATACCTTGCTAGCAAATTAGCAATTAGCCTATTATCTAAATGATTTTTAAGTAACCTTGGGTTCCACGTAACAACGATGAAAGGTGCTAACGGCCTTGGAATTTGCCTGTATCGGAATTCTATCAAGTCCCAATTCGTCCGTGAGAGAAAATATCCTGTGAGTCTAAAAGTGTCGACCGTAGCATTTTCCCGTTTCGTGCAAAATGAACGAATATATTTTAGTACGTATTAATCTGCATTGAGATTAGGCCTTTTCCCACGTGTCTTGCAAACACGATCGCATTTTATGAAGACCAATCCAATCGATGAAGACCTCATCCATTTTGTCTATGGATTCCTCCTTGTGCAATCTGTTACCCTTGAATCTCCGTAGGGAATACCGTACATGATACCATGTACACTAGAGACCGTCCATGGGTACTGCAGATTTTCATATGAATATAAGAACTAGTGATGGACCGAAAGAGCTTTCGGCCGAAATTTCGGTTTTGGTTTCGGTTATGCCCAACGAGGAATGAGCAACCTCGTTGTTGATTTTAGCACGAGTTGTAGTGCAGTTTCAACCAGTGGTTTTTAAAGGGCTAATGGTTGGATATAAAACCAAATAATTGTTCAAGATTGTTCTCGAACAATTCACTATCAACTAAATCAGGGGTTGGCAAGCGGTTTCTTTAGGTTAAGGCCCACTAAATTTGATTACGTATTGTCTTGGGATCACAAAACAGACGTTGGTAGAGAGCTTTGTGCCCACGAGTACAGTACTATGGATAGCTCGTGGGCCCATTATTTTGGACTTTCCCCATAGCTCCTGGGCCCACCAACGACCACCCTTAAGCCCACATTTAGGCCGGGGCCCAACGGTTACCGACCCTGGACTGAAAAAACGGAGGGTTTAAGATAAAAATTCAAAACAAATAAAAGTTTTTTTTAATGAAGCGATTAAGCTACCATTACTTTATAGTAGTGTTTGACTACTGTCATGTAATGTACAGGCTGCTCCCCCCTGTGTAAGCTTATAAAAGTTCCTAGGGATATTGAGACACGTTATGGCTGGAAGGGAGACACATTCTTATTCATTAAAATTGCATTTGATTTTGAGATCAAAGTCAATGTGTGTAACCTTTTTACGCTAAGCTTAGTTCTGAGCACAATGAACGTTGCTCATTCACCGGAATCAACGGCCAAGTTTCAAATGACAGGATTACTTAAAACTGGCAAGGAAAAAACTTTTTCGGATGGCAAGAAAACAAATTAGACGGAAGGTTGGCAACGGTGATACTTGATAAGTTTATAAACAACGTGGGCTTGTCTTTTTCTTTGTTGCTTATGCCCAAAATAAGTATCTTAGAGCTGGGCATTTTTGGGGACGGACTTTTTGAGGGAGATCTCCTTTCTTGCTTCTTTTTTTTTTAATTTTGATTCTGGAAAAGATCATATTTCAGTTGATAAAAACAATAACAATTTAATGAGTAAAACATTTAGAATCGAATAACAAAGGGGGAAATATCTTGATTTGAGATAGTATATTGTAAGTGCAGAGCAAACATCCGTTGCATCTTTTTCTAGCAATATTATAAGGCTGCACGTTAATGTAACTAATTCAGGTTTGCCATCACCCCTTACAGTATCTTGCCAAATCAAAAAGCAAGTTTGATTTGGGTAGCACTCCTGATCCAAAAGGCGAACAAAGCAGAGATGCCATTTGCGTATTAAAGCTTTTTTCCTCGTAGTATTCAACAGAAAAATGATGGACTCAGAGTCCTAATTGGCAGACCTAGGTAGGCAGCCTATCGTGAAAATGATTGGTGATTAGATTTTTGTCCATATTATTCCACACTACATCCTCGACGATGTCGGCACACACTCTATATTTACTTGTTTAATGCCATTTCTCCTGAATTGGACAAATTTTTGTCATTCTAACTTTTAAAATGTGTCAATGAGGTTCAATTCGCAATCTGCCTCGAATTCCTGTTCGAAATTTTGCTTCAACATAAAAAGCCTAGCTTTACTGTACATAGAGAAGACCAATTGTGTCACAATATTCCAGTGAAAACGCATCGAGTCCAGAGAGCGAGTGGTGTGCGACAACATCCTTGTTCTTGTTATTTACCGAGGCAGGGCCCGAAAGGAAGATAAAGTGCCAAAAACACACAGGGGGATATGGCATTATGTTTCCAGGTGGCATTGTCACGAACTTAATTATTATCCAGGGAGCTCAACCTAACACCAACTGACATGACCCCACCTAAAGATGGGAGAGGTCAAGTTGGCTGAAGGATCTTTGTACCCTAGTTGAACAGAGTCAATGATATACCCTTGAATATTCTCAGGGACCATTACATGGACAGGATATCGTCGCTTCCTTCGAAGAACACATATGAATACCAAGGAAACATCTTCTCGTCCATCTATTTCTAATGCCTGAATCTGTCTTAAACTCAATGTCTTACCATCTATTCATGTGAATGGCAGTGCATATCTAATGGGTCAGATGTCCCGCGAGAGACATCCATAACCGATCATTCCCCACTTCGGATCACACGCCTACTCACTCATATCTGGACCATGTTCCACTTGCGAGTCCAATTTTCCATTGTTTTAAGACGACTCACTCCTCCACACGGTGTTCCGAATGGCGTTTTAGGTTTGAATCAAAATACCCAAAGACACCATGGCACTTTTTGGACCCACAATTCAATGGGGAACAACTTTACTTTTATTGTATTATATAAGATTAGGTCCAGGGAAAAAGTTATATACCTAAAAACCTATTAAATATAACATTTTTTAACAAACTATTTAATCCATATTTAGAGACCATTTAGTTACCTAATGAATTCAAATTGAATAAAAATTCATTCAGCAACAGCTGAGGTATTTGACTTTGAATGGTCCATTTTTGACCCCAAAAAGCCGAAAAACGCTATAGTTATATGAAAAAACAAATTCCCAAAGATTTCACATAGCTTTTCAATATTACAAAAAAAAATGTTTTTTTTTTTGACTTTTGGAACTTATGTCAAAATAGCTCAAAATAAGAAAAAATATCACTTAAAAGGTATTTAAAATACATTTTCCAATAAAAAACTTTTGCAGTATCAAAGACACTCAAAGTTGGTTAATAATTTAAAGTTTTGAAGAAATCGGTTAATGTTTCAAGTTTCGATTTTAGTCCATTTTGAACATGGTCCTTCTAGAAATCGTAATTTTGGATATGACTCTGTTAGACATTTTTATTTGTAATTTTGGCACAACACACATCATAGCGTACCCTAAATTGTTATGAAAATAACTTTCCAAAAATCTTATTTAAGTGCATTTTAAGTGATATTTTTTCATATTTTGAGCTATTTTGACAAAAGTACCAAAACTGAAAAAAATCATTTATTTTTGCAATATTGAAAAACTATGTGAAATCTTTGGGAATTTGTTTTTTCATATAACTGTAGCGTTTTTCGGCTTTTTGGGGTCAAAAATGGACCATTCAAAGTCAAATAACTCAGCTGTTGCTGAATGAATTTTTATTCAATTTGAATTCATTAGGTAACTAAATGGTCTCTAAATATGGATTAAATAGTTTGTTAAAAAATGTTATATTTAATAGGTTTTTAGGTATATAACTTTTTCCCTGGACCTAATCTTATATAATACAATAAAAGTAAAGTTGTTCCCCATTGAATTGTGGGTCCAAAAAGTGCCATGGTGTCTTTGGGTATTTTGATTCAAACCTAAAAAGCCATTCGGAACACCGTGTCCATCTCAAACGAGAAATATAAGAGCACTTGTTGGAAACATTCGCTGACACTTTGAAATTGAGTGACTACACCATCATTCCCACTTCAACTTTTGCTTTTGATTGCCTCTAGAAAGGATTTGCTTTTTTTGCTTTTTCATGCACGAACTTTGAGCAACGATGACTGCCTTCTTCTGAGATGACGAACAAAGGGGTGGAAACAACAAGATTTTTCCAAAATGAAATGGTAAATAAAACTTGACAACACATCACGATCACTCACATGATGAGCCAAGGGGACTGTGAGGTCTAAGTTTGTTGTCCTCAACAGCTTTGCGTGTGTTTGCCAAGACCTCTCTTAGGAATGGGAAAAGTCAATTACTCGCTCATGGATTCCGTCGAGTCGGCTTCAAGCCGTTCGTAATGTCGTCTTTCTTGAAGTATTCTTGTTCCACAGCATCTTGCTCAATCGCAAGGATCTTCTGGGCGGGAAAAGTCTCCGGGAGAAAATAGAGAGGAAGGAGGCTGTTTTCTCGGGCAGGGCGCATGGTTTTTCTTTCCGATGAGAGGAGGCCTCATCGTGAGAGACGATGGACTAAGAACGAGGAGGCTTCTTTCGACGTTAAGTTCTCGTTCCCATTTAGTACGGATGTACTTGGTCTTCAGAATGCATTCCGAGAGGAAGGAGAAAAAGCCTAGTTAGGGAGATTGGGAACTTGCCCATTTCCTCAAACTGGGTTAAAAGATATGGACATTGGTCTAACTTTGAGTTGTTATACTCTTCATACATTGAAGGGATACGATGTAATGACGTCATCGTTTCTCTTATAGAGGGGCGGAAGAAATATGGAGAGCTAAGAGAGGACGATGGCATAACAAACACATGGGATTTGATTGAGTAGTGGTTTGATGAATTTTTAAAGATATGACCAGGATCTACGGAAAAATCCTGGTATTGAATGCTTTCAGAGATCCGACGAATGTACAAACAAAAATAGGGAAAATGTTACCTTATGAGTAGGGACGGGCAGAAAGTGCAAATAATCTTACTCTTTTAGTTACCAAAAGTTGCAAAAAAATGTGCCCAAAAGTGCAAAACAAAGTGCAGAAAAATGCTGAAAGTGCAAATAAATGTCAAAAAAGAGCAAATAAATGTCGAAGAAAGAGCAGATAAATGTCGATAAAAGAGCAAATAAATGTCAAAAAGAGCAAGTAAGTGTCAAGAAGGAGCAAATAAATGACAAAAAAGAGCAAATAAATGTCAAAAAAGAGCAAATAACTTGCATTTGGACTTAAAACGTCATTCATGGAGTACCCGCGGCTCCTAATCTAGCAGGAGAAGTCATTTACAAGTTCGAAAGACATTTGAGACTAGTTTGAGGTGAAGAGGCAATGCCGCACAAGTAAAAGAGTTCTATTTATTAGGTCACTAGCAAAAAGGATGTAAAGTCATGAAAAATAATCTTGTCAACAATCTTCTGAATTTTTCATTCCTAAGGTGGTCTCGTGGATGTATGTACCTAAAATATTGTCGAAATATATTTAGCATTTGTTTTATATGGCTTTACAACACTCCGTTTTTGTCCTTCAAAATGTTGTTCAAAAATAGACATTGAAAATTGAACAGAAAAATACCCACGTGTGCCTAACAATTGCATCAAAGAAAATAGTCTTAAATGTGTTTTAAGCATGTTTTTAGTGACATTAATTCAATATTTGGCCTATGGCCTAGTTACCAGAACTCAATTTCAAATGTGGCATTCATTGTCTCATCACATCAAAACTGTTCTCAAATACTTTTGGAACTTCAAAGTAATATCTTCGAGTCAGTTAAACAATGTGTACTGCTACATTGATGTGTCCTTAGCTTGATGATTTTAAGTTTATAACGGACGGCCCTTTTTAGAAATAGCGATCTTTGTAGGCAGCAAACCTAATTCTGCAATCTATACTGTTAGTAGATCCTTCCATTACCAAAACATGAGTTTCTTTAGGTTTGCTATTTGTTGGTTACATGCAATGAGATTCTTTTGTCTAATCTTTAGTTTAGTAAACAGGATGTTATAGTTAAAGCCAAGATGGTGAATAGAGTGTGAGGTTTGCGTCTGAAATGCACCTATTTCTTCAAGGTGCTAAGAATGGTTGATTGCAAATGCAAGCTTTTTTCAACTAGTTCAAAATTTGATCTTGAAACTAAAAATTCTTTCAAAAGCCACTACATTTTCTTAACAATTTGTCAACTTTGGCCAAAAACGTAAATAAAAAGTGCAAATAAAGGTGAAAAGTGCAAAAGTGCAGAAAAATGGGTTTATGTTACCAAAAATCTTTTTACACTATTTGCCCGTCCCTACTTATGAGAAATCGAGACAAACAAATGTGCACAAGGACATGTATTGAAATGATTCTTCTACTTTAGATTTCTCATTTGCTTTGAAAAAAAACTATTGTTTATCTACTAATTGGTACAACTACTTGTATTTTGTATTTGATTGAACAACTAAAAAACTCAAGGACTACTTGTTAATGGAAACTTTTTTTTAAATTTGGTACGCAATAGATTCTTTTGTCCTTTGATAAAATTGTTTGTAGATATTCCTTGGAATCGTTGACTTCAGTATATGAAACCATACGCTAACTATGAAAGGCCTTTTGAGGATAGGAATAGGAACGACAAGGCATATTTCGCCATCGCTTGGGTTAAAACACATTAATCCCTTTTTGGCACCAAAATTAGGGACGATTCAACGGAATCCTCGCGTTTGAAATATTTTCTTTGCTTTCAACCCAATTTACTGAAGCAACTCTTCAGCACATCTGAGTAACGCATTGGCCCTTCAGTAAAAGATAAACTTGATCATGGTCCGTGCATTCTTGATCCCATTGTGTCAAAAAAGGACAATCAACGCACCTTTTTTTGTTTTGATTAACCCAAATACCTCTGTTTCATTATACTACCCACTTGAATGAGCTTTTTTGTTCTTGCTCTCTTTTATTGGCACCTTTCAACGCACGTATTTTGTTCACGAGACATTATTTACATTCAACTTTCTTTCCCAAACTAGAGCACTATAATAACAGAGTACGGTCATAAAGTACGCAATTTAGTGAATTTCGTGCGGCACCAGCTCGCAGTTCCCATGATACACATATTTTTGAAGATTGCAACGGTCATTAATCAGTTTTGGACAAATTGAAGTGCCTAAAATGTTGATGGCAGAACTCCAAATAGAACTTAAAGTGTTTTTCTGATAAATTTTAGCATAGATCATGCCTGAATCACCTTTTCAGTAGTCAGATTTTCATGCCAATTTGAAAGGGTTTTGACCAATAAGTTTGACCAAAAACCACCACAGGTCCATTACCAATACTCAGTCAACAATTGAGGCACTTTAGTTTGTCCAAAACTGATGGTTGACAATTGCAATCTTCAAAAATATGTGTAACATGGAATATGTTGCCGCGCGCATGAAATCTAGTAGATGGCCCACTTTATGACCGTACTCTGTTATTGTAGTGCTCTATTACAAACAAGAAAAGGCTGTTCAACAGAAACTTCAAATTTTTGACATTTTTCAAAAACTCTTCAGGCCCCCACGGTGGTTAAGACCGCTGGTTAAGACCTGTTAAGAGTTTGAGCCTCTTTTTTATTTTGTGTCATTATGCTTGAAAATTTGTAAAGTTTTGATGTTTTTTAGAACGTTGCCATTCTATTGTGTAGTGAACTACACACTAAATTGTGTAATAGTGCACACTAACTACACTACCCTACTAATGTAGGGTACACTCTAAATTGAGACTCGGTTTTTGTTTCATAACTCGCTTACTATCCGTTCAATAAAAAGCCTGCCTCAGCACAGGCAGACACTTCGATCACCACTCCAGAATAGACTAAATGACTGAATAAACTGACATTTCACAAAATGTTCACAGTATTAAAGCCTGAAGATGAATGAAGACATTCATCCTTGCCCCAGAAATGGAAAAGACATTTTCATAATAAATATGGAAGAGCCGTGCGAAATGACCAGGAGCCCCATCTTGTTGGCAAAGCAAGGAAGTTCAAAGGCCATTTTGGCAAATTGTATATGGTCTCATAAAAATTTGTTGAAAACAAAACATTTTGACATCATAAACAAAACATTTCGGTTAAACAAATAGCGTGATACTAAAAATAAATCAGCGCACTAAAAGCAGGAATCTTTAGGTCTTGATTTAGAAGGGACACCCTGTACATCCAAACTATTGCATTTTCAACGAGTTCTAAGAGTTCGTTTGTCAGAAAATGTCTGAAATGTCTGCAAAATATGCATTAAAATGACCATTTGAATTTGCAAAAATATTGGATACGGTTTTTCGTTAGCATGACAATGTTAGACTGCGTAACTATTCTCACATAAAGTTTTCAAAAATAAATATTTTAGGTGCTTTTTTTTGTTAAAAATCTATATCATTTTGAGTTGTAGCGAGAAAAAAGTTACCAGTCTCTTTGCTAAAGCTTGTTCATATTCACAAGCAAAAAAATCAAGGTAAAATGAGTTAACAAAAGACGGCAATTTCTTGGCCCTTAAGCTTTGGATCGATAACCATTCCCTAAGAATAAAAATAAAACATTTAATTTTTCAAGCTTCATTTGAGGAAACGAAAAGTAGAAGAGCAATGAAATATGTCATTGCCATATTCTGACCGTATAGTTTTTCATGCAAAACTAGACCATTTTTGATTTGATAAACTTATTTTAAAATAAAGTTTTGAAATTATTGAAACAAAAACCATGTGAGGATTATCTGACAGTTTATACAAAAAAAACACGAAAAAGCAAAACCTTCTTTGAAACACGAGCTCATGTGTTGGTGTTTGTTTTGCTTTTGAGATTTGGCTGACTTCTCTCAATGAATAATCCCAAAAAAACTCCACTCCTTTTCGCTTTTGTTCCCTGCTTGCCAAATGGTGATTTAATTCCAAAAGTGGGTCTAAATATTTCCTGGATTTAAGAATCTCCCCAAATCTGAGAGCACGGCAAATGAAGTAAGAGAAGATGTTTTATAAAATGATAGCAGATTTTCAGTGAAAATTTTGTTACTCTTTTTACTCTTGTTAATTTTCCTCCTTGTTATCTAGGGTACTGGATAAAACCATCCAACCAAACAATCTAAGAAAAAGTAATCGATGATTAATAAGCTCACCATAGAAAAAATGAAAGCAATGTGTCAAGCCAAATTCACTAAAGTAAAGGAAATTCAACCCTTCAAAAATCTCGAGTAATAATATTGGTGAGATTTCAAGTGAAGTCCTAAAATCAAAAAGTGCTACAAGCAAATTACAAAATAAAAATACTATACAATGCAATAATTTGCATAATTTTTTTTTGGTTTCATTTGATTTTCAGTCTTTTTTACAAAAAAATCTATGTCTTTCAACGCCAAAAATAAGACCGAAAATCAAATTAAGTTTTTCATTTAACTTATCAAATCAATTGTATTTTGAACTCTTTGAGATGCTTTCTCGAAAATGCATGGAGAAACTTGCTTTTTATTTTTTGTAGTTATTCCTAAAAAATCATTTTTAAATAATACGAGGTTGAGATTTCTAAAAAATATATTGAGTCTTCCGAAAGTACAAGAGCCCAACCCAAATTCTTTTGCCATAAAATCAAGGGTGACTCTTCAATTTTGAACAAAACTTAGCCCAAGAATACATAGAAATATAAACAAAAATCCGCCTTTAATCTGAAAAAGTCCTTTTTAAAAAATTAAATATGTGTATTGAACCCATCCAGTGTAAATATAAGCTAAAAACGGGATGCAACTTACAAATGTGAGTTATTTTAGAAAAACAAACTCGTCACTATGCGCTTCATCGCAGGCCCTTTTCCTGGTCTAGTCAACTGACTGCCGCAATTCGCCATAGACGCGTCCGTCGTCTGAAGCGGACGACCCTCGCGTGGGGAAACTACAATACAGAACAAGAGCACAAGCACAAGTTTCTGCTGCAAGCTAGTGATAGGTCGACTCAAAAAAGAATGTCGAGCTCCTAGTTTCGTTGTATTTTTTCTAACTTATCTATCTTGACAAGCGTTGTTTTTGGTGTAGAACTTGTCCCTTCCATCCCGTAAAGTGATAAACGTATGTTTATTGCTGATTCTCCCTAGTAATTTATCCTCTTTAGATGCTTCTAATTTTTAAACTGACGTGTATATTATAATTTGAACCATGTCAAGGATGATCCCAGCAAGGAGTTTATTTCAGAATATCATTATTGGCATGTTTTTAATAAAAAATCAACTGAATAATTGCTTGATTACAATGATCTCGCTTTTAATTTTTAAGTAAGATGAAAGTCTGAAATTCGTTTCTTCATTTCGTGTAAAGGATCCATGATGGAATCAAAAGAATTGGGCTACCTTCGGAGTCTTACATAACAAAGCAAAGAAAATCCTTGAAATAGTATTCAAGGAAGTGCTTCTTTGACTTTAAAAATGAAGAATAAGCGAGACTATTACACATGACAAACATCCAAAATCTAAATGGTAAGTATTAAGTGACACCAACGGTCTAGGAAGAGTAAAAAATATGACAGTAAAAATAACCATGCTGATACTCTTTAAGTTTACTGAAAATGGCTACCCGAACTGTGCTATTCTATAAGTTACTGGTTATTCTTCAAGATGCCCTCAACAACTTGTTTAATACCTAACAATACCGAATCCTCAAGTGATCCTCAATCCTCTCGGACTCGGCTCGCCAAAACTTCTCGCTTTTCGAGCTCAATACTTGAACCTCTCTCTAGTTTAAGCTGATTTCGTGAGCCCTAGTTCTTGGCCTGTGTGGTTTGCCTGGGTGAGACATACACTCCACACATGCAAGCACTATTACTACTACTACTACTACTAGCTCTACATCATATCCATCTATCTATCTGCATAGACACATACATACTGTACTACGGTAGCAGCCAGCTTGGATGGTGATGGTGGTGGTAACGTGAAATGTTTCTCAAAGTGTGAATGTGAGGAAAGAATTGGGGGGGTTTCTCTTTCTGCCAACGACAAATACAACTACTTCTTAACCACTAAAGTGCAACTCAAACGAATCGCCATAGACATTGACAGCACAAGGGGTGAGAAAACGCGAGAAATGGACTCTTTAGGGAAAATGGGGACCATGCCTGCATTTATTTTGGGTCATTTGGCTAACGGGTTCTCATCCTAGCGTCAGTAAGAGATAGGAGACCATCTGAGATGTCAAAGAACATGTCTGTTCATAACGTTATCGAAGGGTTTTGAAGAAACCTGTGAACCAGCCATGACTTGAAGTCAAACTGCATTCATTTTAAGAGAGTTTATTTTGGAATCAAGTGCCGGTTAAGTTGTTTGTATGGCGGGCAAACAATGGTTTTTAATCCATTTTAAGGAGGGTCTTATGATTGTGGAATGGATCTCCTTATCCGTATACAAGCCCGGTTTGTGACTCATCATCATCATCCTTGTCATCCAGACGCTGAAAAACAGAGCCGAGATATTGAGACCCCTCCAAAATATGGAAGATATGGATCAGAATGCAATCTTCCGTTTGGATCCGCTTTGTTTCAACTGATGTTAGAACATGTTTTTCGGCTGAATTTGCATAGTCCGCCGCTAATTTATGCTGAGGCCGAAAACTAGGCTCGCTTTTGGCTGGAATTGATCACAGAGGGAGAATGTGAGAGATCCTATTTCAGGCCTTTTTGGGAACGTGTTAGAACGCATGTAGGTCTAAGGGATCATCTTCTCTTGGCTTCAGCGTCTGAAACGTTGTTGTGGTATTATATGTGAAAGATGAGTGGAATTTAGGCGTGGTGATGGGCAATTTCATCCTTAAGTGTGGCAAGCCAATCAAAGTTTGGGGGTTCGTGCGCACTTCGATTCTCTGTATGTCATGGTATGTCAAATTGGAACCAATCTTGTGTTGGTGAGGTGCCAAAATTCACAAAGAACCCCGAAAAGATAACGCACACAATGAATCCCTTCGTGAAGCCAACGATAAAGGTGCATGCATGATGTATCAGCGATGGATCGGCCCCGTAGAATCGATTGACAGTCATTAATATGAAGCCCTCGTCTTCGATCGATCGAAAGATCTTCCCTGATTCGAACCACTTAAAGCTGTCGGATCTTGTAATTATTTATTTTCAAACCATCGCGGGAAGCTAGGGTGAATGGATGGGTGCAGTCTCTCTGATCAAGGCCGATGGGTCAATTACTGGAAATGGACCTGCTCATGAGTCTCTGTGAATTTTGGTCATGATTAAGCAATATTGACTTTGGGAGCCCGTTTGGGAGCTCTGAGAGCCAAAATTGGCTGCTTGCACTACCGAGATGCCAAGTCGGATAATGACGCATTATGTTGAGCTGAGGAGCTCAATATTCATGGCAGGGCATTTACTTATATCTGGAACACGTAATCATTATCGTGCTCCCATCAGGCGGAGCCGAAACCATCCATTCGTGACAACCAAACCTGAGGTCGATCTTATTTGAGAGCCTTTTAAAATCCTCCGAGTTCAAATTTAATGAACGAGGAAGTTGAGTACGCGTTTTTGAGCCCCATTGCGAGATGCAATGAAAAGATTGAAATGTCTTTTGAAGATGTTTCTCAGTTGATCTTAAATCTTGAGCATGTTTTGTCCAAGATTCACAACGGAACCCTCTGCCAAGAGGTTGTTCTCGTGGACGGATGGATGAGTCATTGCATTTCATGTTGAATTGAAATGCAAATTTTGGCACGAAAACTTGAACCAATGTTGACTCTCATTTGAAATGCCTTCCATTAAACAGCCTCAATACACACCATCACATTCTCACACAGTCATTTGAACATGTTGGTTCGTTGGCAGGAAGTAGGAGTATGGTGATGGTGGTTTTTACCCTTCTGAAAACAAGCCGGTAGAAGCCTTTTCTTTACTAGGGTTGTGACTCAACTTCTTTGTGAAATAAAAAACAGCTCACGTCGGGGTCAGAGTGTTTGCTGGCAAGTCACTACTGTCTTTGTCACTCTCAAGAATGGCCGACACTCTGGCGACGATTCGATCGTAGTCATCAAGTTCTCCGATGACTTGTGATAAATCACACTCCAAATGGGAGACTCAGATAGTCTTGCCATGCTCGCTAGATTCCACATTCCTCGGTTGGGGCCAAGTTTGTGGTGCTCAATCGACCCTTTGTTCCTGGGGGGGATTTGGTGTTTTGTATCGTTGACTAGAATTGATTGGAATGGCAAATTGATGGCATTGTGGCACGTCTTAATGGTTCTTTGCAATTGTTTCCAAAGCTCATTCATTGAAACAATTGCATAAACTCTATCCATGCTCACAACTTCTCGCCAAAGACTACTCAAGAAAGGAACACTTCAATTTTGGAGAGTCCATTGTTTTACCAATCATGTGAAGTTGCATTGACCCAAACAGGATCAACGTTGATTCCTGATGTAGAACTGGACAATTGTAGATTTGGAATGTGCCCTGTTAATCTAATTTGAAAGAGACGACTGAATGATAGGGCGATAAAATGTGGAATGGCCCGAATGTGTCTTTTCGAGAATCGAACAATCTATGCCTACTAAGTAGGACTACGCCGATGACCCCCTTCGTAAAGTGTCTCTTCAGATTAAGTATCGTTTCCATTGATAAAGGTTTCCGAGTCAGAAAACAGAACCGTATGAACTCGTTTCGTTATTTTTTGCTTTGTGAGGAAGGAGATTTGAGACTAATGTGTTTCGCCATTCCCGTTTTTAAAGCCTCTTCGTCTCTTGTCGACACGATTTATGTGCGGGTCTATATAGTAGATCGACCCTTGCTTGGTCGGGTTACTTGTTATTAGTTCAGGGCGTTGATGCGAATGCACATCACCATAGATCATCATGCGTTGTTGTCCTGCATGCCCTCCTCTAGCATTACTCTCTGTACACCACGGCTCAAGATTAGTTAGGCATGACTTGAATCTCGATTGTAATTTTCCCTTATGCCTCCATGAGCTTGATTTAATGATGACCTTGGAAAAAGCATGGCACTTTTATGGAGGCAGTTTTCATATTGGTACTCACTCACTCGGCTTTGAAGACGGCGTGTTTACTCCACAATTTGATGTGTGTGTGTGTGAGCCAGAGCAAGAGAGAGAGACGAAATCGTTCCGTGTGTGTAAAAGTACTCCAATGGTTTTCTAATGGTAGTGACAAGCATTTATTATTGCCAACCCCCTTTTCTTTCCTTTTTCTCCTTGGATGTTGTCAACTGGAATCCCATGTCTTGTGACTTCTCCTCAGCCGGATGGAAAGAGCCAAGGTTGCGTGTTCAGATGACAAATCTCAGTCATTTCTTTGATGTGATGAATCATTTGTCATTTCACTTCGGGCTTCTTCCTCCATTGAGATTGCTCGCAGACCCAGACAACCATATGAAAGCGACCACGGCAATATGAGCATGAGAGTGTAGCATGACCCTCACAATATTTTCTGCAATCTTGAGGGCAAACTTGACGCAATTCAACCTCAATCTTGAAGTCGCTTGTATCAACTTGAAAGTGCGGGCTGACAAAAGTATAAGAACCAAGGAGGATATCCAGATTCCCACCAGCTGTCTCATTACTCTCATCAAATGCAAACCTGATCAATCGGGATGGTTCACCCTTGTCGGGTCCTTTGCTTTGTCCTTTTGGATTAACATAAAGTTCGAGATCTTGCCCGAACGTGACATGTCGGACCCCCATCTAAATGGACTGGCTCCATCACCGCCATCCAGGATAACGTTGAAAAAAAGAAGCTACTGTCATTGTTACTCAAGATGGTGGTTGTTTTGGTGGTTAAGGGTGAGGAGGGACTTCTTGGGTCACGCCAGAATCGACCCTTGTTTACCTTCGAACTTCGACATTGAACCGGAATGACGCATTTGCGCTTGGTTGGCTTCGCTCCGTTACGATTAGAACTACACATTCCAATCTCGTTCTGGCGCCCCATCATTTGCTTTATTACCCAAGTGCCCCCCCCCCCTCTCTCTCTTCTCCTCTCTTTTTAATTTCGACAAAATCTCCTCGTACGTAGATCTTTCTTTGTGATCATCGACTTGAAGTGAAGGATCTCAATGGGAACAATCTTGTGGCAATTAAGCCTGCTTCCAAGGAAACTGTAAATGAAGAAGGGAGAGGCTCAATTAGATTTCGACATTGATCACGCCACGTGCTCGGTCAAAATGCATTCTAGACACCCAGTGCGTTACTCTTGAAGAACAAGGTGGTTTGTGGTTGAGTTGTGACGTTCCTTACTACCTACTTACATACGAACTTGCGGACTTGAGACGCGAGACATGCCCAAGATTTGAAGTGGGCTCGTCTTCGTCCTGAGGTCTTGCTTGTAATGATGCCTCCTTAATCTCAGACTTAAGTTGAGCGACTACGTAGTAGTGCGGAACAATATACCACTTGCTGTTCGACGATACTGGATGTGAGACTAGTTGCACAACCAGGTTCACTCCATGTACCCTAGTATGGATGAGATTCCATCCACTCACTATCTAAACAGTGGATGGAATTCTCGAGTCTAACGAGGTCTTGTGATGATTGAGGTGGGAGGGTTCTAATCTAGGATTTAGTTTCTTTAGCACAAATTCGCCCTGGGAGTCTGGTAATCAGACTCATAAGGTTCATGATAAACTTTCGAGTCGGACAAGAAGATCCTTGAGATGAGGGAATGCAATGCGCCACTTTCTCCTGCTCTGAAGTTTTTCCTCTTATCATAATGAGAATAAGGAAAATTCTCACTAACCTCCGACCTCTAGCACATGTTTTTTCCTGTGGTTTCTTGAGAAAAACTCGGGATTTACGCTTAAATGACGCTTCCCTTCTTCCTATCAATACCTGACAGAATGTGAAGAAGCATCTCTTCTCGTCAAGGAGGATAGATACACCAAGGACCTGATTTTTTTAGTCGATACTCGTGGTAGTTCTTTGACTTCCAATCTCGAGAGAGACGGACGCTTTGACGCTCCTGTTTTTTTTTAACTTTTAGAACTGAACGTCGTTCTTCAGTTGCTCTTTGAGTTTGGCAGTGATAAGACGTGAGTGAGGAAGACTAGGAAGAGCCCTTCGTCATTGTTTGTTGCGAGTTATTGTAGTACGACATTCAACGAAAAACAAAGAGTGACTGGGGAAACTAAATTCTCCGAATTGTATTGGTGTCTCTCTCTCAGAGTAGAGCTAGGTTAGATTTGAGTGTCGTGATTCATTCAAGGTGAGAAGAACTGAGAATTAATTCCAGACCGAGGTGAAATTGTGTGCCTGAGACTGCAATTGAATAACGTGAAACAAGAGACCTGAATTAGACAGACGATTCTCTCTTCTCCTCTTCCAGTGACAACTGCCAGTAACCTAGTTATCCAGCAACAATGAGTCGAATGGTAATGATTGGTTCCTCCAGGGATCCAAAGCCTGATCCCCTGCAAGATCTGGACATTGATGAGTTGGTGGAACGCCTCACACCCGGCGAGATCCAACGTTTGCTGGATGAATGCGATCCCGATGACCCGCACATTCCACCCTCCATGAGAAGCAACTACAAATGCGAGAAATCGTCCACGGGTCCTTTGAATCGGAAGGCTCTTATGGACTTCATCAATGAGCAAGCCTTGAACACCCCTGACATTCCTGATGTGGTCCCTTATGTGCCTGGAACCGTTCGTGGCAAGAAATGGCAAGCTCCACCCAAGCCCGAGAGCACCAAACTGGAGGAAAAGATCGAATTAGATCTCGACATGGGCGAGGAATACGAGATGGCTTTGTCCTCGGCCTCTACAGACGAGATCGTGGATCTGGCTGGTATCTTGGGTCTTCACTCCATGATGAACCAGGACCAGTTCCACTCGGCCCAATCCGACAAATGGGCCACCAAGGCCGACCCGACCATCGGCTGGAACGGAATCACCAAGGCCACACCGCTCAAGGAGTATCCAGCTGAGGAGCCCAATCGTACCAATCCCGACGATGTGATCGCCAAACTAAAGGCCGGAGATAGCTCGGTGGCCACGGTCAATCTGAACAACGTAGCCATGGGTGAACAGACCATTCTGGACCTATTCGAAGCTCTTCGACACTCGGATGTTCTGGTTGATTTGTCGATGGCTAATTGCATGATCACGGACTTTGTGGGCTGCAATTTGGCCACCGCACTCGAGTCCAACAAAACCCTGGAAAAGCTCAACATCGAGTCCAATAACATCACGCCACAGACCCTTGTCAAAATATTCGAGGTGAGTCAGGAAGTTGTTTCGGAATTTACGACCTATTCATTGACTTTTGATCCGACCCAAGGGAATATTTTTCCTTCTTTGGTCCCATTCAATTTCAATGCTTAGAGGAGAAGGTTTGGAGAGCTAGAGTTAGAGGAGGATCATTTTATCCTTTTTTGCCCCCCTCTCGAGAATTCATTTCCGTTCTCCAAGGTTGTAAATCATGAATGGCCTGGTGGGCTACGTAGCATGGGATTTGTAACATACTCCAACAACTTAAACTTGAAACTGAACGAGGGCACTCGTTGGTTTGATAAATATTTGATGAGGCTCCTCTCCTAGCTATGAAGCTCAATTCAAGGAGGGAAGCTTCCAAAACATCAGGGATTGAAGCAGACGGACCAAAGCCTCTTTTGACCTTGTTCCCAGGAAGGATTTTCACTAGACCGCTCTTTCTGTTCCTACCTCCTCGCTTTATTTCACCCCTCGAAATGGCCATCTAGCATTTGATCTCATCTCCTTCAGGCTAGACCTTGTATTTGACGACCTTTTGTTCTTACAGGCAGCCAATGTTCAACAAGTCCTGAAGGACATCAAGGCCAGCAACCAACAAGCTCAGTTCTTGGGGAACAAAGTGGAGATGGCCATCACCCGAGCCGTGGAACAGAATAAGACCTTGTTGAAAGTGGGACTTCACTTTGAATTCGGCGATTGCAGGTGAGATCATAAGATGCTGACTGGCTTGAATGATAACGTGGAAAAGTTTTGTACAAGGACATTTCCTCTGAAATGTCATACGCGAGAAGCAAAATCAGGAGATTCTTGAGACTCTATTTTTGACGGTTTTCTTTTCGAATGATGAAACACTTTTCACTCAATACTTTACTGGTAGCTAAAGCCTTTGGTACACGAGCGTTTTTACCTGGCTCAAGTCGCTTTCAAAAGAAATAGAAGGGTGATGTTCCCATGAACATGTTTTGACACGACGTTTTGAGACAGTTCAAATAGCGCAAAGTGGTCTGAGATCAAAGATCGTTAGAAGCTTTAAACGTTTGCCAACTTGTTTTCAATGCAATGCAATCTAGAGACGTGTTTGAATCAAACTTTGAACGATGACCATACCATTATCTGGTCTTTCCGAAATTTTGCATGGGGGGAAAATGTTGTGGTTCATTACTGAGAGATACCGGAAAAGAACATGCTCAGAAATCTTGATCAATTCTTTTTTCCCATCCCAGGTGAGTCTTCAATAATGAAATGGGAACCACCACATGCCACGTTCATCCAATTTGTAGTACATTAATCGTCAAAAATCATGTTTTGTAGCTCCTTGTTGGAAAATGTCGAGGATCGCTTCCTCGTCCTTTCAAAGTCACATGAACGTCTCATTAAGGTCGTTTTTGTAATCTTCCATCATTTCAGTTCCAAATCTTGGCTATTTGTTGTCTTTGTACCAAGATCTAACTGCGATCAATTCAACCATTGAACTTGTATTCTTTTCATTCCTTTCACAACCACCATTGCCACCAATAACAATTGAGCCAATATTCTCACATTTCCATTTCAACTGTGGGAAGGCACATAACAAAACTGACTTCCTTGGCCAAGGTCGATGTGAAAAGATTCGAAACTCTAGATTTATTTAACTCTGTTCTTTGTTCATTTCCCAGAAATCGTGTGGCAGTCCAGTTGCAAAAGAATCTGGACCGAATTCGACTCAAAAGGATGGCTCACAAACTTAGTCGGGATGAGAGCCAACCAGCCACGAATGGCAGCTCCACCAACAACTCGGTTCCACCTCCATCGGTCTCCAGTAATCGCACTGGGGGCTATTTCGGACCTCTCCCTGGTCAATTGCCCGACCGACATAAATCACCCGAGGATGAGGACGAATATGAATACGAGGATGAAGAAGGAGAAGAAGAAGAAGGTGACGAAGAGCGTCGTTAATAACAAGAGTTCAGAACGTTCGCGTTAGTGAGAGGATGTCGATGATTATTAAAGTGACTGGCACACCTATTTTTTTGTTTGTTTGCTCCGGCAAGTTTGGGGCAAGATCAATGCCCCCTCCCTCTTTCCTCAACCATTTTTTATTGTTTTTAATGAAGGTGTTGTGCCTCGTTTTTTGATACCATCATTTCGTGCCTGTCAGAAATGTTTCTCCTTCCGTTTTATTGCGATCTAATTTCATTTGAAATGGAGTCATGTTCCCACATTTTTCTGACGCCACCCGTGATTATTTATATACTTTGGTTGAGTGTGATTCAAAACGCCAACCACAACCATTCTCTCGAGTTTTAATGGCGTTGCATGTAAATTAGTAGAAGATGGTGAAAAAAAAAAGACACTCTTCTGTCCGTGTTCAATGATTTGACAAGTGCGCTGCCAATCTAAAACGAAACGTATCGCGAATTCTCCACCCTCGAAGCAAACTCCGTCACATTTCCGACAAGTTTTGGCACTTTGAACCACACCCACAACATTGCAGACACTCCTCCTCTTCCTCTTAAAAATCCTCGACTTTCCTGTAAATACCAACCTCAAACGTTCAAGTCAGTTGTGTTGCTCTAAATATTATCTTAGTTATTGATGTTATACTATCAATAGAATTTGCTGCTATCCTTATTCCATGCCCTAAAAACTGAGTAGCCCGATATCCTGCACGTTATAGTTCGTCTGGAGGACGAATTGTCTCCCAGATTGCTTTATTTTCTAAATAAATCATGTCTTCAACAAACGTAATTTCCATTCACTTCCTCCTCAAAGACAAATGAATTGAGCGAGGTCATCGGACGAGTAATGAGTGCACCCTCCACCCACAATAATGTCTCCAGAGCAATATTCCCAAGGTCCGATATTGTCATAAGGACACAAACCATCGGCTCCAGGAGCACTTCGGATCATTTCGTGAGATCCACCACAGGCTACATCTCCAGGAGTACAATCCACAATGGACCAACGGCCTCCATTAAAGATCTGCAAAACATACATTATTCGCTTCAAAATGAACCCCATGTATGCCAAACACGCGAGCAAGTTTTCTTGACGTCATCAAGGGGGCCATTTTTGTTCTGGATAAGAGGTTCAAATGGGTGGGTGGGCGACATTCCTGACATTTTCCCATGAACTCGGCTGCTCTTCTCGGAAAGATGCTTTATGTTTGGTCAAGTTCCGGGAGTTTGCAAATGTGGGTTCTTTCTTAAGGCTGGACTCACTCACCAATTTATCTCGAAGGCCCATGCAGTCGTAGCACTCGTAGAAGCTCAATTCGTTGTAGATTCCGGCGCGTTGCCATGTTCCCATGTATCTTGGATATTCATTGGCCAAACCCCCTTCGGAGTCCAATTTCATGCTCTCACATTTGGTGCATGAGGCCTTGGGCTGCACGTTTTTGGCCGAGACCAACGACGACACCAAGAGCAAGGTGCTCAAAATGACTAAGGTTTTCATGATGTGCTCGTTCTTGGATTGATTCTAGATCACTGCGAACTGGCCTAGTTTATTAAGGATGATTAAGATTTATATAAATGACTTGGGGTGTCTTATCTTCTTGGATGCTCATGCTGTGAGTTAATATTAATCTGTGTGGAGTTTTACTTGATATTCTTGATAAGACACACGTGTGTTACGTCAATGGAGGAGTTATTAGGAAATTCGAATGATCTTGGAAAGACGTATGAAAGATGGATAACATGATAATGTCAGACAGGTTTGACTTTCTTTTCAGCTCTACTCGAAACCTAGTCATATTTAAGAATCTTTATGGCGTGTTTCATTGGCTTTTTACAGAATCGATATATAATTTGTGAGCTCGCAAATTTCATGCAATTGAATTCTGGGTGCAAGTTGTCAATCAATATTCAAACATATGCCTTAAAGGCTTAAATATCAACTTGTTCTTTTCTTGACATCATGTTTCTTTTTTAACGATTTTTTACCAATTTCCATGACAAAAGTTCAAAAAAATAAATTGGTAACATAAAAATTGTAATAGAAAACCATTTTTTAACCCTCCCATCTAAAATCTGGGCCATTTCTAGGTAACATTTGATTACTAGCATCACCATGTGTTAAAATCAATTAGAAATGCTTAATTGGGTCATTGTTATTTCCCATAAATGATATTGCACATTGAGTGCACCACTTCGCTACTTTGACTTCTATGACCGACATAAAGTTCTACACAAAAAATAATGCAAAAGCTTTAGTCTTCAAACAATCAAGAACAAATATTGCTAAATCAATTTTACCTAATCTTGGTTGCACTTCAAAGTGACACAAAAACACACTTTTCAAGATTGAACACTACAAATCTGTCCAGGATTGAAGGAGCCTATTGGTTCAACAATTAAATACTGGACAAACATTATTGTTTATGCTAACAATTTAACTTTAATCAGTGCAAAATTTTATCATGATATTGGCGCAAAGAGAACGCCAATGCTATAACTAGAAATAAAGATTGAAAATGACCCGATAAACTACAATAATTTACTTTAATTAAGGATTGATAAACTATCTATATTTAAATTCGAGCCAGAATAAAGAGCTTTCACGATTAGCCTTGTAGATAAATGCAATGGATTTGCCATCCAAATTTAGATAAAGTTCTCCTTCTTGCACAAATGTTGTTGAGATTTTATTTCGTCTTAAAGGACCTCTTAATGCGTATGCTAAATCAAAAGAAGTTCTTGATCAAAAGTACAGCTTATTGCAAAAACACATGATTGTTCATTTGTGGGTTGCGATAACGTAACGGTTGAGAGGATTATCCAAGAATGTTTGAATAGATTATAATCGAAGGAAACAATTGAAGCACATCAATCAAAGACGATCTAGGAGGTAGTCAATTTTTTCCGGACATGATGCTCATTTCTTCTTGTTCATTTCTCTCCGAGAGATTGGCCAGTATTGACGAGATGAATGTATTGAAGTCACTTCGGAGACGATTCCCTTCTTCGTCGATGTTGACCTCTAGTTGAGGAATACGGTTGAAATGATTGGCTGGAAAAGGATAAATATGTTTTAGAAAAAAATTACTGCTTAGAATTACGGCTCTATAGGATGATTGAACACATTTTTTTGAAAAGGCTTCGATGTTTAAAATGTGAGAAGAAAAAAATAAATAAAAAACAGCCTTTTGCTTCTTGGATATTTGAGCTAAAAAGGTGTTAAACTAAAGTTTTTTATCCTTTCGTTACAGATTAGTTTCATTTGTCGGATTTATTATATTTTGTACTTAGAAGAAAAAGATGAAACGGTAAAAATATTGCCAAAGAAAATCTTTTCAAAAAGTGACAAATGACCCATAAAAGTTCTTTGATATTGAAATGTCAAAACACATTTAGTTGTCTATTATGGAACAAAAGGTCAATTAAATTAAACGTGTTTTTTTGTTAATTTCATCTCAGACTTCCCTCTAATGCCAAAACTACTCTTCTCCATTTGCATCAAAAAGTTTCTGCACGTTCTTTCGCCCAGAATTTTATGGCAACTTTATTTTTAGGTCAGATCGTAATGTCTTTTTAGAACTAAGAACGCCAAAAAAATACGCCTCAAACTGGACCTTAAGAAAAGGCAAAAGCAGGTTCCAATAACCGGAAAAGGTTTTACTTTTTAGTTTTGATAAAATCCTTTAAATCTCCACTCTTCAGGTGGTTTCTAAAGCTGGTTTAGTCAGTCCTAAATTCCAGAGGCTTTTCTGACCAGTTTTGAAGTTCAAAAGTACTGTTGCATTTTTATTGTCGCTCATTTTACTTGTAGTTTAAGGGCAAAAATAAACTCATTTAAAACATTGACCAAAACTAATATTCTAACACTTGCCTTGGCTCATTTGTTAAGAAGCCTTTTGAACGTGCAAACCTAAATTGCTATCGAAATCTATTCTACTCGTGGTCTAATTTGATGTTTCCAAACTGCGATTGCGTCCTTCGAGAAAGTTTATCAAAAAGAGCATTATGAAATTGATCTGTACAGCAGATTTCACCAAAAAAAAAAACTACCTTGGTGCACCTGATCATGAAATTAATAAGAATATTCAAATATTTGTTAATAAGCCTGTTTCAAGTGACCAGTAATCGGTTTTTGTTGTTGCCCATGAACTAATTCACGAGATTCAAATAAGTTTGAAATAGTGTTAGTAAACTTCAAATCTGGCCTCAAGAGACCTTGGAATTAAAAATGACTTCATTACTTAACAAAACACCGTGTCAACCTAACACTCATTACACAATTTAACTCCTCGATTATCTTGCCGGCCATCCCGGAAGTAGGCAAACACCACACATTGTGTATCGGACATCCCGGGTTTCTCCACAAACTCCGTGTGAAACGCGTCTAATTCCCGCGCGTGATGTTCTTTATCCGGATTAAACACAAAGACCACACCGTGAGCATCTCGTTGAAGAGCCGGCCACGTGGGCTCAAAACTTGGATTGCCACTAACATCCCAGAGTTCCACATCCGCTTTCACGTAGCGATTATTCACATTCAGATTGGCGGCTTCAAACTCGACAATCCGCACGCAATGGGTGGGACGATAGGTTTCCGTAATGGGCGTTTCTGTGGCGTCTGAGATGAAATTGGCCAAGGTCGACTTTCCGGACTGAGAAAATTGGGTAATTTGTTTGATTGAGGGATTCTGTTTGGTAGTTTGATTAGGCATTGATTACCTCCGATGGTCCCACCAAGACCAACTTCAATTTATACATGATAATGACAAAATTAGTACTTTAATAATATGTTTTCTGGTCTGTCAATGGAATTTAAGAAGAAAGCAGGTAGGTTCATCATGACGTACCAATGAGGATCCTTCCTCATTTGGCGCCATCTTTCAGAGGTCCTTTCCTTTTCTGATCCATCGTGACTGGTCCAGTCATGTGTTGAGATCAATGTTGTGATATTAAGGGGACCGACCAATACCAACATTTTGTGCCTGGAAAGGGTCCATTTTGTACTCAAGCCCCACGGAACCTCATTTTTTCCTTTCCCAAATATAGAAGGCATGAACGACATGCTTCACATCTGATGCAATCATCGCAAAGAGACCTGCTTATTACGTAATGTGAGGTTGAGAGTGTGAGTGCATGTTCCAGCAGTGCTGCAAAGCAAAATCATCTCCTTGTGTTGGGCAATGGTCCAAAAATTGGGTTCCATGTCATGTCAAGCCTAATGGGATACTTGTAAACAAATTCCTCAGTGATATCGTTCATCATCCGGCTTTCATCAATCATATTTCCCTTGACCCATCTGAAAACATCTCAAAATGCCTTCCACAGAGACCCTGCAAATATCCAAGACCATCGAAAAAGAAGTAGACATTTATCGCGATACTCCCGTGAGATTCTTGGGCTATTCCAATGAAGTGGGTGAAGCATTCCGTGCCCTGGTTCACGTAAATTGGGTAAGGGCCTCATATGGATTAGCTTCAGCCTATGTTTTAGCCGATACCAATGACAAAGCCAGCAAAATGGGTCGCTCTCTGAGTGACTCTGATCCCAATCGGACCAAGAAAATGGCCATTGCCGCCTTTGACACGTTGGTCTGGCAAGCCTTGGCCTCGGTGATGATTCCAGGGTTCGCTATCAATCGTTTATGTGCAGGTTCATTGTATGTCATGGCCCGAATGGCTCCGGGAGTGGCGGAAACCACCCGTAAATGGGCCACGACTGCATTGGGATTGGGCGTGATCCCGTTTATAGTCCATCCAATTGATGCGGCTGTTCACTACGGAATGGACAAAACCACGAGGTAAATTTAAGGGAAAGTCGTGTTTTTTGGTTAATTGTTAACATGTTTTTTTTAAAATTGTTATAGAGTATGGATTGGGGGCGTTTCCGTTAATGACTAGTCCACAATAGGAGAATCATGTATAAAACCCAAGCTCAAGGAAACCCATGCCTTCCAAATGAAATGAGATTCATCATTGATTGTTAACTAGGCGCAATGTGTTTTTATTCGCGTGTATCGACAATCAAGAAGCATCAACAACAGTAATAAATATAGATAATTTATCCTATGCTATAAGTGAGGCGAAAAATTCAATGATCGGACAGGTCCAACAATACTTTCATGGCACAAATTCAAATTCATCTAGAGCATCAAGTCGTTGGCTCGTTTTCTCATTCTTCGTCTTTCTTGTTCCACTCTGATTTCCACTCTGAGATTGACACAAGCTGCTCGTTCCTCTTGGATCTTCTGATACAAACCTTGTCGTTTCTCCTAAAAGATGCAACAATATTATGCGAGGAATGTTTAAGCAGCCTTCAGAAAACACAACTGGGGCAAGCGATGCACTGATTTTTATTAGTACAAACTTCGTGTAAAGTGTGACGGTGCATAAATCATTCAACACAATAAAGAACACGTACATACGTAGACGAGTCACTAACATTAGCGAAATTCAAGTCGAGCGTCTTACCTCTAATTCTCGGTTCTCCCTAATCAGATCAGTATAGATTTTCCCTAATTCTTCAATTTCTTCCTTGCCTTCCTTATCCGAACCTTCGTCAGATGAGCTTTCCGAGCTATCCACCGAACACGTCCTGAATGAAGAGTGAACAAACTAATGTTTGAAAAGACCTCTCAAAATGAGGTTAATGTCAAGATAAACAATCACCTGTACTGATAGAGGGTGTGCATTGAGGCCAATTCCTCTTTCAATTCGGCCATTTCCTTCTTTTCCGAGCGTTTCCGTCGTTCCAATTCCGATTTCAGGCCCATTAACTCCTCGAATTCGAACTTGACCCGTAGTTCTTCCACATAAAGATCTTCCAACTCTTGCTCTAAATCACAAAAGATATCGATCACACACTCTCAACAAGTCTCATAGAGTATCAAGAGAAACTTGGACGAGTATTAACATATTGTCTAAATGAGGATTATGGCAGATTTGCCATATTGGTGACCCCGACATATTTTCATCACAAGTAACGCCAGAGCACAGATATAAGTCGCGAAGCGACCAGATACACATAACTGACGTGGCATCTGTTGTCAGTGGATTCAAACTTTGTCACTCATGGTTGTTCTTGTCGTCGTTGACACCAAGAGCGCAGTCCGCTGGGAAAACAGGTTTTCTACCCTCCTCTGTTCTCTACGTACTTTGGCTTTAATGTGACTGTTGCTGCCGGTCAGCTCCTGTCTTCTCTATTTTGCTTGGAGTTGGGCTCACAATGGTCGACTAGAGATGTCTGGCTTTAAAGAGTTGAGATTCTTCAGGATTACTTAATGACATTTGAGAAAGAATCGACTCTTCTGATTCATTTAGTTCAGAGATTAGAGGCCCCTAGGAAACGTCCTGAGTTGTTGGTTTATGAATTAGGGTCAGACTTGCAACAAAAATTGAGTCGAGAGTGAACAAGCAGATGCACTTTCTATACTTCAGGCATATCTGCGCACAGAGTCACTTTCAACAATTTCAACCAACAGATGTCGTGGCAAGGTTGTGAGTCTTTAGATATATTATATCGCCCCAAGCCGTCTTTGGCCAGAGTCACCAATGCAGTGAATCTATTGTGAATCCAACGCTCTTGCAAAAATAAAATTAGCGACTTCTTAAACTTCTGCAGAAATTAGAGATTTGTTTGACAAAAAGCGAGCATTCTAACAAGAGCATCCTCATCCAAGAGCACAATCTAAGAACTCGTGAGCATTCAATGAGTTTGGCGATCATTTTAAAACGATTTAAAATTTTGCTGTTTCCACTGGTAACCATTATTTGTAAGTTTCTAAAATAACACTTTCAATTGACATTGTTCATTCAATGTCCCAAAAACTTCAAATTTCCCTTAGTTTGAAAGAAACTCTAAATATACAAACCTCTGGAAATGATGGCTTGAGTTTTCTCCATTGGAAACGGATTCAAACTTTGAGGACCTCCATTGGATCCTCCACCGTCATCAGAAAACTCTTCAAACATGGAAGCATCCGAGGGTAAACCTCTAGGAAGACTCTTGGATTTGGCCATTTCCACACCTCGATCCACACTCATGGAAGGCATCATGGGCTTCTTCTGAACGGGCAATGCCGGGGTGGGTCTCAAAACTTGGGTATAACCCACTCTCATCTTATTCGAAGCCGGGGGAGGGGGTAAAATCGGGAAAGAGGGCCCTTCCATCTTGGCCGGGATCTTAAAGGTGACACTCGAGTGGGTGGTTGGGGGTTCTTCGGGTGGAACATCACTACCAGGAGGACTGGGAGTGGCTTTTTTGGTTGACGAAGATATTTCTGAATCTTGCCCAAGCTTGATAACGGTAACCAGGCTACTTTTTCTCTCTGCGGTTTTTTTAGGTTCTTCCACCGATTCGGAAATAGCTGGTTGAGAGGTCTTTTCTATAACCTTTTCAGTGGTGGTACTCTCACTGGATCTGTGGACCATGACAGTCACTTTGTGTTCAATATCTTCGTGGGTTTCGGGCGTTTCTGGGGTCAAATTAGCTACGGGCTGGGAAAGTTCGGGCTCTTGAATGGGTGGTTTTGGTGGGGTTGGTTCCACGGAGCAAGGTGGTTCGGAAGTTTGCTTGGGTTCATCGACTTGGTCGCTTTCCTCTTTAGTGGCTTCAAGATCAGCAGGAGTTTGCAGAGAGAAATTGAGCTCCTCATCGTAATCAATAGGCTGAAATCTGGGCCTGTCTGAATCCATGGTCCCGTCAGATTGCTTCTTGACCAATCGCAATTTTCTCTATATGAAACAGATGTTAATATGATATCGTGCATTCTGTGTTTCTGCCATTACGTTGTTTTCAGGTGACATTCTTACGGTTCAGATTATTCATAATTAACATTCATCAACTCAAAATGTTCAATGGTTTGCGATATTTTGGTAGGAAGGGGAAAAACATTCTTTTCATTGGAAAATTTCAAAAACATTTTCCTGTGTTAGAAACGCGTAGAAATACGTGAAAAAGTGGTCTTTTTAAAAGACAATTTATTCGATAAGGTAACAAATTCTTACTGATCCTAAAAAAAACTAGAAGCTCGGAACCCCAACTAAGTTTATAAAGTAATTCTTGCTAAAATTTTAAGGATACCTTATTAGAAAATTTTCATGTTATCGTTCTATTTTTAGTCAAGTATTTTACTTCGTGTTTTCAAATACTTTTTAAATTGCTTTCCAAGTAAAATTTTAATGTAAAAGTTTAAAAAAATATGCCTAAGATTGCTTGCATTACCTTCAATTGAGTCACGATGCGTTGTTGTTCCCAGATCTGTTCTTCAGTTTTCTTGCTAGCTGCTCCACTGGAAATTTGGAGATGAAGATCCTGGAGCAAGGACTCTTGCTTCTTGATTTCGTCTTCAATATCTTGGGCCGTTTCTGGCAACGGGATTGGCTGTCCTTGAGAACCTGGTTCGGCCAAGATTGGAGGAATGTATCTGGAACGAAAAGAAGATTTCCTTCTTTAGCTTTAGTTTAGATGGTTAGCGGAAGTAATTGACGTCTCCCCACTTCAATCTCAGTCGAGGCATACTGTCACTTATTTTGGTTTGAATTGGAAGTTGAAACTTGGAGGAGTTGTTGAGATTAAGTGCGTGTATACCCAAGGATTCATCATTACTATCACCATAAACAACTCCTCCTAGTTGATTTGAAAACCGGTCTCTCATTTGTTAGAAAATGACACGTCCAATTTGAATGGTTACGTACAGCAGCAACGAGACCAACTGGCTCAAAAATTTGAATCTTTTTCAGACATCAGCCATTCTGCTACAGCTCATTTTGTCTGGTTTAAGACAAAAAGAACAATAAAAGAAACACGAACTCACTTTTTAATTTGAACCCCATCAAATAGAATGTGGGCGTTTTCAAAGAAGCAATTGAGCACTCGGTGGCTGATTTGCATGGTCGGACTCAAGACAATGGACACATTCTGAAGGGTCATCTTGTTGAATCGCTCTCGCTCAATTACATGAGACATGTGGACAAAGACATACTGGACTAAGGTGCGATTGCATTCTGGAAGACTACCCAAGAGTTGCCGCATGCCTTCAATCCGCTTTTGTGCCGCAGATTCGCACGAGACTTTCTCAAATTTGGGCATCAATGCGGGTGTCAAAACAGGCTCGGGAATTTCCCGAAGGAATTGTTTGAGAACTCCGGCGACCACAGCCGGTTCATAATCATTTAAATCCACAGGTTGACGGGCATTGAAGGTGTTTCGGAGCTTGGCTTGCTTGGACTTGACCCCAGCAGAACGATAGATTCCTTCTTGCATGAGTCCGTGCTCTTCCACGAAATCAATGCATTGTCGCACAATCACGGGTAAAGCAACGCCATCATGGCTTTTATGACGTTGTGTGGCCAATTCCAAAGGTACCCCGAATATTGGGCATTCCACGACGACTGAAAATTACGAATTATAAGTTTGTTCAATTTCGACGGTTGAGAGAAAATACCTTTGGTCTTGGATTCGGTATCGGCTTCGGCTTGCTTTAGGGACTTGGTCCATTTCATCTTGGGTTTCTCCTTTTTGTCCTTCTTTTTGGACTCGGACGAAGATTCTTTGCCTTCCTTGACCTCCTTCTTTTTGTCCTTGTCCTTCTTGGCCGAGCCAAAAATGAAGGGTTTGGAGCGTTTCGCTTTGGCTGGACTTCTGAAATGAGAAACAAAATGCCCTTGGAAACGTGCACTCTGGGATTGGCAATCTTCACACTCATTCTCACTCCATTTTCTTTGTGGAGAGCATTGATCGATATATTCTTTTTCGCCGTTGATCAATGGGCAAGTGCAATCAATTCAACAAGTGTCACATTACAACAAGACTACCTCTTCTCCCTCACTACTCGCACAATCAGGAAAGGCCAAATACAAGTTCTACCTGCCTTCAAAACTTGATCGTGGCCGCCAACCAATTCACATACAACGAAATACAAACGTACTTTCCGTCGGGTTCATCATTGCCGGACGAATCTTCGCCCAAATGTGCGTATCGGGTCTCTTTTTCTTTACTTTTCTTCTCTTTCTTCTCTTTTTTGATGATCACCAATCCTTTTTCTTTTTTCGCAGTTCTCCGACCATCTTCACTGTTTTCACCAGGACTCACTGAAAAATAAACGAGTAATTGAGTATCATGGTACACTCTTATTTTATGTGGCGAACGATGATTTTTGGAACATTTTGAGTCGATAAAACAAGATCAAAATACAAACCATCCACATATGAGATAAAATCAAGTACTAAACTTCCACATTAGATCTAACTAGGAAATATATATCAAGTAGTCGTGGACACGTCTTAGTAGAAGGTACAAATAAAAACTATTTTAATCCTTCTGTGAAAATATGGATAGTTCCATTGAAAATGCTTGATGTAAAACAAAAATAGATCTGTTAACAAGAAGCCTCACAAACGAATCAGTAAATCCGAGAAAGCTCTCAAAATGAAAGTAAGTATGCCATTAGTTCCGAACCATGCGGATAATTGCATCAATATTTTCGAGGCATATTTTGATCTACCATTTCTACATGTGCTTGCTCCACAAGTACATTTAGTTCTGGACTTTGTAGGTCTTCATTTTCTGAAGCATCTTCGGTGGTTCTTGCCGTTTCCTCTCCTAGAGTGCAGCACACCCGCTCGAAAGTTCTGTTCCATGGATTCGACTCTTCTCTTGGTCGGAAGAGCTTCAACCAACGAGCTCCACAACAAGGACGCCCAAATTGGATCGATAACTCGACCCAAAAAAAGAAGGCCGTCCCAACTTCTGGAGCAGCTTCTTCAAAGCAAAAACAAATCGAAAAGTGAATAATCAAATGTCTGCGAAGAGAAAGCCGGGCTTATTTGGCCTCGTAGCCTTGGGCAAGGTTCCAAAAATTGGAAAAATCTTTTGACAGTTCCCAATGGAAGAGAGGATCAAGTCGCAATTATGAGCGATTTGCTGTCCGTGGAAAAGACCGACAAATCTGGATTAATCCGTTCACAAAGTGGAAAACTTTTGTGACGCTTGGAAGCCACCATTATTAATCCTCAGGTGGATCTCGTCGGTTCCAAATGTCAGCCGACATGGAAGTTCAAGAGGACTTCCTTGAATCCCGCCTTCGGGAGGTTCAATCCTCCTACATTCTTCATTGGAACTACAAGAATCTGAAGTGTATGCCCAAGGAACTCTTGGATCATGGCGAGCACATTCAAGAAATCTATCTCAAGGAAAACCAAATCGAAGCCATTCCTGAGCGACTCGACAAGTTATCGCAACTAACCAACATCTACCTATTCGGAAACCATCTCAAGAAGTTTCCAATATCTCTTATCGGTTTGAAAGCATTGCGGGTGTTAGATTTGGGAGGAAATGGCCTCGAAGAGCTACCCAGTGATATCGGCCAAATGATAGGACTTCAAACCCTCGACTTGAGTAACAACCTTCTTCGAGAGTTTCCGCCTGAAATTGGTACGACTGAAATCTTAACTTTTTCTAGGTGCAATCTATCCGGTAATTATTTTTTCTAAATCTTTCTCTCTAGGAAGACTAGTCAATTTGGAATACTTGGTGGCGTACAAGAACCGATTAACCTCGCTCCCACGCACACTTCGACAATGTGAGGCCCTCAAAAGTTTGCAAGTTTCGGGTAATCTCTTAAGAGAGATCCCAAAAGAACTGGAGGATTGCCTCAACCTCACGGATATCTACGTGGAACGGAATCTTCTGACAAGTATTCCTCTGAATCTCACGAATTTGCCCAAATTGGCCCGATTGAATGCTTCGAGTAATCACTTAAGATATCTTCCATCTCTGCCATTCGTGTCCCATCCTCGACTGACTTTTGACTTCAATCATGACCTCTGTCACATCCCGTTCCATTTAGGCTGCTTCCAAACTTTTCTTAGCTATCAAACTATTCATTCCTTGGAGAATCAGCGATGTCACATTCGATGGAAGTTTCGCAATAACGGATGTTTCAAGAGCCGAGAGAAGCCCAAAATCAAAGGTGGATCAATCATCAAAACCGTGCTTAACAACGAGAGCATCTTCTTGCACCTTCCTATAACTCATTGCTGTCTATTCCAAGGCGGAGATCAAGTCCGGTTTAGCCATCAAACCATTCCTTCATTACTAGAATTGTGCTTGCGACGCACTCATGTCTCGTTAGCCCAATGCCATTTTCGGAAGGACGAGATATCCTTGCTTGGACTTCAAATAGCGGAGAAATTGCCGCGGGAACGATTCGTATTCGATTCATTGGCTTCTACGCTGCCCGGAAATGTAGTCCAACTCTTGAGCAATGGGCCCCAGGCACTTTGTTGCGAACCTAAATGTACTGAGGTGATGTTCGATTGGATCGTTTTGGCCGTCATCGAGGTTGATCTAAAAGGCGGGATCATGACTTATTTGGATGAGGGCGAGGAAGAATCCGAGGCTGCTTTGTCCTCGATTACGTTCTGCTCGACGTGCTGTCTCGCCAAATATTTGAGAGAAGGACCGCCGAGTAAACTTCAAGCCAGTTTGTCAGAATCGAAATACATTGAACTGTTATAGTGCCTATGAAAGCAAATCTTCCATTGTGAAGATGACGTTTAGTATTTAACAAGAGGAAAGGTTATCCATATGGTAAAGCGAGAGCGATAGGTACAATGGAAACTTTGATCGAGACCACTCAAAATGTAAGTTGAGAGACTCTTTCAAGGTCAAGGATGAAAGAGCGGGGAAACTACGCAGAAAGGTGAATAGACAATATCTTCCAGTTTCATTTCATCATGATTCATTCTTTCGAACAATGACCATCCATTTCGATCGATTACACTAACCAACACTAACTTATTAAGATGATGATGAGTTTAACAAAAGGGGTTTCCCGACAAAAAAAGCTCATGTCCTTATTTGCCTCTTAACCATTTACTCTCTTTGACTAAATCAGTTGGTACGTGGTTAATTTTTTGTTTGAATGAAAGAAAAAAAATACAAAACGAATATATCTTCTCAACACGATGATTTGCAAGGTTTTTAAATGTCATAGTTTTTTCCATCGATAACAAGCGGCAACGTTCCTACAACTTTAACTCTTACTGAGCCTTCACTGTGTGAAGTGTCACTATGTCACAAGTGCTCAAAGTTTAAGTCTACCCAAAATATAAAAGAACACATTCATAATCATGAAATTCAATTCAATTAGAGTCTTATTTAGAGGAAAAGCTATGGTTAGTAATGCATTCAATTTACTGTAACCTCCATTTCTTGGCATTTAGACTTCTCGATATTTTTTTGTTCTTGCTCAATAAATTAGCTCGCATGTAAAAGTTCTTTGTTCGTCCCGTACAAAGCAAACACTGCTCTTTAACACTACCGAACTGATTTTGTCATTCTTTTTAGAGGTATTGATCCAAACTTCAACCACACAGAAATTTATGGCCCTGGAGAAGCGTGGGCTAAACACTTTTGAATTCTTTTCCATGTTGGTCTTATCACTACTCTTCAAAGTGCACGTGCCACATTACATAGGTATGTAAAAAGGCAATAAATCATTTTTGTTAAACCACTTATATATGAAGTCTTGAAACTAACAATCAAATAATGCAAGAGTACTGATGTTAAGTTTAAGAGCAAATACTAATAGTAAATCTTAAAAAATTGCAAAAAAAAATAGATCACTTTTTGAGAGTATATTCTCATCTTGGATTGATTACAGCACCTTCTTTATGATTGATTTCTTGACAAAGTCTAACAAAGTGAAGTTTGCAACGGTGCCTGCTAAGGGCGTCCCCTGACTTCTCTCATTTCCCCAAGGTCGAGTTACATTTGATTCATCACATTCACTTTTTTACAGTATTTTCAAGCGAAGTAGAGCCCTGCAAAAAACACCAAAAATCAAAGCGACTCTTGCTGTTCCAACAACAACTTACTATTTGTCAGACTGCCGCAAAAAGCGACCTCAAGTGGCAAAAATCGCATCATCTGGAGCGCAGATGTAGAAAAATTCCTAAAAACTGCTCTTGACAAGCTAAATTTTGATGCCTCCAATGTATCCTCGATGATTTGAAATTGGTGACTACCAACTTGGAGTTGTTCATTTTTTTTATGAAGAAATAGTTTTAGCTTTTAAGGACACCATGAGTTTTGCCTCATTTTGAAGTTATTACAGATCTAAAATGTCGACTTCAACTTCAAAATCTGTCACCATCTACAATGAGGAGCAAGAGAAAAGGGAAAAAGGAGGAAATTTTCTCAAGATTTCGAATGGTTTTTCAATGTTGCGTTACAAAATGTTTTTTTCTTGAGTATTGAATGTTACGTCGAAACAGCAAAAAATAATAAATAATGTCACTTAATATAAAATTTAAAAACAAAATTCATAATCATTTACAATACACTTTGTTGTGTGTTCAACAAAAATTACAAAGAAAAATGTCAGTTAGATTCACTTTCATAAATAAATGCGATCCCAAATTCAACCGTCTACCTTTCTTCTCATCAAAATCTGACGTCGACCTTCCCCTCTTTTTGAGGTTTTTTTTTGTTCAACCCACTGGTTGTAACTTGTATTGCATTCTGGCCTTTTTAAGCCATGGGCAAATTAAAAGAGAAATTGAAAGAAAGAAATGATGAAGGAAGAGAGGAGGACTTCATTGTTCGAACTAGCCTGGATTCCTTGGGATTTGGATAAAATATAAAATCAACATTTTTTTTCTCGTATCATATTTGGCCTACCAACGAATTACTGTTGGCAGATTTGTTCAACCCTTAAATAGTGGGTTGATCAGGAATAGTATTTAAAAAAAATGTCCAATCCTCCTTTAAAAGCGTTAGAGGATCAGCTCCTACATTTTCCCGACTAAGACTAATGGGCAAAAGATTGAACAATGCCCGTGAATGCTCTTGAAGACATGCAGTATCCGATACCTTTTATATCTTCTCTGAGTACTGTACAGCCCTAACTTTTGGAGCCTCTCCCAATATGAGAGCTCTCTCATTCCTGTGATGTTCCTAATAAAACATCTTTGGACCTGCTCGACCTTTTGCAAACCTGACGAACTCATTGGGCCCCAAATGGGGGAAGCATATTCAAGATGAGGCTGAACAATCGACTTGTACAGATTAGCATCGTAATGCTATGTCTGGACATGAAAGTACGATAGATCCAGGCACACGTTAAACACGCCTTACCCACTTTCAACTGGATATGCTTCGAATTACAAATATCGTAAAAGAGCAAAGTACAAATGTTAATGTTGCATATTGTTTTTAGCTGTCTGAATGGTTTCTGTAATTAGAGGCCCCTTTCCTTTGATGGAAGAGTTATTGCAAGATAGTTGGAGATGAAAATCCAAGATTTTCATGAAAGTGACTGAACTTCTCTAATGAAGCTAACGGATGTTCGTCATGGAAATGCGCGTTGGAGGCATGCATACCTTTTTCTCCAAAAAGTTTAGAATATTTTTTTCTAAGCAATCAAGGTGTCTTAATCCCCGGGCATATTTCTCTTAAACATTCAAGTCGAGCATTACTCTATCATCACGTTCACAACTTGTAATTACAGTTAGCTAAAGGCCTCATAAGGTTATTGTTAGGTCTGTATTATATGTCGAGACAGTCAATCACTTAGTCAAGCTAATTTGATTGTAACTTCCTAAGTTTAACGGATTAGGCACGGAGAGACAGAGAGAGTTGAAATTCAAAATGAATATTGTTCATGTCTGCCCTCATTTAACATGTTTCTCACGAAGTTTTCCAATGGAGAATTTGTCTCTCTCTTATTTTCAAATCTTAAACAAAATCCCTTTGCAGATTCCAAAATGTCCCTAGTGGTTCCAAACAATAATCAAAATACAAAAATAATAATAATACAATCTTTCTCAATTTCTTGACTTTTTGGGTAATGTCCCGGAATCAAAGAAATACTGAACTACCCTACCTAACTCAAATGTGAAGCAAACATTTGCAGCATTAAAATGCTGACTACTGCTCCAAAATAAAATAGTAGGGAAAAAAGCGTTCTCGTCAAAAACTCAAATTCGCAAAGTTCTTAATAAGGTTAATCATTTAGACTCGACTCGTGAATGACAGGATTTATTGAACAGAAAGCGGAAGATCCCTTCGTTTACCTTGATCCTCGTCGCTCATGGCGTTGTCACCAAATTCGAACACTTAAAGCACACGAACTAACAATCCCTTGGGAATGAATTAAAAGCAAAGGCAATAAAAATTCCTCACTAAGGTTGCGTGAGTAAGAATCAAAACAAGGAGACCAGGGTTAACAAAAATTTCTAATAGCTCTTTTATACTTAATTTTTGCTCATAGTTCTTCATTTAAATCCACCATAAGTAAAGATTTGTATCAATATCTAATATTAGTAATGAATTGATGGATTTGTAATTGATGCATAAAATATATTTTGAAAATATTTGCCGAGTAAGGCCCTGAATTTTACATCATAGGCCTCTGAAGGACGAAACAACACAAGAGACCGGAGTTTGTTGGCTGCTCTGAAATTCTGTCAGATCGGCGTCTCAGGCAGAAAAGCATTGGGGGGAGGGTGCGTCGAGATCGCTTGGACAGGTGAGAAGACGTCAAATCTCAGGTGACTCAGAAGCTTGTTTTCGTTCGAAAATGTTATTGCATTCTCAGGAATTAGGCTCAGATGTAGAGAGGTGAAATACAAAATTTTGACATATAGTTCAGACGAACATTTGAAGACCTGTCATGTCTTATTCTAAGTAGAACTTGACAAGAATCACTTTGTTTCCGTAGTATATTGTCCAGGATTTTTTGTGTTATTATATATCAGGTGCAATACATTAAACATGGGATTTAATCAACTTCATGCAAAGGTGTGAAACCCAGTACTCTGATGATTTTTTCTCCATTATTGGGGCTTTTCATATTACAAAATAGATCTAACACAATTTCTTCAGTTTTTCATTCTTTCCATTCCCGTCACCTCTACACATTTTTTGGATGCTTCATCAGACGGCAAATCGAGCAAAAGAGCGACATCCTGGCCAGTCCAGAAAAAATCTAGTGATGCCACCTTATTTTCAGAGGGAAATATTTCAAGTCAAATTTCAGAAAGTATCTTCACAAAGCCAAAAATACTCACTAAATTTCGCAAAAAAATGAATCAAAGAAGTCGAACGCCAGCCAAATATTGAAATGAAGCTTTTTATTACCAATGTAAGACGGGATTTGACCCTAGTTGTTTGTCCATAAGGGACAATTTTTCAACACTGGGAGTGCGGTGCACTAGTGTGACGGGCGTGGATGCAGAAGAAGACGATCCTCGTTCGTTCGTTGGTCCTTTCCTCACTTCAACATTTGAAGACGAGTGGATCATACTAGTGGTAGTGAAGAATATCAACAAAGTGAGCTCCCAAGACAAATTTGGCCTTCAAATCGTACCTGAGGCTGGTTTCACACCAATAAGATCAGGTCAGTCTCAACCGTTCAAGCTTAAATTGAAATGAATGCTGGGCCAGGATCACAGCAAGGTCAAAAAGGCTTCCTAGCCGGATATTTAGATCTTGCACTTGATGAATCACTATCTTACTCGTTCGTACGTTCTAAATCAAAGCCTTCCATGTGCTTCTTTGAATGAGTTACCTTCATTTAAATTTCTTGTATGCATTCCTTTGGGTCACCCTTATGATTTTAACCAGTTCATTGTCCGACCAGTGGTCAAAAACCAGTTTTCAATCTTGTAAAAGCGTTGTACAATGTTTACTTAACAAATTATCAATCTTCAGTGGAGAAGTTTGCCCGAAATTGGCCGTTCTAGTTAGGTGTGAAGTGTGCTCGTGTAAAATTGGCACAAATCTGCCTCATACTAGTAATATACCTCTGAGAGCATCTTGAGTGAGACTGGTTTCTTCGATGTAGGCATGCTATTTTTAGGCGTCGAGAATGAAACACTAAAATACGATCTTAACTCGACGAAGATTCAAATATCAACAACATCAACTTGAGAGTGGGGTAGCTAGTTAGATTTGCCTGCAAGAAAGCTCTTCTTTGATTAGGGTAGTAGCCCATCTTTGAGGTCTGCTTTCATTGTTTATGTTAAATTGAAGCTCATTGACGTGAGGGGCGAATGATTTCCCTGCTTACAAAACTTTGAAGACGAGATCCCCGCCATCCGTGCATCGTAAATGTGGTGGAATGATTCCGTCAAGAAATGGAAAACATTTTGTAAGGTTAAGAGATTCAAAGTCAGGCCCGGAAATGAAAACGCCCGATGTGCGTTTTGAATTGGGAAAAAAGCGGGTATTTGCTTCTTCAAATTCGCATTCATCCCAATCGGGAAGAAGCTGATGCGACCTGGCCTTCAGATTCAAAACTTGTAGGATTGTGATGTGACGCATGTGGGCGCAAAGAGTTAGATGAGTTAGAATCTCAATGCTCGAGAAGCATTTCGTCATGGTTCACACAGAAACGCCATATGATCCAGCATTTTTCTTGTCTTACATTGGGTGTCTTATCCTGTTCCGAACGTTATCAAATCTGGCCCACCAAAAGAATATCCTTGACAAAACCCTAGCCAAAAGTGCCGTATTTGAACACCTAAGGCCACGAATATTTCATTGTTTAACATTCCAATGATCCAGTGTTTTCAACAATTTCTGAATTTATAGAACTGACCAGTTTCTTCTCCACGGGACGTCGAAATGAAGACGGTGATAGAGCAGTTCTCGGTCAGTTCCTATCAGCTTACTCAAGGAAAGGGGGTTCAATCTCGGGTCAAATTTCTCGTAAGTTTGAGTCTACTAATGAGAGTCGAACAATCACGTTTCAAAGATTCAGAAAGGAAAACGAAGCGAGGCTCGTATTACCACCGTTGAAATGCAGCTCGTCTTGTCCAAATACAACCTGTACGCTAGAGCACCTGTTTGTTAGGTTGAAACTACAGTGACTCCCTATTGTCAAGGTTGAGCGCCTTTGACTTGGTGCATTTTCCTCTCTCTTCGAAGATTTTCCAACTAATTGTGCGATATTTGAATGAGGAATGCTAGCTGCAGGTTGATTACACGCGAGCTCGTCATAAATCATGTTCGTGAGGTCCTTGTAAGCTCGTAGCGATCAAGAAGAGAATTTGAACTGCCAAAAAAGGAAACTTAGAGAGGGACCCGTAAGGAGTAAAGATTGATTATAAATATTAGAGGCCTTTTTCAAAATATTGCAACCGTCCTCGGATGAGGCCTTCAAAGATGGACATTTAATTACTGGTATGGTATTTTGCTAGCCGAAAACAAATCTTGATTGAAATGAAAAACTCGAGCTCCTCACACAAAGTTCATCAGATTCGTTGCGGAAAGGATACTTTTCCAGGTTATTGCAGAGTGAATGAACTTCACGCAAAATTGGAGTTCGTGAAGAACTTCCCTCATCTTGGAAGTTCCTAGATTGGCTGGAGACGGGTGGCTTTTTGTTGCCCTGGGATGGTGAACTTTTCTTGTCCTACTCTGGATTTGAAGCTCTAATCCCTGTTGTGAGGTTGAGGGTCGATTGCCCGGAAATCTCAGCTCAAAGTAAATAAGATCTTCCAGCCGTGGTCGAAATAGGGAAGCAAAGCAAAGACCCTCTGGCCCGGATCAATTGATAACCAACCCATTGTTTCAAAAGTTGTCAGTTAAGCAAATCAATTTTTTCACTCCAATATCAATCGTTCTCGACCAACTTTCAACTGGATACCATGTCAGAGGGTTCTGTACGTACTTCCTCCAAGACCTTGTTCAAGTACAAGTACATTGCTTCATTCTAAGGATAGAAACCAACCACTCTCGTGACTTGTCAATTTTTGTCGGTATTCGGTAACAAATTGATTGAGACATGAACTCTCAAGTGAAGGACTTAAACTCATTGGCCATTCCTTGCCATTCTTTCTTCTCTTCAACTAGATCTGCAGAGCTTTTAGAAGTCTGATCTAGTGAATGTTCGCCAGACTTAACCATAAAATGTCAATTGTCATTGTAGAAAACACTAGCTGAATGGATGTACTATTGGCCATGGTGCAAGTTGCGGTATCTTGTGTCGTGTCATTGTCGAGCAAGCTGGATAGCTGGTTACTGTACCTTTAATTGCCATCTCATCATACTTTACCGGTGATGGGAATTGACCTGTCCCTCAGTTCTCAGAATTTCCATTGTTTTTCAACAAGTTCTTTTCTTCTGGTCGCTCAGTGTCTGTTTTGACCATGAAAATGTAAAATGTTCGGTAGACAATGGAAGACTCGGGCCGAATCGTGCAGGGGTCCAACATCATTCCCGTCTTGGAACACATGACAGAATAGGACAACTCAATTCTTGTAATGATAATTAATCCTCGAAAAAGAAGGGAGTACTGCAACATTTTCCTCTACCGTGTCGGTCCTGGCGTTTCAACCCAATTATTTTCACGCCTGACCAATTCCCGAACCTTGCAAATGTGATGGCTTAGGCAGAAGGCCATGGCTTGAATGAGATAGAGAAGGTATAGCGATAGTACACGTAAGTCTGCAGTCGAATTTAGTCCAATTTAATGGGACCGAGAGTTCTGGCGGATTATGTAATGCTCTGTTTTGCCCAACCCCTCAATCGGGCTCTGATTTGAAGATCATCTAACATTTTGTGAACTACTTTGGAGATACATTTTCATGTTAGACGAGTGGGCTAGCGTTGTAAAGTAGTATTTGGAGTAGTTACGTAGAAGAGCATCATCCATGTTTCGTGCGAATGAGTCATTCCAATGAAATGAATGCAAATGTCAACGTCACTTGTACCAAGTATCGATCGAGTAGCAATGACTTTTGACGCTTACGTCAATAAACCTTTTTTCCACGCATTCACGACTGAAACGAACATCAGGGCAAATAGCAACAACAATATGGGCTCTTAAAACCATTGGCTTTGCATGGATTCATTTAAAAGGGCCATTCGTTCTTCAAATCAAAACTAGAGTTCGGTTAAGAGCCACGCCAACAAAACAGGTTGGAAATTGGCAATATCCGCTTTTGATTTTGTAATTGTCTTCGATGAAGTGACGCTCCCTCACAATACACTTGATTGCCGACAGTCAATAAGCAAATACAGAAAATGGCAACCTGATTCAGCTAACCGGTTCTCCTTTTTAGTACTTTTACATGTTATCAATGAAAAAGAATCAACCTAAAGAATTCACAATGTGAAGTCCAAGATGCTCAACCTTGCATTCCATGATTTTAATTCTGTATGTTTTTGAAATAGCAACGTTCCGCCAAATTTGGTGCTTGGATTGTTAACACGATATTCTGACATTTTTAATGTGGAATGAAATAATAATCCTTGCCAATTCAATAAATGAATGATGTTGACTTAATTCTTACCGGTTAAGTGCATTTTTTCTGATAGATCTTCTATCCAATTCTAAATGGCAGAAAAGTTTGCATTGGCGATTGACGAGGGTTTCCAAAGAAAATGTGAATTAATAATTTATAACTAAGGCCTCGTGTGCAGAGTCTTTGATTAGGAAAAATAACGAGCATGATGAAACAAAATTTCCTCGAGTTTTTTCTTGAAGAAATAACTCGATATTCTCCAGGTATTAAAACTCTCTTTTGCCAAATTCCAATTTCTTTCATGAAAACTAAAGAAATCCCACACATTTAGCTTGACGAGTCCTTTTGACATCGAATACCCGATACACTCGAATTGAACATAAAATCTGTCCGTGTTTCCGTCCAAAGCCGTTTCATTTTTTGGCCACATCTTCCAATCCAAAGCCTTTGATGTCATCTTATTCGTGAACGTTATTCAGAACCGTCATTCGTTCTCAGAAGACAAGGACGCATTAATTCTCACCAAGTGATGACTTGTTGCCCGATGAAGTGGGCATGGCAATGTCATTCGTCGTGCCTTTTTCTTCGCTCTCGCGACCGAATAGTTCATGGAAATGACAAATGCCGCGAAAAGTTCTTTCCTCTGTTTGTGCTTCTCTCTACTAACCTCTCGGAAATGGTACTAGATAGGCCTAGAACGGTGTGAGGAGGCCTTTCTTTGGTGCGTGGAATCCCAATCCATCGAAGTTGGTCCCTTTTGGCGCTCTTTCTCTCTCTCTTCTCTTCTTTCTCTTTTTGCCCATGACGAGTAGTGAATTCTAGTTGAGAGTATCAACTATGAAAGGAGAGCTCAAAGCTCAACAAAAGTAGTCAGTTATCAGTCAAACGAGCACAAACAGCCACAAACTTGTGGGAGGATCGCATACTAGTGCTGCTATAGTGTACTACTCGAAGGAATTTGAGCAATTTTAAGTGAGAAGTGAATTCAACTCGTTCTCGTGAACATTTTTGCTTGGAGCTTTGAACAGCTCGAATTTCGGAAACATTTTATGCGGAGAACTCACGTAGAATTCTAATTGCTTGAACTACCTTTATTGGCACTACAGTACAAACTTTTCGGGCAAACATGGTAAGACACTGTTGGCTTATCCCACGAGATCTCACTCAAACCTTATCTTCCACATTCAATGAAGTCCAAGAAGGATAAACTATTTTGAAGCATGAACAGTTAAGCGTTTATTGGAATAGTTCCAATTCTGAAACGGTTTGACATCGCATGTCGGATATGCCATTCTGTCGTGACATGCGGAGGACATACTAATTGCGACCTTTTGAATTATCATGTTTGGCTTATTTACATTGAGCCTTCCGTTCCATCCATCCCCGCCATCTCAAGGTCATCTGTTACATTTGAAGCCGCGGTGCCTCCTCTCGACAGTTTTCGAGTTTTCGTCTCAGGTCTCTCCAATGTCCGTTCCAAAGCCTGAAACAACGGCATTTGACGCACAGAATTCAAATCAAGCAAGTTAGCTAGCAAGCAAACAAGCAAGCCTTCATTCAGTGTTGGCCTGACTATTGACATCTCGCCAGGGGAACTTTAGACAACGAAGAAGGATTAATGAAGTAAAGTTTCACATTTGTAATTCCATTGGACAGCGAGTTGCCTGCAGAGTTAATCGGTTTTCAGAAAAAGTTGGAAGCTCCATTGAATATTCTTCAATGTCATTCTCTAAAGCACGAGTCTTCGAGAATAACCCTTTTATTGACTCAGTTGGCGGCAAATCCTCCAGATGTCTGAAGCGTTTCCGCAGGGTCAAAAAAGGATCAACCATTAATCCTTATTTTTACCACTCTGTTGTTGCTTCCTTTGCAGAAGGAAATCCCTGCCTCAAGCCGTCCATTACATACAAAGATGCGTGAATACAAGATCGTGGTCTTGGGTTCGGGAGGTGTGGGTAAATCCGCCCTCACTGTACAATTCGTCCAGGGTATCTTTGTGGAGAAGTACGATCCCACCATCGAGGACTCTTACAGAAAGCAAGTGGAGGTCGATAGCCATCAATGCATGCTCGAAATCCTTGATACGGCAGGAACGGTGAGTGTTCAACTTCTCTCGATTGAAAGATTATTACTGAGCGAGGGAAAGGCTATTTCGGAGATGTCACACTTCCACGAAGTTTCGTCAACCTGCCTTTGGCAAGGATCAAGTTGCGCCTATGAATCCTGAATTTGCGACATCTTGCTGGTGAAAAACGATGAGAAGAGGCTGCAAAGTGCTGTCAATTCATTAGGACAAACTTGCCAAATTGCCAACTCCACCCACATTCCACGCTGTGCGTTCCATTATGGGAGATTAATTTCTGTTGTGCTCTCTGTTCCAGGAACAATTCACAGCCATGCGGGATCTCTATATGAAGAACGGCCAGGGTTTCGTTCTAGTTTATTCGATCACAGCCCAATCCACCTTCAATGATCTTCAAGACTTGCGAGAACAAATCTTACGAGTGAAAGTAAGAATCAAAACATTGTGTGTTTATTCTCTACTCCGTCATACTAACCCTTACGTTCTCTTTCGAACATTCTAGGATACTGATGATGTTCCCATGGTCTTAGTTGGTAACAAATGTGATTTGGAAGAAGAGAGGGTGGTTGGCAAGGACCAAGGTTTGAACCTAGCCAGCCAGTTCAACAATTGTTCCTTCATGGAGACCTCAGCAAAAGCCAAGATTGGAGTAAACGATGTAAGTTGCGATGAGTGGCTTTTTGGGTGTCTTGATCTCAATGAAACGTTGATCTTGGGTGTTCCTCAATACTGCATGCTCTGACGAGACAAAGCTTTTTTGTGCCTCTTTGTTGGGCTAGCATGTGCTTTTGAATGTCTTTTGTGCTCGTGTTCCCTTTTTTTAACGTTTGGTTTCGTTTTTTTTCGTGTCTTCCTCTTTGATTTAGATCTTCTTTGACCTCGTGATGCAAATCAACAAACGCGCTCCAGCCAGAAAAACCAAGAGACCCAAGCGTTCCAGGTGCAGGATCCTCTAGATGACGAGGAACATTTCCTGAATGGAGGATCAAGATTCATTATGAACAACTGCCTCTGATGCTGCAAATGGAGAACGGAACGAAATGCAATTGGCTTGTAGAATGTGTATGTGTGTCTGTCTTTGAATCCTCGGAAAAACAACAATGTGCAAGCTAATAATTAAAGAGGAATCAAATGTTCATTTATGTGTGTGATTGCGTCTTATTTTCCCCAAAGTGTAATAACTTGATATCGTTCTGTCAGGTGAGTCATATCGCTTACATATCCAAGTAACAAAGCTAAGGTACTTGGTGGAATCGATTAATGAACATTGTTTCAGAGACTTTGTAGTCAAATTATTACCCATTTTTTGCAGATATTCTTTGACCTGGTTCGACAAATCAATCGACGGACTCCTGACAATCCCCAAAAGAAAAAGAAGAAACGGTGTGTGCTTTTGTGAAGCAAACAACCACTCCCTAAATCGATATCACCCACACTTTTCCCATTGACTGACATCATGGACACTTGGATAAGTGTTCCATGGCCGCCGGGCACATCATTGGTATCCGCCTTACAAAAGCATTACTTTCTATATTATTATTCATTTCACCTTCATCAACAATCAAGCTGGACAAACCATTGCCTTTAAAACCCGGAAACTGCTCGTTTGTAGAATGTGTGGACGAGTGTTTTTCGTACGTACGCGAGAATATCAACCACTACGGTGAAAACTTGTGTCTTTACTATATTTGTATTCAATAAATGGCTATATATGAAGATATTACGTCAAAACATTTTATTGTGAAAGAAAACAATGTTTTCTTGTGATGAGAGACAAGGACCTCCAGTGTTCATGTACAGTACAATGTTCCTCCAAGTTAATGGAAATAATCCTGTGTAGTCATGTACAATCTTGGTAGGAGGGATGAGTAACTGAAACATCATCCTGGGAGTTTCCTTAAAGTGTGATAAGCAAGATAACCACTCCTTCGTTCATCCTTTGAAGCACTAAGAAAATTCATTGGAGACGTGAAACGAGGTCCGGCCATCATGGACGCAGATCAAGGGAGCAAAAAGTGCCTTCAAATTGGAATTATGGGCGGTGGTGGAGTTGGCAAGTCTTGCCTCACCATCAGATTGGTTCACAACAAGTTTGTGGAAAAGTATGATCCAACCATTGATGACAGTTACAAGAAGGACAACTTCAGAGTGGACGGAGAACCATGTCCCATCGAGATATTGGATACTGCTGGACAGGTAATGAAAAATCTGGAAGGTTGAAAGAGCAGAGTTCCCCTCCAGGTTTTATCGATGAGAAGGGCTGTCAAAAAAACCCAAAAAAATGTCAAAACATGGAGCAAAAAATGCAACAAAAATGGAAGTAGTGCAAACAGTTATGGAAAATTAAGATTAATTTAAAACTGATAAATTCACAAATACTCTTCTAAAAAAAGCTCTCGTGTGGAAGGAAAGACGTGGCAAAAGCATTTCTTTACTGAAACTAATTGAACTCACCTTCTCAACCGATAATGTTTGAAATGCAAATCTCAAAGAAAAAATTCAACTTGAAAGTAAGTAGTTATCTTACACGGCGCTGAAAAATTCCTTACTCGTTATGTCTTTCATCCAATCAAATAACTGCACCTGGGGAGTGCGGGTTAAAATCTAATATGAAAACCTCAACTGAGAAACGATACAAGCCAAGCCTTTGAAAAGGAGAAAAAATGTGAACAGTATCTTGTCTTAATCAATCAGGAACGTCAAAGGCATGAAAATATAAATTTTCATAAATACATTAAAAAAGCACCAAATTTCGACAAAAATACACATCAGCTGTAGGAAATGCGAAAAATACACCAAATTTCGATTTAAAAAGACCAAACAATGCTGAAAATGCAAATCAACAAAAATAATGACAAAATGCAAAACAGGAAAAATAAAATAAAATCTATTTTCGTGAAATGTGCAGCCCTATTTACACTTGAAAAAGGATGATGAAAAAATAGATACCACGATCCATATAAAGAGGATTTTAGGCAAATATCATTGTGGATTAATGGCTCTAGTCCATAATAGCCTTAATCGTGTTGTTAACACATGGTCGTTGGTGTATTAATTTGTCTAAGTGTACGCACTAGACTCAATTCTTTCGAGGTCTCGATAATTTGCGCAAATATCAAAGCCATTTGATCGGGTGTTTGACGTAGGTAGATTGAAAACATGTTTTTGAGCCATGAAATTTTCTAATGTCCGATTGTTCAGGTAAAAAGACTTCAAAATTAGTACTGAGAGGTAGGGCAGGTTTAAACCAAACCCAGTTAACATCATTACCTTTTGGAGTTGTATTGATGGTTTGGTAAGCCTGTGCCTTTTTATAAGTTTTTGTTATGCATGAATGAGCCACGTCAAATTTTTTTTAATTTACTTCGTAAAAATTGGCAACCAATGATTTGTTCAAAATACCTATTTCCTGTGTGTGGTTTTGGTGCCACAGAACGTTTCATATTGCTTTTTGATTCGGTTCCTCAGCCTGTTGAATCCGCGTATATTATTGTGTAGTCAGGGCCTTAGCCATTCCTCGAAAAAAGAATGGAAAACTTTTAGGGCACACGTAGATGCTTCTTGAATCGAAGTTACTTGCAAATGTGTTTCTCAGGTCCAGAGTAATTTGAGTTTAATTAGTCCATTTTTTTACCCAAAAAAAGCGAAAAAAACACCCCAGGCTAATGAAAACTCAAATGTTCAAGGCAAAAGTTCGAAATTTAGAACTGGCTAGTACCGTGCAGGAACAATTACTTGGGGTTGAAATAAAAACACTTTTTCGTTTTGAAGAATGAGCCAAAGCTCCCAAAAGGTGTGCCAACAAAGCCAAGCAATTTTTTTTTTTATTTGACTTTGCCTGAAGTTTATCAAAAAGTCGCTCGTGTAAGTACAGTACACAACAAGAAAAATAATCAAAACTATTTGGTGGGGTGAAAAGTAACCTCCTTGAGCGACAAAATACAATGCTACTGACTGCAAAATATGCTTATAGTGCCTTGTAGTCCGTTCATTTTTAAGCATTCATTTCAAATTTCAATGAATTATTGCCCCTTATTTTGTTTTGACAGCTCATTGATGTTGACGTGTTTGGCATCATGTTGAAAATGAATCTGACGATTTTACGGATGAAAACGTCAAAAAGTTCATGAAATGGGGCTGGCTGACCAGAAAGTGAAGGTGCGTGAGCTGGTAGCTAATATTAATAAGACTAACATTAATTAAGACTAGACTGAACTTTCTTTCATTTTCATCAATAATTGTTTCCGAGGGCCTTCGACAACGTCTTTGATCGGTAGTGAAGTTTTGGAGACCACGAAAGTGGCAAAACTAATATTTAATGGGATGATCTGACGGAGCATCATTCATCTCATTACATTTATTAAACTTTAATTTTGCTTCCTTCGCCATTTTGCTTATAAAAAATAATGTTTTAGGATAAAACGAAAATCGGGTTGATCCATTTTCGACATGATGTCAAACACGTTAACATCAAGAAGTTGTCAAAACAAAATGAAGGGCAATAATGCATTGAAATTTGAAACGTAGGCCTAAATACGAACGGACTATAAGGCCCTATAAGCGTTTTTTGCAATAGAATTGCATTTGGCGGCCAAGGAGGTTACTTTTCACTGCACCTAGTAGTGCAGTTGGAAAAGGAACGAGTAACGAGTACTTTTTTTTGGGTTTTGAGCCGTGAGAATAATAGCATTTTTGAAACATAATGGCATTTCAGTTACTTTTTCGAAAAAAGGAACTAATTACCGTACTTTCGTCACTTGTAATTTTGTTACAACTGCCCAGAAAATAGTGTTACCCTTGTGCAGATGGATGATCTGGAACAAATACTGCAATGAGCAAGTTCATCCGAAATTAATGGACGTATTTCTAATTACATTGACCAAGCAGCACTCTAACAAGGGGCTTTATTTGGTTAAGAGTAATTAGAGAAGGAAAAATGAGGGAATGAATGTGGGCGTGTTTGGTTTCCACCAATCCTTAGTTGATCGGTTTCCTCATCCATTTTAAGGCTTTGCAAGACTCAAAATGGTAGGTTGTGCAAGAAAGCATTGTATAAATTCAATTTAAAACAGAGCACCTGAAAATCAGTCTTTAGAACCACAAAATAAAGCCCTTCAACGAGAAGGAAGAAGACGAAAAATACCAATGAATGCGAGTGAAAAGGACGAATGGATTAGAAAAACGACAAAAAAATGTGCAAGCGATAAACATACAGGGTGGCTGATAAGTTTGGGACCGGAGTTTTTGGTAAGTAGATCGTTCATTTCAAACAAATTAGCAATTATAATTTGTCACAACAAACGCAAAACTCTTGGAAAAGAGCCCTGTTCAACATTTTCAAAAAAGTCTTACTAAGCACATATAAATTGGACACATTTGTGGAACCACCAACGCACGTGTAACACACAAACTATTCAGATATTGATGCCCATACTATCTCAAGGGTATTCTTTAGAGCCCCAATATTCTTGCAGAACTTTTCATAGGCTCTGGACTCAGACATGGCCACAAATTAAAATCCATTGGATTGAGATCAGGGCTTGAAGGCAGCTTCATTTCCCTTCCCTTAACATTATGGATTTTTTGCTGCTATTGGCATCTGAGCTTCTGATACTTATGGAAAATATGCAATCATTCCTTGCCCTTTTAGAGATGTATCCTATGTCTTTATAATGGTTTATTGTAATTCTGACAAACGTTCTAATCAAATTGCCCATTTGCATAGTTTTCAAAATCTCCTGATCTGATTTTCCCTCTTAGTGGAGTTGCTCAACTTCTGCCGTTTAAAGGATTATACAAACTCATGTTGATGTAAGCAAAAACCTATTGTCTCAAATTAGTTTACCTTTATCAGAAGCCATTGTCTGAGCAATTTTGGAGAGAAATTTGAAAAACTCATGAAGATGTTTTCATTTAAAAAGATGGATTGTATTGTGCGTGTTACACGTGCATTGGTGGTTCCACTAATGTGCCCACTTTTATCTGCTAAGGACTGCTATTGTGAATAAGTTTAACATAGCTCTTTACCAACAGTTCTGTGTTTGCTGTGGCTGATCCTAAGTGCTAAATTATTAGAAATGAATGATCTACAATGCCAAAACTGTGGTCCCAGACTTATCAGCCACCTTGAATGTGGTGATAAGTTGGGCGCGGATAAAGTTGCGACTTTTGTATTAAAGTTGTAGATTTTTAGTGACAGTTTTTTCTGTCAGAATGCAGCTTTGTGACAATTCATTTGCAAATAAGAACAAGGCTATGGAAAAAGTTGTTAAATAGATCTTCTTTTCCAAGTAATGTATCTAATTTCTAATTTGCAGAATGCTGAGAAAAAAGGAAAGGAAAGGTGACTGACTAAATTGAAATGCAATCAATTTGAATGCAGATTATAGGAGTGTTCCTTTTTGTCCAAAAATCATATGTTTAAAATCGTATCTTGACTTTAACCATTACACGTTTAATTATCAGTGTCGAAATATTATCGGTTTACTTTCAAAAATTTTCAAAATTAACCAAGCTGAAAAAAGGTCTCACTTATAAACGACACAAAAATTAATTCAAGGTTGCGTGAGCAAAAAAGGGCAAAGTTCCGTTGTGAGGTGGGGAAGACTAAGGGAAGACAAGATTCCTACCTTTAATGCGTTGGCTTTATATTACTTTCACTCTTTTTGTTTAAACATAATGTTTTGCGTATTCTTTTGGCAAACTATTTTGTTTTCAAAAGTTTTTGTAAATCAATTTTAAATGTGCGAAAATGGCCTCTGAACTTCCCTGCTCCTTCAACAAGATGGGGCTGCTTGACATGCCACACAGCTTGTTCAAAATTATTGTCTTTTCTCATTTCTGAGACAAGGATAAATGTCCTCATTCATCTCCAGGCCTCAATTGGATGAAAATTTCCATCTAGTCCATTCTGAAGAGGCTTTGGGTCAAACTGATTAAGGTACAAGCCTGTGGGAATATTGAAGGCCGTGGTGAAGACCAAAGGTGGCGATTATGTAAATCGAACTTTTGTTTGCCTAGGTAATGCATCTGGGATTGTAGTTATGTGACAACGCCTTTGATTGAATGGATGAATTTTAGGCGATATACCCTGTAGAATCAAAGGTGAGACGGCATTCTGGGGAAAGTTGGTTTCTCTACCTTAAATGAGAAGCAAATTTAACATTGGAGAAGCAATGTTTACATTCTGGCAATGTCTTCCCCACCTCACAACGGAACTTTGCCCTTTTTTGCTCACGCAACCTTGAATTAATTTTTGTGTCGTTTATAAGTGAGAGAAAAAAGGTGCCAAAGACTGTGAAAAGCTACAATCATAGTCAAGTCCAAACTATGGTTAAGTATAAATCTCTAAACGTAAACATTTTGTTGATTACCAAATAACATATTAAATAACATCCTTTGATTTAAGAATACCTGTCGTTAAAACAAAATTTGCTGCTGATGACGATTTTCTAATTTCCAGTCTTCCACTGCAAAGAATGTAATTTCCTGCAAAATTAAATCATAAATGAAATAATGTAAACAATTAATATTTATACGAAATTTGATCTACCAACGAATTACTGTTGGCAGATCTATGCAACCCTTGAATAGTGGGTTGATTAGGAATAGTATTCAAAAATTTATCTAACCCTGCTTTAAAAGCTCTTCCATATTCCCGACGAAAACTTATGGGCAAAAGATTGAACAATGAAGGAGCCAGATAAAGAAGAGAGGAGGACTTCATTGATCGAACAAACCTTGATTCCTTTAGATTTGGAGGTGCTCTCAGAACGCACGTAAAACCTCTACGATCGCTACAAATGATCTCAAAGCCTAGGTTAGGACAGAGCCCATGAACGCTCTTGAAAACATGCAGTATCAGATCCCTTTCATACCTTCTCTGAGTACTGTACAGCCCTAACTTCTGGAGCCTGTCCCAATACGAGAGCTCTCTCATTCCTGCGATGTTCCTAGAGAAACATCTTTGGACCTGCTCGACCTTTTGCAAACCTGACGAACTCATTGAAGTCCAAATGGGTGAGGCATATTCAAGATGCGGTTGAACAATTGACTTGTACAAAGTTAGCATCGTAATACTATCTCTGGACTTGAAAGTGCGATAGCTCCAGCGGCACGTTTGAAATGCCTTCCCCACTTTCAACTGGATATGCTCATCAAACTTTCCATCATCTTGGACGACAACTCCCAAATCTCTCATGGACGATACTTGCTCAATATCACAACCTCCATTGTCTTTGAGAGGAACATCTAATTTTGACGCCCCATACGTCATTGTGCGGAATTTCATCCCGTTCAATGCCATGTTACTCTCGCCAACCCAAGAGTAGACCTTCTCCAAGTCCTCGACTAAACATTTTAGTCCTGACCATTCCTTCCACAAACTAATTTTGTGTCATCAGCATATGAAGAAATACTGGCTTTTGTTCTAAACTTCTGAAGAGGAGCAATAAAGAGAATAAACAGGGGCGGACCCAAAAATTGTACCTTGTGGAACACCTGGCTTGACATCATACATGCCACTAAAAGATCTTTCAACTTTACCTATTTGCTTCCTTTCGCTCATGAAACTATCAATCCAATTCAAGACCTTACCCTGCATCTCAAACTCTTTGAGTTGATCAAGCAAAAGACCATGATCTACCTTATCAAAGGCCTTGGCAAAGTCAAGATAGACTTTACTCTACTTTGACTCTACTTCTAAGTTTTCGTCTAATTCTATGTTTTATTTCGAGTAAATTGCTTTATTTCTCTTTAGGACACCTATGCTGCGATGAGAGATCTTTATTATAAGGAAGGAGATGGATTTCTATTTGTCTATTCGATCACAGATTCCTCCTCTGTAGAAGATGTTCGCGAAAGATACGACAGTCTTTTGAACTGTAGAGTAAGTAAAGTTACATAGAAATGACCTCTCGAATACAAACTCCATTTTCTCAAAAATAGGGCGTGGACCCTGAGACTTGCCCTCCCATCATCGTAGTTGGAAACAAATGCGATCTTGAAAACGAACGCGTAGTTTCTCAGGAACAAGGTCGCAGGTTGGCTCAAGATTTTGGACCAAATGCATATTTCATGGAGACATCGGCCAAAGCGGATATTAACGTGGAAGAGGTCAGAAAGCTTTTTCCATGTTTGGGCTGCTTATCATTTTTTCCGTACGTTTTCCAGGTCTTTCAAGAGGTGTGCCGCAAAATTAAGGCCAAACAAGCTGAGATGAACCTAAAAAATCCGCAAAAGAAGTCAAATGGAAAACGAAAGTGCTGTTTGTTGTAGACCTGATTGCCTAATTGTTTGAGATAAAACTCTAATTGATGTGTTTAAGATTGGAATAAAAGCATTCAAGTTTGCCATAACGTTAATAAAACATCACTTGTTAAGACCTTTAGTTTTGACCTGTTGATCGTGTTATGTGATTTGTGTGAAATGTGAAAGAAAAACAACTGTCTTACTAAGGAACCTCTTTGAAGCCTACAACGATTCCAATCGAGCTTATCTCTTTGCAAGCACACTCACACACACACACACCTTTTCCGATAAGCCCTTACTTGCCTTACTCACAATAGCAGTTGAATCAATGAAAAGAAAAAAGCGATTGCGGACTGAAAAAATCACCAAAGTGGTTGATGAAGATTTTTCAGATCCAGCCACTCCTAACACATTCAAATTTTTTTCGGTGAATTTTACGCCTACTAGTGCTCAAAACAACAAACAACGATTCCCAGAATACACCAGTCCTTCATCTCCTGATAGTCTCGACATTGAAGAGGAATCCAGTGAAGATTCCACCATGAGTTTGGGAAAAGATCGAAATGACAACCCAAACTCTCAATCGCTACTGGGCAAATGTTGTTCCAAGATCGATTTTTGGGCACTTTTGGCCGCCTTGCTGAGCATCACTGGAGGGATCCTAGTTTCAGTCTTTGAGCACATGACGCTTAATATCACACTTGTGGTGTTGCAAGAAGTGATGCATGTCCACTTTGAAAGGCTTCAAACCTTGCAAGCCATTATGACGGCATTTGGAGCCATCACCTCTGCCTTAACATTTCTCGTGTTTCTGGCCAGTTTTATCTCGAAAGCTGAAATAGACGATACGAAAAAGCCCCCCAGTCGTATTCCAAGTACGATCTTCATGGTTGCGCTCTACCCATTCATCTTTTTGTGGCTGTTCCTAATGGGCACTTCCATTGCCTTTGGCCTACTGAGTTTTGTATTGCAAGGGGTCTGTCAAACGGAGGAGATATCTGGCCTTTGGCAAGGAGAAAGGCCACCAATCAGTTCCACATGCGAGACCACGAACGAGGGACAAGATTGCCTTAATTGTATTAATTTGTACCCTTTCCATTTTCTGTTTCCCCCAACTGCGAGAAAAGAGGATATGTGGATATGTGGCACAGAAATCGTGGATTTATGTAGTTCCAACATGCCCTATATTCTTCATTATTGGATCATTGCCTTCAGTGGAACACTTCTCGTGGTGGTTGGGCTTGCTGTGCATGAAATGGCGTTAAGTTATAACAGAACTGATCTTGGAACTCTGATGCGAAACCAAGACTATGCGAAGTGGCTCTTCACGAAAAGGCGCGTCAAACGAGCTCTAACACACAACGATAAAGGGCGAAAAGCAGCCAAAAGAACGTCAAGTTTTTTCTAATGAGGTCAATGACATTAATGATCAAATGTTTGAAAAAAGGCCTAAATTGCTATTACCTGAGTTCCAATTAAATTTAACGGATCAAGTAGATCAATCGAACGTCGGAGACAAAAGTTATGCTAACTCAAATTTCAGTGCAAATCCTACCGATAATGAATGAACTAGCCCTTTTGTGGTAGTCGTTTTACCACAAAAGGGCGAGTTCATTCATTCTATGCTCTCTTCAGTACATAAATTTGAGAAGGCATAACTTTTCACTCCGGCATTCGATTGGGCTGAAATTAGAAATACATGTTCTTCTCAATGCAAGCCAGGTCTCATTTGCAGAAGAACGTAAATGGTTCGTTTCTGCTGGAAATCATAATTCTCATTGCTAGCCTTCCACTCCATGATTTCCGGGCTTCTTGTCTTTCCGTGAAGTTGGAATCAGCTTCAACCAAAAAAGCCAACCGCGTAGTAACATTTTGACTCACGCAACTTTTAGATCGACAATCAGCTGACAAAGGACATGCAACAAAACATTCTGACAGGGCTGCTGATATAGCTCAACGTTTCTCAGTGCCTCGACATCTACTCGTGCACTTTTTTCTCTTTTTCCTCAAAATAACATATCTATTCCAAAAAAATGTCTTAAAAGCTTTTATTTCATTCTTTCTGAGCTAGTTTTATTGGGTATTAAAAACTGCAAAGCAGTCTAAAACCAACCCTGAGTTCATCTGACCTTTATTTATGCTTAGAATTCGCAAACCTAATCATTACAGGTCGTAGTCAATATCGAAGTCGACACAAAAAAAAACCGAAGTCCGTCAACGTCCCACAACTCATTGGCCATTAGATGGCCGCGCCCGCCCCCGCCCCCGTTCCTTCATGCTCTTCATCGGCCTCTCGATCGGGCGAGAACAAACGCAAACGCTCTCGGTCGACGCATGCCGAGGAAATCACGGATTTGACGCCCACCAACTTCACGGAAATCGACTTGGATCACTTCAGTCAAACGCACGATATCAAAATCAGGAACTTCAAGCAATGCATCCACGAAGATGTAAGCCAGAGACTGACCTTTGCTTTTCCGTTCTAAAATCAGGTCTTGTACTTCCTTTAATTGTGGATTTAGTGGCATCAGTTTTGTTCCATCAACCAATTGCTTTTTCTTCGTTCTAATGAATTGTGTTTTTATTGTTAGTAAGGTGAATTCAACTCGTAACCTATAGAGTCCTTTAAGCGCAACCAGTGATATGGAAAACACGTGCAACCTTTGAGCTTTAATACGCAAAATTTTTGTTCTTACGTGTCCAATATACATTGGGAAGTTTGATTGGAGCTGTATTACTAAGGTGACCTCCCAGTCTTATGTATTGTGACCTCCCAGTCAGCTGCTCGTTAAAGGACCCAATATGATCGTAACTATATTCTATATTTATTGACTTTTGGTTTTCTTTACCAGGGTTGGGGAGTAATTGTTATTGCAATAACAACTACGTAATTTCAATTACAATTACATGTAATTGTAATTAATTACATTTTTGGGCCAAGTAATTGTAATTGTAATTAATTACATTTTTGGGCCAAGTAATTGTATTTGTAATCAATTACATTTTTCAAGTAATTGACCCAACTCTGTTCTTTTACATTGGTCTTGAGCGAGCTTGAAAGGAATTGAAACATTCTCGTTATCCAGATTTTATACCTTCTCGGCTTGCTTCAACGACTACTTTTAAGTGGATTTTGTAGATAACAAAATTACCTTGATTTCATGGATGTATTTTTGTTGCAGCCCACGTTTGTGTGGCAATTTGCCAATCCGAATCACGGGGAAGATAGTTACAAGTTCCGGATCACCTTACGATCCGAGGTCAATCATCGGGGAGGCATGATGATCTCTTCGGGTTTGTACATGAGCGATGGGTTCATTCTACAAGTGTCGAATCAGAGTCAAAAGAGCATCAAGTACATCTTGTCGGCCAAAATCTTGGATGAGGATGGCTTGGTGAAAATCACCAAAACAGTAAGAGAGCTTTTGCATGAATTAATATAATGATGGGCGATCAACTACTTGAGTTTGTATTTTAGGAGCGTTTCACGGGAAGGGATGATGCTCAATTCACCATGGTCAGTTTCTCTAGCCGTTATGACAAGTACATCACGCCCCAAGGAACATTGTACATGCAAGTCAAATTGGATATTCGCTCCGGTATCTCATATCGATCTAGTTCCAAACGTATCCGTTTGGATGAACCTCGCAGTAAGTAGATCTTATCAAGATAACCTTACTTAGTTACTAAATACGTTTGGATCTCTTATAGGTCGTTTGTTCAAAACTTTGCCCGAAGACATTCGAAATATGCGGGAAGAGTCCAATTTTAACGACGTCTGTATTAAATGTGGTGATGTGATTATGCGATGTTCAAAATTCATCTTATGTGCACGGTATGTAGGATTATTACAAGACAGTAAGAACCCTTTAAACATTGTTTTTGTGTCATGCAGGTCGGATGTGTTTCGAGCCATGTTTTCGCACGAAATGAAAGAAGCTCGTGAGCTGCAAATTCGAATTGAAGACGTGGAACCCTCTACGTTGAAGGATATGCTGGAATTTCTCTACAGCGATGACGTCAAAGGCATTGGGTTGAGTCGTACGGTGAAATTATTACCATTAGCTGAGAAGTACAACATCCGAAGTCTCTGCAATTTCTGCGTGGAAGCCCTCTCCACTCACATCACAGTAGAGCATGCCGGAGAAATTGCGGTTTTAGCCGAACAACACCAAATCCGACCCTTGCTCGAAAAGACGGTAAATAATGCTTGAGGGAAGGATTAAAAGAGCGTCTCTGGGTTCACCTAATATTCTATTCCATTAACTTAGATCAACTTCATGCTCATCAACGCCAATCGGGTGATTAAGACTGAAGGATGGAGGACAGTGTTACAAGTTTGTCCAGAAATCGCCAATCATATCATCTGTAGTCTCAGCAAACACCGTGAAGACACCAGCATATCCGAGTAAGTGTTGTTACCATGAACTTAAAGAAACACCTATGTTATTGTTCAATCTTACTTATTTTAGAATCATCACCGAAGATGTGTTTCGACGACATATCTCTCGAGAGCGGGAATATTTAATCGATTATCCCGGAGTTTATGTGGCGGCTCCGCCAAATAATCCCGAAGAAGAGATTCTGCCCCAATTTCATGTGCAGCAGGGAAATCTGGAGATTGAGGCCGCGGATCATGTTGTGGATGTAGATATTCCCGGCCTCAATGTGAATTGAACCGTCTTTCTTGGCTTTTTACCTCAAGTTCAATCGCAAGCAAGTGCAAAAGAAATTCAAGGATCTCGCACGATTTCAAACCTGGTATTGATATGTACTAATCAAATAAATTGGCCATTTGTTTTTTTGTTCAAAATAGTTTTAAGGTTTAATGTTTCGAGTTGGCTAGCTTGTGGAACAACATAAAAAAGTGTTCAAAACATAAGATTTCTAACATGCATAGGGCGCTAATCGATATGGCGCAGATAATTACTATTGGATCACAAACGAAGTCTATGGACCGGTTTGAAAGTTTTGTGCGAGTTTTAGGCCTCCATGACTGACATTTTCCGCGACCAGGCGAGTATTAGACGGATATTGATGTATCACGAGATCAACGCATTTGCGGAATCTTTTCATTTCTATCCCTTGGTGCCTCGAACCTCGCCTTGTTTGATTTGTTCTTCGAGTTCCACTTTGGCTTGTTCCTCCAAGGCTCGAATATCGGCCATACTCATGCCAAACCACTTATCCATGGCGCAGAAAATTTGTCGGTGAAACTTCCGAAACAAGGCAATCTCATACGAATTCATGGAGCTCTCTACCATGCCTTGGAAACCGAACCAGACGAATTCAATGGTCACCAATTTATAGACGGTCATCACGGGTTCCGATTGACTTTGCCACGGACCTTTGAGCGGTCCTCGACCGGATTTTTCGGATTTGAAATGCGCCGGATCATCGATTTCGCCCTCGGGTAAAGGATCATTGCCAATATCGATTTTGACCACTTTTCTTTTGGCCAACATCTCCGGACTCAATCGATGGACGTTCTCCGAATCGCCTCGGTCGTTATCTATGCAAAAGGTCTCAATTTTGAGTTGAAATTTGTCCTTCATATAACCCGGATTGGTGATCACGGTCCGACAATAATTGGGATGCGCGTTCCAAGCTTCCTCTTCCAATTTCATGGATCCCTTGGGCGCAATCACGCGCACAAACGAGGGGACTTTGCTTTCTAAATGGTAGATTTTCTTGGTATATTGTCCTTGAGCGAACTCCGATCCCAACAAAGGATGGTCTTGAAAAGGCTCGTTGATCAAGACTTCCACGCCCTCTCCGCCTCCGGTTTCATTCCGAGAAGCTTCGACCACCCCGTGTAACATTCCCACTTGATATTCGACCTTGGTCATGGGCATGGTAATGCGTAATTCCGTGATAATCATGGTGACTATCTAACTGATGCTTTTCCAGTTCAAATACGGTTAAGATCTAGTATTTCCCAAATACACCCGATTCACTGTGTTGAACTGTCAAAATGAAACATTGGAACAGGAAGACGAAATGGTGTGAGATTACGGGCGACGGTTCTTCTCTCTCTTCGTCGTCGTCTTCCACGTGTCTGACTCATGAAGTATGGATGTATGTGACGATCTAAGAAGGCTGATTCACTATGAGTGAGTGAGTGGACATGTGTGGATAAGGGGAAAACGTTGGATTGAAGATAGACTGAGTGAGTGCCCTCGTTCATTCCAACATGGATTCGAGGCCTGCCAGAGCTGAATGGGACGTCGGGAAAGATGATGACATTGGTCCTGTATTTTTGGGGCCAATTCAGGCGGTTAATCCCCAGGATCGACCGAATTGAAACGAGCTCTCATGCCACAATGAGGCTGGTTGTAGGCCAGCCAGATAAAGCAGAAATAAGTTGACAGTGGTGTTTATTGAATGTATATGGACATCAAAAGCTTGTTTGCCCAAGTTGATAGTTTTAAGTTAAACTTAAGAGTCCTAATTGTGTGGAAAGGTTTTTGTCAAATCTGGCTTCGGAAATGCCAAATTGGCACATGTAGAAACTCGGAAATTTACCTTATTCCGCGCTACAACAAGATAGTAGATCTCAGAACCTCGTTTTATCACCAAAACTTTTGTGTTCAGTCCTGCCAGCCAAGGAATAATTGTCCCAGCTATGAAATACTTCAAAACCCACAAGGGAGAGGGTCATTTGAAAGCAACCTTTTCAACCTTTCATTATTTCAAATGGGAGAGCTACATACTCGTGAAATTTTCAATAATGATTTTTCATGTTGCTCAAATTTTAAGTTGGGGCGTGCCTGCCATACTAAAATACTAAAAAAAGTCTCTCGCCTGAGCTCAAAACCCCCATGAAGTATTATAAGAATCAAAACTCATGGATCAAGGCTAAATAGTCCTCTTACGAAGAGGAAGTTTAATCATTGAAAGCAAACAAACAAGAAGGGGATAAAAGAATGGTACCCTCTGAATAATAGGCGTTGGAGATAATATTAGACTATAAAAATTCTCAATCAAAAGTGTCAAGAATATTTGCGTGACCCATTTCTGGGAAATTGACACCCTTCGCATGTTGGTAGTTTTCTAAAGTTCAAAGAAAGGTTTTGAGGAGTCTAAGCTCTTTTTTTGGCTGAAAAAAAAAATCTTTGGCAATGAATCTGGTCACGTTCGTACTTGTGTTTCAAACAAAAAAGGGCATTTATTCGATTTATCGTAATCGAGAACCACTGAATTTCACTTTTTCTGAAATTCAGTGCTTCTTGTAGTAATATATCGAGTTGCAACTCGTCAAGGATGAACAATTCGTGGTTTTTTTGAGGACCTTTAATAGTACCTCCAATTCCAAATTTATGCAGACTATGTATATCGCCAATTTCCACAAATAAAATTGGCACCAAATTTCTTCGTGTCAACATGTTTATTTATTAGCTTGAATTTCATACATCCGTTTGGCGCACTTAACTTGTTTGTATTCGTCTACTACGTCTTTCACTATTTGAATGAAAAAACTGTCAGTCCAGTATTCTGAAAAGGTTAAAAATGAATGAAAAAAGTGAGTGGGTTGATTTTTTAATTGCTCTCCAGAGTTGACAGCTTCTTGACGGCATCTTTTTAGCGTTCCTGTCAAACTTCTCCTGGCATCTTTTCAGGATATTTTACACGTCCCCGTATTTGGTCTATTTGAGGTATTTGTTCGGGATCCACGCAACGGTCAATTTGAGTCAACTATTTCATACAGCCTACAATCTTAGCTATTTGAAAATGAATTACGGGGGCTCGTTTTTTCTCCCAGCCCCCCAAAGAAACGGGCCCCACGGAGCGTTGTCATTCTATCCGCTCATGTTTGACAAATGAAACGATGTCTTTGGAAATGTTCTTTGTGAACATTTAGGTCTCGCTCGCTCAAGCATACATATTCGGCAAGACTTTTCACATTCACCCGCATCACGCACTCGAACAACGAAAGGCAATACCTACACTTGCGGCTTTTCCCCAGTTTTTGCTCCTCAAGAATTGGACTCGAGTTACAAAATATCACCGGAGCGTAATAGGCCCATCAACTGAGAAAACCCTTGATTTCTTTATTCTAATCTGTGGCTACACATGAGGAATGCTCTCGCTTTGGTGCTTCCTCATTGAATGTCAAACTTAGTTAGTAAGACATGTTACGATGATTTGACCTCTTCAGTTAAAGTCTTGGCTTATTCTTGGCACTCAAACTATGAATCATTGAGATATATCCCGTTATTTATGGACTTTTTCAACGTGGTTGATGGTCGGGAGTAATAGAGTGCACCTTCTAGTAGAAAGTTGAGATTGAACAACGCGGTTCAAGATGATGATTGCTCGACTGAACTCTCCTGTTTAATGTGTTCAAATATTTGGATGACAAGATCGCAGCTCAAGCCTCAGGAACTAACTTTCGAACGTTGGTAAGATCTTCTCCTGACTCACAATGGCATCTACATGCTTGCTCGGGCGAGTTTGAATTATATTCCATCCACCGTGTGAGCAGAATCAAAGAGCGTTTTTGCATGATGTTGTTGGATTTTGAGCAGAAAAAGGATCAGATTTCCTAAACAGGAATTCTTTCGAGTCATGTCAGGCGTGAGATTGGGCCTGTCCTAGGTGGGTAAAAAAGCAGTCATGAACAGTCAGTCTTGTCAGTCGGAGATCTCGTTTGTCCTCGTGCTTTCTCTAGCCGTTATTGAATATGAGGCTATTCGACGGAATCTTAATAGCGGAGACAGAACCTCTATTTTATGTGGGGACAAGACAAGACGACATAGCTGTTTCTCTTGGAATGTCTTTCAAATTGAGGTTGAAGGGCTAGTGATATCTGATCAACTTCAATGTAGACAACCGTGATTTAATCAGATTTTGTTCTTGACTGCACATTTTGTTCCTGTTTTTGTCCACTCTTTCATCTTCATAGAGCGACCGGCCAACGTGGGAGGTCTCTTCGTTTAAGCTCAAGGAATTTGTTAACAAACGGGCGATTTCGGAACGTGCGCTATGACCACGACAATGAGATGATTAAGGATTAGGAACTTTTTAATAAAATTTCCATAAAACTTGGTCTTGACATTGCAAAACGCCCGGTCTCACCGGCCAAATGGCTCAACGACCACGGCCATAAAAAGCGACGTATGTGGCTTGGTGGAGCATCTGAATCCTCGATCTAAATGGGATATTGGATTCAACAAGTTCAATCTGGACATGGTTAAACCTAAAACAAGGAGCCATTCGACCTCATACTGTGAAGACTCGGTCTGAATTCAACACGGCTCCTAAAGAAGTCAGTATAATTTGTTGTTTCAGAAAGAGCTCTCCACATGGATCAAATTGAAACCCGAGAGGCTTTCAAAACGAACCCTCTGTTTCTCGAAGTTAAGCATGCTTTCTTTCAACCTGATGCAGACTTTGTCTGGGGTTAAAATGGGCCTCTGAAAGCTGATGGTTGTCGGTCCATAAAATAATGCAGCCTCATCTGACTGGCCCCAAACAAAGATGACTCCAATCAGGAGTTCACCTTTAGGAGTCCAAATGGTGATGGTGCTCCCACCAACGTCCAAGTTTCATGGAATTATAAGGCTAACTTGATGACGATTCAAACCCGTTCTATTGATTGTGATAGACGAAAAATCCAACTAAATGAGTTCCTTTGATCAGAAAACGTTTTTCTCCGATAACCATCAGACGAGCTTGCTTGCTGGGGTGCATGCTATTTAGACTGACTTCAAGATGGTTTGAGGGGACAGCCAAAAGCCACCAGCCTACCTACCAACCAACCAACCAACCACCACTTCTTTAGAGCAGACCTACGTATGTAGTTCAAACAACCGCACCACTATGTATATACGTACTAACACTGCTACTACCATCCTCGCTCTTTCTCTATTAAATATCTGCTCCACCCTAAGTAATCCCATTGGTATAACATGGGGTCCTCGGGGCCAAGGTGATATCAAGATTGAAAATGAAATGACTCGCCAATTCTATCTCCTCTTGATTTTTTATGGACGGGCTCAATCAAGTTCGATTGGTTTGATCTCGAATGTCTCGGAAGCCAAATCGGGCCCTGAATGATTTCTGAAATTTGATCCTTGACTCGCCCCATTAGTAATCCCCACTATCACACAAGGAGACACCATCACACCTTCTTCGTCTTCTTCTGGGCTTTCTCATCGATCAAGCGTTCAAGTCACTTTTTCCATTACGATGTTGGGCAATCATGCTCCCTTGGATGAATGCATAGTTTAGAAAATTAAGCACCCTTTTTCTATTAAAGATGATGATGATGACGATCCAAGGGTGACTCTCCGAAAATCATGTTCGTAAGACGTGCTAAATAGGTTTCGGGTGGACATTCCAAGCTCCCCTTTGCTCACCGTTTCAGCCTCTTTCATCCAAACCAAAGGCCATTTTTCAAGTGTTCAAACCGAACTTTGATGAATGGATTGACGATCAAGAGATAAAAATCAACTTCTCGACTTGACTCTTCTCACCATCTTTGGAGCATCCTTAGTCTGCATGCATTTTCGAGGGTTTTCAACCGATATCCTCTCCAAAAAGAACGCGAAGAAAGCTTATCAACCATCGAACGAACTGAAGGAGATCCATTCAAAAACCATAAAGAACTAGCAGAAAAATGATTCTCACATGCCAAGAATGCTTTGGCTCTCGGTCTCTGCTGACGAGAATCCTTACCCGTTTATTCAGTCTCGCGCATGATTCTGCTCCCCATTCCAAGACATTGTTCATTATTCAATGCATGTTCTTCAATGTTTCATGTGTCTGAACTGAGTTTGAATAATGAATCCATTGTTACGACAAGCCCCTCTTTTTGTATGAATTGAAGTTTAGTAAGTCTGGTGTCTTGCTTGGCCCTCTTCTTTAGCCCTTCAGGGGCCGAAAAAAGACAGAGTAGAACATGATGAGTATCTAGGTCTGTCCATTCACACCTAACTGAACAGCCATTCACCGACCGACAGTCCGACCACGTTTCGAAACATGTTACATGCACCCTTTTACAATCAATTGAGGTGAATGAGGGACTCTCCATTTCCTTAATGGCGTTTAATGATAAGTCTCAAGTTTGACGAAATATGACAATGTACGCCTTATACTGTTAAACTTAGACTTACTAGTGGTGCTTCGTTTTCAAAACAATCCTTCAATTAATGGCCTCGGTCTTAGATGTAAGGTACTCCTCGCATGATGAGCTGAAATGCTCGGATGCACTTATTTTCATTTCTGACAGAAAAGATGAGAAGGAGCTACTCTCCAAAGCTTTCAAAGAAGCCTTTGTTCCAGCTTGACAGCCTCGACATCTTGAATAAAGCACGATCTTATCCCATTTTTCCTTCTTTTTTGCTTCTCTCCTGTAAAAGTGCAATATTTTGGGATTTTACACGAAACTATTGATTAAATATCAGGTAAATAAGTGCATATCCAACGATCCAAACAGATCACGTTTCCATCCAACAACCGAAATAATTCATCGAGGAAATTGATCATTCGTTATTGCTGAATGTTCATTGTCGACACCTTTTTGCCATTTCCAATCATCCACAACAACATCTGGAGGTGTTCTCTTGTCATAAAAGTAATTAGCATAGATTTACAACCCGCTCCATTGGAGAGCCCTATTTTCATTGGGGGTCGGTTCGGTTTCAAATCGTTGCCGAGGGATGATCGAAGCTTCCAATGGCAACTCTGGCCATAACTCACATAGCTTGATGTTGATGAATGGGCTTTAATTAGGTTCACTTGGTTTTGTACCAGCCACGAATCCTGGTGTATGGAAAATAATGCGATTGATTGAGTCGACATGGATTTTGATTGACATATTTTGGCTGACGGGAAGTCGGCGACGATTTTCGTGCGAGATTTCTCACACATCTGCTTGTAAGAGAGTAATTCGAACAATAAGTGTGGAATGCCATAGAAAAGACCAACAGGAAAAGTGGAAATGAAAGGCAATTGACTTTGAAACCCTTTTGAAATTGGTGATAATCATGGTTCATCATTCAATATTATGGCACGTCAACACGCAATATGGTGATTCAAGACATTGAGGGAAAATTCGACAACGTGGAACAGTAATAGCAGGGCTCATCTCAACGGTGGCGCTTGTTTTCAATTATGGAAGGATTACCACAAAGAGCATTCTTTGTCAAAAAGTAATTGCAACCAGGATTAGATCCAGAGTCAATCAGGTTTCGAACCCTCAGAATGGTTTGTAAGGAGGAAAATGTTCTTGTCGTTGTCCTGTGGAGATTGGGTTGATTTCTGACACCAAAGTTAACCGCCACGAATGCGGGGCTTTTTGATAATTAAGCCTCTCTGAAATATTGACAGCCTCTCAAAACGAGCTTCAAGGATAAACTCCCGGGAATTCACGTGTATTCAATCCACCAACATTTTCCATCGTCCAACCTTTGATACGAATGATCAACATGGAGTTTTAAAGTCATGATAACCATGGCCATTACGAGAAGAGCGAAACCAACGGAAGTGTGAAGGTCAATTACGGCCTCGTAAACCGATACTTGGATCATAAAGGCCACAATGATATCGTACGCCTTCGATATTAAAGCAACTTTTCCGGCCTCTTCCACTTGCAGAGCAATGGTCAAACACGCTTGACCGAGAAAGGCCATCACTCCGCAGATAATCAAAGCATGTGAATGTTCACTTGTTGGCAAATGGAATGTTCCAAAAATCACAGAGAGTGCCAAGGATGGGATGATGGCGAATAAACCATTCCACATCAATACCACACATACATCGACATCGTGAACAACTCGAGTCGCAGTGAAACCACCGGCTTGAAAAGAAGTCCCAACGGTGGTGAACATTGTGGCCACTAAGTATTGTCGAGAAAATAGTGTGTTTTCTGTTGATCCGAATATCAAAGCGGGTCTCATGAGGATCAAGGTAGCAATCACGAAGAACGTATGAGCCAAATAGTCCATCTTTCCGCAAGATTCGGACAAGACCACACAAGCGATGATGGACACGAGGACAGGTTGAAAAGCCGAGATGGTTCGAGAATCTGCCAAGTTCATGTAACGAAATCCATAGTAAATGGACACTGTGTAAAAAGCCGAAAACAGGGCCCGCACACTTAGCTTGAAGATCTTTCCGTCAGGCTCGGGATCCAGTCGGTAGTACAAGAGTCTTGGAACGCAAAGCATTGAAACGATGGCACTTCTGAAAGCCGCCAAAACAAAGGGATCCAAGTCTTGATATTCCGTCACTAGGATTACGGGAGATATGGTGAGGATGGAAGCCAGAACCAAGAGGATGTGATAGCTGTGAGGAACACTCTCGAAGATCCATTTGTAGTTGGGAACGTGTTCACCTTCCGTTTCGGACTCACGTTCTCTCGCCTCCATTTCTTGTTGAAGACTCACGATTTGTTGATATTTGGGATCCTACACAAGTGTTATCTCTCTTTCAAATAATGGGACTACCCTTGCACTTGGAAAAATAAAGATAATGGCCGCCATTTTGGACCAGCGTTCATTTGTTCATGATGAAAGAAGAAGTGTTAGCTTGACTCGTCTGAAATATCCCTGATCAGCCAGAACTCCCAATTCGAGTTCCCACGACCTAATGACGAGCTGTCTACAAAGATGATGGTCAGGTTGACTTTGAGCCGCTAAAATTATCCCTTCCCAACTGTCTAATCTATTCTCTCTCCGAAGTTGTTGGCCAGGACGAAAGTCCATTACAAACCAAGTAAGGTCGATTCGTTTTGGCAAAGTAAAGCCAAGATATTCCGCGCACGATGATAACTTGTCTTGCAATACTCTAGATATTCTTTTGAGTCATATTCTCTCAAGCACGTATTGCCTCAAAAGCACTTCTAAGAAAAAGGGATGGAGACTGCAGTATGTTGTCAATGGGGAGTGGAAACAAATAGCTCTCCTTGTAGTGCGGGTTTTATTGTTTATGAAAATGTTGGTGAGAAAACCAAATATCGTAAATCTTACTAAGTCTAAGAATTTTGGTCATTTTCGTCTTATGTTCAAAGTGTTTCGTAACGAGGGGATTTTGTGAGCTGAGATCTGTTTTACCCCTTGTCCAAGCATTGAACAGGTCCACGCTTGACTCCAATATTTGTGTTGAAATTTAATTACAAGTTGGGACTTGAGCTTACAGATTAAGGTCTACAGTGGGGTATCAACAAAAAAAAAAATCCATGTAAAAACCAACCTTATCGAGAAGGTCATTTTTTCCTTTTATGTGCTAGAATGCACGATATACTGAAAGTAGAAGATCTATAAGAAGTACATTGACGAATTGGCCTATTAAAGTAATATCCATTTAGTTCCACGTCGCACAGTGACCCGTTTAATCGGTGTAATCTTGAGAGGCGAACTATGATCCTCTGGGTTTTCCGTCCCTACCGAGATTTATTGAATGTCGGTCATTTCATAATCATAGACGTTCGTCAGACAGAGATATATGCCCAAGTACCTCAAAGAGGGGTGTTTAAAACATCACTACCAATTACGCAGAACCATCTAACAATCAACGTTAAAGCGTCGGGTTCAAAGTTAGAACCCATGTAATCACCCAACTAGTTTTCCCAGGTCTGAACGTTAAACTAAACGTTGTCCATAACATGACGATCCCAAATTCAGAGCGACTTGGGGATTAGCCAAATACAAGCCCTCGAGAATCCATCAAGGAAATTGATATGTCACTTGGGACCGGTTGGCGAGTGTCAAATCAGAAGTCAGCCACTCACAATGAGGATTCATCAAAAAAGAAATACCAACCCGGTGCTGGTTAGTCAAAAGTTGAAGCATGTCCATCCAACCAGCTTTCATAATAGGAATTTTGGCCATCCATCCTTCCAATCATCCATCTCGCTCGTTTGGCAGATGGCAGGTGATCACCAATTATGAATCCTATCTTGAGACGAATAAAGACCTGATTATGAACCTTAAAACCTATTTCTCGAGTAACTCGAGCCTCCTATGTTACTCGAAACGACACGAGGAATATCGATTGACCCTCGAGTTGATTCGCTCAGAAAAAAGTAGCACACAGGAGTGTACTCATTTGAAGGGATTGCAATAAAAGAGTAAGATGGATACAGACTTTAAGCCTTAAGCTTATGTCAACAACAAATACATCCCCGCACCTTATTTTTGCCCCTTAAACTCGTCCTCTTTTCCGTTCTTTTTCGGTAGTCGCGCCTTGAATCAACATGGGTCCTTTTGGGGCAAGCAGGTGCCTCAATATTGACATAAGGAGACTAGCATCAACACCCAATGGTCTCGAGGATACACGAGAGAGAGAGAGAGAGAGAGAGAGAGAGAGGTAACCATTTCTAGCTCCTTCTCATCGATCCAATTGGGCTTATGTTCCACTGAACAATGATTTACTAAGTAACTTATCATGGATCTCTGACATTCATCAACGAACCCTCGATGAATCTTGCCTAATCACTTTTGGTTCTTCTTACGAGGATTAGTAGATTGAAGAAAGAGATCAGAGCACCCATTTGAAGAGGTCAATGAGCCATTAAAAGGATCCTAAAGATAAATCTTGGCAGATTTGACAGTATTTTGTGGCAATTTCCCATCCCCCAGGGATGGCTGTGTACAAGCAATACGAGCTGATGGTGTTAAACCTAAGTCCTTATGTCAACAGAGATATTGGAGATCTTATCACCCTCTCCCGTTTTGCTGACGATCCATCGATTCCCGAGGACTGACTGTATTGCCAACACTGTGCCAACTGAGTGCTAAAGTGACAACATGCACTTGATGAAGATCATCTCCATCGATTACGCCCACTTGAAGGAATGATGAATCCGAGATCACTGGGACAGCATAACTTGGGAAATATTTGTCCCTGGAATGAAACTTTTTTTTGCTCTGTAGCCAATCTTGTCGCAGTCAATCATGTCCTTTGACAGACCGGCTCACCTTCTTTGAAAACGGATGATTATTCCGTTCGTTCATCCAAGGAGTCAACTTTCGTACCTCGTTTCGTCTCCTTCAAAGGATACCATTGTTTAACCAAAGCCTCGGTGTCGATTATACGTAGAAGGGAGCGCTTTTGCTCTCAAATCATGCTGTGCACAATAATCTTGGTCGGTATTTAAAAACCGCCAGTTTGAAGGATGTCCAGTGCGTCCAGCAGAGAAGAGACTCTGGAAGTTGAAAAGTCGGTAGTTCAACGAGCGAAGTGTCTTCAAATTTGGGTCAGATTATTTTTGACAGTAACTTATTGGAAAACTTTTGACCGCAACGCCATCAATTTGTAGGTTGAGCGGTTTCCTCCTTGCAATCTTGAACAGCTACGTAGCAATGTTCAAGTTTGGAGGGATCAATCTTGGCAATACCTCCCTGTCCTCTGAGTCCGGAAAGAAGTCAATGAGACATTCCTCATTTTGTATTCCTATGAACTTTGGAATTGGCGGTGGTGGTCAGTTTGACAACTGAAGATTGACTGTTGGACTCTTGGGAAAACGTCCAAGAGCTCTACGGAATGTCAGGACAATCTTCACCAGACGAATGAAAATAAATTGTCTTTACTCTCGTGATAACTTCGATAGGTAATCATTTATTTCTACTTGAAGCATGGTATGATTGAGTACAACTTTAATGAATGACTATTGGTATCTAGACTGAATGAATTGCAAGGGTTTGAGGGCCCAAGGGAACCTTGTAACGGACTGAAGGAATGAATGTGAGTGGGTGTCTTGATTGATTTGAAGACAAATGGGTATCTAAAACCAGAGCAAGGCCAAGGCAGGGACCAGAATCATGGCCAAGGTCCCAGGGCAAAATGCGTTTAAACCCGTAACTCCAGACGTTGTAGTGACACTAATAAAAGGAGACCAAGATCCCAGAAGTCGATGCCGTTGGAAGTTAGAATCCTCAGAATTGTCGGACGATAGAAAATCAAAAGATTTCCTTTTCAAGACTTCATTTGCGGCGGGATGAGGTGGCAATTTCTCTCTATTGGCCATTGTCGAGGATTTCTTTCTCATCATTTGCTTGGTGACATCTTTTGGGTGATAGTAGAACACATCTTTAGGCTCCGCATTCGGCATCCTCACCGTTTTGAAGAAGTAACGAGGTACTTTTTCCGTCGTACCATCTGTGATCGAGTTCAAATGACTCTGAAATTCTGGAGACACTTCTGTTGTCTCCTCAATGCTCGAAGTTTCGTCGTTGTCGGCTTCTGAAGGAGAAGAGACCAAAACCACTTCGGTTTTGGGCGAGGGTTTCATCTTGAACATCATCCTCATGTTATGAGTGGCGCAACCCCCACCCACTCTTCGGTGAAGATCATGTCCGTTGGAGGTGGAGATGAAATAGTAATCTTGTCCAGGATGAAACTCCAAGCCCCCGGGGGTGGGCGAAAACGAGCGGAATGTGATCGTGAAGTACATGAGACGGTAGGGCTGGTTGCAAATGGCCACAATCTTGGGCTTGGGATTGGTGATCCGGCAATTGTCGAACTCGTCCCGACTCACCGAGTAGATGACGTGTTGCTCGGGGAGAGGCTCGATTCCGGGTTTGGACACGGGACAAATGATGTTGACTTGATCGAACTCTTCCACATCGACGATATGCTCCGTGTTGTCAATCCTGAACATGGGGCTAGCTTGATTCCAATGAAGATAATGCACTTTTGAGGCTGAAGCTGGGGCCGCCAGCATCATTATGGACGATACCAATGCCCAAAGCATGCAGATTGATGAGCTCATGGTGATGTTGGGGTTGGTTGTGTTGTTGCTGTTGTCTTGTCTTGGTGTTGAGATAGCTCTTTGCTCACTTCTGCTCTCTTAGCAATCTTTGAAGAGACTGACCATTTTTTCCTGGACTCTCTCGCGGTTGGATTGTGCCGACTCACTCTGGATGACGTTGGTGAGCTCGCAGACGGACACTGGGGGCTGCCCAGAGAACCCATTGGAATGAAAATTTGATTGCCAAAGGGAAGTAAAAACCTCGCTCTCCAACTCTCGGAGCTCACCCAGATTCCTTGTCTCGGTTCCGCGTGGAGTGGAGCAAAACAAACCCTCCTCACCACTAATCAAGCGCCGGGCAACCAATGCCTTCCTTGGCAATCGATGGGAGAGCCGAAATATTTCTGAGGGTGCTCCAAGAACTCAACTCAGCTTTGGTTGTATGCTCTTCCAGAGTGCACTCCAACTAAGTGCCAGGGTCTTTGGTACCATGAACGTGGAAGTGCAGTCGGTACGTACGTACTACAATGGGATATCGTGAGCTTCGGAGAAGGGCTCTCCAAAAGGTGATCAGAAAGCGACGGTCTCATCAACACCAGCGGGGAACCCACGAGTCAGACCATCCCGCGATATCTTGCTGATATTTTTCTCGAAATTTGCAGCTCATCCCTCCGACAGCTGTAGCCGATGGATTGAGGAGGGTCGAGCGAGACCAGCCATTCACATTCTGAACTATGGATCATGATGATTATGATGAACATCAGTCTTGGACGCGAACAATGCGCTTTCCTATCAATGTGGATAAAATAAAGGATTGACTCGCTCCATTGATCATGAACTCAAAACCGTGAACCGCTTGCATCGACGCCCTCGCCGCTCGTGACAATCCCGACTTTTGACTCTTTCAGAGATGGAAATCTCATTATTCTCTTTGACCTGCATTGCGCCAGGATATCTTTGGCAATCTGAATGTTCACACCAACTCTTCTTATAATCTAGCCTATTCATCTTCCAGCTGCTCTTGAAATTTGTAACCATCCTTCGAAGACTAAGTTAGTCCATTCCCAAAGTCCGAAAAAAATCTCCATCACAAAATCATGCTTTTCCCGTTTAAATTTGGCCCTGACCTGGCAAAGCGTCACGATTTCTGGGCCTCCCGAAAATAACCCATTCTGAAGCTTTAATTATCTCGAAACTCAAATCTCCATTGTACCTCAAAAGCGGTTCATTCATATCTAGCTTTGTGCAACCATGGAATCTAGCCAATGTTCAGGTATGAGACCTACAGAGGAATGACGGAAATTGCCATCTGAATTCCAAAAATAGTTTCTCCGGCGAACAATTTGTTTCCATTCTTCTTCGTCCCGACCATGATCATGGGTGGCTTAAATTACCCACTTCTATGTGCCATCCTACTTTTACAAGACGTGTTCTTCGAGATACCACAGAATATGTAGGGCTAATCTGGACATGTTTGAGAGTGGCTCCAGACATTTTAATTAGCAAACTGACCATCTCAGGTTGACATTTCCCGGGGGAGAACGACAGACAACGACGAGTCATCTCGTGGAATAGCAAACTACGTAGATGGACAGGGTGAACAAGAGGTCATGCTAAATCGAAGTGGGGATAGATGGACAGACCGACCGACCACATTATGCTTGCTTGTGGTCAAGTTAGGGCACAAGTGAGCAACTCTATCCATCTAACTACGTAACTAACTAACTGATGTGGTCTAGCGTTAAAGAGGTATTCCACGAGGATAATTAGCCTCTCCGAACGGGTTGTTCCAACAAATCAATGTCAGTGCGCATTCTGGGGACAATCTACTTTGGTATGTCTTTTTCTATCTCTCATCTGTATGCAAAACCAAGCCTATTCCCAGAAGACGGTTATTCTTTTGCTATCTTTGAATGCGTCGTTATCCTATGGGACATTTGAGTTGTGGATCCAAACCTCAGACTCCTGCTGTTCCCAGTTTATTTGTTTTTGTTTTTGGCTCTCTCACAGATGACCAAATGCACTCTGTTCTTGGATCTTAGCAGTCTAGACACTCTATTCTGGTCACACATGAGCGATGAATCAATCTTCAGAGCCCTCAAAACGTGCCTTAATATTCAAGTCGCAAGCCAAAACCTGAAATTCTATCTCAAGATGTGATGAGCTCTTTGTACAATATCCAAAATATCCATCTCGAATTGATGCTTTTGCACGGGACAGCTGGTCGAACTTCACGCAAATAATTGCCTCTATATCTGGTGGCGCACCTTTCCATCCAATCTTGGCGAGAACAGAGAAAGTGATGGAGGGATTTGTGTGGAAAACACTCTGACCACAAACCGACATTTGTGTAAATTCTCTTGGCCACAAACTCCAACAGTGTTGGTGTGTGTTGGCCCGAGCAACTCAGTATGGAATTGGTGCCAGAGCCTCAAGAGCAAATGAGAGGTTGGAAACGGGGAAGAAAATATGAAATGAGCGAATCTTATTTTTGGCTCTCAATTTCGAAGTGAAGTCATGTGAGAAATTGAAATTTTGAAACGGACCCCACAACAAATGGGAAGACAATCCCTTATCGATGATTAAATCGCCAATGAGTTCAAGCTCCTTTTTTGTTTCATGTTGATCATATTTGTGCAACGAGGGGTAATTATTTTTTCTTCAAGCTCATTAAAGTATTGGAAAGAAAGCAAATTTGGTGTGCGTGAATGGCACCGTTATAGACCTCTGAACATAACTGGATGGACAGGATCCTTTCCTTACAAATAAATCAAATTCGAAGAACAAGAAAAAAAGGAATGAAATTACAAAAAGCCATCTCGAGTTTTTAATAATCTTCAAACATGAGGCTATTCAATTTTAGGTGTCTGGATGGAGGTAAGTCAGAATAGATGTACTTGCACTTAGTTTGCTCGACTTGGCCAAGTCGATGCGAAGGCCAAGCTCGTTAAGGCATTAAAACTGAGGGTTGGTAGCTGTTTTGCCTTCAAAAATTGGCAATCTGTACACACGATATGCAACAAACGTGGGTTGCTTTGGCTGAGTCGTGAATGAGCACATTGGCGGCCAACTCAGTAGTCGCTTTGCTTCAAACCCACTCCTCACTAATTTCTGACAGCCCTCCTTCATCTATATATACACACTCACACAATACTATCCAACTGATCTTCTGTTTCTGTAAGGTAGCTACAAAAAAGTTGGAAGAACTGCACATTGACGAGCAACAACTAGAGCCAAGTTTGCGAGAACGAGTCAGTTTCATGATGGATGGCTGGGATACCCATGATCGGTTAAATGAAGAGATGCCATGAGAAGCATTTGTCATAACTCTGTCGATAACAAGCTTCGAGTCAATGATCTTATTTTAATGCGAAGCCAATAGGGTTAATTAATCTTCTCACACCTCATCAGACAACATGATTTATTTAGTACAAACTTGTCCATTGATCTGGCCCACTCCAAAAGTCCATAATTGGCCAGAACCATGCGCTTGATACAAAAGGGAAATATAAGGCATCCTTCAGGGCCACATGAAAGTTGATACATCGACGACCTACTAAGGTAATACGATCCCTTTAATCTTCATCCTTTTTTCTCGTCCAACGCCATTGAAGCGATTGACATCGTTGCTGGCCGAAAAAAAACTACGTCGGTCCAGAGAAAGTCTTCAATAGATTTTGAAATATAAGCTCGCGTGTTCAACTTTTATGCTCAAGAGATCCAGTGCCGTGCGGTAAGTACATACAGTCGAGCTTATGGCTGACTAATCGGATTAGTTCCAACTTGCAGCTCCCAACTCATGAGGAGGCCTCTTAGGTGAGGCGTAACCTGTTCTTTATTTTCATCATCATGGCATACACAGCTCTGACTTCCATGATGCCTTTGGCGGAGGACCCAGATGACAACGCTAAATATGAGGGTGTGGAAAATTTCATATAAAGTTCATGGTCATTTTGATGAAACAGAGAAATTAACCATGCGCCTAGGACCTTATTTGAAGATTAATCAGACAAGAAGGTGGAGATGCTGGATGCTGCAATCGAGAATGGGAGACGAAGTGTTTTAAAGAGGGAAATTCCTCTGACCTTGTGGAACAACTGATGTTATCTCGGGAATTGATTAAGTTTTAATAGCGCTGCCAAATGGTAGACTTTGGGAGACAGGGTCCGCCTATCATATTGTCTATAAAGATTCTTGTGTTGGGAGAGAGACCTTTGATTAGGATGGTGAATTGCCTATTGACAGGTCAAACCAGCTCGACAGAGTAATAAACTTTTGGATCGAAACGAATGGTGGGCAATAAAAAGCCATTTTGGAGTCGGCTCTACAAGCAAATTTGCAAGTCCCCCAAAAAGTCAACGCAAAATAGGTATGAGAACGAAAGAGAGAGGCTTCATCTTTCCTTGGATGCTTCATTTAACATTGGCTTCAGGTTGAAACAACGCCTACCCTGAATATATGCATTCTTGGAATTGTTGGAAATACTCAAAAGAGACTTCAAATGAGGCACACCTCAAAAAGACTAGACAGTAAGAGCCCGTAAATCTTTCAAATTAACAACACCTTCGCCAAACAGGGTGTCAAAACGAAAAAAAAATAGGAAGTATTTGAGGGGTCTCGGGAAAAGTGAGGGGCTCAAAATAAACCGCCCTCGCCCACCCTGTGGATTTTGGAAGGTAAAAAATTCCGTCTCCCCAGTTGCCTTTGTGTCTTTGATTTACGATTCCATCGAGCACAAGTCTCCACTCTCTTGCTTTGTCAATGATTGGGAAGATGAAGTTCCTTATTGAGAAAACATTTTTGGCTACAACTCTTCCAAGTCTCAGATAAGTTGGGCTTCTTGCCTCCACACACAGAGGCTTGGAAACAAAAAAGTATGATCAATGATTCCTCCAAACATCACCAATTAAGATGTCCATTCAAGCCAATGCCAGACAGAGACGACCCTGAGAACATTTGGAACGCTCTAAGATTAAATATTGTAATCAAGAGGCTCTCCAGAGTCTACATGAATGAACTCCATATAATCATCAATTTTCAAAGCATGCTTTTGTAAAAAAAAAGTTCCAACCACCCGTCAATATGACCCCCTACATGCGCAGGAAGAATCGTACCCCCACAGAATATATTGACAATACTCGTTACCCACATCCCTGGCCTCACCGACTAACACGTTTGTTCGTTCGGTTCGTTCGTTCATTCGTACGTGCATCAACAGCCTACAATGGACACATACTCACGAGCATCATTCTTCCGAAGTGAAGTTCCACGGACGAGCAAGAGCGTCGCTTCCCCGTTGTTGTTATCGTTGTTCCGAACTTCGATCGGCTTCGCCTTTTTCCCTTGGCTCACGAGGAGACCAAGTAGGAGTCCGAGGTTCGAGCTCGAGCTCGAGCAGCTAACGCTAGACGAGTTCCTCATTGAAGCACAGTTGGTGTGTGCTCCTAGAAACTGCTCATGTCTAGTACTTCAGAGTTCGCGCTCTGGGCCGAACCTCGCCGTCCATCCATTGGATATTTTTTTTCGCAGGAGAAATAAAGCTACACGATCATCGGAGGTTTCCTCTTGCTTGTCAGTTGACAATGATGCTTCGTGAACACATATGGAGGTGAATGAAGGAATTTGGTGTTTGATGAAACTTTTTTAATTGAGGAAACCCATTTAACACGCCGGAAGAGGCAGTGCAATCATCTAATCAGGAGGTGACAAAGACCTCAAGCTCTCATCCATCATCATAAAAGAATTTGGTAAGAAGGCTGTTTTCCAAATTAATCCACTTACTTACATCCAAACTGAGCCTGGTTGAAAGCTAATCTATTGCTACATGTACTGTACGTGCGTACATTCAAGAACAAGCTCCACCCGTCGTCGAAAAACGTCTGTTATCTAATGTCCCGAGCGCCAAATCTGCTCTTTCACTTGGTCTTTTTGCTCCAAATCCCCCTTTGATATGACCCTAATGGAAAATTCCATTCAACGACTGCGATCAAATAACATCGAGAAATCCGGCTCATTTCGATATCATCAAGACCCTTTGGCAACATCTGTTCCAGGGATATGCCAGAAGTTTCAGCAGCCGAGCTGATCTTTCTCTCTTTGCCTGGAGCTAATATTGTGCACATTTCATAGACGAAAGGTTATTTATGGGTCAGAGAGTCAAGCATGCATGGTAATACTGCTCTGAGTTGTTGCTGGGAGGCTGCTCAAGAGTCAGAAATCTAGTTAATGAAATGGCTTCCATATGCAAAACCGTGTTCTGAACACCAGGTTCTTCATCTGGTTGTTTTGCAACACGGTCTATTGACATTTGTGGAGATTATTATTGCTAAATATGCTCCACTGAGTTTGCTCACACTTGACCCTCTGGGATCATTAATAATACTGATGTTACAATTTTGAGTGTGTTTGGAAACCTTCAATAGATAAACCTGTCGTTGAGAGATTGTACCCAGAATAGCCAAAAGCTGTGAACCCTGCAAAAACAAAGGATGTCATGTTTCATCGTGTGACATTTTGAGTGCATGAAATCATTTTTCCCCCTGTCACCCTCCAGCTCAATCTCATGTCCGTCCATGACTATGAGGCAAACAAATGAGCAGACTTGAGAAAAAGAGGTATCAAATGACAAGACCCAACTTCTACACGAACTAGGGCGAGTAGAAAATCCCCGTTCGTCCCTCGTTTTGAAGCCTCGACTCTCGTCCAGAGCAATAATTGAGTTCAACAGACCGATCGGCGCAATGAGCTTAAGGGTTAATTGAAAGAGTCCTCCGCTCTTGCCTACTATATTTAGCCAATCTCCGTTGTCGCCAAAGCAATAATTATATTTTCAAATCCTTATGGGAAACCCTATCTCTTTCCAAAGGAGATTGTTGACCCCAGGCCAACGTTAATACCAATGGTAAAGTTTTAGCACAACTGGTTTGCCAATTCTCTTTGCGAAAACATCTGTTTAATGCAGATGGAATAGGATCCCATGTTATCGTTCCATTATCAAAGCATTCGGCAAGCCCATTTGATACCTTGAATAAAAGAGCCTCAATTAGCACCTTTCCACAGATTTACAACCGAGTTCAGAAAGGTCGTGCGCCTTGTTCAGGGAACCTTTTTCTGAAAGAAACCCAACTCAAAGCCGTCAACCACTGAAATGAACTTGGTCTTAAGGCAAAGCAAAGTGAGGTAGCTCTGATGAAAGAACGACCACAAGTCTTGCTATTGAATGAACAATGAAGGTAAACATGCATACATACCCTGTAAATCTATGCCTTTGTCGTTCTGACCCACTGGCAAAACCTGGGTCAAATTCTTACGTAGATAGATATGGCCAGCAGACCTTCCTTCAAAAAGTTGGTTATTTGAGGCTAGTGCTTCTTTTCTTGAGGAAGACAAGGTCAAGTTCCCTGATGTTGAGTGATCTCTCATGTCATCGGTGTGATGATGGACAGTTTTAACCAGTGTAGGTGGATGTGTCTACTACCTTCTACTGTCAACATTTGAGACGTTCGCACTTAAAAAGAGCAGTGCGTTTATTTTTCTTCAAAGACCTCTTCAATATGACAGACACAAAAGGCAAAGTCAACAAACACTCTCAAACAATGATTTGATTGTGAGCTACACGCTCGCCAGACCGAGAAGCAAGTTCATTGTCGGGTATTAATTGGATTGGCATTTTTACTCGGCGGACTTTGGATGATGCGAAACAAATTGACCGAAAACCACAAAACATTCCAGGGCGTTTTTCAGGGCCACATCCGTGGGTTTTTGAGGCAAAAATGATCGACCGCTTAACGAGCTTGTTTGACCAGTTCTTCTTCCAAAAGATCGTCTATCAAGTACAGTTTTTGTTCCTGGGATTTGTGCATTCAATCCATCATTAATTTCTGTCTATATTGGACACATTCGGAGCAACTTCTAAATAATTAGATAAAGCTCGAGGTCGAACTTTCATGTTAAAGAAAATGTCAAATCGTCGGCAAATTGGCGCGATAGCCATCAGGAAAGCATGAATCTCTTGATCGTTATCAGACTTGTTGTTACATCCCCGGGTATTTATCCAGGTGCTTTCGCAATTTAAACAAACAAATCTTCTTGACGGCCATTGCCATCCATCCTTTGGTGATCGTTCGAGAGACAAGCCAACAAGCATTGCATGTGATGTTTGCATACTGGCTAGTGGGGAGAAGTAGATTGCCACGGATTCTTATAAATTAACGACAGGATGATTCATATCGGTTTATGTGGATCATAAATTATGGAACCGAGACGTGCCCAGAACAAGGGCTGGTGTTTGCATTCTTGCTCTTCAAATCATGGGGCTTTTTCTGCGCTTTTTGAACTCGTTCTCCCTGGTTTGATGAGAGCAACTGAGGGGTTGAGAGAAGGGGCAAGAATTCTGTACAAGTAGTTTATTTGCAGGGAAAAATTTCAAACTTCTTCGCCACGACCATAAATAGCGAAGGCCAGTCGTCTTTTTAGTAAGGGGGTGATAAAAAGTGTAAGTACTTTGTAAATCTGACTGGAATGAGTTGGAACTGTCATCAACATGTGATGTCTTGTCGTTGAATTCCCCTTCTGGCTTCACGAACTGCCATTCTCGGCTTCCTCATCTTTGCTTCTGAGCTTATTGGGATACATTGCTCTGGATTATGTTTTCTCTCCAGTTATGAAGGTATCCAATTATATGACGTTGATTTCTTTTCCAGATTTCTGGTACACATCTTTGGGCCTCACAATCATTCCATCGGGAAGTCCTAAACGGGAAAGAAGTCCCACCAAGAGCCAAAGTGCCGAATCAGTCATCCAACCAGTCTCTTCGTGTCTCAACGATGTCCACGAAAAGAATGCCTGGGCGAATAAATTGTCATCCAGTCAAGGTTTGTTGAACAATCAAAGGTTGGACTTGAAGAAATGAGTGCCTCGATCTCGGTGGTGAAAGTGAAGTGATAAAATTGAATTGATGAAGATGAAGAAGAAACAGCAAACGGCTCTGCCAACTCTTATACCTTGATTCCATTTGGCAAGTGATGCCTTTTCAACATTAAGCCAACCTTTCGTCGTGACTGAAGAAAAAAAGAACCCCGAAAGTGAAACCATTGTGAATGAAGCTGATATTGCCGATCATAACAGTCATCATGACACGCACACAAAAGGAGTTCTTCATGGCACCATTCTGGCTCCTGCTCTCAATGAGCATTACAGTGGCCCAATCCACACGGATCCATTACATCCACTGGAACAGCTCAAATCCGATCTTCCGCATAGATAATACGGATCACATCATCGATGTGAATACGGGAAATCTGCCTTGGGAGTACGATCAAGCCAATATTATCTGTCCCGTCCACTACGGCCTGGATCCTCTTGGCGATCAAATGGACGAGAAATACATCATCTACAATGTCAGCAAGGAAGAGTACGAGACTTGCCGCATCACCAACCCACGCCCACATGTCATTGCCATGTGTGACAAGCCCAGTCAAGTCAAGTATTTCACCATCACCTTCAGATCGTTCACACCCAGTCCAGGTGGCATGGAGTTCAAACCGGGCAAGGATTACTATTTCATTTCGACCTCGGCCACCAACGACTTGCATCGGAAGGTTGGAGGTCGGTGTACCACTCACAATATGAAGGTGGTGTTCAAAGTGGCTCAGAACGGGTCCACGTCAGTGTCAAGTCCATATTTCCCGAGTAAACCCGGGTTGAACTCTCCCCGATTGGATGGAGAGGAAACGGGATTCAAAGGCTCGTTAACGAGAGCGGGAGGAGAGTCGTCGTCTTTCTTTTATCCCCGAGAGGAAGTGGCTCGACAGCAGGAAGTCCATGAAGACAATCTCATTTACAAAAGACTCAAAGATACGCCAGAGGAGGCGATGGTGAGCTACAGTGAGAATGAAGTGATCAAACAAGAGGCCTCTCGAATGCAACGAGCCGGTGACGGAGACGTCGTCCAGGGAGATATCAGTCAGAATTCATCAGATCTCCGATCTCCGTTATGGCTATCCAAGTGGTCATGGGTCTGGGTTAGTCTGACATGGGCGTGGGTGTTGCGATAAATATATCCAAGCCAAAAGTTGGGTATGTGGACCTAAACCAGTCAGATATGGCCTCCCTCTAGCCCAGATCATTGCGATCTAGGGTGAAAAACAAAATTCCTTCAGAATGAAAAATCAAGTCGTTCTAGCACAGAGACACGTTCCTACTTGTTGGTGACCTGTGAGGCTCATAGGCCCTGTGTCAGTTAACCATCCCGCTCCTATCAAAGTGCCATACAATCCAATGCGAAGCTATCGCTTTTGGGTTTTCAAACACGAAACATATCTCGAAAGTTATCTCGCTTGGTGATGCGTTGATCACACACACTCCATCCAAATCTTTCTAGCCAGCCTCTTGTGCCTCTCATAACTACTACCACTACCATAACTTCTAGTACTATACACACTATGAAATACAAATATTCAGTCTTGTGACCAATGTGTACCGATATTTAGTTCCCAAGCTCTCTTTTTACCTCCACTAAGACCTGCGTAGGATGCATATTCTTCATTTTAATGAGTCTTTTCATGCTCTTTGTGGGTAGTGGCGTCACAGTTGGGGTTTCGGGGCTGATCACTTCAATGGCTTGTACTTACGGAGACTGGGCTCTAGCTGGTTGGGTTGGCAGGCTGGCCGCATTGTAAATGAACTGAGTCGAATTACGATCATTAGATTAATGTTTCAATGAGCGCTTATCGCGCTCGAACTCACATAACACTCATTTCCAAGAGCTTCGGGGAAGGCTTTCACTTGGGCAAAATCAATAGTGAAAAATCCGTGAGCCATCATCTCCCATTACGTATCAAACGTGAGCAACGTTGATGCCACCCAATACTTGGCTGATCGATTCCGGCCAAAAGGAAGCTCCTTTCTCAGTGGAATTGGATACTACTTGGACCCTACGAAGCATACCATCTGCCAACATTTATGCGAATATCCCTGGAAGGACAAAAATCTAGCCAGCCAAAGGTCAATTATGTGGATCATTACCATATTAGAGTCTATCAGCACCCACAACGGGGACGACAAATGCCGCAGCATCAAGCTTGTCACTCCTGTTCCATATTCTTGCTATGTACATATGAAAAATATGTTCCGTTGAGCGGAACTCAGGGAAGGGTGGATGTACGTACTGGATATGTATTGACAGAAATCCAGCTCATTATTTAAATACTCTTTTCCGCGAGCGAAAAGTTGTACGTGCTACCCATCTGTTGGGCCATATTTCTCGCCTATTTACCCTCGACCTATCAACTTGTCGTCGTCGTTATCAGAGGAGGGAAATGGCTTGAGTGACACAATTTGCGATCAATGTCTATTCCTCAATGTTCGATCGAGCGAAAGAAATGGAGACTCGGCGTTCTCTTGGATTGCTGTTGTGGTTCTTGGTAATGCGGGGCAATTTTTCAATACCAATCCATCATTAGAATGATGAACATTTGCTCTGCTGTGATTATGGCCTGGAGTCATGAGTTTACCAAGTTGATTACACGTTGTCTGTCTGCTTGGAATGATGAATTACATGCTCGTCTCGCAAGAGTCAAAACTCTCCTCACGTGGATCTCAATTTCATTCGAAAAAGACGATATATGTACAGAATGCAATAATGTTTAAAGCGGGTTCTTAAAGGTTACGGGTTTTCAGACTCAATGACGCATAACATGGGATGGAATGGAATCTCAAGAGCATTGTCGTCAAAACAAGGGCCGCAAATCAGAGTGACAGCACCGACTGTGAAAAATTGCAGTGCCAAGTACCTAAAGTTTCTCAGGTGTAGGTACTTGTGAAGTAAATATTTTTTGAACAGTGCTCATGGCATTCAAAGGAAAAGCCCCATGAACAATCCCAGTAAATCCAAGGCACATTCAAAACAACGCCACAACACATTAGTCGTGAAACTCTCGGTTGCTTTTGACAGTACTTATTTGTCCCAAAGCCCCGCCCTAATCATATCAATTGGCCCTTGTTTTTCCGAGAAAACCAGGTTACCTTTATGCCAGCTAACGACTACCTATACCCACATTCGACGGACTGGTTCCGACAGTACTAGCAGTACTTCATCCATCCATCCATCCATCCTACAATTCCTTTAGGTTGAGGAATAACGCCGAAAAACATCAGAGATACGAATGGATGAAAAGCTACAATATTTTTACACGAACAAATATTGAACCACATCATAACCATGCATGTTTTACTACGAGTGCCTTTGTTAGTTGTTAGGTATGAAAGTGGGTTGTTTAAGGTGTTTATGGTAGGTGTAAGAAGTACCAAAACAAGAAAAAACCGGTTGTTTTTTGTGGGCTCAAAAACAGCATATTTACCAAGAATACACTTGTGGTCATTTATGTTTATTTTATCTTGGTTTAAGTTTTAACTCCTATACCCTTCAACAGTTCAGCTTGTGTTTGATTTTGTAAGTCCACTTGGATTTCCAGGTTATTATTCTTGGTGTGTGGGACTCTCCAGAGAGGAGCATGTGTCTCTTCCAATAACATCGGATTGTGATTGAGAACGTAAGGACCGAGACATTCGATAGTTTCGTAGTTTCGAGACTGGCGACAACGGAAAGATTCCTGCACTGCAAGCAAATTGGAGAGTGATCATCATCATCGACCATTGAAGTGATCCGAACTGGCGACAAATTGGCAACGTGATTGGAAAGGAGCGATCGATCCTCCCACAGTTAAATTGGGAAGAATCCCAAGCATTTGCTTGCCTTTCAAGGGACAAAGGCATTCTTGAATTCTTGATGACAAATATGGTCATGATCTGATTTCAGCACGTCTTGTTAACACACCAAGTATCTCCACTGTGACGGGAGATCCATTATAGATTGGAGGCTCTCTTATCTTCACTTCAAGTGGGGTTTTCCGCCAAATAAACAAAAATAATGATGCCATCATGGGCTAGAAAACGTACCAAACTCTCAATTACAAGCAAGATTTGGGGCCCACATCACAAGCAACAACACCAGCACCAATTGGGAAAGTCATCATTTCACAAATAGGCTCCTCAAAAAGGCACAACCACAATCAAAATGCAATGTGGATAGGAGATTGCGGATGTTTCCCGTAAATACTCGTCATTAATCATCATATCTCGCCGGTACCCCAAATCAAAGTGTCAAAATAAACCACCATCACTCTCTTCATCCAAAAAAAGAGCCATTGGCAGCACTCGCATTTAAAAGAAAAAGAAACGAGATGGATGTACTTCAGTCGTTTTAGTTCTGCTTCAAAGTCTCCCTTTCCAACATCCGTTCGTCATATCAAGTATTACATGACAATCACAAATTTGGAGCCACTTACTCACATTTCCGGACTTTCCCCAACAGGGTGGAAAACCGTCTTGAGATCCAATGGCAGGTAGAGAATCGAGGGTTGAAACCTCTATTTCATTCACATTAATCTTGTTTTCCACTGGAATTCAGATGTTCCAAGAATATATTGCCGTTCACAAAAAATAAGTTCTTGATTGATTTCCGCAATAAAGAGAGATAGAATCTCCACATCGAGGCGTTCAACGACCAGTATCCCATTATGGATCCTGCAATTTGCTTCCATGATTAATTATCCTCCATGAAACCCGCCGCTCACATCTTGGTTCTTTAACAAAGGCGTTCTAGAGCGATAATTAATTTGGTTATGATTTTGAAATTTCCAAGAAAACGCGAGCGTTTTCTGAGTGACTGACAGTTAACACATGTAAGAATTGATGAACATGGTCGGGTTCTGCTTGAGCACTACTACATAATGCTAGTCAAGAGGACATGCCTGAACACTGATTCAGAGCAAAAGAAACCATTAATCATGATCTATGTAGACGGTACTCTATGTATGCACTGAGGTCTAGAGAGAAAGAATGAGAGAAGGAGCCTTGAGGCCATTCATGCCTCACCTGATTAGTCCTACTCAGACAAGCTCAAAACATTGTGGGCTGGCTACTTTCGAATGTTTCGTCATATATGTACGAAGGACAGTGGGAATGGGAAACTATGTCAGTTTTTTCCCCAATCTCCGGAAGATTTTGCACTCAAGTTTTATGAGGCGCTAATTTCTTTCACCTTGACCGCAGACTTATTGGAGGCAATTTAGTCTGGGAAAAGGTTGTATTATTTATTCTTCCTTTATAATGGCTTGCTAACGAAAATCTTTGCCTATTTGGTCATTTTGTTTTTGAGGCGTTAGTAAGTAAAAAAAAGTATCGAAATTGACTTGCAAAGAGATATTTTATCAGAATGAGTCGGGACAAAGACTAAAAATCTTCGACTAACTATAACGTGTCATGTTTGGAAGTAATTACTTGAACATTGGTTAAAATTTCATGCGAGAAGAAATTGTTTCTCCAAATGATAGCAGTACATCGATTACAGGCCTGTCTGGCCCAAAAATTGGAGTCCCTCGTTCGTCTTGCTCTAACATGAGACTAGATGAACATGATCATGGCAGATTTTTTGTTGCCTCAACTACATACACGCTCGACCTTGCTGAAATTAGGGAGCGAAAATTGAAATGACACCCTTAACTTTGGAGCCTAGTCAGCAGAATTCAATCGAGTTTGAACGTTTCTCTAGCAACCCACCATTATCGCACATTTCAACCCCATTTCATTGAGAGCGGCCTCATTTCGGGTGAAGTGATTTGGAGCAAGGAGAACGTTTGCCCATGTATTTGAGAGGTAAGTGAAACTCGCTCCATTTTATGATTCTGTCCGAATAATCTTTCAAGGACAGGGGATTTAATTCAAAAGATCATATTACATCCACCCAATTTGGTTGAGGTGATGGTGGTTGAATGGTTAGGTGGTTGGTTGGTTGCTTGATGGAGCTGCTCTTTCCTGGGTTTGAAGGCATCTCAAGTGCACACTATTCCGAGGCCGATGGTGACTTTTATATGCCACTAACAAGGATATCCATTAAATCTGACATCCAAACCATCCAAAGATCAGAAGAGCCAATGCAGAAGAAATCTCCTCAGTCACAATCCCATTTGATATAAAACGAGATCATGAAAGGAATCCAGATTGAAATCTCAACAATTGAAAGCTCCAGTGTGTGTGTACCTCTCCATACCGAGTAGAAGTAGGTACCCTCACATAAGAACTGTTTTTCGGGATGACCATTAGCTTCCAAGGCCCTCATTCAAACCTGGCTCAATCCTGAAGGAATCGGGGGTAGAGTTCACCATAGAGAGAAGGGCCAATCTTGAGATCGAGCTTTGTTTTGAAGGGCAGGAGTCTTTTGTTAGCGAGGTTCTCTTTAGCTAGATAACATGTTTGTGGATCCCAATGAAATTCAAAGAACATCTTGAGGTATTGTTTGCTAACGTTACTTGACCTGTTAATGAATACAAGGCTTCATTTCAACGCCTCTAGAGAGATCTTAGTCTTTTCCACATGACACCTTTCAATTCTTTGTTTTGCAATATTATTTACTGCGAAAGAGAAGAGAAGAATCGACCTCCTTTGAAACACAGATACTAGGGATGGGTTCGGACCAATCATGAGCCGGCTCAGTATCGGAACGGATTGAATCGGTTCTGAAATCGGCTGGTTGTGTGTGGGATCCGAAACCCCAGTAATCAATCCGGGGACCTTTGAAAAGTCGACTCATGAAATGCGGATAAATGTTTAACATTTTCAGTTTTCTCGAAGTGTTTCAAAACCTTTTTATTTGAAAAGATACTTTTTATTTAATCAAAATATATCCCACTCTATGAATTGTCATCAATCTTAAAAAACTTCATGACCAGAGCAGTGATGTTAAAAAGATCGTTCGATAGGACCCTGCATAAGCTGGGTTCCGATTCGGATTTGCACCGATCCGGATTCGCACCGATCCGGATCTAATCGGGATCCAAAATTTTGATTTCAATTCCGAACCGATCCAATCCGATCCGAAAAGCCGTTGAACCGACCCTAAACTAGAACCATAATATCTTGGCCCGACCCACCCCCTAGCAGATACTCAATCAAAGAGGCAAGATACTTTTTTGTACTTGAAGATAAATTTAAAGAAACCCTTTAAGAACCTAAATCATAATTTCAAAATGGATTTGTTGCATTTGCAAACAAAGATAAAACAAACCTTTGTGTCCAATTCTTTTCAGATTGATAGAAATCTAGCCTAGAAATCCAACCTAGAAATCTTGTAGATTCGTGATTATCTGCGAGTACAGTACATCGATTACCTTGCTCCTTGTAAAAGTCAAAGAAATGCTTTCGAAATCAATCCGCAAGATTAGACACTTTTTATCATTTCCATTTCAAAATGTTAATCGATGGGTTAATTTCAAACAACAATCATCAAGTAACATCAAAGCAGCTTCGAACATGCTCATTTTTGATGATAGAACGCCTCAGATTGCTCTTAACAATGTGTTTCATAAATTTCAAGATTGTGGATGCACCAGTCATCTGTTAATTCGGGATGATTTAAGGAGCCGATTTATCAAGCAATTACCCATACTTTTCCCGAGCTCTGTTGGAGGGAATTTGGGCATGGTTGGCAAATGCCAAGGCAACCAAGCATTTATTTTCAGTCTTCTCAAATGAGTCCTTCTTAACAAAACTATGTGCTACTATCCATGTTTTGGTACGATGTTCAAGGTGCAATGTCAAAGATAGAACGAGTAGCGGTTTGGCGTTGTAGGAAGTGAAGGTATGCACATTTCATTGAGAGGAAGAGCGAGGCCAGAAAAAGAGGGTCCACTTTAATTTGACATTTTCCGGACTAGGGTGGAAATAAAGGCCAAGTGGAAAGAAAAGTTCAATTTTTCAAATTAACACTTGCCATTTGCGTTTGAGACCTACGACATAAAAAAAGTTTGTAAGTGTAAGGACACGCAACGTTGTAAATACATTGAATACAGTGATGAAAGAATTGTACAATTTAGACCATACATATATTATAGATGAATCATGAGCCATCAATCGAAATATTCTTATTTCTCACTGATTTGGCTCTCTAAAGTGTACATGGTTGTCTCAAATAGAAGTCCCATTCTATGCAAAGAATCAACCACTCTTAAAGAAATTTGCTTAAGTGTACTTACGACGTACAATAATGAGTCTAGGGACGGGCAAATAGTGTATAAAGATTTTTTGTAACATAAACCCATTTTTCTGCACTTTTGCACTTTTCACCTTTATTTGCACTTTTTATTTACGTTTTTGGCCAAAATTGACAAATTGTTAAGAAATTGTAGTGGCTTTTGAAAGAATTTTTAGTTTCAAGATCAAATTTTGAACTAGTCGAAAAAGCTTGCATTTGCAATCAACTATTCTAAGCACCTTGAAGAAATATGTGCATTTCAGACGCAAACCTCACACTTTATTCACCATCTTGGCTTTAACTATAACATCTTGTTTACTAAACTAAAAATTAGACAAAAGAATCTCATTGCATGCAACCAACAAATAGCAAACCTAAAGAAACTCATGTTATGGTAATGGAAGGATCTACAAACAATATAGATTGCAGAATTAGGTTTGCTGCCTACAAAGATCGCTATTTCTAAAAAAGGCCGTTATAAACTTAAAATCATCAATCTAAGGTTAGATCAATGAAGCAGTACACATTGTTTAATTGACTTGGAAATATTACTTATAAGTTCCAAAACTATTTGAGAACAGTTTTGATGTGATGAGACAATGAATGCCACATTTGAGATTGAGTTCTGATAATTAGACCATGGGCCAAATATTGAAGTAATGTCTCTAAAAACATGCTTAAAACACATTTATGACTATTTTCTTTGATGCAATTGTTAGGCACACGTGGGTATTTTTCTGTTCAATTTTCAATGTCTATTTTTGAACTACTTGAAGGACGAAAACGGAGTGATGTAAAGCCATATAAAACAATTGATAAATAAATTTTGACAACATTTTAGGTACATACATCCACAAGAGCACCTTAGGAATGAAAAATTCAGAAGATTGTTGACTAGAGTATTTTTCATGACTTTACATCCTTTTTGCTAGTGACCTAATTAATAGAACTCTATTACTTGTGCAGCATTGTCTCTTCACCTCAAACTAGTCTCAAATGTTTTTAGAACTTGTAAATGACTTCTCCTGCTCAATTAGGAGCCGTGGGTACTCCATGAATGACGTTTGAAGTCCAAATGCAAGTTATTTGCTCTTTTTGACAATTATTTGCTCTTTTTGACAATTATTTGCTCTTTTTTTCGACATTTATTTGCTCTTTTTTGACATTTATTTGCACTTTCAACATTTTTCTGCACTTTGTTTTGCACTTTTGGGCACCTTTTTTTGCAACTTTTGGTAACTAAAAGGGTAAGATTATTTGCACTTTCTGCCCGTCCCTAATAATGACACATTACGATATTACTTTGACCATTGTGTTTTTCATGTTCGTTGGACCACTAATAACTATTTTTCACTCATATTATCATAACTTGTCTTTGACTAAAGGCTGAAGGGATCCTACCTCATGACAATCCCGTAAGTAATGGCGGTATTGCGCAAAATGATAAACATATTAAAAAGCCAAAAGTTAAAAAAATGACTTTGAATGCACCTCAAAGAATGTGCTACAAATTTTCTTGCTACTAAATCAAGCCAAATTCCTCCACCTAAAAGCAGACCAGTCAAAATGATATAAAATGCCAATCTTGTCATTATTTGCGCGCACGTCATCAATATTTTTGTTTCAAAACTTTCCAACAGTTCCTAAAACTCATGCAGAGAGAGACCGATTGTCCCAACAACCGAAGGATTGATGCTCTTGGCACTGCATTTGAGAGCCAGTGATTTACTTCTTTGAAGAAATGTAGTTGTTACCGTTGTTATCGCGGATCCCATCCGCTGATGTCACATCACTGATAAGCCCATTAAGAGTAGCTGGGGCAATATACGTACACTGGGTATGCATGCACAATGCACTGCCCAACTCTCTTGCCCTCCGACAAGTTCATTTCCAAAATCTTGGCCATAAAAGTCAAAGAAGAAAGAGAAGGACGAGGAGGGAAAGAGGGTCATTTCATCTCCCTAGGCCAGTTTTCAAGCCTTCGGACCCGAATCGCCTGGGATGTGAGGATTGACTAATGCGTTAATCTGAACTGATACTGTTAGATTGGAATTCCAGTCATAACATCGGGGAGTGGAAATATGTATATATTCGATAGAGTTGTCTACTCAAGTGGCTCGCTCTTGTCATGAATCAGAGCCAGGATATGCACATGGTCCATTTCTAGTTTCGAGGACCTCCGAAAATATTGTTACAACTATGCCGAAACACTGCTCAAAATATTCTACCTGACAACCTCCTTTCAGTTGAAGGTCAAAATGAAAAACTCAATATGATGCCATTGATGCAATTGTTTGAATGTAAAATTAACCATCGACTTCAAAATCATTTCATTTTGGTTTTCTTTTCTTTACAGTGTGTTGCATTCTTGAGAATGGAGCGGATGCGAGCAAGAATTTTGGGATGTAGTTGTTATTCCGCTGGTTCCTGGCTTCATTCTGGTTTGATGGAGACCATTGAGGACTTTCGGGACTGCATCCACTCACCAAAGGGACTCTTCAAGAGCTGTTTGGGTTGGAGGGATCCCTCCTGCACCTGGCTTTTCCCATTGAAAGCTTCTCAAGCGCGTTGAAATCGATCCACTCTGAAGAGAACAAATCCATTGTTGATGAACAACTCTTCAAAATAGACCCATCTGGGGACAGGAACGTGGGGAGGGTGGAGTAATTTACATGGATATTGTACGGATTTTGTTCAATCAATATGCACTAAAGTCAGCGATAACGACTCTATCCATCCATCTATCCATTGAGTGAAAGAACAAGGAGGCTTCAAAGAACCCACCTTCACATCGATGTACGTGTAGTTTGGTGCATTTTCTAGTCAAGAACCAGAATGTTCCCAACTACTACGCGTATATACTGACTAAGCGACCTTATGGAGCCATCAGAGCATTGGCTCTTTCATTAGCTTCATGATCGTGATGTGGCTAGATAAAGGTGATTCCAATGGCGTTGGGATTATTTTCGAGAGAAAGAGGCCGTCAGGAATTTCGATACCCTTTTGATCAAGTCGCACTTGAATGAGCTAGGGTTGGTTGGTTGATTGGTTGGTTGGTCGGTGGTGGTCGCTGACATTCCTGAGGTAAATCTAGCTGCTTGCGCGATCGGATGAGTCAGCAAGTTGCATCAACACTGAACAACAGACCAGCAAATCATCCCACTATACACCTTGGAATAGCCTGAATGACCCTTTAAATCCTTCCCTTATAAGTTGCGCCTGGGTTTGTTTCCATAGAGTTTCATGGACTATCCATGCTTGGAAGAGCTTTGGACATTGATGATGGTGGTGGTGATAATGATGAGATTGAAGATTTTCAATCCTTGTGACCTGGCATTTGCAATTATTTTTGGTCTGAGGGTGTGACACGTTTTCTTTCCAAAAGGACCAGAGGACAAAGACTCGACAACAATAGAGCCCCATGCATAAACCAGCGCTCTCAATCATAAAATCCATAGAGATCCTGTCTTCACACGGTGCAGGCCAAGTTTTAGGAGGAAATAAAGTCGCGCCTTCAATGCCTTGCACCCCATTTTTTATCTCTTCAATGAATGTCCATGACCTGTTGTTATTAAAGAGTAAAATGATTGAAGTGAACATTTTCGTAGCTCGTATGATGAGTTCACTCCAAGCCACTCTGCTCTCCCCATCGTTCTACCTGACGATCAGATGACTCAACATCAGTCTGAAACAAAGTCTCAAAACGAGCCAAGAGAAAAAAGATCCCAAAATGACCATATATTCTGGGTTTAACTGTCTCAAACCATTAGAATTATCCTCCTTGGACGCCATGAGACTCTCGGTGGTGCAACACTGAAGGCACCTAATGACAGGGTTCAACTTGCACAGACTTTTCCACGGCTTCACACACACATGTATGAACGAGAGCAGGCACAGTCCGTCCCAAAAATGAGAGGCTCTTGCTTGCAAGACGTAAACGAATGAGCCTAGTAGGTTAGCAGAAGAATTTTGAAATAGTATATGTACGCACTGTCTTCTCGAGTCAAAGGGGTGGGTTTTACTTCTTACGAGCATTCTGTTCTTCAAATGGGGGTAGAACTTTTTCGAGCTCATATTCGAGTCACTGACAGATAGATCCTCACGGTTGTGCTCGCTAATGAAAGGGTATTCATTGGAGCCTCCGAGAAACGAAACTTTGAGGGCGCATTGAACTCTAGTTCTAGGGATGATCACCAGGGGCGCTTTTGGAGATGCGTGTTTCCTTTGCAAGGCGATCCCTCTTCTGAAGGGGGTTGCGCGTGGAAGAACGGATAATTTGCTCGTTGTTTCATGGAAAGTATAGTCCGTGAATAAATACCAGACCCATGATTATGCGCTGTCATATGAATCAGATCCACGTTTTTCCACTTCTCAACAGACTCTCGGACTGGAAAGAAAGGATTAATGGAATTGCACTCAAAACCCGCTAATAATCGGTCTAAATTTGGAAAAATCTTCCCACGGCTCAGAACTAACACGTACGTGAGGCAATGTATGTGTCTTTTCAGCCCAAAGGTCGGACTGGCAATGATCTTTGGCCAGCAATTATGTACTTGGCAGTTTCTGTCATTCTTTTTATTGGTTTGCACACATTGAGGACGAATGAGGGTAACCATTCCCGTGAATATGGATTTGCATGTTAAGACCGAAAACGAGATGATGCTTTTTTGCCCAATTGAGTCTTGACGACAATGATTAGTGGCCAAGTACCAGTGGTTCGTTGGTTGTTGTTTGAGATGAGATGGACAGTCCAACGTCTTTTCTCAAAGGCCAAAGCATGTTCATTGCTCAGTGATGATGATTATTCCGAAGACAGCCTAGAAATTAGGCGAACACAACACGTCGAACCAAAATGAACCGATTTCCAACAAATTCTTAGGAATGAATCATGGCCCCCAAATTTAGATGTGATTGGTGGTTGAGAAGGGGAAAAACGAGCCATTCCATCTGTCGAAAATTATGTAATGAGATTGTAATAGATCCTCTCAAAGATAAGTCGAAATCTAATTATAGTATTACATTCCCAATCCAGACTTGGGATTCAGTCCCAATTGCTTGCCTTTTGCCGCTAAGCTTCATTCGCCACAGAAACACACACGCCTTCTTACGTACGTAGATTGGAAGGAATTCAGAGCAAATTCTTCTCCACATGGCCATATGTGGGATGATGACGACGACGACGACGACTAGAAGGCATAGTTAAGGGGAAACTCGGGCTTAACAAGTTTCCGCCTGTCAAAACGTCTCAGGACATATCATGTATGAAATGCAGATAAGGATCAATAGATATCATTTCACTCGCCTAGCCAATATCTTTGCTGAGTAACGAAGCCCTCATCCACCATGAACGAACAGGAGACGACGAGTGGGTGCCCTACATATTTTCTTGATTTCTTTGACCAGCTAACCTCTCCAATTGGTTTGGCTGAAGGCAAACTTGGGAGGGTTCCACCTTGCCACAAGTTAATCAAGAGGTCGACTTTGGTACTCAGTCATTCAATCTGTTGTGCTTTAGTCTTATTGAAGAATATATTTGACCCTGAATTCTTAAGAATATATCCTTCACGAGCTGTATTTCCATGGACCCGATGATGTTCCAAATATCAAAGTATTTCAAATACCTTAGAAGAAATCAATTTTGCTAGGTTAGTGTTATTTCACATCAGTTACCAACAGATCAAAGCTGGGTTAATTTTTAAGGTGATGTTTGATGCGTTTTCTGGCTCAAGGCATTATCAAAAAAGATGCTCTTGGCGCAAATTCGGTCCCATTAATAAATCCAGCACGCTCCTTCCACTCAAAGGTTTGTGGAATTTCTTTCAGAACTCACTTCTTAACCAGCACGTAACTTTTCTTGTATCTGCTCTATAAAGTTTAAGTGCCGATTTAAAATCATTCAATGGCCAACTCTGATTTTTACGTCCATCCATTCAGTGAACGCGACGTGAAACATGGTCAAATGGGCCTGACTCAGAATCCCAGTTCTGAATTTCTGAAGTCAGCTCAATAAGTAACTTTGATGATACTTGAACATAGCCAGCCCAGGTAAACTCCAACCACGTCGTGAATGTGGCATTTGAAGGGACTCTCCTTATCTATCTTGTTATCTAGTTTAGGCAATGGGGAGGAATTTTAGGGAAAACCAGATCACACCTATGAAATTACGGTACACACCGCAAAGAAGAGCCTGTAAACGGAATAGTGGTTAACTAATATCTTGATTGCGGCATTAAAAAACGGGACGCCAAAAATTTGTGTCTGCTTATAGAACTATTTTTAAGTGGTTTTGATACTGTAACAAGAAGTTTGAGGTTTCAAATTTCACAGTGCGACAGAGGGAGGTGTTATCTCGGAACAAGACTATTCAGTTCGAATACCCTGATAGCTGGTCAGGCCTCAATGAGCAACGCCCAGTGATAAATATTCTTCTCATTGACTCACTCGAAATTGGTTCGGCTTGTGTATGAGCTCGTCCGTGTGAGATGAACGAGAAAGTGAGGAAATTCTTGAGATGATGTAGGCGATGAGACTCGAGCAAGTTGATTATCTATCCGTACAGATCAGCCCTTTTTTCCCAACGCCTCAATTCCTCATCTATCTTGTGGCCATGGACCACCAAATGACCGTTTCGATGAACCAGCAGTTGGATAACTTTGGTTTCAACCAAGAATATTCGCAGCAAATGTGATGATTGCATTCATCTCGTTTTTCGGTGTCTAAAGATATTGTAGATCAGCCATTTTTTTGGAATGCAGTGGAGATTTGACCGTTTAGATATCTTTCAAAAAAGGTCGAACTCAATTTGTCTGGAGGTCAGATTTGGAAGTCAGTCGTCGTTTTAGGAGATAGGTATTTGAAAATCAATGAAGATGTGAAGAGTGCGCGAGAAAGAGATGAAGACTCTCCACTACAGTTTGAAGTAGACCGTCATCTTGTTGAGACGTTAAAAGCACCCGTGGTCATATTCTGTCTATTGTCGTAATCGTCTCTCCCACTCAACAGACACTTCAAAGATTCGAATGATGTTGCTCATGGGCCAGACCTCATCTTCCATCCACCCCCTTTCTCGCTTTGCTATTGGTCTCAAAGACAGAGATCCTCCCTGCTCATTACACAGTGTAGCTGTTGTGTTGGCCAGTGAATTGGTGGCACAAAAGCTGAATTCAAAGGGGCTTTTTAACCCGTCCAGGTTCGACCGGAGAGGGGCTGAAAAGTGGACTCATCATCATGTTTTAAAGAAGAATATCTGGAGAATAAAGATGGCATCTTTTGAAATCATTTCCCAATGGTCAGAGAGAGAAGATGGTTGAAACGCCAGACAAGAAGTCAAAGAGCGGAGGAGAGCGAAGAACATCCGTGCGTCTTCTTTATGAATGGGGATCTGGATGAGCGGTCAAACACAAAGACCGACTGATGAACTTCTTAACAAGAAGCACCACTAAGAACCTCACATCTCATCATATCAGACGTCTAATTCACTCCAGCTGAATTTAGCATTTCATTTTATTCACCACTTGTCAGTTCTAGCTTGAGAGATGGATGAATTTGTTTGAAAATGGCAATGATAGTTGACTCGGGCGAGGTTCTCTCTTATTTAGACTTCTAAGGGCAACCATGGCTTCAAGGGTAGACACAATTTGAGGTAAGTAGCTGTTTTAGGCCCATCTTTCTCACTCACTGAATATCTTGAAAATCTAGACCCTGTTTTAAGGTGTGAATTAACTAAACCCTTCTTGGAAAGATCTCTTTAGACGGTCTAATTGGCTTGCAAAAGAAAAAGAAAGATCTGCGTTTTTGCTCAGAACTCGCATCCTCTCAACTATAAGATCAACAAGAAACAAAAAGTGCTCATGTTGCTCACAATTTTCTCAAACTTCACAAATAATATGTCTATTTGGTTTTTGAGTGTTGTAAGGCTTTTGTGGGCCAGGTAGCATCAAGGTTCCTACGTACCGTACGTATATCCATCTCTACTTTGGCACGCATCGGTTTCGCTCCTATTATTGCTCTTGAATGCGTGCTGTTTCAGATTTTGACCTCTGATTCCAAACGTGCTTGCCTCGATCTTTGCCTCTCAGACGTGGTTGTGTTAGTGGAGCTCATCATTATCATGCTATTTTCAACTTTTTCCCACAACCTGAAACCAGTCCCGACCAGATTAATTGCTCCTGGTAATTTGACAGCATCTCAATGAAAAATAACAAAACAGCCTTCTGCATCAAAATTCTATAATGACTGTGTTACGACTACTGCAACTTATATTAAACTTTAGCTGAAGGATTCTATTTATTGGTTGAGTGTCTGGTCGGGTCCTTGTCTGATGCGAAACGAACCCTCTGGTGCTAGATATGAACCCACATTCATGAAAGATGGCATGGAACTTGCCACACATTCTTCTTTAAGATCTGAAAGAGTTGATCTTTTCCCTACATATTTTTAATGGGAAGCAGTTTTTCAATGGATTTTTAAATTCTTGGCCTTTCGCCAATTTACTCATATGTGGATACGGTTTTCTGGGCACTTTACATAATTGCCGGTCTTTATAATTTAATTTCACATTCGCGGACAGAATTTGCTTTGAATCCAAAAGTATGACCACAAGTTAAAACTAACGACTGTGCTTTGACTGATTGTTTAAGGTATGTCGAATCATTGCAAAGGACAATGACCAACTTTCAGGGTTGCCAAAACGCCCCAGTCATGATCCGTGCTCTCATTTTTTTGTTCCCACACTCTTCAGTCTTGAGAAACAATTCAAAGCGAGCAAGTTCAAAATGAATGGCTTCTTGAGACGAAAATTGGTTGCATTTGGGATGCTGAAGCTTGCTTGGTTGACTCATTTTCAAGTAACAATACCCTGAGATAGTATGATGGGAGTGTTACGAGTACTCAAGCTTTAAGCAACGCCATGTACCTCAAGTGGATCGAGGGAGGAGCTAGGCCTTGAAAATTGAAGTTGCCAAGCTGTTTCGATCAGACTAATTGTGGCATGATGAGGTTTTCAGACAGCTCTCCAAGCATCTAGTTGCACACTCGAGATATACCGCACTCAAATCGGCACGACCTTATTCTTCTTTGATTCACATTCGCCGGTCGGACCAAATATGGCTTCCAGCCCTGAAAAATGAATTAGCATCAGTTCTTGGAAATTATTGCGATCTCATGCCAAGAGAGCTTTGCCGTCCCTCGTATAATCATTGCTCGAGACCATTTGTAAATGCTGATTGACCATCTCGAATTTGAAGGTGTGGCATGGGTTTGCTATCCCAACCTAAATGAATTGACTTAGAGCCCTCTTCTCATAACCATTGCCCAAAGGGGTTGGAAAAGCCAAGTGGGTTAAGATTGCCGCAAATGAATAACACTGTAAAGTTGTTAAATGATCTGACATTGACCTTCTCTGATCTTTTACCAAACAAATGAACATTCAAGGAAACCTCGTTCGCGTTTTGGGTGGTCCATTTCACCATCCTTGTGAATGCGTGTGTGGATAGATGCACACAAGTTCTTGTACGTACGCACTAGTCTCTCATCTCGGGTGAGGAATAAACTGTATGTGTGGGCAATGGCGATCTTCTGACCAGAAATCTCATGAGAAAAGGTCATCTTCCAAGGAAGATCTAGCACTCATTCACATGTGTTCATGCGAGATAATCAACCTTGAACCATAGATGTACGCAATGGACAGCCACAGTTCAGGTCCATGTTTATATATCGTGGGATATCATGTTGATGAATTACAGGAGAGAATCTTGAGTGCTCTGCTATTGAAGGTTGATGATCCAAGATTAAAGGGACGATGTCGGCCCAAAACAGACCTCTTCTCGAGGTTGTGAATGTTTGGTAGACAGAATTATTTGGCAAGTTTCAGTCCGCCACAAAGAATCGGGAATGCAGTCATTAAATACCAATGAATTCAAATGAGCTGATTACACCCGTAAGTGTCTGGAGGTGGAACGGTTCGGAGGTTGAAGAAAACCGCAATGACTCTATTGACCACAGTGCCTTAAAGGCTCCATTTTGGTGAAACGTGCCCATAAGACAAACCCAATTTCCAATCAGAGAGGCAGCAAGTCTATATTTCCGGCAAAATATGCAGTCATGCTGTTGATGAGTGGCGCACACTGTGAGTAACCTGTAATCAAGCCTCGTTTACGTGGGCGAGATAATATCACATGGACACATTTCAGGGCGGACTCACGTTGTGGAAAAGGCTGCCAAAAATAACCTATTCATGAACTACATTGTCGTCCAACTCACTGTCCATGCACCACTATCATCGCTATTATTATCATCATCATCATCATCACTCTCGTCGTGGAGATGATGAACATTATTGAGCAAAAAAGGTCGTGTCAAGAGCCTCGTCATGTACCTTGCAATTTGGCCTCGTTGTATTCCAAGTGGTATCAGTTGCGAACACTTGCTTTGAATAGAGTTGATGGTGATTGTTGGGAACGAGGGTTGAAAATTAAAGGAGAATCACTTTGATTTTTCAAGGCCGCTCGGGATGGTTAAACCAATTTATATTCGACACCCTACCAACTAAGCAGTCTAAGCTGTTGTATTAAATCCTTTTCGGTGCGTGGATAACAGGGATGTTCCTTGTCGAACACCACGATGTAATTTGTTCGTTTCGATTCACGCACCAATCGAAGAGAATGGACGGACGGGGGGTTCGCTTTTCTTCATTCCCAAGATTCCTTGGCCTCGATCCATCTTCACTCAATTTCATTTCAGGTCATTTAATTTTACCCTTGCAATAAATCTTGAGTCTTACAAGCTCACTCAAGTCTGTCCGAGTACACGTACTGTAGTGAGCGTCTTAGTGTGTAGCATTTTTACCAGTCACAACGATTACGGTCCCAGAGAGCTTCTTAAGAGACCATTTCCTTTGGGGATTGAGTCGAACATCCATCCAAGACAGTAAAGATGATGGTGGCGAGCAGTATATCACATTCCTCAACCATGTCTCAGAATCGAGCTCGTTTCATTGACCATCGTTTCATCCATCCGAACACGCTTCTGGGTATATGGCAAGATTCCTAACTCAATTGGCCGATGGTATCCATGTCGTTCCATACCTCTCGTGTTGTTGGCTCCTTGGATCTCGCTTGCATCGCATGATACTGCCTAATGATTAACCAAGCGGGGATCTTAGTTTTGGATGGATATTGACTTTTTCATCTCCCTATTCGGATTGAGACAAAGACGGTTCGGAACGTTTCTCCAGGGACTTCAGTCATATATTACCATTATGAGGGCCATCATTTTCAATATGAGGTTTTCATCGCAATTTGTCCGGATCCCGTGCAAAGTAGATTTTCGCCGCATTCCAAACCGAGACAAAAGGTGCAGGCCAATTAATCCCTATCTCCCTTCTGGCTATCGCTTTCTTAAAGAGTGGCAACACTTAAAATTGCAAGGAAGAGGGACTGATTTCCTTGGGGAGGCAAATTGAATATGGGAAGTTTTGTACGAGGGGCTTGTCATTTAGCAGTAACTTCCTCCATAGTGTTATTGCAATCGCACGAAATTGAGCCAAATGAATCAATCACTAAAAAGAGAGATGAAACTTTTTTAGAGAGACTTGTCAAATTCATTTTTGTCAATTGGGATGAAACATAATTTTGCATAACAGTTAACATCCACTGTGGAACAAATCTGAAAATGTAGTTTGTTTATCATCACCTGAAGAAATGTAGTTTTTACTTTTGAACGTGCATTGAAAGGTCAGAAAATATTTTGAATGCATCGTATAGGCTTTTGAAATATCGTATAGGAGCTCAAACTATTGGCAAAGATTTGTTGACAAGCCACTCGTATCTTGGGAATAGGAATAAGTTTAGACCTTGGCCTAAGGGAAGAATCATAAAATGGAAAAATAAAAGATCATGCGATGAATTTTTAACGAACCCGTCGATGAGACAGTCTGAATTTTGCATATTTGACTTAGAGGCCCAATTATGGCTAAATTTCGGACAGAGAATGCAAAAAATATTGACGTCTAAAATATGCTTCACTGATAAGGACTTCATCTTCATTCTGAGAACGTCGATCGGAAAACGAAACGATCAAACAGGTCGACGAACAACTCTCCGAGTCCTTTGGATAAAGGTGAGAGAGACCCTTTAGATCGACTCCATGTTCTCCAAGAGGAAAAAAAGATGGGCTCCAATTTGATCTAGAAATGTCATTCGCTCCCTTTGATTTGGTCCAAGTGCTGAGAATGGTTGAAACGGATCGGTTTGATGGTGGTGGTGTTGGGTATGTGAAGCGAAATTGCCCTTTGGGCAGGAATGCATCAAACCTCCGATTGGACTCGATCAAAGCAGAAACTCCAGCCCGACTAATGGCCTTTTCAAATGAAGGAATTTTGCAAAAGCATTCCGCTTCCAAACTCAGTTTATTAATGTTGCAAGAGATTTGTGAAGCCTCAATTTTAAACTCACATCAATCTTCCTTATTTAGACGATTGGCGGTCTCGAAGACAGAGCTCAAAAAATGCATATCAAACAGGAGGTTTTGCTACAATCGTGATTAAAAATCTGCTATTCAACTTGCCATTTTTGGCCAAGACCAAGATTAATAACACGGAAGAAACCTTGAGCGAACCTCATTTGCTTAAACAACAGACATTGCGCAAGGTTTAGTGACCACATAGACATTCTTCCGACAATTTTCCATGTGATTGCTTCTTAAAGACAACAGTATTTAAAAAAACAGTGCTTTAGAGAGTTCAATGTAGATTCACATTTTGAAAATATGATGATCATTTCTGACCTAGCATTGCATTCTAACCGGAGAAAGTTACCGGGAGAGAATGCGAGCGCAAGCTTCTCGTTTGATTCCATCGAATTCCAGGCAAACCGAAGCGAAAGCATTTATTCTGATTTCGTCAAGTGTTCTCACCATCATGACAGACTTTTCGGAGATGCCCTACACACCTCTCTGATAAGGAAAAATTCCAGTTTAATTGCTCCCAAAACCTTTATTGTTCCAGCTCGGTTACCAAATTCCTTCTGATTCCGAGATCGTCGGATAAAACTTTTGTCAGTTTGTTGCCTTGACAAAACCGACTTTTTGCTTGTTGATGACGAAGTTCATTGGATGTGGATTAAACACTGTCGCTCCATGAAACTCATAACTCGGATCAATCAAAGCTTGAGCTTGATGAATGATGAGAAGCACATTCAAGATCGTTTGTTTGCTAACTCAATCGTGAGCCATGAACGGACAACTTGAACAAAAAAAGCAACCAACCACTAGTAAAATAATGTCCGTATTGGCTTTAAAAAGTTTCTGTCGATTTAAAACCGAAACATAGGGACCTTCAGTAACTGATATGAATAAGTCAAGGAGATTCAACTTTCGAATGGAGGCCTATCGTGTAGCGAAAGTGTGCTCAGATAAGTACCAGTGCCTCGTTGTCGTATCAGAGATCTTGTTCCAGCTGATGTCGACATTCTCCGTTAATGATCAGTCAACGTTTTTTCGCATGCTCCGAATATCACGGAGAGATATGTCTATAGGACGTAATAGCTTGCCCTTGACGAGTCACTCATCAACAACTTGATCATGAAGATAAATGTCGTGCCATTGGCAATTTATACAAGACAGTCCAATTCACTCTACGAGATCAATGCTCAATGCCAAAGGAGGAGGAGGCTCTTAACTTAGGCCAAGTCTCCAAAAAAGGTGGCATTTGTAGGTATCTTTGGAGACTCGTATCCAACACATTTCGTTTCGATTAGGAAGTCTGGATTGGTGGTTTCCAGTTCTATTGAGAGCGCTTAGCTCACAAATCCAATGGGACTGTCACCTCAGTCCTAATCAAAGGGAGCGGATCGAAAACGGGATCAAAAAAGCGGATCCTTCCTCATTCCGGTTCTAAATTCTAAAGCCGAGAGCTGTCACAACCAATCAAGTTGGGAGAGCTCTTGAGAGGCGAATTACTGACTTGGACTTGTTATGGTGCTCCAACCATTTGATAACCCAACACTCAAACCGATAAATTTTACTATTTATTTATTACAAGAGCCACACGTTGTTCAAAATATATTTAGAGCAGATGTTTTTGTGAATAAATTATTATCTAAGACACATTTGTTAGTAAACAGAAGTTGTGATACGACCACTAAAAAAGAACGTTTATGTGCGAAAGAGTGCCTTAATTTATGGGAATGTCATTCTTTCTACTAGGTTGACATTCAACATCCATATATCTCGACGAGAAAAAGTAGTAAACCCAGATCTGAAGTATAATTGAGACAAAAAATATTTCTCAAAAACTTTATGACGTTGCTGGCTGCTGAAGCAGTTTATGCAGATGAAAATGGATAGACGGGTGTACTTGTGTTCAGCGTTAGGACATCCATCATATCCTGTGTCCCTTGTGCCCCTGTTAGAATGGGGCACAAAAGGTGAAATGTTGACACTGCGAAGATAAAGTCGGTAACTGAGGAGGAGAAGAATTAAGGCGGCTCCCCTCTCAGAGGATAAAGACATGCCGCTTTTAGGATCGAGCCAACAAAATCTTCGTCCTTAAAGGTATTTCCTCCCACAAACGAGCCGGGGAACAGTGCAATGGCTGCGATATGAGTGCTTCGTGAGCAAATTGTCGGCTTGTCACCGAAAAAATGTCAACCTTCTCGGAAATTGGTTTGTCGAGCACGGTTCCCCTTTTTCGGATATGACACACTATGACTAACTGCAGAGCAGATGACACCAAACCAGAGAACAATATGGAGATGGGCGGCTTTTTTATGTCTATATCTTTCCTTCTTCGTTTTTCCCCGGTTTCCTGTTAGCGAAGGGTTAATGCAATATAAACAAGGGAGCCACATTAATTGGCGCCTTCAAGCCTATTTGCTGCCGATCCAATTAGAGTAGTCATTCCCCTAATGTTACGGCTTCATGCTTGGATTATGTTTATTCCTCAATTGGGTCATGCATGCCTAAGCTCAAAACCTTCAAGCATGGAAGGAGAACAAGGTGACATGAAGACTCAAAGAATTACGAGGAGGAGAGGCAAAAGAACGAATCTCGAATTCCAGCTCATGAGCATGAATTTGGTAACCATGTCATTAAGTCGAGTTTTTCCCTTTGATATAGATCTTGCAAAAATTCCTCGCCGAGCAGAAAGATTCAAGAGGGCATTTTTCATATTCTTTTTATCTCGTCGTTAGGAAATGGTTCTGAGTGTGCGGAGAGCAATTATATTTTGTGTCTCGGATTTTCAAGCCCGACAAGGTCTCCTTCGAACTGGACTCGCGCAGGGTGCCATACTGAGTCCCTCAATCGACTCAACTGTCGGTCGGTCGGTGTGTATCAACTCATCAAAAGCTGTCGTGTTTGCATACGATTTGCATAATTTCTCCTTGGTTTCGACGTTTCTCCATCCAAGACAGTTTAAACACGATCTTGGTTGGTGATTCTTTCAATCATTGGCTTCAAAGCCGAATATCAGTGATTTCAGTTTCTATCAATCATGGTGAAGATGAAAGACGATTGAGCCATAGCGGTTAGTCAGTTAAGGCATTAAGATTGCTCGGTAATGGTCAAATCGTGGAATCCAGAAATGACTCGACACTTCCTGTGTGTCTCCTGACGCATTCTTCAAAGGCAAAAGTCCTTCATTCATCAATGAGAGGGGTCGAGGGGTTTTCATGCCAAAGTATTTCATTGAGGCACACCTTTGAAAATCCCATTAGATGGCCTTCTTTGGCCGCAATTCCATATGTTCTCGCTCGTTTTGACAACAACTAATTCATTTCATATATTTTCGCCTCCCTCCAATCCCGACTCATGTTCATTTAAAGAGCCAAGCCACTAATTTTTCATTGAGAGGTTGAACAATGGAGCGAATTTTCACGGCTATTTCATGAGGTGTTGCCCATTGATCTCTTCCAATCTGAACATAAAGAGGCTTGAGAATTGCTTTTTCGTTCGACTCGCCTTTGTTGCCTTCAATGCGGACAAAGTGAATGCATATCCAAAACCAGCACTCGCAACTGGCAATCCACTCAATTTGCCTTGAGATAAACGACAACATGAAAAATATTCTCACCCAAGTGTTTCTTTCTTTCTTTCTCTCGGTAGGCGGAAGACAAAGAACGCTTTTTCCAGCTTTGTCGGAAAGTGGTCCTCTACCACGCTACAATACACTACATACATACAAGCCCCACATATGCCACAATCAAGAACAATCCAAATGGTTTCAATGCCATTCCCTTTCTCGTCCAGAAGATTGCTAGCTTGTAATACATTTTAATGTTCTCGTGAATGGCACAGACTAGAAAAAAAACGAAACCAACTCGATTGTTGCGTTCACGGTTCAAACAGACTCGATCCAATCTTTGGCATGCATGTTATTGCTTCATACGTACGTCCACATCCCAGGTTCAAACCAAGGCAAATGAAGAAGGAGAACCATTCTCTTCTCGACGATCGTGACCAATTCCAGCCTCACCAATGAAGACGGAGTGGAGCGGAATATACGACCCATTATCAAATAATTCACCAAACCAGTAGATCCACCACAATGGACCAGAGCTCACGGAGACGATTGGGGGAGATCAATTTGGTTAGCACATATGTTCAAAATTCCACGGAGATCGGGGTTTCCAGATAGGAAGAGTTGTATGTCCGTAAAAATAGTATGCATCCTCTAATTTACCAGCTTGATCCTTCTTGTGTTTTGTCTTTATCGTTGTTTGGAGGCCAAGATACTCTGTCTACACAGTGCTCTCAGTCAATATTGGAGACGTTGGGTTTTGGAGGAGGGCAAATGGCCCTCGAGGCTTGCCGGAAAATTCATCATCGTCAACAAAATGCCAATCAAAGTCATGTCAGAAGGCTGTCATTATGCTAAACCTGGGTGACTTACCCGAACGATTTTTCGATGCTTTTGACGGAATGTGAAGTTTTCAAATTATATCTCCCAGCTCGCTGGATCAACAAGCCTCATTTACTGGAAAACCCAAAATGCTTCCCGTCAAAATAAAAATTGAGGACAATTGGTTGCAAGAAAATCCCTCTTTTGAAGTTGTTGGATCGCAAGCGAGCGAGTGTGAGTACACTGACCCCTCTTACATACGACACAGCTACCGTATCATAAAGTACTGAGATGTACACATTGTACACTCTTTCTCAAAGGAGAGAGCATCATCAATGCATCTCAAGCATGTGCATTTAACTGGTCACGCCGGGCAAAGAGAACTCTTTTCAATGTTGCAACTCGTCTCTGTTAATTTCTTTTGGGCTAAAGGGCTAAGCTTAATCGCTTGTCTGGCCATTGTCCGTCATTGCGAGCGATGAAATCCAGGGGATGAGTGCCACAAAAGAACGAAAGTGTTGATCTCAACCAGGTCCAAATGCTTTCTCCAGCTTCGAGTGTTTCTTTGCTTAAGGTTCTCGATTATTTGGACGAAAACTCGATGAGGAATATGAGTGTAACCCCAAGACATGATGACGTGTCTGTCACTTGAATAGAAACTCTCAGGTCCAAGGGTGTTATGTGTAGTCTCACAATATACGCTGTCACTTTGAAACCTTCGACTGGCTGCTCGTTCAATCTGAAGTTATGAGTTGGACATTGACTTGTTTACTTTTCATTGAAGTAGTAAACCAGGTCTCTTGAGGTGTCTCTGAAGTGTGTGTGTGTGTTTTCTCGAGGTCTCTCTCGAGCATTTTTTGAAGACGCTCAAACGTATGTCAGGCTTCGAATGGACAAGGTGTTAGTCTGGGATGTAATTAATAACGCCCTTCAGTCCCTTTTGGGAAATCCTCTCGGAGCTTTCAACCGAGGCACGTGATGTATGTGTAATATTTTTCACGTTCCACAAATGACGCGCCTTATCGTCACAAAAAAGCCCTCATGAACCCGGTGAGTCGAATTAAAATGCCGAGAATGAAGGCTTCTTTCCGCTTACGGAGAACGAATCCGACGATGGATAAGGGATTTGGCTTTTTGAACGCACTCGACGAGACAAGTTCGTTTAGCGGCATATGGAGGCTTCATAATGTAGGGTGGAGTTGGGCATTCCGAAGACGTTTGGAATATTAAGGAATTTTAAACATGGGTTGAGCGACGGGAAACCGTTGAATGTGAAGACTGGGATCGTTCGTATTTGTTCATCCGTCCACTCGTTGTTTCAGACACCACAAGTGCTTCTGTCTTCTACGTCTGTGGCTTTTTCATTGTTGATTTTGTCTGGGCCTGACTGGGCCTCAAGGGAATTTCGATTGTAGAGCAAACACTCTGAATTGTTCGGTGGGTCATTCTGCCCTAAATTTGTCGAGGCGTCTCGAGGGAAAATGCATGAGCTCACAAAAGCAGCGTGGCCTCAAATATGTCGCGATAGCACCACATAAATTCAAAGCGTTTATCTACATCTCGCCGCGAAGTAATGCACTCTACGTACTTGAGATAGACGAATAATGTAAAGAAGTTTCATCTGCAAGAGTGGGAGAGAGTGTTCATTCTAGAGAGGTGACAACTGTGGGTGCCTAATCGGATCATTCTGGTGCGAGATGTTTAAGTCTTAGGCCAAAGCATGAGGCCAAATCTGGATTTTATGAGCGTAACAGAAAAGGCACGAGCTAAAATGTGGTGCAATTGCATTTCTACAAACGCCTTTCTTTGCTATGACAGGTTTATTCTCAAGTAACGATGTTTTTTTGTGATTTACCAAATTTTTTGTAAGTGCAAGTTAGTTTATTTCTGGACTAACTAAAAAAAACTTTCCAAACTTGTATTACTATTTGACCAAAAACCATTGGAGTCTTCTTCCAATTCTTCTTTGCTAGAGTATTCAGAAAGAACTAAGATGTCTCATATTCAGTTTCTGAAATAGAGCAGAGGGCTTATGTACTCTTGAATACGGACCAAAAAGATTACTGAAGGTTAGTCACATCCATTTGATAGCGGATCAACTCCACATTTGTACCAGTCCAGAAATTCTCCCAAATTTCGACGAAATATCCCTGAGACGGCGTAAAATTTGTCTTAAATTTGAGGTTTTTATTTGACGTCAACTTTAGGTCATCCCACTCTCCATGACCTGAGCTCCTAAATTGCCATCCATCCATCGATCCATCTATTGGTCGGTGTAGGGCAATTTCTAATTTTACACACTAGGCATACTATGTGGTCGTCGGTCACCTGTCGGCCTTGCATACCCCTCATAGATCCTTGCTAGCCCCCTCCCTGCTTCTGGACTGTCAATAGCGGTTTCCCCTCTGACTCGATGGAGGCCTCTCTGCCAATGTAGCTGACAGATCATCATCATCATCATCATCATCGGCTATATGTACTAGGTCCGTAGGTTCTCTGGCACTTCTGTTGTTGTTGATGATGACGAGGACGAAAGATCGGCAAGCCCATGAAATGGGTCCGACACATTCAAGACAAAAGATACAAAGGCGCCCATTGTCTTTAAAAGGCATGTGTGTGTGTGAGTGTGGGGAGAGTGAGAAGGAATCATAATTGCTTTTCGCCGGCAGCGAAACTTTACATCCACATTTGTAGGCATTCTCCTCTCTCCTCTCCAGTTTCCATAAGCAGATACACACACACCAATATTCCGGGCACAATTGAGGACCCTCGAGTGGCGATGGCAATACCGTTCTTTTGAAGAGATGTCTAGGTCTGCTCAGTTTGAACCGATTAGTTTAATTTTGTACGCAGGTTCCGTTGATTTGCCACAGATCGACGGGTCCATTCTCCAGGGTGGCTGGAAGGAATTGGAGATCCTGCGATAAGGCCCAAACTCGGTTAGAGGAGTGATGATTGGCTTGTCCCACTCACTATGTAGGCCTGGATCATCTCTCCCTTTCATCTCTGAAAAGAAGTGTACTAATTTGGTGAAGCATAATTTTGCTACTTTTCAAAACAGCCCTAAACCTTATCGGATTATCTTCGTTTTGGTGATTGGGCTTTGGAGAGAGAGAAAGAAAGAGAAACATCCTTTTCTCTCCAAAGTAATCAACAATCGCCCTTAGTTTGCTTCTCTTGGAATTAATGAATTACTTTGACATGCGTCTGTCATCGACCCTTTAATAGGACTTGAACCTTTTTGTGTGTCGTCCGTAATCTCTGAGTTTTAACCAGTTCTTGACAAATTGAGTGGGGGAGGGTCAACACTCGCTTAACGATGTGTGGCAACCAAATTACCAACAACCCATTTGCCTCAAGAAAGCAATAGTGAAGGAGGGTTCGAGCACAAACACAGACTGGAATAACTTGCGAAAACCGGCTATCATTCTACACACACACATACGTATACTGCAGACTGTAGTAGGGTAAAACATTCCAGAAGAGCACCAGGCGGCATATTCGTTGTTGCCTGATTTAAAATGCAAATGAGCCTCTCTCACATTATCTTTTTCTCGCTCTCTCACCGTTTTCATCGGGCCCGACAGTCTTTTTGACTTTTAAAAGCTCTCCTCACACCTTGGTTATGTACCGCTCAGTGACCGAAAATAGAGTGTTGGCAAATGAGAAGGTTTTGGTTCGATAAAGAGTCAATATTGGAAGTGTTTGAGGTTAAAGTTGGAAACTAGGATAATCAAGAATGGTTATATTAAACGTATGTAAGATCAAAATGGAGCTTTTGCTATGACGACGACTCGCTCATTAAAGAGCTCTTGGTTAGTTTTAGCGCAGAATTCGTACCGACAAGAATGCCTGCAATCTTGACAGTCTGGGGTTGAATTTAAGACCTTGCGCAATTAAGATGTGAAACTTGTCTATCAAAGCCATTATTGGATAAGATTAGAGGGCAAACTTATTGGAGTCTCTCCTCAGGCAGTCCATCCATGTTGAACCCTCACAAATTTGCTCCATGGTTGGCACAACGACACTCGCGAGTGTCTCAAGATCAAAACAAAATGGCTTTCGGGTGGTTAATGGTTGTAAAATATGACCCAGCTCTCGAGCAGATGACAGAAATCTTCTCCAAGATGAATAGAGTTATCAAATGGCTGTTGGAGTGACCAGATTATCTCCCCTGATTCAACCGGTCACCCCACAACAAGTCAACCCGCCAAATGTTACCACAATCCTCCCAGGAGAAGAATCTTCTTTCCGTTATCTTCAGCCCGTGTCCTAAATCTTGAGTATCTCGAAATTGCTCTTCATTCTCTCGAATTTACTTTACTCCGTCATAGGGAACATTTTCCAATTAGCTCTTATGATTGAGAGCATCACGAAAATGAGGCAGAAGCACCTAGGAGGCCGAGCAAATTGCTCGTTGCTGCGCTGCTCTCAATGATTAATGAGAGAAAATCCGGAATATCCGGACACAAACAAGGTCCAACCCTCCTCAAGTGCTATGATTGAAAGTCATCTATCTCTTGCCAAATACCTTTATAGTATATGCCAAGTATTGGACGGAATGACTAGACTCGAGAAATGTCGGCGGAGTCGTGGTTGAATTCGTCCCGCAATTCTGGGAAGAAAAGTAAACCAGGGCAATAAGTGAAAATGTGGGGGTCGAAATCGAGATTTTCTGTGAACATGCAATATCATCACGCTCCCCTAGAAACTCCCAGAGCTTCATAATTTAGAGATCACCACTTTTGAACATCTTCACGATCAAGGTATAAAATGGTTCTCGTCTCAGACGGATTTGTTCCGAACCTTGATTGAAGTTGTAAAGAAGGCAGGCAGAAGTAGCAGTTTCAAAGGAGGAGAGTACGTACGGACACTGAGCATAAATCAGTCAGTCTGAGGCTCCCCCAAGTTTCGTGAATGCGCTTTTTTCCATCGAGATGTCAGAATTACAGACATTTTTGACGTCTGACTGCAGTGACAGCCAAGAAATTAAAATCCAAACTTCTTCCAAGTCACGAGAGCCAAAAACAAACAGACTCTCCTTCCGACAAATCATATCCCTTGTCTTTGTTCACGCTACCAAATCTTATTTTTTTCCATTCTTTTCTTATGGACAAGATGAACCGAAAAAGCCACTGGGGCCGAGAGATTTCATTCCCAGAAAAATGTTTCCAAATGTGAATTGCCGAGGTGATTTTCTCGGTCGCTGGATGGACAATTCGTTCTTGTTGAGGAGGTCTTTTCTCGAAGTTAAACGTAGTTCCAAGTGAGCGTCGTTGACGAGCATGATGCTTAAAAACAAAACTCGCCCATAAATTTAAGGTAAGGAGAGCCTGACTGCAATTTCCAAGAGCCCCTTGAGGTGGCTTTTCTCGAAAACTGTTGCCATAAAAGATGCAACCAACCACAACCAAATGGCAAAAGCAAGCAAGCAAGCAAGCAAGCGCTTTCTTCACATTTCCAGAGCACCTCGAAATTGGTGGATGCACTTCAAAAATCGAACGTCAAGAATTCCCAAAGTCCATTCCAGAGTACCAGGATAGTCCTCTGAATTCTTGGGACAGTTTTCACCTTTTCACACCTGACCCACTCTGATTTTATTGGCCATAACTTAAAACAGAAGAAGACTCTGCTGGCCATACAGGGAAATCGTCCCAATAAAACCTATTCGACTGGAATTGAATGTGACGATAATTCTTAGCTATATGTGACTTCCCATCAGGAAGTGCAGTCTTACGCTATAAAAGGACAATACTTAACACACACTTAATACTTGATTCCTTCGGAATAGCTTATAGGTACATGACGCAACCTCTTCTTCAACTCTGATTTTTCTTATTTCAACTCTTTTCAGATAAGAAACACAACAAAGTAGTGCGTTGATGAATATCACTGCCGAGATTCTCCTTTCAGAGTTCAACAAGTTGATCTTGCTTTTGAAATCCGATGAAAGAAATTGATCAGTTTATGATAAGCCATATAAAGTGAAATCCTTACTTCTGTTAACAAGCTCTATCGCCGTCTTTCATCATCACGAGCCCAAGAAACATCCCAAACTACAGTTGCTCTTTTTATCCTCCCATCTACTACAGTCTTTGATGCATAACTTGTCTTGACAATTCATTTTTCACCTATTATTGGGATTGACGAGGAAAGACCTTCCTACAACTGTGAACGAGTCTTATTGGGGCCCAAGGTTCAACAAGGATGAAGGACTGTATATTCTGTATGAGACGACGAACCCCCGGTGTTGTAACTCTTACGACAATCCTCTGAAAATCCTTTTGTCCATGCAAGCAGTTCTTTCTATTTTGAGATCAGATAAAGAACTTCTTTTCGAGGTTGAAAAACCTTCTTGAGTGAAAGAGTCCTGGTTAGTCGGTTCGATGGTTGGTTGGTTGGTTGGTTGGTTAGTAGGACGACGACCGAGCTCGTAGAGATTAATTTACGTTTGAGCTCGTCTTGATTGATCGATTTGATGTGATGGGCCCAGAAACAGGAATACAATCTAGGATTATCCTATCACAAAGCCCAAAACAGAAGCCACAGAAACATCGCCAAACTAAGGTTTTTTATTAATATAGAGGCTCGTTGGAAAGATCTTTGTTACATGTGCCTTTTCTACTCATAGCAACTTTTCCTAGAGCTAATACTTTACAGATCTTTGAAGTCACGAGACAGAAAGAGGTCCTCAATAGATCTTTGATTTCTCAAAGAATAATGATGATAGATTGAGATTTGATAGACAACGAACAACACAAGTAATTTAGTTGGATTCATCTAGCTTTTGGTTTGGTTCAGGCCCACCGTCTACAATGAATGGTTTTAACACCACACCACTTTCAAAACATTTTACACATGTTACTCCTTTACATCCAAGCATTCCAATGACTCGTTGCTCTGATAGGACCTTGCTCCAACGACTATTCGGGAGGGTCTTCGAACTGAACTGAAAGATCATTCATTGAAATTTCAATTACAACCTGAGATGGAGCAACATCCATCTCGTGAGACTGATGAGTTGTTGGCCCTAGCCAAAAAATCTCTCCTATTGCTCTCGAGCTTACCAGCATGTAACCGGTGGTTGAGGAGGGTTGCCTGGTTCATTCTCGAGTTGGACGACGACCAAGACGAAGGAGAAGATCATCATTGCTTTCAGCTTTTCTTTCAGACCAACTTGCGGATCCCAGTCCAAAGAAAGTTTTTGCCGTCTCGGGATGTCTTGAAAACTTGGACCATCACCCTTGGTAAAATGATATATTTGTCTGTACTAGAATAATGGTGTCTGTCCGTTGGAATTAATCTAGACTATCTATGTATGCATATCAAGGATATTTGTTCGCTAATCTTTTTTTGAAAGCTTGGCATCCAGAGTAGAGTCGTCCAACAAAAATCGGGTCCTTGACGTTGAGCCCGGAGTGACGGAGAGCCCAGAGCAAAAGAGAATCTTTGACTGCCAATTGAAGAGCTCAAAATCTGTGTGTGTGAGCCATCATTAAGATCATTTTCCGACATGAAACAAGCCGGTGGCGTCAAAGCACAGAAAAGTCTTTCTATGAAACAGATTTACCTTTTTTCTGAGCGATGGAGGAAGATGCCTAAGCGTAATCTGTAAGCATAATATTTGGTACCACATTCAAAACCTTGCCGTTGGGTCCACGCTGCATCTTCCCCACTCATTCGTAATCATAATCGTTCACGTTCCTGGCAATCTACAATCACTGTCAGAGATTATTCGTCGATTCGTGTACCCGATGGCAGCCAACAGCAATGTGCTTCAATTTCTCTCTCTCTCTTTTCGTCTCCCCACATCAAAAGTGCCTGCAATTCCATCCATCCATAGAGGCACACACACACCACACCACACTCTCTTCCTCTCTTTCTATCGATACAACAGCTCGCAAAGATGATGGTTATGGTGATGGAGATGATGATGATCCTCTCGCTGGCATGGAGCAACATCGCCAATCGATCGCTGCCTCCATTACCCTTGTAGTCGAGCCAGTCTCTCCTTCCGACTTTCGATACCCGTGTAGACTACATGACCAAACGTCAGTTTACCATCATCTTAAGATGCTAGAGATCAAGACCGACTTTGAAGCTTTGAAGGGTGAGAGAGGGTTGCCCGGGGCCATGGAGGCCTTCCATGCTTCCATCACTCTCAACCACGACCCAACTAACCACTCGGTACTTTGGACGGCGGTGATTACGTCCATACCTCGCATTGCCGTTCGTGTAGTCCGCACGGAAAGACAGGCAATCCTCATCAGAGCATAAGTGTTTCGGGGGCGAGATGTTCAGATGTTCCTACACGCAGATTAGAAGCTCCGAATTGTTATGCCAACACCTTCCAGCGATTACCAACGAGAACAAGGAAACAAAAGAGACGTAGTGTACGTATCTTTGCGAGTTGATAAGGGTTCGATTCTCGTTCCGATACCGGGAACCGAGCGAGAGCGACAACATTGGAAGAGCAACGGGAATGTGCCTTTCTGACCTTTCAGGAGTGACCATGAAATTTCCCACTCAAAGGCAAGCAGATCTCAATGACTTCATGACGAAGGGGGAGAGAGATGAAATTGAATATCATCCATCCCTCGTTGTTGTGAAGGCGAGCGGGTGAGTGAATGAGTGAGTGAGTGAGTGTGTCCATTTGGTTGGTAACCTCATGGTCAGGCATTCTTAGCGTGGTGACTATTGCCATCCATTCATGACATTTTTCGCTCGTCATCTTCCTAATAAGCTCAATAGCTGGCCTATGTGGATTTGCCAGACAGACAAAAGTTTTGAGAGGCTATTCAGGGCAATTATTGATTCCTTGTGAGCTAACTACTGTACTGAATGTGGAGGGAGCCTCTACGTATGTACTTGAAAAGAAGAGAGGACACTTCACACACGAAATCCAACCGTATTGTCCTCAAGACTCTTTTTGTAGAAGCACGTTGTGGAATGGATAGAGGAATGAATCACCTTTGAATTACGTGAACTTGTGGCGAGAAAGTTCAAAAACACCTCCAAATCATTCCACTCACTGGCGTTGACTTATGGATGGAAATGATTCGGGAAATCACGCACTTCTATTGTTGGCGTGCAACAACAGCTCTCAAGGTTTCAAAGAAACCAACTCCATGTAATACTATTTGCTTGTGGACGTGAAAAGCCGTAGAACTAGATCCAGATCCGACCAGCGTAATTAGACATTCTCGTTCCAAACTATGTCAAATTGGTTAATTAAGCGAATTTCACACTGGCTTTTAGAAAAATCTGCCAGAAACAACTGACTAGCAACTTTAGAGCAACTTATATCTACTCAACTGTTTCTTCCATCTGTCATTTGAGTAATGAAAGTGGCAAATATAGTTTTTGGAATCCGTTATGACGGGCTCAAATGAGTCGTGACCAACCCAACTGCGGAACTTGTCATGATGCATGCTTGATTGGTAGTGGTGTGATGGTAAAGGAACCAAAAAAACCAGCCAACTTAACTAATTAGAGCAGCACTGCCCTCTGCTCCATTGCATTTGGAACACACGTAGGAACAGAAGTATTAGGCCCGGAGTCTGAGAAAATTATGAGTGGTGCACTTGAAAAGTCATCAAAAAATCAGGCTCGTTTTCATTGGTTTAGCAGGCATAAATGTGCACAAGTGGACGTTGGTCGTATTGCAGTGATTGTGTGACAAAAAGAGCACTTTTCCTTTGTGAGAACCGCATAAAAATATGGCTGTCTTCACTCAGTCAACGAGGCAAAACAGGATGGACGTAATTAACTTTGGTGGGTGACGTGATTGTTTCTAAATCAACGGTTATGCTTGATTCCCTTCTTGGTGGTTTTCACTCCTGCTTTGCATTGATTAGTCTCATTAGCGTCTTGAGAATTTACCTGGCACGCAATGTAGTAATACCCAATGGAGATTAATCAACGTCCAAGAGCGAATGTGCAACAAACACATCCAAGCCTCGATCGAGAGCAAATATATCGCCAATATTGCATCGTTATCAAGCCAGTTTTCTCAACAGATGTCCAAGAGCCCTTGAGGCTTCTAGTGTAACATGTCTATATGGACGTTGTTGTGAAGTAAATGGTCGCCGGCAAAAGATTTATGGATGTTAGATTAAGTCAACATATTTGTAGAACACGGTTGAGCTACCTCGATTTGCCCCACAATCTTGCTCTGCTTCGGTCTCGTCGTTCGTTACCTCAAATATCTACAAGCGATCCATTTTGTGGACGTCGTTCTTTCCTTGATGGCAGGTGCTGTTAATTAAGAGAGAAAAACTACCTATAATCGAAGAATTAGAAGGCGACAACGGAGAAGAAGAAAAAATAGCGGCTGGTTCAAGCACGATCATCATTCCTCAAATAGGAGGTGACATTTTTAGCGAAGCGACCATGAAATTGTTTCGAAACACTTAATTGCGAGCTCGCATTCTTGACACCACGCTCTCTGTCCATCCATAAAAGCGCCTTCAATTGGGACTTTTGGTATTGAATAAGTCCATTTTTCTCGCATTTTCAACTTTGAAAAGAACCATTTTAAGTCGCTTTGAATAGGCAACAAAGTGTCGGGAGTACATTACCACTCGATGCCCTTATCAATGACACTGCAAAAATTACATCTATCCCAAATAGATAATTCAAGTAAATTCAATCACAAATAATTCTTGCAAAACCTATTTTGAATGCTTCCATTTCGCAAAAACACATCGAGTTATTATTTCTTTCCAACAGTGTTTTCAACACTTTAAGTTGCTACACGAACGAGTCTGTTGAAGTTTCAAGACGGCACAATGAGTGCATTAAGTGATGTCAGAATTCACTACAGAGCCCTTTTGAAAGAGCCAACATGACGACTCTGTAATTAGGAGCAAAATGGGCGTGCCCAAAGTCAGAGGCGGGGCACCATTTGATGGCGCGATTGTTCTTTGAGGCCTCATGCTGACAGTGTCAATGGCAAGACGTCGAGCCTCTTTCCCCTTCGTGGAAAATGGGACTGAACAGACCCTTCCTTTAGTTGAACATCTCAGCTAAAGCGAGTACAGAGTACAGTAAGCATTCCTTGGGTTAATGGTTCAATCGGTCCTTCTTGGCTTGACTTCTGAGAACGGGCAAGAGTCCGAAGAAGGAGGAGAATGTTTTTTTCTTCTTTTTTTGACCCAACAAAATTGTCTCAATGGACTCTCTCGGCTGACCATCGACAATTAGAGCAGGACAAGATGTTTTTAGAGCTTGACAGCAGCTTTGACTGAACAATGCAACTATTTACAAGGCTTGAGAACTCATCTTGACATTTTACGGTTGGTTGACCTCTGACCACGTTTGAGGTATTTTGACATTCTTTTGCATACGTTTATGATGTTGGTAAGGTTGACTTCAACATTTCAAAAACCCCAAGAACTTACAGACTCAAAACCCAATGTTCAAACATTATGCAATAAACCGCAATCAACGTTGTACGTCTTTATTTTCAATCGAATATTTTGACAAAATGAATGGAGAAACCATAAAAGAGATATCACAGCTTGCAGACTATCACAGGGCACGAGCGGAAAAAGGCGTTGACGTTTCAATGGCCACAATGCACTTTTCCGAGAGCGATGCCAAACACGGCGGACGAAACTGTCACGATCCAATATGGCACATGAACCGAAAACGCAGAGGAATGCATTGCCTCGGCCTTTCGACGTCGAGAAGTGGTGTCATCCCCGACAAGATCATCTTCATCATCTGGATGACCCACCGAGTAGTCTAGACTCTTCTTAGATTGCCGGAACTGCTGACGAGACTCGTCGATCTCTTGAGACGGATAGTAGTACGAGAACGAGCGTCGAAAGTCGCTTTCCTGGCTCCAGGGAAACTGCTGTTTGGGACGCTCTTGAGACCTCAAAGCACTCGAATCGTGGTGGTCGATGGCATTCGACTCGGGCTCACTCACGACCGGAGATTCTTGTTGTTGTGAAGGAGCCACTCGGAAGATGACTTTCATATTACTCGAACTACATCCACCCCCGACGCGACGATGGAGGTCGTTCTTGGAAGAGGTAGAGATGAAGTAGTAGTCGTGACCAGGATGAAACTCCAATCCACCGGGGGTGGGCGTGAACGAGCGGAAAGTGATGGTGAAATACATCAGCTCATGAGGCCGATTGCACAGCGCCACGATCTTGGGAGTGGCTTGCGTGATTCGACAAGAGTCGTACTCCTCTTTGGAGACACTGTAAATGATGTATTGCTCTTGATCTTCCACGGAGATACCCGGTTTGTAGACAGGACACACAATGTTCACTTGATCGTACTCCCAAGGGTGATTGCCACTGTTGATCTCGATCACGTTATTAGATGGGGTTCTAAACATGGGGTTGGATGTATTCCAATGAATGGTATGGATTTGGGACGTGGCCGTACTAAAGGCGTTGCACACGAAACTAAGAAGAAATAGCATCACCATCCACGATGCCTTTGGAGATTTGGCTGTTCGAATTACAGATGATGGTGAAGAGGAAGATCTCCTGATCAAATTTAGGTCGCTCTGGGATGTGCAAGCCATTTCGAGGTGTCGTTTGCTCGTAGGTGATGGAATGCAAACACATTCCATGAAGGCAAACATGGTTTCACTCTTTTCGATGGTGCTCTACGTACGTATCTCGCTTCTCCACGTTCGTCGTGATGATGGATCTGAAAAAGAAAACGAAGAGATTAGCTCACAATGTCGAGAGTGGAGAAAATTGTGGACAATGTGACACTCGAGCGATCGTTGTTCCTCACTTCAACGGACACAAACATTTGCTTTTAAAAGGGGTTCATGAGTCGTTTGACTTTACTATTTGCTTGGGATTCATCAAGTACAAACCAAGTGGAGGTGGTGGGTACTGGATAGAGGAACCTTCCATTTCAACCATGAGGGCTCAAAGAAGGTTCCCAAGATGCAGGATGAACATTTGAGGGCAAAATTGCAGTTTCATCCACCTTGATTGCTAGATGATCAACTTGGCCCTTCTCTGGGAAACTCATCTTGACTTGATCAGTACTAATGACTGGTGCAATTTTCAGGGGGTTTGCATCCCACCAGGGGTATTTGAAAAAGAGCTTCATATAAACAGCCTGACATTCAGCTTCTCTTTCATAAAGCTTTGTATCAATTGAGCCTTGTCCAAATAAGGACGACTACAATAATCATCAAAATCTTACCTTTTGGAGTGTTAGAATCCGTCACATAACGTATCAATTAGAATACTGCACTGGGTCCTCAATCCCTATTGGGTCGTTATCAAGTCAATATGCTCCAGAAACCACGTTCAAACTGTTTTCTGAACTGCCTTTTGTAGCTCACATTGGCTAAATCAGCAAGGGGTCTCGACGCTACAAAGACCAAAACACAACTGAAGCAAAGGGTCCCACGGACCATCATGATCATCAGGGAGCGACCGACCCACCGACCCATCGAACAAATGAACGAGTGTGTAAATCGGCAAGAGCGCTGGACAGCCTACGCAGTACGTACGTAGATTACTCAGGTATTTTCTGGTCCTATTGGAAGGTACACCATTGAACCACTCGTGTATGAGAGTGAGTGAGAGGCGTACGTAGAGAGAAAGAGATGCATGATGGCTGCCTCCCGCTGAAACCGAAGTTACCAGTAGGGCCAGTCTGGAAGAAGAGAAATGGGCTCCCGCACTCGACTTCCATCCAGTCTATTACATTATTTTCTGTGAAGTGGCCGCTTGCTCAAATGTGCCAATGGCCCCCAACAAACCCAGGAGAGAACCCCGAAAACGACACCCCGTTGAGAGCTTCGAAAAGCAAGCCAAGACACAGAGCGAGAGAACGTAGTATGAGAGTGAAGCAGCCAAACGAGAAGAAGAAGTCAATTCTCGGGGGTTGAAGAGAAACACAATGAAATGAAAATGAGATTGAGTAGTGGTCCCTGGAGCAAAACACGGCCCAGCCAACAGGGACAACAAGCTTGAATGAACAACAAGGCTCTACTGATTGGAGAACAAGCAAATGCAGCGCCCTGTTCATTGTCCGTTTTGTCCCTGCCGATGGAAACAGACTTCTTTTCCAACCATGATGATCGGAGTTGCTTTGCAAAGGAAGAGTTAATCTCGCCAGGAATTTGAATTTGATTTGGGGCCAAATTGCACCTAATATCCGCAGTCTGAATGAGATTGAAAATTCCTCCCTGTTGGCGACAGTGCCTTTGAGATTCTATGAATTTCTAAATTTCTCTCTCCCGTCTTTTTCCACCCAGAAGAAATCCCTTTGAGGGTGGTCTTGGAGCTCAAGATGGCGGTGAACTTGCCAACCCAGAAACAAGAATAAGGGCAGACTCGAGGAAAACACCAAATCTTCATATCCTTATCTTTGGAGGGCTAGTTCACACACGTATCCAATGGTTTGGAGATAGCTCATCAAGATATGGAAAGGACAAGTTTGACTTTGCCAACTTCGATTTCTGACCCAAATGCTAATTGTTTGGAAAAATAGGCAAGAGAAGAAGTTTGGAAACAGCGATGAATTTATTTACTTTCTTTTCGCCAAAAATGATTTATCGAGTTTTTTGAAACATGAGACGCATTGGAAAGAAAGTCGGCTTATCGAATTAGCCGTGGGGATGGTTTATGATTAGGGAAAAATCGTTGGCAGGGAATGCCCAAAAAGGTCCTGACATGAAAGTAAGATAGTGAGTGAGTGAGTATAGGCTTTAGCCTAGTCACTCAAGGTAATCGAACTCGGATGGTGACTGGCCAGTCAGACCATTAATTTTACAATATAAATGATTCCGAAAGCCCATAAAACATCGCTCGAAGAGGCTCGCCGTCGCCAAAACAGGGATCAAGCCAATAAATAAGAGGCAGAAAGACCACATCTCATTGAGCAAACACTGCCAAAAGCAAAGAAGAGAGAGAGGGGCGAGAAGTCACCCCTGTGGAGCGCCTTCTTCGATTACTTGCTCGTTGAGTGAGCCACCAAATTGGACTTGGGATTTTTTTTTGACCAAGACGAATTTCTTATGAAAAGAGATTCATTTGGCCGTTCTGTATATGGAATCAGTGACTTGATTGAACTCCTTCCGAGAACGAGCCCATCGATATCGAGAATCTTGCAAACGAACACATTCAGTTGGTCTGAAGAGAGGAAAACAACCGTCACCAGATTCCTCGGGAGTAATGCCAATTACGAATCAAAAGGCATCCAAACAATGCTACCCTGTCAACGTATGCAGTTAGGGGAGCGCCGAAAAAGCTCATAAATCTACAAAATCTAGTTCGGTTGATCCAAATCTACCATCATAACTTGACTACAAAAAACGTCACCAAAGCGACAGACTCCTTAAAAAAACTGGGCATATCAAGAATCGTCGTGGAATCTGCTTGTGTCTCTTCGTAATCGAGAGCCATCTACTCCAATTAAAGCCTAAAACGGAACGGTAACCAAGACCAACAACACTGACTCTGAGGACGATGACAATCATCATCGGCCCCATCATGATCTTGTCCGTCCATCTTAAACTGAAACAAAAGGCTATCATCCAGTTTCTTCGTCTCGTTTTTCCATCTTTCGACCGCTGTTATGCCTCGCTTTCGAAGAACGAGGTTTGTTCTGAATCAACTAATTGAACCATTCTCGCTTGAATTGACCATAAAATCGAGGCGACATTCCTGGGGTTACGCATTCCGGCCATTCTTTTTCTCTCTCTCTCTCTCCCTCTCAATTCGCCCTTTAGGTTCGCTTTGTTGCTGGCCATAGATATGTCTCCTAGGTTTAGATACGGTGGATCACGAATTGTAATCGATTTTCAAGCCGGATGGGTTGAAAAATGTTCGTCACAATCTTGCCGAAAGTTCAAAATCCATGGGGAAAGCGACAACTCTTGAATGAAAGGCGGAGTGATCGAAGTGACATGGACAGCAGATTGCAGTTGCTTGAAGCGGGATAAGAGGATGCACCAAGTTGCAAAGTTGGATTATGTTGAAAAGACACCTTGACACACTCAAGGATTTGCATAATATTTTCCCCGTGAGATCAGGGCCATTGAATATTAAATGGCCATCATGTTCCATGCGGCCTTCATGTCACGTACCTTTTCCCAGGGGTTATTAAGGTGGAAATTTGTATCTTTGATGTTTTTGCCTGAACACTTACCGTGCATCAAAACATTAGAAAGTCAGCACAAATACAAACAATAAAAGGCTAGACACTTTTTGAACTCATCAAGAGCATCTATTTCAAAGTGAAAGAAACTCCAAAAACTTGAAATTTTGGTTTCGTTGCAAAATGCATTCCTACTTTTCGTCATCGTTTTTTTCTTGACAATCCCCTCCATTCAGAACAAATTAGCAAACAACAAAGACCAAAAAGAAGTGTCTTTTGAAATGGAATTTCATTCAGATAAATTGCATGCACCACCAAGAAAACCATCAACAATCCACACACTCTCTCACTCACTCTCTCATCTACACGTCTCACCTGCAGATTTACAACACTACGTCCTATTACAAACATACTACGACCTCTTTCATTTCTCCTGCATTGCACTCAGAATGAAAGAGTGGGGTTTGTGCGTCATAAATTCGATTGTTGGGTGAATTGGACACCCCTCACTGAAAAAAATAGTGAGGGAGTCAAAGTTTAGGAGATTATTGTTGAGGATGACTGCTGATTTTGTTTGAAGACGGCACTTGTTTTTTTAAGATTTGTCAATTTTTTTAGATATCTTTTAGTCGAAATACAGGTTTGCTTATTGATTGGAACAAAAAATGGACAAGTAGAATGGGTGTTACATAATTATTAACATTTTCGCGCCTACCGGTATCATTTGCGATTTACGTAGCGTCACTTATTCACTTCTTTTTGCCAAGAAATGAATCTCGTCAGTGTATGCTGTTTCTCGGATTCGGCTCAGATGACCTGATTCATAAAGAGTTGTGAGTCAGAAAAATTGGAATCTTCTTGCATATCTTGCGGGGATTTAGCTCGAGATCAACAAGACGCCGAAGACTTGAAGAGAATAATGTGCCGAAACGAAGAAACACTGCGGAATGACTGGAAAGAATTCAATAATTATAGGGACCATAGTCAACCATAAAAAGGAACGAACGAATGTATTTCCATTTCGTGGCCCTCGTATGAGGTAAAACGGGTTAAGCCCAATTTCAGTCATATTACTTTCTTTCTTTCTTTAATGTCTCTCTTATTTCAAAACTAATGCTTCATAATTATCTTGACTTTGATCGCCTTGAGTTCGGACCCTTGGTGTCATATGGAATATGGTTGTGCAATTTGCTGCCACAAGTCCATCCATCCAACCACCTTCAGTCAGATATCCCAGATTGACGTGGGAAGGCCAAACTTGGACTCAAGTTACCTGAAACAGTAGGATTTCAATCTAGGGCGTACACCGAACGTTTAGTTCGAGGCAAATTGCTTGAACTTTGAGACTTGGGCCATCATCAGCATCCGAGCATGCATGCACTTGACCCTGAATTAATTTGGCCGAGTGGTGCACCCAAGGAAAAAAAGTATCCAAAAGGTCACTGAAAATTCATGCGCCAAATTCGATCCAACCACCTC
>CM021323.1:1700009-1710099 GCA_010645155.1 Tigriopus japonicus
TTGGGCCATCATCAGCATCCGAGCATGCATGCACTTGACCCTGAATTAATTTGGCCGAGTGGTGCACCCAAGGAAAAAAAAATATCCAAAAGGTCACTGAAAATTCATGCGCCAAATTCGATCCAACCACCTCAAAATAGCACTTGCTAAATTCGTGTCAGGGTGGTGCAATGGCAAATGCACATTATCCTTGATCGTACAGCCACCTTTAATGTACATTATGCCACCCAGTTGGACATTTTTATTTTCAGCCCATTTCCATTGACTGACCACACTAGTATGTACATGCGGTTGCATTCAATTTTCAAAACCATTGTACGATTCTTAAAGCATGAAATTGGCCATTTTCTGGTTTGTCATATCAAGTAATCTCCAACTTCCTGCTTGGGCTCTCTGTCTTGGTTTAGACACACACTCACGCTTGTCGACTTCATTTGTTCTTGAGCAATGTTGTACTTGAATTGAGCAACCATTCTTGGGTCGCAAATGGGTTCTCGCCATATTTTAATCACGAGATTGTGATTGAATTGTCGCGTGGAGCCGCCTCCTGGCTTGATGGATATCATCTCATCCATCCAAATATGTTGATTTACTGCCCATGGTTTGCAAACATTAAAGTCCGGTCAGAACAAAGGGAGCAGAACGACATTTCCTGGCAACCAGATTGCCTCGATTCAAAGGAAAACCTAGAGGTGTCAATGGGCACTCTTGTTTTGGTAGTCGAATCACCTGTTGTAAAAGGATTTTAGTTTCTCGTTTTTAGAGAGATTCATATATATTACATCGATTACCATCGAGTTCTCAATTTGCCAACAGGGCAAGGAGTCAAAGACAAACGTTCGATTTTTTTAGGATTGCCCAGATTGCATCTAAAATCTAGAACTTTTGAATTCTTTATATTTGGTAGCAGAGTTAAATTGCGCCACTCTGCAATTATCATGCTTTTATTTTGTTAGATTTTTAAGAACTTAAATAGAAATGTCAAGTAATACGGAATTATTGTAAACACAAGAAAAGTACTCGGATTTGACTTTTGTCGTTATTTTATGATTGTCAACCTTATTTACGCTTTGGCAATTGTCGTTGCTTCCCAGTTTCCCCACTGATTAAAGTGGCACCCTCAATAATTTGCAAAATAAAGATGGAATATTTAATTTTTACTCTTGGTATTGTTTAAATATCAATAAAAGCATCATCATCAACATCAAAATGTAAAAAAATGAGAATGCTCACTATGCATTGGAATGATATGAATTTGCAAAAGAGTAACATCAAAAGCATTTCTTTATCAATTTAGGTTGAAAATTTGCCGCATCATTTATCAATCAAAATGCCTGATGAATGCCGGTTTGACTTGAAGATTGGAATTCGCCTTTTGCCAATCTAGTGTTCTCTCTCGTCACAACATAAAATTGGCTGCACTTTTTCATCTATGCCATGGGGCTGAACATCAATCTCAAGAATGTTGCAGGAACTATTTATTAGGGTAATTCTGCGCATGTATATCCCATTAAGGGCATCATCTCATGTGATGCCATGAAAGGAACACCCGCTTCATTTTGCATACCAACAGGAAGTTTCAAAAAAATCCATGACATTCAACATAGTTCAAGAAGATTATGATGGTTTTTAGACAGTTGGCACAGGTTGTCCGAATTCTTATAAAAAATCATTTTGATGAGATTCCATGATGGTAAGAAGACGGTATGTAATCTCCGTTGGTCATCAGTAGTCTTGTCGCAAAAGGGCCCCAAGGACATCTGCTTCAGTCTTTTTCCGTGCAATGCAATTCGCATTTCGCAAGCAGATATTAGCACGCGCCATTAGACAAGTTTAATGGAGACAGATCAATTTGCATGATGACAATTCAATTGCTCTTGACAGTGTCCAATTTTGAGGTCCTTTTGGAATATCATTCTGGGATCTTACGGTGGAATGAAGCTCCAGAACCCGAATATCAACGAACGGCCTTTGTCTTGAACGAGCGTTCACGCTCAATGACATCGGGGATTGCAAGTCTCATAAAAACGAGATGACGGAGCAATTCTTTGGATTCGTCTTGGCATACTGCCGATTTAATCTGCATTGCCAATTTTGTTTTCTACCCTGGACCTGCGGCATCAATCCTCATTAAGTGTTTAGTAGAGAATTTTTTGAGACACATTTTTTGATCGAAGCCCCTTTTTTCCACATGGCTTGCTTGGTTGGATAGTTGGTTGGCTCTCACGCTCTAAATTGAAGGGCATCAACCATTGGCCAGGTAGGATCATGAACTTTCACTATTAGCCGGGGCATTCAGAAAAATGACAAGTACGATTAATTCTGGCCCAGAATTCATCAATGGCGATTACTATGATTATGATCATCATAAGGCATTTTCCCCTCCCATTTCTGACATGGAGGTGCCCAAACCTTTTCAGGGATCACACATTAATCTCCGAAAAAGCACTCTTAATTACCTTTATGGTCAGTCAAACAAAAATCCCTCATTCCTGACACACACATGAGAAAAAGTAAAGAAGTTCCAAAGGTCCTTTGGGCATGCACATTTTGGTGGTGGTATGAAAATGAACATCACCAAATTGCCTTCTCAGGCTCAAATTGTGGCTCTAGATCTGCTTTGGCCAACCAACATTGTGCACTTTCCGTGAAACCCGAGAGATTCTCCACCCTTACTGCCGGCGACCAGACTCTAACCAACCAACCAACCAACCAACCATGGGGAGTGGTGGTCACAAAAGAGTATCCCATGGCACTTTCATTCTTGCACAGGGTCTCAAATAGCCCATTAGTGTATTATTTCTACCCTCATTAAAACCAAAGGGCTCAAGAATGTTGGTCACACTGTCAGAATCTAGAACACAGGAATGAAATATGGGGAAATCTTCCATATTCATCATGACGGCAAATTGCGATACAGGTGGCATGTTGGAAACAAGGAGTTCGGTTCACTCATTGACCCATTAATTACCTCTTTGCCCATGGAATTTCGCCCAGTGATCCCGTCGTGTTTGAGCACCATGCACTTTACGGCAAGTGCATATTTAGTCAAGTAAAGAAAATCCAACCTCCATAAGAAACACATTTCAGGTTTTTGACACATTTCACTGAATATGTGGGTCGAGGCGAGGGTTCCGAGGTTAGGTATTAAGAGACCAATTTCTCCTTGGTCAGCTCTTCTTCGAGATGGGATGGGATTGAAAGTTCCCATCATGTGAGAGATATCACACATTAACGCTAAGACATATCAAGACTAGCTGTTACAAAGACCCAATTCCACGTTTGAGACAGAATCAATTTGAAGCTCAGATCTAAGCCCAATCTTCAATCCAATCGGAGATGGGGGGTTTCATCTATTTCATAAGCCAAAAAGCGGATTAGAAGGTCGAAGAGTTGGGGAGTTAAATTCGTCAATTCTGACGCGAATACAAAAGATCGAGTAAGACGTGAGAACAGGGTGACGAATAGAACACGATCAAGGAGAAGTCTCAACGTCTGTGGTCAATTGTTTCGTTGGGATGAACCGGATGAACTCTGCAGGGACTTGTTAATGGAGCACTGACCTCGCTTTACAACCAAAATAGAATCAAAATGCACCTTTGTTCTCGCGGATTAACGTCTTCACTGTTCAAATCTCGATCAAAAGAGCACAGGGAACTTCTAGAGGTCATCGGGTACCCAAATAGTTTGTTAACAAGATATTTGAAAGGCTTCGGATGTCATTCCCAAATTTCTCAGAAATTCGTCGTCGACAAATTGGTTGCATATATTCACCAAATGAATCAAGTGCAAGTGTTCTTCTCTCCGTTGAAGAACTGATCATGCTCTTGAGTAGGAGGAGGGGTCGGACTGCCATAAAAATTGGGCCCACCAGTGAAAGTTTATTGGCATTCGTCTAACATTTTTCTTCATGTCAAGAATTGGGTCCTTTTCACGCCCATTTTCCCCTTCAAAGCCCCAATGCACTTTAAATGTGACTTTGCTCTCGTCGAAGGGAAAAGACGGCTAATGTACAGTAAGTAACGAGAACGAGCTTGAGAAGTTGCCGCCTTCTTGTGAATCGCCAATATTCCACATCTTGGCTAATATTGTTAAGAAACTGGCCAATTTCAAGTTTTCAAACCCTTTGATTGGGTGTTTATGGGCCATCATCGAGAGTGGCAACTCATGGGTACATGGTTGGTTCGTATATGGTGGCCCCAATTGAGATTGGAGCCTTCGTATATCTTGGTGTTGTCTGGCTTCGTTTCAGAATCGAGGAGAGAGAAAGAGTGAGAAGAGAGATGCATAAGAATCGGGGGCAAAACGCAGCAGGAGGTTGATGAGAGACAAAGGAGATTTAGCACCATCAAATAGGTAAAGTAAAAATATCTCCCCTCAACTCCTTAGCGGGATCCAATACCAAGAGTTCGTATTTTCTGCACATTTTTATCAATTTTGTTGAAACGGGTTGAGTCTAAATATATGTTTACACATTTTATCTATCAACTCATTACTGTATTTTTCAAATAAAAATTCAACGTCAATACTTTCTCACTTAACTTAATTCCTTGTTAGAGAGAAAATACTATCAATAATGACGATTAGAACCCAAGCCTACTAATAATTGCCTCTAAATGCAAATTTTTGTGGCCTTGATGGTACTCTAATGTTTAAAATTGTGAAAAATATTTTTCAGTTCAAAAACCAGTCATGAGAGACAATAACCTAGTTATTTGACTTGCATATTAATTTCTTCTTTCTCACGTGTCTACCGAGTTTGATCTATTTCTTATCAATAAAGAAATATGGTAACTCCACTTTTATCCATTCTGATCAATAAATGAAATAGTGAGTCAGCCATTTCTGATTAAGATGAAAAAACAATAAGTTGAATGCCAAATATTGTAACGTTAAAAGGACGAGATTTTAAGATAAATTGAAACGCGGTATTTTAAGACTTTTTAGTGGGCAAAGCATTTTATTAAAGACACTTTTTCATTCAGATGCATCTCGGGCCAAGGCGAGCAGTTCTTCCTCAACCATCATCCGTCTTGTACCATCTCTGATTTCTGGTCTGCTTGCCTGATCTTTTATAATCATGTGTGGCGTTCCAAATAGAAAACAAAGGCAGCCATGACAAATTCAAGTTAAAAGCTTTGAGTGTGAAATCACGGAGTGTGCCCACTCTCTGAAATACACAAGGCTCTTCAATTGGGTTTGCAACCCTGTATTTACGACCACCACTCACTCACAAACCATGCTGCCCATTTGCAAGTCCAAGAGTCACAAAGATAGTGAGATGCAAATTCAACCATGAGATACGAGTGACTCCTCTCGCGTTGAATGCACTCTTCGACAGTGTGCGAACCATAAAAAGTGCCTCCAGAGAGGTTTTGTCAGCTCTTTGGGTGGGGCCGTTTATGACTTTTTGAGCTTCGATAGTGCACCCCGTAAACCAATGCATCTGGGTCGAGAGATTTGTTTGCGTGTTTCACTCTCAACTCATTTGGCCCATTTTGGCTTTGCATTTGTGCCAACTAAATTACAAAGTCCGGAACAACTTCATCGAACGAGATGAATAGACCCATTTACCTAGGAGAAATGGGAACTTCTCAGTGCTAAATGTAAGCAATTTTGATTAACAAACGAATCTTCATGTTCGCTCTAGGAAAGATTTCGAAGAGGAGGAGAACGTTTCTATTGTAATTATGCGTACTTTATCTGACGATCAGACTTAATCATGGAAGAAGTCTTTGTTCCAGATCCATATTCATAAGCACGGTGGGGATGATCCAGCGAGAAATACTTCGTTTCTCATCCACTTTAATTACAATCTGACGACTAATGAACCGAATCATCCGATTGAGCGAGAATGACCAGCCAAGAAAAGAAAAACAACCCTTGAATCTTGTTTATGGCCAGAAGTGTGCAAGGATGACGCGCCAGTTTTGGTTGAACCCAGGAAAAAATACTGCGCCTTTATGATTGGTTAGAAACGTAAATCAAACATTAATACCTCAGGCGATCAGCAGTGGGTCCTTTTCATGAATTGGGCTCTCAACGATTCGGCCTTTGTCTCTCCGATCTGGTTCGTGCATACATCAACCAACTTACTTTGCTTTGGGTTTGGTTCCAATGAACCTATTATCGATCAAGAAGAGAAGGGACAGAGACAAATTTGAGAAAGTAGAAAGAGCTTATGAGGTACAATAGGTACAATTTCGAACTTAAGGGACCCCTCCCAATATGGAAATATGCTCATAAACATCACCTGGTACCAGAACCATGGCGAGATTGTCGAGATGCCTATCGATGATGATCGGAAAAGCTTAAGTTTTGGAGCCCCAGGGATGATTTGGAACTTTCTAGATCAATATTACTGATACAATTGGCAACTCCTTCCCTTTGATGCTAGTAAAGGCACATGTATTCACGTTGGCAGGCAAGCACAAGAGCACGGGGATCTTTAATGAGACCCAGTCATAAATGTGCATAGACCCATAATAAACACTGAAATCAAAGCCATTTCGTCAAAATGGGGACCCCAAAAGTCCAATCTGACGGAACGGAGGCATTCCAAAGCTTTTATAAAAAGTCATCCTTGTTCGCTTGCTCGATGCTTGATTGGCACCCTCATGCAGATCAGTTGGGAGGGTGATGCTGGTTGGTTGGTTGGCAGATTGGCCATAAAAGAGAACTCGGAATGCTGAATAGTGCACAAGCATCTAGGTACTACAGTGCCTTTGGTGGTTTCACCCGAGCGATCCTCGAGAAAGTGAAATGGGCCCTTGGGGCGACAATCAATTTTTCTTCTGACTCGTGATATGAGCGGTGTGTGGAAGGATGTGCTTCCAACGACAACACCGCCGCCACCGACGACGACACTCACTGGATTACACATGTATGGGCCCATAACATGGGTTCTATTTATCAAATGAGAAACTGATTGGTTAGCTGTACATAACACCACTCCAGTTGAATCATCTCGATCGAAATACTCCCTCCCAACACCTTGGCGAATCTGATACACGTTCTCATGAGAGAACTCATGATCAATATTCACATGGGTGGATGCACGTTTTGAAGAACTGTTGATTGGAAGAAATGTCAGAGAATGCGCAGGCAATGACTTATTTCTATCCGTACAATACTTGAGGAACTAGGTCTGGATCACTTTCTGTGTATAGAAGGCCCACGCCAAAAAACGTGGTTTGGACCATGAGATCTTATTATTACAAACCGCACAAGCATGGCAATAAAGATCTCAAAGAGTGTCTCGGATGGTTGAGTGGTCGACGGGCCGTTCAGATTCAGGCCCATATGGTTCGCCTGTGTGCTTGGTGGTTCCTTTGTTTTCATCTTTAATTTGCGAAATGACTGGTGAGGATTTCCATATGAGGCTGGAGAGGTTGTCATAAATTTATGATGCTATCACGGATCTCCTCTCAACTAAAGCGAGACAGAAGAAGAAAGCTCGACCTCAGATGATCAGACCAGACAATGGACGACTTTGGTCTAGGATATATGGTAGACTGGCATTTGAAATATGGACAAGATTCTCGAAGTCGACACTAATTTTAGTTACACATTAGTATGCATATAGATTGCTTCATTGACGTGTTTCCAATGACATGCATGGTTAATCTTTTCTTGTCCCAAAGACTTGATCCAAGTAAGGCATAATGTTGGTACCACTGAGGTAAAGTCTGGACTTGAATTGTGTATCGATTGATTGGTTCTTGAAATGGTGAAATGAAATTTGGTTCTCAAATTCGAACTTCATGGTACGCAAACACCCGCACATCTAAACATCACACGTTAACAAAATCTTCAAGAGCGAGATTAACAACTCTTTTTAAGGCTTTGTTCATTATGAGCCCACTCAAGCGACGAACCTTACTCCAGACAGTACAAGCAATACAGTCTAACTCGAAGTTTAATTTTGAGGCAATTTGTATCTATCAACAGGAAAGGAGGCGCTTTGTTCTAACATTCCTCTTTCCCAGGCAATACTTGCCGAAACCTTTAATAAGCGACTTTGCCATTCTTCTCGGAGCAGTCGATGCTTGAGATGACGATGATCGTGTCGGCATAAATTAGACCAGATTTCGAAGTAGGTAGGTTGAAACCCAAAATGGTAAGATGCCATCGTCTTTTCGGCTGTGCTAGAGGCCTAGGCCGTGCACAAGCTTGGCCATTGTTGTTGCCTCATATCTGGCGAACAAGCCCTGTTTACGACGAATGTGCCGCACTTGCGTACTGTACTTGTACTTCCGTATGAGCTCGTTAAATGGATGGCGTATAATTGGGAACCAAGGTGATTGGCCCCAATTGACCCCCAAGACAATTGAATTTCAGTGTAAATTAGAAGAGCCCTCGCTCGTTCTCATACGACGTGGTTTGAACTGGAAAATGACCTATACCATGCCTATGTAGCGCTAGATTTATTTAGTAAATGAATGGGACTTGATAGAGCAGTGCTTTCAGTAAACATGCGCTTACAAGCTGGAAATGAGTACAACAGTTTGAGAGTGATTAGCATTGCCATTGAGGCAATGTTGAAGATTCAGCCGGGTTTTGGGGCTTTGATGCACGGAGTAAATCGGGTCCGAATGGGCCAAAAAGGTCTTAAATATTCGAAATGCATATGCTAATTGCTGAAAACAGCGCAATTTGGCCAAATGTCGACTCGTAATGAGCAATTCTAATGGCAGTGCTGCACAAGTACGGGTAGGTCTTATGTCGGGTGAAATATGACCCAATGATTTGTGATAGCCTTTTGTTTCGGGCAGCAATCCCTTCCCTTCAAGGTTTAGTGTACTTTCGCCTCAGGATGAAGACGTAACCGAGATTAGGAAAACTGCATTGACAGAACTAGTTTTCGAAGTGCTCTGGTGTGCAACGGAATGGTTCAATTATCTTAAAGAAGTATCAAGTTTAGCTTCTTTTTAGTCCAGAAGAAGGTATGAGAAAGTTACAAGGTGTAGCTCCGTATTTAAATTAATTGCTTTTGTGAGAGCAGAAGTTACTATCTTTTAGTCTCGAGGGAAACAATCAGTGTTGACCACTTTCATGCGCTTGTCGACCGGATAAGATAGAATAGGACGATCGCCTAAAATGGGTAAAAGATATATTTCTGTAGAACTCTTGACTGCATTCACTAGGCTGGTTGTGTTTTGATATAATATGTAATATGAGGTATAAAACATTTGCAAAAATGTTTGATCTGTCTTTTCCGAGCTCGGGTTAACGGTAGATCCCGGCGTTGAGATTCAAGCATGCATTATTGGCAAAGGGGTGCTTGTGACTTGGTCAATCACTACTATTGGACTCACTTCGCAGATCTTTCTCAATCTTCCCGTCGGGAGCCAATGCAGCCAAGTAGGCCACTTTGAAGATGAAGTAGGCCCAGAATAGATTGAGAATTAGAAGGATCGACAAGAGAGCACTGAATACTTGGTACGCGCCAAAGTACTGGATGAACTGACCAGCCTCTACGGTGATACTGTACAAGATCCAAGTGGGAAAGTATCCCAGTCTGGTCACCATCCACGAAATGGCAAAGCCATAGAACAGAGCATCGGACATATTTTGCTTCCCAAGGTAACGAAACATCTTGGCCGATTCCAGAAATACATCCGCACAGTCATGTACCCACAAGACTAGAGTGCCCACGCGAAAGAGGTTACACGCCCAAGATAAACTGAGTAAGAGAATCGCCGCGATATGATGAGCAAACATCTCCCAGAAGTCAGAGCGTTGGACGTCGAAGAACTGGGATATCAGTAGACTCCAATAGAAGGAGAGCTCAATCATATAGTACAGCCAAACGTCGGTGCTCACGTCGTGGAACGGGTATTTGTACCAGCAATACTTTATGTCCCAGAACCAAGGCTTGTCCCACAATATCACCCAACTGTATGCATACATGAGCGTGTAATAAAGCGCTTTCCATCCGGATTCACAGAACTTGTCCAACTTGGACGATTTGCCAACCAATGAGCGTTGGCGGATCCAACGTTCCACTTGTCGCTCGGACATGTCGGCTTCTTTCGACAGAGCCCGAATCCGGGAGTGATCCAATCGTTTGACATTCTTAAAGGCCGCT
>CM021323.1:1723191-1746640 GCA_010645155.1 Tigriopus japonicus
CAGACGAATCATCGAAAATATCGAGACAATTAGTCTTTTACTCAACCGATTCGATCATGACCTTAAAACAACAGCAAAATTGTCAGCAATTATGGATTGCTCTTTTGGGACGTAGTAAATGTCGAGTTGTTTTCGATTTCCGGACAAGTCCTTCCAAATTCTACGCTCGGTCCCGTTTTCAAGTCTCACTTTTCTATCTATGCATGTGTGATTTTGCACTTCTCGCTAAGAGAGGGAGGAAAAATCGCCAATGTCACGAAGCGTGACAAAACCCATTGTTGCTTAAATCATCGGCGAACCCAAACTTTGACTTTAGGCGAGCACAATCCACATCGACACAAAGACATTCTTGTCTTGAGATTAAAAACTCACACATGCATGAAAATTTGGTACATTGAAAGCCGATCTTGGCCCTCCGAGATGGAAGAACCAGTTTGAGCTCGAACCAGCTGCTCTTTGGCTCATCTTGTCCGGGTCTTGAAACGGAATATACTCATTAATTTGTCATTTCCCTCGGGTACTTTAAATGCACCTGCCGGTCAAGAACTGGCGCTGAGCACATCTTGCATTCCTGCATTTGATCTGCATTTCACAAGGCAACTCCATGATTGAGATGACATTGGATTTTTTTTGCCAAGCTAATTTGACGGATCGGAGATAACGATAGTTGGCCATTGGAGACTGCCTATGCCACAAAGTGACCTGTGGTCTAATTCGGAGCTTTTACTACGTGCATTGTCAGCTTGGGAGTTGCTGGAAATTAGCATCTGTTTTGTAAGAAGGGTTAGAGACTTCAATGTCGGGCGTGTCCCTCCTTTCTCTTTGACTGTACTCTTCAATCCTCCTGATCAGAGTGGGTCAGTTTCTACAAATTGAGGCCAGATAATAAATAGTCCTACTCTTGGGGAGTAACTTCATTTCGTCTGTCAAAGCCATCCTGGCCTGAAATCCGATTGATGCTTGGGGAGAGTTGGAAAAATGCCCTGTAACAAGTATCTGAGTGATGGATTGATGCTTGGTGAACAAGTGAGAAATGATGGAACCGACAGTCCCCGTTGAGTCTCATTTGAATCCATCCCAACAAGCATTCCGAAAGGGTTCTTGGTTCGACCCATTTTTGGTTCTAGACTCGTGTAATGAGGGCGGTTTAATTGATGCGGTCAATTGGTCTCAAGCAGTTGCTAATCGGCCTCCGCCAAATCCAGTACAGAGGACCCCATATCTGAGCAGGATCTTCCGCTTCGAAATCCAGTTTGTGCAAACGTACCTACTACATACATACATCTTGAGTCATTTGGAGAGGCACTAAATATTTATAAGGACTCGCTGGCGATTAGCTAGCCATACTACCATTGGATCCACCACTTCTATTACCTTTCCTTGGGCGAAAGAAAAAGAAAGAGAGAGAGCAAGATTCTCATCTTGACAGTCCATGCAAATAACAAGACCCGGGTTTGTTTCGAAATTGAATCACCTCAAAGCCAGACCGCTGCCAAGAGCTTGTCGGAAGGCGTTTTTGCTACTCCACTTTATATGACCACGAAATTGAAAATCGCCTCAAACTCCTTATACATTCGCCCAAGCAGGCTTCACACTCAAACATATCAACAGACACACGTACAGACAGACACGCAAGCAAGCAGAAGTTTTGTCTGGGTGAAAGTGGGCCTCAAACACATCGTCAGAAATGTTGTTTCAAGCTTGTTTAGGTCAAGCTAGATATGGGATTTGTAAAAGAGCTAGTGAATCATTGTTTTTAGCTTTCGAAATCATGCCACTTTGCTTTTTGCAGCATATTTTGCTCCCCTCAAAAGTGATACCAGAATATAACAGAAGATATGGCACGAGAGGTTGGTCCTTTGAGTCTTGGAGTCGGAAAAAACGGAGATTGAGTGATCGGAAACAAGTTTGTTTCAAAGGAAGAAATACTTCAATCAAGGACGAGCCAATCGGATCTTGTCCAAATTGATGTTCCGTTCGTTGTTCATTTGTAGGCCGAAAAACTTGTTCGGATAAGAGGAACTACATCAAGTTCGTTCTTTAAGAGAAAATGCCAGTACCACCACCAACGACGATTACCTTTGTCATTGTCAGGTTGTCATTCCGGTGGGAAGAAGATTAAAAGGGGAAAGAAAGAGACTTGATTATTTTCTGCTCCTATCGAGTCTCATATGTCGTGAGAACTCCGCAGTCAGTGAGCAACCAGTGCTCAAACGTGTCAAACTGGGTAATCCATCGACTTCATTAAAGGCGTATAATATCATCTCCCGGAACCTGGTTTTGCCTTGGAAAACTGCCGATTATCTTGCGTGTTTACGACCAACCCGACCCAACAATTAGGGACACTTTGAAACATTTAAGGCTACTCGACCCCCGCTTTCAGAGATTTTTTATCGATCAACATCATAAAACTAGCTGATGAGGCAGATAGTTTACTTTCTAGCAGCTTCTCTTTCTCTCTCTTAAGCTTTAGCCAAAGATGTGTTATCCTTTAATCCTGGCCTCTTTGACAGCATCGCCTCGCACTTTGTTCATGATAGGCCTAGGGCCTAGGGAAGTAAGTGAAGGGGGCCCACCTGACAAGGACCACACTCCGCTCATTTATGAGTGAGGTCTATATTACGGGGATGCTTTTTCCGGACAAATGCACGCATTTTAAATGCACTTCGTAAAGTTTAAACCAGGCGTTTCGGAGACCTTGGACGAAAACGAGATCACTCTGATAGCCTCCGGTATGGGAGTAATTTCTTAATTGGGTTGGAAATAAATTCTTCTTCCCTTTTTCGCACATAAATAGTGCATTTCCATGCTCTAATGACATTGCTAGTTCTTAAATGTGATCTCGCACTCATCCAGGCGTTAATAAAACACACCACTCACCTTGTCAAAATCTCACATCAGCAACGCGATGCCCATTGGGGGCGAAATAATGCGGTGTCAAAATCCACTTTGAAGTTGTTGATCGTTCCCAATTCGATATATGTGATTCCCAAAAGTTAACTGAATACGCAGCACCGACCTATCTGGCTCAAATCACTGTTCCAAACTGTCTTGGCAGCGGAAAATGAAGCCGCGACCGAGGCCTAAATCAAACGCCTTGAACACGAAGAACGTCTTGAAATTCAAGCCAGTCAAAGGGAAAAAGGTGAAGCGCTTCTTGTGCCTTCTCCACCGTTTGACATGCTCAAGAACGAACGCGTAGGTACAAAGAGTGTGTGAACTCTTGGAAGTGACAATGCTCCTACACAGAGGGCGCCACGTACAACAAAGCCAGAGTTAACTAGAGAAGTCTCATTCATCTCGTATTGGGTTTTCCAATATTTTCTTTGAGTTGAAGTTTAAGCTTCAAGTCCTGGTCTGGTGACATAGTTTGGGGCGGTAAAACGAGCCACGTTATGCTATTTGTAGAATGGATCCGACAAGCTTTTCTCGTTAAATGGACTAGCCAAGGTGAACTCGACATAATTCGTTGGGTTTTAACAAGAGTTTTATTTAACGTAGCTTCATGTTTTCAGAGGTGCAGTAAACATGCTAGAGAGAGGGCCGATCAAATTGAATGTCCTACCTCCCTGAGGAACGTGGCTGGCCCCCTTTTTTTATCGGTTAAATGTTCCTTCCTATCAAGGAGATTGATCTGGAGGTGAGATTTTCCACGGCTCGAGATTGATGAGCCTTAATTTATGGGAAGCAAGAAATCTCTTCGCGTTTCCGCCGTCAAGCGGTTCGTTCGGGTATTTTGAAATGAAATTTGGCTCAAAATTGAATTGGACTTGGCAAAAATTGAGTAAAAAAGTGGTGCCGTTTAGCCATGAGAGTAATGAAGTGACTCTCGGCTTTGGGTGTAATCCGAACAGAAACAAGTCTTTTTTGGATCGGTCACTAGGGACGAAGTCTGACCAACATTTTCATTAGCGGTCCCTAAAGCCTCAGAAAATGATGAAGTGTGGCTTTCAAAGGAAACTGGAGCTTGAGGATCGAGACCTCCTTGGGTCAGTTTTGAGCCTCGGATCGACTCGTCCAGGTAACTGTATTTTTATAGGGCTTTGGGTTTGAGTGTGTGAGTTTGGGTCCGTCTGTGGTGGGACATTCTTGCATTCCCACAAAACAACTCACGTCACCCACTCTGACACTTGTCAAGAAAATAAATGTCTTTGCTTTCTCGAAACTCGGCGAATTGGAGGGTGATTTTTTATCCTGGCTCGTTCACTTACACACCCATCGAGGTCGCGACGAAAAATTGAAATGGGATATCGAGCATAACAACTTGAAGAGGAACGAGGGAACGAGGAAAGGAAAAGAGGCAAGAAATTCCATTCCACCACAAACCTAGCCATACTTACTCCTTGGACCCATTGAATTTTGCATCGAAGCCTAGTTAGACCAGTGTCGGGAGAAGTGTCGTTGAAATCATGCAAATGAGCTGGAACATCCCGTGCTCCAATATTGTCTGAAAAATGGCCTGAGAGGAAATTGCGGCCAACCGAAAAGTACACAACCTGAAATGTCCACTGAAACGTTTGGCTATTTGTCTAAAGTTGTTGTGAATGTTCCGAATATTTTCAAACCTCAGCAATGCATCTAAAACGTAACAAATTGAAAAATGGCGTCCATCTCACGAAATTTGAACTCTAGAATGACCAGACGCCTATCGTAGGAGTGCCAATGCGAGTAATGTTTTTCACCTTTTTGGAGTCTGTCAAGACTTGAAAAACCTTTCCAAATGAAATCCACCAAAGGAAGTCAATTTTTCCAACCATGTCAAGTTGATTCTCAAGAAAACCTAGTCGAATCTTAACGTGAGCAAAAAGTGCATGAACGTATGAAAAGCTTTTTACACCTCAACCTGTCTTCGTCATCTTATTTTTGTACATCGTCTCCCTGCTTGACTCCCCAAAAAAGAAGTTAAAGTTCAACCCCAACCAGATCGATTCGATGACACTTGCCAGGTTGTTCATGTAGAATCCCAACTGCGAGATTCGTCACACCTCGTCATATTTCTCGTACGTTTAAATCCCAAAGTGCCTAGCATTTCAGTCATCAGGTAAGGAGTGTAGAAAGATTAGCTCTTGAATTTTGATGAAATCAGATCTGGCACAAGGCGCAAGTCTCAAGTGGAACCAATCGCAATTGGTAAAGCTTTAAATGTACCGTTCCAGATGGAACTCGAAAATGTTCCGAAGCCAAAAAGTCACGCAACCTTTTATACACGCACCAAACTTCGAAAGTGGTAAAAACAAGAATGCGTGAACTTTTTTAGACATGCATCTCCGTACTATCCAGTCAAATTCAACCCATTTTCTTATAAGGAATTCGTCTGGCTCTCGATCATGTTTCTCGTCGATTTTTTTGTGTCTCGGTTGTTTCGCAAAACTCGTGTAAGTGAGAGCAATGACAAGGTCACGCCCATATCTCGTTTCGATGAAATATGATGACTTTTTCCATGCTACGCCCACTTTTCCCAATGACTTCTGAGCTGCTCAGCATGAGGGCTTTCTTCACCGTTCACAGAAGAAACAGTTGTAAAAAAACTCGAAATTTTCAACCCCAACTTACTCAATTTAAGCTTGGGGTGTTTCAGATTAGTCTGAAGCGGAAAACCCAATTGTCGAGGCATCGAATTGATCACCTTTTGTGGCCCGGAAGTGCTCATGTGTGTCCGGTAGGTCTATCGTAGATGGTTCGAATTTTTTCATTTACAAATTCATTGGATTCTTGGGCATTTCGAGCTATTTCTCATTCCCCAAAATCTCGGAAGAACGAGCGATGACTGGCAAAGATGTTTCGAACTTATTAATGATCATATTTTCCCTCGTCAGCCAACATTTGTTGCAATTCGCCCACTGAAGCAAGATATTCTCGGATTTTAGCGGCAATGAATGTCTATGAGGTTCGACATCAGTCAGGTTTTTCCAATGGACTTGATCAAGCGTTTCGTTCACTCTTTTAAATATCCGAGTCTCGTTTTGGCTTTATCTTTGCATCTGATCTCAATTCTTGAGAGCGTCGTGTTTCATCCGGCCTTAGAGCTGCAGTAGAAGGGATGACGGAAAGATAGCAAGAAAAGTAAAGTTTGCTCTGAAACTGAATAAATGCGTTTGATGGATGGTCTCGATTGGTTGAACATGCCTTTGTTTGCCAGCAAGGACATCGATCTGGTCATGCCCAACCTTCCAACGTTGATCATTTTCCGACGTAAGAGCCATCGAACGACAAAACCTCAACCTGTCTTGTCCAATGGGCGGCTTTGAGCAATGAAAGCATTGAAGGTATTTGGGAAATATTACTTAACCAGAAGGACCTTCCGAATTGAAAACTCTCTGCAACTCAAAGTTTAACAATGAAAGTGACCGACAATCGGTTGGGTTAACCATGGTTTGAGGTATGATCATGTTTAAGCAAGATGACATAAGTATAACTCAAGATTGGACAAAGGTGAAGCTAGGACACTTTTTTCTCTGGACGGGAAGACTTAATACCGAAAGTTGATATTTTATAGTTGTTTTGGACTACCAAAGTACATTTTCTTTTTTTGGCGATCGCCTTAATCCAAAATCCTAGATTTTTACTACGTACATAATTTGCACGTCTCTTGAAATTGTATCAGAAACTAACATTTTTTCTCACATAATATTGCTTAGGACCGCACCGGATCATCTCCGACTATCTCAAGGTTTCCAAAGTCATCCACTAAAATGTGTCATAGATTCGCCCAAATTCATGCCCTATCCTCCAGTCAAATGTAGAATTGGTTTAAAAAAGGAATTTGATCTGTGCTTTGAGAACTTACACAGCTTCAAACTACTCTGACCCATCTCAATGTAAACATAAAATTGATCTTATATAGAGTTTTATTAACCGGTGACAAGGTTATCGTTGATATATTAGCAATGACCCTCTAAAGTGAAGAAAGTCCTCATGCTAAACATTTTTTTAAATTTGATTATGATAGAAATAGAAAGAAACTCAATGCTTAAACTTCCTCAGGCTTATCTTGGAGTTGCCAAAGACTGCCTTTTTTTAAAAAATCGTGAGATCAAGTACAATTTTATCTAGTGATGGACCAGCAGCGCTCTGAGCAGAAATTCAGAGTTATGATTCCGGATTTCCTGGATGGCGAAGGAAAGTTTTCTTTAATATGAGTGTTGAATCGGCCTACTCAGGGACCGTCGTTTAACGTCCTGGAAATTCAAGAAGTCCACGCTCCGGTCAAAATTAAAAAAAATGGAAAGGAAAATAAAATTAAGAAATTGTTGGATTATTTCGGACAAGCTGTTGGTTGAGTACTACATCGAAATGTCGTAAAAATGCATCTTTTTGAATTGAAGTTCAAACAATGGTTGCAAATGAACCTCCAGACGACGACATTTAGAGTTATTAATGCCTATTTTTTGTCAATTGTGTGCATGTGATTAATCTTCCAACAAGATACTTTGTCAACATTAAACATAACAAAAGGGTTTCTGCAATGTATCAACAAACAAATGCGTGCAAAAATATTACAAAATATTTGAGACTCCTCAAACATCATACAAATGAACCCAGAGTTATTTATAAACAATGATTAGACATATGACCATGTTAAATCGGCTTGAGTGGAGAAATCTCTTGGTCGGCTTCGACATCGTCGTGTTCATCGGACATGGATGGCTTAAGGGTCCTGACAAACATGCATCTTGATATTTCTTGGGAGTTGAGTGAATATCCTTCAGAACTAGGGCTTCATACTAAACTAAGATTGATGGCGGAATGGTTGGATGGCTTTTTTTTCCTCTCCTCAGCCAGGAAAAAAGTCACGATAAAATCTTGGCAATAAGCCATTGCGAAAAGTGCTCTTGTTCTATCCGCTTTTCAGAGCATGGATCTTTTACAAATTCTAATGATTGAAGACAGAGTGCTCTTGTTCAAGGCTTGATATCATATCGAGCTTGTCACGTTCAAGTACACACATACATTTATCCACACACACACGAAGACTCAGATCCGAGATGGATTAGATAATCACTTACCAACTCGCCCATTCCGACGGATTTGCCGTGTCTTTTATTAAATTTTAATTACACAGCACATGCATGAACCCTAGGAGGCTTGGAAACCCTTGGAGATTGGTGTCGGTTCGAGGACTTCCAATTCTACTTTGGCAACCCTGTCTTCCGCCTGACCTCAACCCATTCAATCGCAAACATGATAATGGAGATGAGCCGAACTGGCATGGGATATTTCGTGTCTAATTGCTCCAAGTAAATGAGAATGATATCGAAATTCCATGTCCTTTGGGGAAATACAACCCAATGTTGATTGGCCAACTTTTTTGCTCCGTTTCCCCCTACGGCTAAACCACATCATTTGGCAAGTGCCATTACTACCACAGTCACGTGGTCAAGAGGAAATTTGGAATCATTTTATGGCTCACTTACAACTCACTTTTCTTGGGCATTCGTTGGGAGCATGTCCGGGTCGAACGAAATTGGTCGGGCATTCAACATTGAGCACTGGTTCATGCTCTTCAAAAGTTTCGAGATCGATTTAAATGTTAAATGCATGCAAAATGGGGCTGATTAGGACTCCCCAACACTCGACCAGAACGATCCGGAAGCGACAAAATTCAGCAACATCGCATGTTAAAATGGCATTTTACTCGAACAAGATTGAACGAGCCATCCTGGAAAGGGATCTGAGAATATTTTTCAAAATTCATAAGCCCTCGATTCGTCGATGGTTATCTAGCTCGGTGGTAAGGACACGCCACTAAAGTCCAAATCCGAAGAGATCAGACCAATGGACGAAGAGTGGACCAATTTGTTGCGTTGTCCGTTAATTCGATCCTTTTTTCCTTGGCAAACAGAAGAGTATTGGATCGTCGTCGATGTATCGTGACGTGAGATGGCGATAAGGATCTCGTTTTATCCTTAGTCGAATTTAATGAAGGAAACGTTAGTGAGTGCATTAGAGTGTGTGTTTGTCTATGAACATAAAAAGGAGTGGACAAATCATGGTTTCAAAGGAGACAAAGGGCCAGAAGCTCATGAACGAGCCATTCAGAGCCACTTTGTTGGCGTGTACGTTGTTTGTTCTTGATTGAAATCATGTCTTGGGTTCATTCGACTCACTCCTGAATCGCGATTAGCACTGAAGGTTTCCGGTCTCCATGACAGTGGCAACACTGATTTCTCACGCCGAAAGATCCTTGAACGAAGATAAAATTTCCTCCCAACCTCGTTATAGTGATTGTTGATAGGAACTAGATAGATACTAAGAGACATCTGTCTACTATGATAACACTTCCGTTAACTTCTGGCATGGGAGGTAGTGGCCAAATTCGAGTCGCCAAAAGGCCTGCCAAATATTTTGGCAATAGAACTTCGCAGAACAAATCTGGTATGGGTGAAACTGAAACGGGACCAATGTTTACTCTTCCGAATGCACTTTCTCATTCGAGAGTGCCCTTCTTGCCAAAGCCGTGTTCAAGATGTTCATGGGGCTTCAATATCTGGTTGTGATTGCCAAATTGATCAGCCAACAAGCCTTTGGTAGACTCAGTATGAGCCACTCCAACTCCAAACTCAGCGTGAGATCTTCGATATTTTCTCCCGTGATTAATATCGTTTGGAACTACAAATTCCACGGACTTGACATAGATCAATACTCGAGTTTGAAGGGGAGAGGGGGGACCCCAAAACCAAATTATATTCCCTTGTTGGCGTGTCCGAATGCAGAATGTGTCACAATTCAAGCGAAGGTTTGATTGGATTGCATCAGTGGGAAATGGAAGGCCAGTTTTATCACTTCCCTGGGGTAATCAAGAGATGATGTCCGCCTGCTGAGAGGATTTAACTTCTTCATTTCTGGAGCAGTGGGAGAGGAAATGTGTCTGATTTTTCCTCTCAATATGTATGAGAATTTCCGACCCCATAGAGTGCTCAATCAAAGCGACTTCCAGAAAACCCGCGCTCGCATGGGGGTGGAGAAGAAAACTATTCCACTTCCTCGTTCAAGGACTTTCCGAATCATTGTTTGTAGTAGCATGTCTTTCACATTCGGCGTTCTCCCCCGACAATCATGAATATGCGCCAACTTCGTTGAGGTTATTAAAATTCCGCATTTGATTGTTAATTACTTTTGAAAGGGGGTCTAGCAGGGCGTCGAACCTAATTCGATGAAGTGGTTGCAAAAAAATGGATCACTTTTCTGCCTGATCACCATTCCAGCCGCGGTTCTTCATCGCGATCCTGCCTTGATAGGATCACTATGACATGGCACGTTTGGCCTTTGTTCTATGACTAGTGTAAAACTGGGAACTTTTTTTCTTCAACCAGTTCCCTCGTGATGCCTAGTAATCGATCTGTTTGGTTGGGGGCGAGGCCCCCATTATTGGCCACGGGTGAACGACAGCTCATATATTTCATTTCGATCCAAATTCCTGCACAACCCTACCGTTGGACAGTGTCGGTCAAACTGGAGAAAATTAACTCAAGAGAGTGAGAACAAAAATCTCGAGCCTTAAAGTTGCCAAGAGTAAGTCTGCAACGACGAGGGATTTTTTTTCCTTTGAAGCTAGAGGATCAATCAAAATATGGGTTACAGATGAGCATGGCAGACGGTATGGCCACATTAAAAAAGATTTCTTAGATCACCGTGGTGGGGCTGATTTGTCAAATTGGAGTGTCTGTCAGTTCACAAGTATAAGAAGAACCATTAATAACATCAGGGATGAAGCAAGAACTCTCGAATGAGATTGATATCGCCTTGAAACAAATTGCTCATTTGAATACGAGACACAAATTCCGGTATCGAGGAGTATGCATCCAAGTAGTTCATGTAAGGATGTGGAATAACAAATTTTGACTTTGAAAGGCATGAATATCTTGGACGTCAGTTTCGTGATCCGAAAGGAATCTTATCATCCGACGGTTAAAGATTGAGCACCCTCAAACTTCAAGGTTAGGGCGGCAAGGTTGTATCTAGTTTCGGTCCGTGTTGTTGTGACCTTGTTAATTGGTGAGGTGGGTATTTAAACCGGGGGGCCAAACCTATTCTTAATATCTTTTCATTTCACGGATCCTCTCCAATCCTCTTCAGGCCCAGCGTTGTCAATGAATAAATAAACGCGGCATTTCAACGGATTTATTTACCTTATGGGTGGGGCAGAAAACCTGCTTAAGTGGTTTGTGGGTTTCTTGTTAAACAACACAACCCAGGCCTCAAGTACAGGGTGAAGAGTGACAGATGAGATGCCGACTTTAGAAGAAGCTTCCAACAGGTGAACATTTTTGGACTTCATTCCTCAAAACCATTGGTCTAGCCACTGGTTCATCATGTTTCAAATTTGGCTTCGAGGCTCGAATCCATTGCAAAGTAGTAGGGTTCTTTTCGGCATCCTTTTACTGAAGGGAGTCAATCATTAGGGCTACGTACGTCGACCTTCAAACTTGGGTCGAATCTATTAGTAAGCAATTCATGAAGTTATTACTACTTAGCGTACTCGTACTAGTACTGCTACGAGATGCGAATACCATACTTGAACTCTGCTGCTCCGAAGATGGAGGCAAGGGTGTTCTAATGTGATATTCATGCATTCAGGAGCCAAATTTAAGGTGGAAAGCGAATTGGGAGTGCCGACTTCTCAATCCCAAGTTTCTGACTTGAGAGTGTGGAATACTTGATCACCTCAAACGAAGAGGTCTCATAACTTAGATGCACCTTCGTAAGGTGCACTTTCGCAGAAAGCCCATGGGGAGCCTACGCGATCCGAATCAATAGCTTGGACCTCGAAATTAGTCACAAGAAACCTCCGATCCAATCCATTATTGATGAGAACGTCACTTGACTCAGTGTAGACCTCTCTCCGGTCTCGAGACTTCTCCGAGTAGTCCTTGTTTACGAATCCGAAGTGTTTGCTACAAATCTTGCGAGTCATGGAAATATTTCCGCTTTGGAAACGAAGTGAAGGGCAGACAAGTTAGGAGTTGTTGTAGTAGTAGTTGGCGGCGTCAAGACGGTTGCAACAAATTTCCACTGTCGTGCATTGAAGATGCACTTTTGTGGTCGCCACCTCGACTCGCAATTCAAATCCGAATCCGCTGAGGTTAACCCCCAAACTTTTCTTCCACTTCCAAAAGGTGCCTTGCCCATGATTATGGATTGAGATTGAAGTCGATCTTGGGGCAGAGATGCAAGGACATAAGTGGTTGTTTGGACTGAGCAAATGGTCTTTCAGATAAGGAAGAAATTAGCATTGAGGCATTGAATGTCAATGCTTGTTTGTGGTTGGTGATCCTTCTCCTTCATTAGCACACACACAACATCATTCAGGAGTACAATGGTCGATAACGGGTAAGGGTAGACAGGACAACAAAGGGCCATGGATTGAAAACAACCAGCCACGTCAAGGATTGACAATTGGTCTTGAAGTGCAGGTACACGTGTGTACAAACACTCAAGTGCCTGTTTGAAGCCTCTATCCTCTGTGTATTACTTGCCGTTTTTGACTACTGTTGGTCATTATCGGGAGATGTGATTCATGCAAGCCTTTAACAGAGACCCTTTTCGGCGGTAAATACAAATAGACTTCCGCACGCAGAGGAGGAACACTTATTGCCATTGTACCGCACTCCATCTTTGAGTATTCATACATACGTAGGATACGTTCGTAATACCTTACGTAGGGTCCTACACTCTACACTAATTGCGACAAGGTCGCCAACGTGTGGGTTGAATTCAAACATTAATTTTAGCAATTTAACGTTTGCCATTCACTTTGATGGCATGCTAATGACTCATATCTGGTCGCATCAAGGTGAAGGTTGTTTTCTGAGAGAGCTAAATGGACAAGGTTCTCGGTGAAGATCTGCTGGATGGTGGACTTCAAATTTCATTCTTCATCGATACAAATGGCAAATCGAATACACGTGATAATGATATTTTCACCTCTTTGAGATGATCATATTCTTGCAGATGTGCAGCAGATCTTAAACAGTGTTCGGCACATCAGAGAGAGAAATCCGGTTGGCTGCCCTTTATTTGGGCGCCGAATCTTCCAATAACAACATTTCAAAGATCGGTTTTAGTAGATAACAAACAAAAATATTTGGGGGAAAACTTGTCTAGTATTTGGTTCGATTAACAATTCATTAACGTTCTAATTGAAACTTAATTATTAAGTTTTTAGAATCTAAGATTTTAATTTCACCCCTTAACCATTTTGAGTCTGTGAAATAAATCGTGGGGTTAGAATGAGATGATACCCTCCGCACACAAACTACACACACATGCACAACCATGAATAGATGGCCCACCTGTATGCAAATGAAGATCACCAAAATCCATAGAATTGAACCAATTTAATCCTGTCATCATGACTTGCCCATAAAATGGGTTATGTATTATCAGTGCTCTCAAATGGTTGGTTGGTGGTTCTCGAGTGGTGGTGGTGGTGGTGGTTGTAGGAGTTCACTCATGGGGTGATGGTCGATGGACTCGTGACTTAATCAGAAGAAAACGCGTGTCTTTGTGTCAGTGAATCAAGATGCCAGCCATTGTACTCCAGGATAACCGTAGTCCTCAGTCAGTTACTTCACAGTATACCTAGCCCAAGTATTATAGTGTCAATCAGAGAGTCTCGATCAGATTTGCCGGGTCATCGCCCTATCTGCCCCTTAGATCAGAGAGCCAGTTTATAAAAAGGGCGCAAGAGCATCGGCATCATATAAGGATGCTTAATGGTGAAGTGACTTCAAATTTTCACAGGTCCAGGCTTAGTCACACGCAAAAGAGCCCACGAGAATGGCATTAATTAGCGTCCAATAAAGGTTAGCAAAAAATTGCCCAGATCGAAATGGAACCTGAATTTGTTCGCCGCTTCGTTTTGGAGTGGGATGATTGAGGCCCATAAAAAGCATGCCAATTGGCACCTTATTATTAAATTAGTCCTGAATTCGCATTGATTCAGGCACTATTTACTCAACATGAAAAATGAAGGAGGCATATTTGAAGGGAGTTGGTCTATCAATATCATCATGTGAAATATAAACTAAGGGCTTTTTCACCGCTAGTGCATTTTGCTGGGAGGAATTTTAACCTCATCCAACGCCGGAATGTTCATGACTAGACTTTCTACAACCTGGGCCGCCTTTTAACGAATCATTCATAACTTTTTGGCAATCGGCTCTTTTTCGGGCAATGACTAACTGTGAAGTGTATTTCTAAGATTCCATCATGTAACTAACTGTATTGGCTGTTCACATATCCAGGCTCTTAAAGAACTATCTTTCTCCTTGGCCGCGGTTCTTTAAGCCGTTGTAAAGTATGACTGCCATTTCCTTTTAAGGATCCCCAATGTCGTCACCTTCTTCCAGTAATTATGATTGTCAGCAAGCACTCCATCCATTGTACGAAGCGACCAAAGAGCAGTTGAATTCTAATGCATTTAAATTCGGTGTAAATTTGAGGTTTCGTCACGCTTCTGCCTCCAAATTAGGAAGTTAAGTCAATTTTCAGGCTCTAAAATCACTTTGCCAAAAAGCCTCTGGACAAGGTTGCCCCTGAATTGACGTTGACATTGACCTCATCCTTTTCTTCTTCCTCCTCATCATTATTATCATGGTCGCCGCCATTCTCAGCATCATTTTGGGGTTGGTGTCTCTTAACTTCGCGTCTGATCCTGACAGGTCCAAACCAACAGTTGACCAGGAACACAGAGCATACCAACAGTTCTGATGGCCAATTTAATTTGGTAAAACCATGGGTGGTGGTTGGTCAAACTCCAGGATCTGTCAGGACAACGTTTCAAACCCACTCATGTGGTCGCCAAACCATGCATGAGACTTGGATTTCCTCATTTTTTGGGGGGTGTTAGTACGAAATTCCTGAGCTGCGCTAACAGAGGTCCATAAATAGGGATCAAATGTGAATGCCAGTGTGTATGTGTGCCCTACACTTTTGGTGAGCCGGTCTCTGTCGCTCTATTTAAGCTGTAATTTATGCATTTCTCCACCTTCTCACCAACGATGGTTATCGCACATGTTTGTGCCTGTTTTCCAAATTTAGATCAATAGAAAGACACCGCTCGTTAGACGTCGAGCAGGTATTCATACAAGAACCATCTCGATCTCGATAATTGTCACAACAACAAAGGCTTTGTGAATCCACTTTTTTGTCTCGCTGTTTAGAAACAGAACAAACAGCTATTCTTGGTTGATTGAAGATCTACATACTGAGAAGAGTCGAGAACCGAGGTCCGAACTGAAAGGGGTGAGATCATTGCTCTTACAACAGGTCTCTTCTTGAAGGTGAGCACATTACATTTGGAGTAGACACCATTCCAGCAAGTTGGTCAGTTTCGATATCTGTCTTGCATTGATAGATACTTCTCAGACTTGTCAGTGCCAGGATCTCTTTGGACTTCTGACGAGCGATGGATTGGATGCAAAAAAGAATTGAATTCCTGTCAAGGCTTGTTTTGAGCTCGATCCATTTAATCATCTACATCCACATATTCATATTCTATTCCCAGGGCTCAAACTCTGTGAGGAACACGTGGACGAGGATGAGAAGGAGCACAACATCAACGACGAGGATGATCATAATGATAATGGGCTGAACCCGGAATTTCAAGTGGTTGGAAATTGTTCCTCGGAATCCCATTGCATGCATGCTTTGCTTTACGCGCATGTTTGATGTTTGCACAGCAATTTAAAGCCTACTCATTTAGAAGAGCACATGACCGAATACATTAAAACACGACCAATTCTACCGCGATCATCCCTCGATACTCATCGATCATAGTTGTGAGTTGCCAATTATCTTCATTTGAGTTTGAGACTCTAACGTTACCCAAGACCCACTTAAGCTCGTGTTTGTATGTAGGGCATGTATTCAGTTTGCATTGGGCACGAGTAGAAGCCCACAGATGACATCAACACTCCCAAGAACGTTGTCCTTGATCGGGTGTGTTCTCCACTCTCTGGCAATCTGTGTGCCTTTATTCCACAGATATACATATTGGACGCGATTGGAAAAAATTAGATCACTTCTGATCCCAGATGTTGGTTCAGAGATTTAGGGGGGTTTGAATGGTTGAGAGTCATCTCTCTCAATGAGATTGGCCATCGAATTTGAATGAAGACATCATATGGATGACTTCAGCAGATTTGCCCACCTTCTTTCGGGTCGAATTTGGGGCGGTCGAGACTCAGACCGGCTAAGATTCCTAGTAATGAATGCTTTATGAGAAGTAGCCTCGAGGCTAGGACTCGTAAATCCTTATTAGGTGAGTTAACCGTTAATTCATTAACTCGATTCTGAATACTAATCTAGTCTGAGGTACATTATCAAGCTCCTCTCTAAATGTGTACATGGAATAGTTAAGAAACCGGGCAGATTTTGGAAGAATTTTGAAATTTTTGAAGTAGGAAGATCGAGGGAGTTTCCGTTTCAACAATGATTCCTCGTTTTCGTCAGAATGTGGAACTGCAAAGATAGTGACTAGTTTTGTACGCAACATGCATGTAATACGACCTGACATCGGTCATAATTTCCGCCTGGAATCATCATCCTCATCTCAGATTGGCCTGTTGTAGATGATGACGTCCGATTCAGATGGAAATCCAAAATCTGGGCAACATTATTCTTAGACAGTCCGTGTTCATTCAGGCATTTATGGCTCAGTTCGAAAAGGTTTCTGTATCGACCTATTTTAGATGAACCTACCAATGTAACCAATATTGGTCAGAACCTAGAATCTGGTTATGCGCCTGGTATTTTTTGGGTCCGTGTCCGAAAATGGGATTTCCGTGAGGTCCGTGACATGATTTGCTCTTAATCATCGACCTTGTTTGTCAATTCGATTTTCTGCTCCAAGGGACAATCAATGTTGGATCCACTCTGATCTGAGAACCGACGTTTGGATATGCCAATTAGGATGCCATTGAGACAAAGTCACTTTGTTTATTGGATACATCTCATAGAAACGCCGAATCGAAAAGCAAGAAACGGAATTCTCGGATAAAAGCCTAACAAATAAATTCCTCTCAACATCGGACATTGTCTTAAAACTAGTTTGGACCAAGTGTTTTCTAGCCACCACGTACATATATGATGTTGATGACGATGGTAGTGATGATGATGATGATGATGATGATGATGATGCATTTCATGGCCAAAAAAAAACCTCCAATAACCCATAAATTAAGTTCCTAGAGAGAAAATCGTGTGCCCATCATCAAACTCCGGGAAAGGAAACCATTGCGGAGGATGGACAGACCAATCGACTCAAAAGCAGTCGAACCAAGAAATGTGGGCTTCTTTTGCCTAAGTATGTCTTTGGGCGGCGATGATTTTGGGGTGGGTTTCTTATGGGACGGACTGTAGGATGTGCGATGAATCAACCAATAAGGACGTGAATTCATTTTTGTCCTGTTGAGATCGATTATTACCACATCAATGATTGGTCATTAATAACCGCCATAAAGAGCGTCAGGGTGGCTGAAAGCTTTCGGGCAGTTGAACCCCTCGAGAATTTGGTTGATTTCACTCGTGTTTACGAGACCCCCTTTTTGGCAACCCTGATCTAGGCACGAGTTGTAGGCAGAATATATGGGAATAATTTGTTTATAGAGATGTTTGAAAAGGAGGCGGTGAGGGATGTTGAATTTTAAGTGGCAGCTCAAGGACATTTGGGCGAGTTAAAGGGGGGAAAGCCCATTTGTTTAAGGAATTGAAGTCTTCCAGGAAATGCTCGGCTAATGAGTCATCAACTCACCAGTAACATCGCTTGCACGTGTAAGGTGATCTTCAGGCCAATCAGTCATAAACTGGGGTTAAAAATATTGCCAAATGAGAGTGGATCATTGGGCTGGACGTCAAACGGTCCAATCGACGGCAACTATATTTATATTTAATCTGGTTTTGCCCACCGTCATGTCTTGGCCAATCAACCATGATGACTTATCAAATCCAGGACCAGCTAGACCTGTACCAAATCAAACCTGCCCCAAGTCGAACGTAATGAGCCAAGTTCGAACCAATCGAGATCGGGTGTAGCTCTGCGGTTTTTAATCGCGTCCGAGATTGAGTTTGACCAATTTCCAGTGAAGCCCTGAGTCTTGATTGTTCTTGATCCTGTCTCCTCAGTGGGGTGCTTATTGCTTGATTTGAAAATTTGATCATCATTTTCTGTTGAACTGCACACACTTTCAGCGGGCCCTGTTTATGCAACACCTGTTATTGGAGTGAACTTCAAATGGCAATGCTTGGATGTTTCGGGATTCAAGTTTGGCTGGGTTGCCAATAAATATTTAAAAATGCCCTGAAAACATTCATTCCCACGAAATTCTATTTCGTTGCAAGCTTCTTAACATCTCATTTCATTTCTTTCTAAACGTGGCTGAAACGTGACTGTCGGAAGTAGAGAAAATATATGTCACTTTGGTAGCAAACTTTCAGGTTAACATGACTTTAAGAATGTTACCCGAAGAACTGAAAAGAGTGTCGTGTTCCACCATCATATCAATAACATTAGGGCGAGAGGAGAGATCTTTCCATCTAAGATACCGTTCTTGGTTTGTATGGCCAAGTTTAGAGCCTCTGTTGGCAATGCTGCGACACATTTTTGGCAGTTTTTTTTTGGTCGCATTCCGTTCTAATTTACATGGCAAGACTCTTTTACAACGAGGACAAATCCCTGAGCTTTAATCTCTCCTTGTGTAGTCAAAGAGAAAGAGAACCGAGGATTCCTAGACTCATTTTTGACAGCGCTCCCCAGGGAGCCATAAACAAATGACTCTTCATTTGACAGCAGTTTAAAAACGTTGAAAAATGGTTCTTCACAACTCAACCCACTTCTCATTTCATGTTTAACAAGCCCACGCCCTTTTCCATAGATATCCAATATCTGAGTTTGAATAAATTGGTCCAATTGGAACAAAGACCAAGTGGGTCCTGCCAAGGGTGTGTAAAGGAGGCTCGATGGTTACAGAAGAAGGCCGTTTCCATTTGTCTGCTATTATGTCGAATTTCTGCCGTTCCAATGTCTTTTCTTCCCCCTCAAAGTGGAAATGGAACACAAAATTCCGGCTTTTCTTTCCACCCAGTTTCTCCTTTAACTTCGTTCAAAAACATGGAACTGTACAATACTCACCCTGCAGACGAAGATATTAGCATGTAGATCGTAAAACCAATTGCCAAGCTCAGCTTCACGAGGCATTTAATTAGGAATTTATGCAAAACTTTCTGTAAGGACATCTAAAATCTAAAGGAGTAGCATGCTTTTCAGCTATTTCCAAGAACATCAGCACTACTATGACAATTTTGAACCACTTTTTGGAAGTCATACAATTAAAAGCAAGAGGTCTTTTCTCTTTCTTTCAAGGATGACCTGCTAATGACAACGTCCATTAATCGATAATTCCTTCATTGTGTTTTGCTGGCAAAAAATACAGTGATTGTGAGACACGAAATGTTCATGGATGACAGAAAATGACTCAAATCCCCCGTTTCATGCATTTTATTTCATATCTAGCCGCATTGCTAACAGTTGGTTCATTTAAAAACCAAAGATACTTCTTTTTTTATTGGCCACATATTGCGCTAAAGATTCAGTCGAAGTTCGACCAAAGTCTGAAGAGAAGCGACGAGTTCAAATGGGCCGACCACTCGATGATTCTTCGGGTCTCGGAGGCTCCTGTGAATAATTCAATACCACACGCCGAGTTCAAGATGAGGAGTAACCAAGTGTCTTGAAGACAGAATTTTGCAGAGCAAAATGGCTCGAACCGCGATAAATTACCCACCTTCCCAGTAGTGGGTCCATCCATATACTCCGTGGAGAGCTCCTTCTTGGTCGCTCTCTCTTTCTCTCTCTCTCTGTCTCTTTCTCAGTCTGGAGAAAGAAAGACAAGCACTGAAGAAGACGAAGGAGACTGGTGAACTGAGCCAACCAGCCAACCACCAACCACGGGCCAAGTCTCACCAGGAGCCATTGAAGTGATTTTCTTTGCTTTAGGAGGGGCTTTTACGTGATTTAGGGAATGAAATTAACTCTTCCCGTGTTCGCAGAAGGCTCTCTTTCTAATCCGACCAAACGGCCCCGAAAATGAACTCTCTTTCTCTCTCTCTCCATGATCAAAGCCTCAAGCCGTTCATCGAAATTGACGTCATTCGAAATCTTTGTTATTGTCACGAATCCGTTCCAAATCCATGTGCTTGACATGCACATGTGTTTTCTTGTTTTCTCATATATACTGTATTCTAAGGTCCTTTAGTGTGCATTAGATCCCGCTTTTCGCTTGAGATGGCTCCCTTTTTCCAAAGGATTCTATGATTTATCAAGCCTTTCAATCTTTTCTTCCTTTATGGCAGGAAGATAGTTCCATAAATATGGGAGCATGCACTCACTACCAAAGGGCAATCGAACCCAGATAAATATGTGGTGCACTATGTTTGGACCCAAAACTGGACCCCTCAGAAGCACGAACGACACGAATACAAGGTATCCCACATATGTAGCATAGAAAGAGAGAGATATATCCACCCACACGTAGAGGGAAAGAAGTAGAGAGGAAATTAAATGCGCCAGGGGCCCTTTCCCTTTTTACGACCGTCTTCCTTCTTTTGACACAGCCAACAACCCGCCAATACTTCCTTTACGGGACAGATTTCCATGTCCCACTCAGAAAAGCGACCGCTTGGGTCCAATCTTGGATCCGTTCCAAAACAGTAATGTGAGCCCAACAAAAACATTGGGACGGGGAAAAACAGCCCAAGGCCTGGCAAGTAATTGGAACGGAAGTCAGGCAAGCACAATTATGGTTCCACTGAATTAAAATGGTCAAGCCAAATATGAGTTTAGTCCACGCTTTCAACGACCTTTTGCAGTAACCTGTTTTGTAGCTGGAAAAAGATCTGAATTACTGCGAGAAGGTCATAAAGAAAATGTTCATATGCAGACCTGAACCGCGACCGAGCCAATTTGAATCACATTTCCATTTCTGGCACACTTACTCTCGAGGTTTCGGGACGATGTCTGCCATTGATGAGCACGATACGGTTGCTGAGAGTAATGAAACTGGTCACCAAAGAAGAGTCATTCTAGGTTCTTGGTGAGGTTCTCTCTCAAGTTTTGTTCCTAGAGTAAAAAAACGTGCCATATTTTCCATCAGGAAATATTGCAAAGTTGGAACATTCAGTGTCATCAACAGGATCGGGAAATAGCCGCAGAGGTTTTGATTGTGATATGGGAAGGTTTGTGGGGTCCTTCTTCATTTTGGCGAGTGTTAATGATTGGAGAGTTCTTAAGAACAGACCTTCACATAATCTGTCTCGTCTCGAAGAAGTGGACAAGCGGAATTCAGCTTTGGAGAAGTGGACTGTAAGTCAATGAAGGGTCTCTTGAGTCTTCTGGCCCCAAGATCTTATGAAGATGTTTGTCAAATATTTGGTAAGCCCCAACCAACATTTGACAAGGGGCCAAGTCAATTGAGGGCACACAAGTCAGTTGGCTCTTAACTCATGCTCCAGACAATTTAGTATGTTCAACACTACAATCTGCCGAAAAAACCTTGGTTCGATTGTTCAAAGGCAGAGAATATGAAACTTGTTTCTACTGTCTCATCGGGTCTCGTTACCAAATATAGAAGCCCAATATTGGGGAAAAAACAGACAAAAGGTGAGTAAGGAAGGCGTTTTACAAATGAGAAATTGTCGACGGAGAAAGATCTCTATTCAGAAAATTGAGGGAGGACTTCAAGTCATGCTTTGGCAGACTTTGGTATTTTTCTTGGACACTCTGGACCTCAGCTTTGTCAGGTTAAAGTCGGCCTTTATATTCAAATTCGATATCTCATGCCAGATCACCTTTTTGTAGAGATTTACTCACCTCTTGAAACCGGAAATAATTTGTGATCCATGGTGCAAAACTGAGCGAGGCTCTCTTCTAGCCAATCTACGTAGGTCAGGGGGGATCTTCTCTTTCTCTTTGTTATTGCAAACCACGGATGTAAAAGCACTATTCAATAGAGACAATAATATACACTTAACAACGTCTTGGGACTACCTCAACAACGCCATGTCGATTTGAATTCAAGTGAAATGAGATTCGTATCCTCAATATATTACGTGTAATGACGACGATTTTCATGTCTGTGGTGCGTTTCAGTTCAGTGCTGGCTTCATGGCAACCTTCAGTGTGATGGAATCGATTTTCGACGCTATTCAAACTCGTTCATCATGTGCTTTTTCTGGCGGCCTTTTGACAAGTGTCTGATTTAAGATCCCTGCATTACGACACTCGATAACTAGAAAGAACCTACAACAATCAACACACTTTGAAACGGGCATTTTAAAAAAGGTTGTCAATGAAAATAACAAACCGAAGGAGCTCAATACTAAAGAAGCTCATGGGAAAGAAGCGTCGACAGTGTCAAGTTGTTTGGCTTTTTCGAAGCTTCAAATTTCCGTTGTTGTCGCCACCATCAATCAGGGAATTGAAGTCGTAACGAAAGTCGATTTTGCAATCAATGTACATGGATCATGCCACAAAAGATTGATCCAGTCATTGGATCATAAAAGAAGAAGGATTTAAGTCCCTTGCATGGACATTTTTCAGTCAAATGCTCCTATTTAGTGTATTTTTTTTCTCTTGCACTTCCCGGTTTGTTTGGCTTTTTTAAAGCTTCATGATAAAGCCACCGTCGTTAGTGCTCTGACGACGCTTCTTTCACATGAGCTTCTGTACTCAATACCTTCTTTTCAGTCACGCTATTTATTACTTTTATGGTCTATTTCACCTTCTAGATCCCAATATGGTTTCTTCACAAACCTTTCATTTTTAGACAAAAAGTGAGATTGACATGAGTTTCACCATGTCCCCAAAAGAAATTGCAAATGTTGTTTTACTAACTTTCAAAACTGCACGTTGGTTTGAAACTTGTTACATATAACTAGGTCTCTCGTTCAAAGGTGTAATGCGTCTCATTTTGAAGATCCATTAAAGATTAAAGGAGCCAATGGATCGAAGCGTGGTTCGCAAATCGTACCCAAATATATTCTGGAAGCCATTAACCTAGTTCTAATTGCAAATCCTGTTTTATTGCCGCTCACCACAGAATGAATGAGCCAATTGAGCTCGTTCTTTATTTGTGCTTGAGCGCAAATTCCGTTGGACGGCGAGAGAAATCAGGCAAGGATGATCTTCATTCTTGGCGGCGAACTTTGAGCTTGTTGTAGGGAAATCTATCCTGATTTGAACCAATGACTTAACGGCGGACCTGCTTTACATATCGGAAATTCCCCTTTCTGATCTGCTTTAAACTATCAAAACCTTTGGTTTGAATTGGTCGGGTGAAGAATGGCAAGAATAGTTGCAAAAAGGATCAATGCCTAGGTTCTGTTACTTCGAGCTAAATGCAATCTTTAGTGGAGATGGTGGAGAAAGATTGATTGCGGGCTCAAATCTGAC
>CM021323.1:1746981-1759131 GCA_010645155.1 Tigriopus japonicus
ATTCCCCTTTCTGATCTGCTTTAAACTATCAAAACCTTTGGTTTGAATTGGTCGAGTGAAGAATGGCAAGAATAGTTGCAAAATGAATCAATGCCTAGGTTCTATTACTTCGAGCTAAATGCAATCTTTGGTGGAGATGGTGGAGAGAGATTGGTTGCGGGCTCAAATCTGACGATCTGAACTGCCAATGAATGGTTGTTGCATTCTTCCTTTATGAAGTTGGTTGAAACCTCTCGAGAATATTTTCAATTGGTTTAACAAATATTCACTTGTTTGTCGAATGGTTGTCGAGTGCAGTTCCAACACACCCGATCATCGAACGATTTCTCGATCGAAATGTTCGATTCCGATCTTATTACCATGCAAGAATTACGGTTGAGTCTGACTCTCGAGCCACTTTTCTAGTTTTGGGCTTGGATCGAGAATGAGTGGTTTTATAAGCAAATTGTGGGTTTGGGAATTTGACATGAATTTGGTGGTTCTTTTTGCCCCTCTCTCACTTTCTTGGATAGCGACCAGCCCACGAGATGTGGCCTAATGTATAATGACCTATCATCATTTCCAAAGTTTCTACAAGCTGTTCACATTCAACCTAGGAAATAAGCGTGGGTGTAGAGGAATAATTCCGTAGCTCACAAGCTCATCAGTCACCGGAATCTTGAAATCGCAGAGCCGATCACAGGCATCACCATCAATTTAACCCACCAACGAACACGGCTGTGTCTTCTTAAACCAGCCAAGTCGGTCATTTTTTCCATTTTCAAACCCTGATGCATGGCCACGAGTATGTTGAAATCGTTTGGTCCCATTGATAACTTTTTAGCTTGGGATATTCCCTTCAAAAAGTCTCTAATAAGATAAGGACGATATAACAGTGAATCGAAAGAGGTAGACGGGTTTGAGATTGATCGTTGTACAAGTAAAAAAAGTTTGGAACACGAGTCCCTCGAGTGGGATTGGCTTTCCATTTCCTTGTTCCAAATTGAAAGTTCATGTTCGAAGTGGCCGGTGGACCAATCTGAGGCGGGTCCTCGGTCGCCTTCTAATCCATTGAGGCAACTTTCAAGGTTGTCCCATCATTTACTTTGCCAATAGCCTTTTTCACTCTTATTCAGCACGAAAGCCGGACGTGGATCCGTAATAGATCAGAAGCAATCGGGGATAAATTTCCAAATTTCCAACGTTACTTCACGAGCTTTAAAATACACCCTGGAAAATACTGTTGTACGATTTCATACAAGGAATCAAAATCAAAAAGCTTTTAGAGGCACGGGTATACAAAATATTATTATCAAAAGCTGTTGGATATCTATGCTTGTGAGACAGGTTTTTGGGTGGGACGAAATGGCAGCATTTCCGAACGAGTTGGTTCCTCGCTCGAGTGACAGAAGTTCCAGATGCGACCGACACTATCGCACTTCAAGTTGGCGGCGCTTGAAGAGGTCCCGAAACTCTCCGGGAACCAAGTCAATTTGTTTTCTCCTGTCAAGTTTGGCACAACACTACCAGCTTGGACGAAAAGTTAATGAAACCAGTGACTACATTATATGAAAAAAACAACGTGGCCGCGAGTTTATTGATAGTTTTTGCCTGGCGAAATGAACATTGCGGTTTTTTTTCAATAGATATCACAGACATTAAAACATATTGAGAGGAATAACATTGACATGATGAAGCAATAGGGTGGTGAGAAATGCGGTAATAACTCAAATGTCAGTTCATATTCGTGCAACCACGAGGCATAGTCTTACAGTAATATATCACAGTCTCTTCTTCGCTACCTATGAAGGTCATTCAAAGTCTTGCAAAGGCCGAGGTTCTTTTTAAGCCATTTGATCCAATTCTAAAATGCTTGCCGTACGCTCATGGCACAAGAACAACAACGCATTAGCTATGGCACTTGGAACATGGGAACATTATTCTTTGGAGGTTTGGCACAAAGTCTATGTTCGGATTTCGCAGAGAAACAGTTCCATGTCTTTTTCCTTTCACGAGGAACGGAAATGGGGAGGACCAATGTAGAAGCACAAGTTCACTTCCAGTCAAGAAAGTATGAGTGCTAGCGGGGAGGTGGGAACTGGGACATTTGTCCCAATAACAATAAAGCTTGAACCAAATTGTATGAAATCCTTTCTGACTATCGCTTTTTTCGAGCCACGACTTCTTAGGACGCTCGCAATGAAGACAAATGGAACAGGACCATCGTCGCTAAGAACCATGGAACCAAATCGAGGTGGATTGAACGCGAGGCCGCCTTGGAAGTGGCAGCTGCCATCCGAGAAGCCTCGTGTTTGATGATATCATTGGGATGAACGTCATATTCGTGGCGCTTCTTTTCACTCAGGTTGTCATAGTGTGATAGATCACCATAATACCGTGGCAACTTTCCTTGACTGTTATCCAGAAACCCGTGGGAATCTAACGGTTTGGCAGTGGTGGCAATGGTGGTGGTGGTAGTGGATGTCTGGAGCAATGATCCTTTGTCGGTTGAGGCCTGCTCAGTGACATCCAGCCTTGAAGGATCAAGGTAAGGCTGGTGCGGTCGATAACGCGGATTGTTGGCTAGACGTACGTGGTTCTCGTGACGGTTGTCCGCCACCTTGAATTGAACCTTCATGTTGTGCGTGGAACAATGTCCACCGAGTCGACGGTGAAGGTCTGATTTGGCTGAGGTCGAGATGAAATAGTAATCTTGTCCCGGTTGAAATTCCATCCCACCTGGTGTGGGCGTAAACGATCGAAACGTGATCGTGAAGTATAGGAGTCGATGCGGACTGTTGCATTGAGCAATGACCCGGGGATGCGGGTCCGTAATCCGACATGACTCATACTCTTCTTTGGACACACTGTAAATGACATATTGCTCTATTTCCTCGGCTCTAGTGCCGGGTTTGTAGAGTGGGCAGATGATGTTCACTTGATCATACTCCCAAGCCTGATTGCCGCGATTCACATCGATTATGTGATCAGTATTGTCTATGCGGAAGATGGGATTTGACGTGTTCCAATGGAGGTAATGGCTGTTCTTCACGGCCTCACACAATGGCACAATGAGAAGGAATTGTTGAAGTAGAACCACATAACAAATGGCTTGTCGGATCAGGATGAAGAGCCTCTGCGTTTTCGATGGAGTAAGCACACGAACCATTTTGAAGCTCAAGAGACTCAACCAACTTCAAGTTGAGACAGAGAGAAAGAAGGTTTTCCTCCTCGTGTGTGCGTGTGTTTTTTTTGTTGTTCCTTTTCTTGGAATTAACGGGCTGTTGTCGTATGGGTGAGGAGCGTTCGTGAGAATGCGTCCTTACAATGGATTTCCCGGATTGGGAAACATATTGGAACCGAATTACCTTTCGCAAACTGGAACAAGAAGAAATGGGATACTGTCAATCTGCGACTCCTTGAAATAGCGTGCAGCATGGCACCGTAATGCCAAACCGCAATGCATTGTCCTGAGGAACAGTTGCATAATGAAGACGAATTTGGTCCAGTGACAAATTATTTCTTTTTTGCTCTCCCAATGGCAAAACTTTTCTGCAACTGATATTTGTCCAATATTGGCCGAAAGAGAGACCTTGTCACTCAAGGCAACACCGTCAGGACCAGGATAAAAACTCGGAGGAATATTGTTTTGCAAAGGCTTCTCCTCCCACCTTGTTCGTGACTGAGTAAGGAAAGCTCGTCGGTGTCCTTGAAGGCCAAAATTGGATCTAATGAAAACTGATCTCCTAAACTTCGAAGGTGTTTTTGATCCGAAAAACTTTGAGGGAATGTCAAAAGAACTGACAGGACACGAGAGGAGGATCATCTTCATTTCACCCATTTTCAGCTAGAAGCATCGAGAGTGGATGATAATGATGATGGATTTTCTCACTCGCCAGAGTCAGGATGGCATATGTCTTTGTTATTAGTCGCTGCGTTCGTTATCCTTGGCATTTTGAAGATTTCTTAAAAAATTCCAGACCACCTCTCCCAAATATCTGTTTGTCATGTGACTGATCAAGGTCGATTGAATGGTCGAGCTTAATCGCACGAAGCAATTGCGAGAATAGGAGATTGGCGAGTGGTTTAAAAGCTATCATTATTGCGTTTCTTAAAGGCGAGAGTAAAAAACCATCCTCTCAGATCAAAATGATCTTGAGACCCGGTTGTCCTGGAAATCGAGATATTGTGGAAAACCCAATTTCCTAGGCAACAACGATTCAATGTCTCCTGTCCTTGTCTGTAGGCTCTAAATGTCCCTTTTCATAAAAAAGGGCTTCACAAAGTAACCCGCCAAGTAAAAGGTTTCTAATATGGACAATGTTTATTGTTCTAACACTATCTAACGAGGCGTGTTCCATGATAAATGTGATCCAATTCTCGATAGAGGTTCTTGCTTACCTATCTCAAACATGCCTGTGGTTGCTCCTTCATCTCCAATTCCATCAAGATAACCATTCACAGTACACATAAATCACAAGTCCAATTAAGCACCGTCAACACCCAACGCTTCGGATCAAGATATGAACTCGAACTAACAGTGGAAAATCATGTGTCTTCAGATCATTGTTATCATCTTCCCCCTGCACGAAAGTAAAGGGAAGACTACACTCACTCACTCACTCATTCACTCGGGCGCGCCCTTCAATCCACTTCTCTCTTTCTCTCTCTTGTTAGCCAAGAGACAAAGGTTCGAGGAGTGGATATCATCATCATCACCATCCTCCACATCCCCATAGGCTCTGTCCAATCTGCGAACCAGGTTGGTTTTGAACGGCACGCGCCTCTTCATTGGGCCGTTGGTCACTTGGTCGCTCGTTCGGACGTAGGCCTCTTCATCGCAGACGACAGGGGGATTCGGCGGCGCCTCTGCTGTTCTCTGAACTCAGAAGAGGCCCGTGTGACACTCGGAACCACCCGTGAGAAAATCCCTGGCGCTTTTTGTTCTGGAAACCCGTGAAAGATCGTCTTGGAGCCTGTTTTGGAATGTGTTGGATAAAAATGCCGCCAAGAAAGGCGAGGCATGTTCGGGGATGAAAGACGAACGAACAAACACGAGTTCACAAGTCACATATCAGGAGAGCAGAGTACCCACTTTCCAGTCAGTCAGTCTCGTTCCAGCCCACGCAGACAAAGTCAACCAAGACGAACTTGCAAATTAAAGAGCGGCTCCAGATTGCTCATGATTAGGCCGACCTGTGCCAATGTGCATGTGTAATGGGACTGCCCGGTAATAACGGTGGTTGGCAGCAGGCAAAGGTGGTTCTTGGATGGATGGATGAATAGGTGATGGAGGGAGAGGGACCATGTGTGATCTGGGGATGTGCATTCGGGATGAAATTCTTTCACATCATGATGGGGGAAATATTTGACCTGTGTGATATGGCCAGGAATGCAAAAAAGGGGCCCTGGCAAAAATTCGATGCAAATTCTTTCTCATAACCTCAAATTGAGCATTTTGATCTTTGGGAGTATTGAGTGCACAATGTTGCTTCATCAAAGAGAGAACGCCAATCTTCCCAATCAACGTGTACAAGATGTAAAATGCAGTTCTATCTTGATTTTGAGGAGCTTCTCTCATATCAAGGTGAACGAATGATACTTAATAGCTTCATTGATTTTAACATACGTGTCCTGCATGCAGGTTAAGCAAAATTTTAATTTAAAGTTAACAACATTTTATTCATGAACTATTTCAAGAAGCCACAGGTTTGGTAAGAAAATACTTTTTCATAAGGCCATCTAAAACAAAAAAACTTGCTATTTCAAAGACAACCTAAGGGAACAAGACAAGAGAGGAAGAAAGTTTGCATTTTTCATCAGGCTAGTTTCCATTGTTTTCTCTGTCGGATTAATGGGGAAAGTTAAAACTTGGCTGGTCCACCCTGATGTCAGTCCTCAGAGTTTTCATCTCTCCTTTGGGTGTAGCGAAAGATGGCCAAAATCCCTCTCCAGAGACTAGACAAGACCAGAAAAGTTGCGTAAACTTATCAAATCCAGGACGACGAGTAGGTAGTTTGACTCGAGTTTCCACCTTTCTTACGTCAAGCCAAGGATTAATTGAAAACTGCAGTGATGACCGATCACAAATTGACCATCCAGCAAATGAGACGAGTCTCTCAATTGAAATCCGATCGCCGAAATCATGGCGAGAGCTGCAGTTTTCAATAGAAGAAAAACAAAAATGACCGAATGCGACAAAGGCATTTTTTAAAGTCATATCAACTTCTCGTTTCCAAGGTGAAATGTGATGATTGGGATGAAAGGCCAAGCTATTTTTATTGGCAGGGGAATAATTAAAAGGAATGAAGAGCGAAATGTGAGACCAGTGGGGCTGAAAAATCCAACTCTGTCCATCCAAGAGGGTTCCACTAATTCCGCATTAAACTGTCCAAGTTGATTAAGAGCAAAGGGGGAGCTGAAATCAAGTATCCCATTCCTTCCAACATTATTTCCGTAATTTGAACCGATTAATGCGAGTGGTGAAACCGGGACAAATAAGGATGATTTGAGCATGAGAATAAAAAATATTCATACACAACACTGAAAATACACTTCATGATTTCTTTACTCCCTTGCACGAGTTTACCAAAAAAAATCAGAAGGAATTGATAATATATAATACGACAAGATTTAATTTTGAAGAAAGAATCATGTAAAATCACGAAGATTTCAAAATAACTGGATTGACGAACGATTATGTATTTTGACTTATTGTGGAAATTTTTGTGATGATCTTCGTTGAAATGCTCAATTTGAGAGGAAATAGAAAACTAGCTAAGTAGCCAAAAATGTTATAGATTTTTTTTGCCATTCCAATTCATTTCTTCTGTGCAATTTTTTTTCGATCAAGTAAAAAAAGAATCTTCTAAAACACATTTTTTCCAAATCCAAAGAAAGTGTCAAAATGTAAAGCCAAAGTAGTATCTTTGTTGTTAACATAAAAATGTCTCGGATAACGAGGGAGCAATTTGCCTGCAATGCAATCCATCCAGAGAATCCCATTCATTTCTATGTCTCCAACTGCAACTTGCGTCAACCTTGGTTCGATTTTCACCTCGTAAATTTCAGAGCGCAAATCTGAGAGTCCAATCACACCACGCAACTACTTTGCATCAATTCAAGAAAACGAAGTCAGGGATTAGAAAATTTACAAATTGGCTCAGCATTCCAACCTCAATTATGTCCTAGCCTGAATTAGTATGAATTGAATTATTGTGCGGGGATGATCTTTGACGAATCGTGAGCTAGAGATTTTCCACGAGCATCGGTGCGCTTTTTCCGACGACTTGCACACACATTCAAGACTGAAATCCATCGATCTCGGTCGTTTTTCTCGGGGAGTGGGACGACGGATGTTCTTTGAGTTTGCAAATTTCCTCGAAAAATCGGGGGCGGGACTCATTCCCATGGATTCTTTCGCATTTGCCCCAACGAAGGACGGACTCGAGCATCATCTTCTCGTACTACCACGAACCAACCCTACCAACACATTTATCGGGGACTTGCCCTAGCATGACAATGTGTGTGTCGTATGTGTACGTTTGCAATCTGTGAACATGCACCAAGGGGCGGAACGAAATGATGTATAGCGATTTCTCTCCCCAAGATGAGATAGTACGTACTCCGAAGTCTCCTGGAAAATGGCCGTCATGCTTTCGGGGAACCGCCAGCCGTGATTAACCCTCTTCCTAAAATGTGGGAGTTTAATTGGCCATTATGGATTCTCAAAGAAGACGATGATGATGAGATATTGGATCGATACACATATCCCAGAGACTTGGGGGCCAGCATGATGGGCTCAATTTGGCTTTGTTAGCCAAGAACCAGGGGGTTTAAATGCCCCGGATTCACTAAATTCGCAACGATTACATAGTTCTGGTAACGGACCCGTTTAGATTTTTGCGTTGGTGCTCAGTACTCGGTTATTAGGCAATTGATGTAACCTCACGGGGTCGAGTGCTCGAGTAGTTTGGAGCATTTTTCCCACGTGAAGTCACCGACAAAAATGTTTAAAACCTTGCATGTTTTGGCAGAAATTTCATTCTCCTCGAATTCTCAGAGACTTGGTTCGCGTCTTCTTCGTATCGTTGTTAGCGTCGCTTGAGGGCAGATCATGCTCGTTCATATGTTCCTATACCGGTCCATGAGGTGGTGAATCTGTCCACTGTCAAGAATGGTTTGAATCGACGCTGAATCGGGTCCATTTGTGTTTGACTCGGGATCCACGAGCTTGTTTTGGACAGTGCGAACTTCGCATACTACTCCATTTCGCTCTGGTTGATCCATGTACGCCATACTCGTTTTCACGTACGACACGGGTATTATCGTCAGAGCCGTGACCCGGTCTCTCACTCACCAATATCAAAGCATTAGTGAGTGATGTCGTGCTTGTGGAGCAATATCATTCGGGTCGTCGTGGACATCACAGACGAGATTGAAGTCCGCCTAAAATTGGAGAGAACACTTTGAGGCCTCGAACAGAAACATTGTCCATGGTGACGAGATATTGACAGGGCAAAGATGGGTATCAGTCCCACCAAATACGTCTGACTTGAATATTTTATGCGGGCTAGAGCGTTGGCTTTCTGATAAAGAGGGGGGGGGGAGGGGGGCTCAGTTTGAAAGATTGTTCGGGTTGCCGACTGAAGAGGCATTTTGCTCAACGATTGAATGGCTTCATAATCGGTCGCATCACGTCTGAGATCATCTCCAATTTTGTAGGTCTCTAAAAGTGTTGCTCCTTTTTATGAGCCATATCACATACCTCGGGGTCAAGATTGGGGTCAGATTCTTGAGGGATTTAAAAAAGCCTCACGAAGAACTCATCACTTGAATCTTCCACCGGAGAATGACCATCAAAAATGGGGTATTGAGCTCACTTGGCTCGGGCTACTCGACCATTTGCTTGGTTTCAACAAGGATCAAATGTTGGTTTTTTGAATGCTCACAAGCAGAACACGTGGCCTCTGAAATGTTTGCCCACTTAAACAATCTTGCAATTGCTCGGCAACCTTTTTATAAAGCTCAGAACTTCATTTATAACTACACACTGTGTAGTTCATTTATGCCTCTGACGTCTTGATAGCTGGAACCCACTGATATTCAATGGGCTTTTGTCTCGGTTAATTTCGGCATGCTTACGTACTTATTTGATGGCCGTTTCCAAGTTGCAAGAATTTGAGCCATCTTCACGCACATCCAATCTTCGTCTCTCCACGTCCTGCCTTTCAAATCTTCACCGGAGATTCCTCTCCAGATCTGGCAATTCATCGTGAGATATTCCCAATCCTCGACACAGGAGAGACTCGTCCGGAAAAAGCTAGCAAGATGAAGAAGGAGAAGCCAGAAGGTGAGATCCGAGATGAGAGAGAAATGGCGGCAGGCCAAGAGGTCGTCAGGTTGTCGCTGGCTCGTTCGCCCGTTGGTTGGCTGGGAGGGTAATTTTAGGTTGTTTGCAATAATAACTCAAGAGTGTAGTTGACTTGGAAAAATTTATTGATCTTTAGATGGCTGGTGGGGCTCGAGATCGCCTTTTCATGTATGCATGATGGTTTTATGTGCTCACAAGCTCAGTGTGTGGAGACGACCAAAGCTATGAACGAAGAAGATATTCGAAGATCCCTTCCGAAACTAAGGGTTGGGCTTGTAAAAACTCAAAGGACAGTACATCATTGTACCCGGAGTCACTAACTGTATCTAGATATTCATTTATTGACTTTTTCTTAATTATTTGCAAGGGGACAAAAGACTAGGGGTAGACTGGGCCTGTAACTCGTTAACAAGTGCGATTTTTAGATGCTTGATGAACAATCAAAATCAAGATATAATTCTTTTGAGGAGATGAATTATCAATAAAAATGATAATTCATGATTAAATTAGACAAGGTATGTTGGGCGACCCCTGCACGTTTTTGAGCATTGATTTCAAGAGCAAGAAACACGTTAAAATCCATTATGCTGGAAAGTTAAGACGTTGTTCAACCACCCATACCAATATTTGATGAATATTTGAGGCAAAAAAGTGGTAACTTTTGATGTGAAACTGATTGAATTGGCTTTTCAGTGTACTTGATTTTTGACTTGTTGCTCGTTTTTGAGGCTTATTTTCTATGTATACAGGGGTCGTTCATCATACCTTGTCTAATTAAATCATAGGTTCGAACATGATTGCCTTACAACAAATTATGTAAAACAACAACTGCTCATAAGAGATAAATCTTGATTTCAATTCCTTATCAAGCATCTCATCTAAAAATCGCACTTGCTGACGAGTTATAGGCCCAGTCTACCTCTAGTCTGGATACCCCTCGTAATTTAGTATTTCATATCAAAACAATAGTTGATCATTCATTTGAAAGATTTCGACACATTACATCCCAGAAGCGATACTTTATTTTACAAAAAAAACTTAGCAAACATTCTCCACTTATCATTTAAGACCACGTCAAATGATCCCAACCCTAACGAAAGAAGATGTGCGAAAGTTAAAGGTAAGATTTTTTTAATGCCAAAGACATGAACTTTCATTCCCGTGCGATTGCATTTGCGGTTTCTTGGCAGGACATGTAAATCCAGGGTTTATTGGGACATATCTCCCTGAGTTGGCTAAGTCTAGTTTTCACCCAATAATAAGAGGCAAATTCTCGTGAGCAAGCAATTTTGAGCGTGTCGTGTTTCCCAAACTGAGCCGATTTCTAATCTCGTGATCACTGGTTATTAAGAGCCTGGGTCTTTTCCTGGTGCAGTAATTATGTCAGGAGCTCATTGCTGGTCTTGGTAGTACAAAGACGAAATTCACAAACCATATCTTCCGCTAACGACCACTGTTCATAAACTGAATGCATCAGTGGTGAAGTGATGAACATGTACCGTAAAGTTCTGAGTCCCATTCGTCAACCTTTCTCCATGATTTTTTCCTCGCTCTCTGCATGAGATCAAATTCACAATGGGTCATCCATTCTGCATTAAAATATCGTTCTCTCCCTGTCTTTCTCTCTCTCTCTGTCTCTCTAATATATGTATACAAGCAGCCGTAGAGCATCAGGGTCTCAACAAACACGACTCTCAACCACAAGCCATTCCCTCAAACTTGATAAAGATACCAACTTCTTCGGCTCCTTCTGGCCCATTGTTCTCTACACTCAAAGGGATAATAAAATCAATGGCGGGGATTTGCAACAAATTATGCCTTTTGGCAATGATTTGCTGACTTGTCAATCTTTGGATTGAGCTACACTGAACCCAACGCAGGACTGGTTAGATAAGATTCCATTGGAGGATCAAACCTGTTTCGAGCAAGATGGTTTCTCCGGATTTGAATTGGGATCTCATGTGTGTGTGGCTGGGAAGGGGTTCTTTATGGCTTCTTGATGTGAATGCGCATAACGTTGGTTGAGTGCTAATTTGCCTATTGCAATAAAGGGATGCACTTCAAATCTTTTTAACCGAGTTCCTGCGTTCCAACGAACCACAGACCATAAAGTCTTGCCTTAAAGCACGCAATATGTCAAAGGTAACGAAAATACTCTTTTTATATACTGAATAGACATGTTTTTGGCGAATAACTTGATTTCCCCGGTTAATGGAAATGTATCAGAAAAATTCATACCCTTTTCAACTCTTGAGCTCATGATTAGATAAGGTAATAGAGAGTTTTGGCAAGCAAGTAACGATTTTTTTTGGTGGAAGGTTTGCAGTGTAAAGTGTTAAGGGTTGATTAAACATTCATAGGTAAAATTTTACTCTTGGACGGCCTTTCATACACAAGAATCACATGATGATCTAATTTTTAATCTTAGAAACGTTTATAAATCGTGTGTTACAAATCTGTCAAGTCTCAATGAATCAAATCAGCGCTTTAAGTGAGCACAAGGTGCATTTAAAAGCAATTCTCTGGGTTGTCCGTCACAATTTACAAGAACAACAAAGTCTTGCTTTATCCTTGAGGGAATGAATGCACCTCATGGTTGTCGTGCCTAGCTTTATGCAGTTATCACTTAGGCTACATTTTGCATCAATGACTAACACGTCACACATGGATAATTTGAGATGCATGTGCTTATTTGTGAACCACATATTAGGCTTATCTGTACGGCCCGTCAACCCAATCTAAGAGGTGCGTGTTCGGCCAAGCAGGGTGGCGAAAATCGAGCTAATCAAATAACTGAA
>CM021323.1:1765210-1809759 GCA_010645155.1 Tigriopus japonicus
TGGCAACAACTCTTATGATCAAAATGAAGATTACCTCCCTCTGTCGATGGATTTTGAAGCTATGATTGAATTGCTTCGTAGAATGCCTCGAAATTTACATGTGCCTAAAAAGCTTAAGGTTTTGAAACAAACAGCTCGATTGTGCACTCGCAGAGTTCCCTCAAAGCAAAAAGTTCATTGTAAAAACTTTGTTAAGGTCTAGCATCACAAACCTATTTATGCAGTAGATGTGAAGAGAAGAACCTTCAAACTCTCCGAGCCATGATTGTTTTCGCAATTATTTAAGAATAGTTTCTATAAACTGAAGAAACTCAATATTTGATTACTTTATAACAAATCAATATAGGATGATTTGAAGACTGGCTTCGGTGGCCGGGCGGGTGGGTCTGTCCTCCTATCCATCCTAGCACTAAAAATATCAAAAACTGTTGCTTCCAAAACGCTATTGCATGTTCAAAAGAGTGCCTTTCAGCATCTCACGATTTAAAAGAAAAAGATCAGTGTTATGTTTATTGTATGGATTACAAAACCATGATATATTTATCTAAGTAGCATTTGGTTAGTCGCTTTCGGTTTCGATTAAGTTAGTTAATACTAACTTTTTAATTGTATTTTAATTGGGGTTCTGGATAGACTTAGCTAATCCAAAGTAAAAAGAATGCGAAAATGAAAAGGTGGCTGAAGGGAGAGTTTTTGGAAAATTTGTTATGTTAGACTAATTGCGTCCATAATCAAAAAGCATGTCATGTTATAAAAAATGTTGAAAAGCAAAATATAAAGGAATATTTAGGTGTTTGAAAATCACAAATCTCCAAAAATAACATTTTTTACCGCCTTCTTTTCATTAACAAATGTTTCACCCGCAATTTACGAGGGTTAAAGAAAAAATAAAGAACGGAACGTTTCCAGGTCAAGTCAACGAGCAACCTTCAACGTGATGTTGAAGTGAAATTGCGACTGTGAGTGCGTGATATTCAAGTGAGGATGCGCCACCTTTTCATTGAGGACAATACTTTATCGAAAGCAAAAGCACAACTAGTAAGCTACACAGTAAGTGAGTCAATTACGACTAGGGGCCTTTCGTTCAAGGATCCTCTCTCTCTTACTTTGTTATTTGCCACTTGTCGCGCGCTCTGCAACGCTTCCCTCAAAGCAAAAAGGCGCGTGTCGAAATTTTGGAAAATCCACACATCTAAAGGGTTGCTATTATATATTCCATTTTTGCAATTTTATTTCAAATTCTCAAAAATTGGTTCTGAATCAACTCGTTTATTGTCGGATAAGAGGTTTAAATATTTTTCGGTGTTAACACGTATATTCACGCCTCTTAGAAAGCCCGTAAAAAAGAGCCCTGATTGGGATCTATAGTGATTGAAAAAAGCATCTGTCATAGCAGTTTACGAATCGCATCTGCAACTTCTCAGCCTCCATCTTTTGATCCCGTTTGTACTCGTATTTGAGAAAAGTATTAACCTTTCTATAAACTAAGAACATGAAAAGGCCAACAATAGCAGTTTTCAGTGTTTTACTCGCAAATTTTCTTCCTCTGTCTGCTTCTGGTCAAATTTTGGCCACAGGTGGAGGAATTGTGAAGGTCGGTCAAGATCTAGATCTCAAGTACAAACCTTCAGAGAAATGGGGATCCACGTGCACGTGGTTTTGGTTCAAAGATCCCAAGCAAGAATCCCGATGCTCATTCGAAGTCTCCCAAGAAGGTGAAGTCAAACTGAATTCATGCCATCCCCAAAACATGAACAAAACCATCGAGTACATTGGAACCTCTCTTGATGAGTGTGCCATTCGAGTGAAGAACATGACCGAGAACGATGACTTGACATGGGAAGTTAGGGTGGATTTTGAACGCCAACCGACTTCAATTCCCATCACTGTGGCCAAACCGGTCAAATCTGGCGAGATTACAGTGAAAGATTATATGGAGGGAGAATCGGGTAATGTAACTTGTTCCTTGCATGGAGGGAAACCGGCACCTGCCATGAGTCTCCAGATTTCGGGGTTCAACGTGTCCAAGATTGTGGATAACTCTCAGATCCAAACTGAGAACCAGGATTCGAAGGAGTTTGAGTCTGTGGCAACTTTCACGATCCAACCAACTTATGAAGATCTGGGGCGAACCGTGTCTTGCCGATCTGCCATTTTCGATAAGGATAACAAATCAATTTTCCAATATCAGACCGAATCTGTCAAATTGAACGTGTTATTTGGTCCTAAAGAAATGGCTGACCAGGTAATCAAAGTGGATGAAAACCAGGATGCTAGTGTCACTATCGCATTTTTGGCCAACCCTGAGCCTAACAAGATCCAATGGATCATTCGTCAACCTTCAACCAGTGGTTCCAATGATACAGAATCGTCCGATGACTTGATTTTATCACCTGGGGACAAATCCGAAAAGTACTTAATCAGTGAGATTGAACGAGAATCTGAGATCAAATTTCGAGCCAACTTGACCATAAACCAAGTCCAATTGAATGAACGAGACAATGAATATCAATTACTGGTCCAGAATGAAGTTGGAACACAAACCTACAATTTCACATTGAAGGTTGAATCAAATGGTGACAATGGAAATGCAACCGATGGATCAACGGGCAAGCATGAAGGCTCAAAAGGAAGCGGTTCTGGAGCTGGAGGAAGCAGTGTTGCCGTGGTTTTGATTATAGTAGCCATTGCAATTGTTATTATGGTGTCCATCTTCGTATATCGGAACAAGAAACCTAACAATGAAACTACACCTTTGCAAGGGGCTGGGCGGTAAACCTTTTCCTGAAGAGTTACCTTCAAATTGACAAGTTGTGCTTTCTCTTTATCTTAAAAAAATGTTTGCTTGAGTACTTGCACGATCCCATACGTTCTACAGATTAGCGGATATGTTCACTCTAACTATTAACCGAATTGGAATAAAACACGAACTAGAGTGAAGCTTGGCTTCGTGAGGAACTATGACTGTTTCAGGGCTTTGGACAACATCTAATAATTGTTTTGGGAACTTTGTCGAACGAGAGCGAAGAGGGCCCTGTTTGTGGTCATTTCGAACCTGATCCTTCTAAAGAACAAGTGCTTTTTGAGAAATATGACTCATTGAGAAAGATAACTCCAGAGGATTATTACTTATGTGCCCGAAGTACCATGTCATAATACAAGGGAGCTTTCTTTTCACTTCTCTCAGCAATTCACCTGTTGCACAAGTGTCAGGTTATGCATCTTGTTCTATTTAACAAGCTCATGAAGCAAGGCTCATTTGGAATATACGGGTGGAAAACCCCAATTCAAAATATTGAACTAAAAAACCGCGGGTCGTCGCTAAAGTTGAAGACGGACGGCCCGATAAACGCAATCCATTTCCAGGATAAAATCACAAGAAAATCTGTTGAACTCCAAAGAACGATCGTCAGCTTTTACTAAGATGTGCACAGACTGTTGGCTGTTTTGTGATCGGTGAGACACCTGGACCACATAATGGCAGCAATTAGAGTAGCTGCCGAAAAGAGGATGCTTTCTAACATGTTCCGACGAAGGTCTCGCTTCCACACGATAGAACATATCTAACGAGAAACAAAGGGCTGACAATGTTCCAACACTTATGGATTTACTCGATCTTTGGACTTCTGAGCAATCTTAATGTGCACACCAACGGACAATCCATCCAAGCCACTGGAGGAGGGATAATCAAGGAAGGTGAGGATTTGGAACTCAAGCGACCCACTATCGAGAAATGGAAGGAGTGCACTTGGACGTTCTACCAAGATCCCGCCAAACCATCGGCTTGCACCTTCAACGCCACAAGTGGCGAGGTTGTGGATCCAGTTTGTACTTCCAAAGATGTGGCGGCATTGATGGAATATACGGGAAAGAGTGCCAACGAGTGCACAATCACGGTGAAAGGTGTGACTAATCAAATCAATGGCAAATGGACCGTGGAGATCGATTCCAGCGGCAATTCGACGGAGATCCAAATCGTAGTGGCCAATCCCGTTCAGAGTGGCGAAATCGTGGTTGGAAATCAAGGAATTGTCAAATCAGGCGAAACAAGCAATGTCACGTGTATTTTACACGGAGGTCGTCCAGCGCCAGCTGTTTACCTTCAAGTCATTGGATTGGAAACATCACATATTGTGAACAGTTCCCAAACCCAGATCGCCAACGAGACTGGACATTTTGAGTCCAGGTTTTGGGTTGAGATTCAACCCACTCCAGAAGACTTCAACAAGACTGTGGAATGTAAGTCCAATCAAATGGACCAGATGAACAAGTCTCTTTTCCAATTCGCCGCTAAATCTGCCACTTTGAACGTGACATTCGGGCCTCAACCCGTGGCCGCACAAAAGTACAAGGTCGCTGAGAACACAGATGTCCAGATGAGTCTTCAATTTATGGCCAATCCCAAACCTACCCAAATCAAGTGGATCGTGAGCCAACCAGCTAAAAATCCAGACATTGAACCTACCGATAGAGCAGATAAAGAGGACAATTCGACTTCAACGGATTCGCCAAACACGGAGGCCGAAGGTCAATCCATTACTTTCACTCCCGGTCACAACGATGACAAATATGTGGTGTCAGATATCATCAGCGAGGGCAATGCCAACTATCGAGCAAATTTTACTATCAAGAACGTTCAATTGAGCGAGGCGACCAATGAGTATCATCTTGAGGTTGAGAATAGTGCAGGCAAGGCTCAATATGAACTCAATCTGGTGGTTGAACCCAATGGAACCACTGGTGGTGGCGGAAATGATGGTGGGGATGGGAGCAAGGATGACAGTGGAGCCAGTATTTGGTTGATTGTGGTGATTCTGGCACTAATTACCCTCTTTGTTGGTGGAGCTATTGTGATTTACAAGAAAAAGATGCGGAACAACGAAACTCAACCTTTAAACAATGGGCGACGTCCTTGAGTTTTCCCCATTGATTTGCACGCTAATTTGGAATTAAATTAGATACAAAAACGATTCAGACTTTTTTCAAGTTAGTGAGATCAAATCAGTCGTAGCATAAAGAAGTTAAAAAATAGCAAACGATTCCTCGCTAAATAAGGATGGTTCCTGAATCATTAAGGAAAGCTACTTGACAGTTTGATGTTATGGGTTTTTATCCGCCGGCTCTTTCTCCTTCTCGTCTTTCGATTGGTTCATGGGCTCAGCCTCTGGATTCTTTTCAATATCTGGTTTTTTCTTGGCAAAACAGAACATTTCCTTCCTCTTGATGCAAACAACGAACACAACAATGCAAATGATAAGAATGACCACAATGCAGATCCCTGCTATGGTTCCACTTCCCAAGCCAGCGGTCTTTATGTTTTCATCTTCATCTGATGGATTATAATCCGGCCTAGAGTTCTGACTCAAGAATATGTCGTCCTCGGTCGCCTCTGAGACAAGTTTCACTACATACTTATTGGATCCAATCCCATTTGTAACGTCCAAAGTATAGATGTGATCAGCGTCCACTGAGGAGAGGTTAAAAATCCGCAGGGTGGAAACAACCATATGGCCCGTTGTGTTTAGAGGAAAAGCCTCATACTTTAATGAGGGTATCCCCCCCGCTTGAATGACAATGGAGTCGGTGTTCTCATAGGTTCCAGGATTGATATTCCAAATAGCTTGGTTATTTGTTGGGACTGGATTGGACTTGAACGCTACCACAAGGTCCACGAAAAACTGACCAGGATAGAAGACAAGGTCTTCCAATGGTTCCTGTAAAGGCTGCGGACCGAAATTGACTTTGATCTGGCGTGAGATCACAGTGGGTCCCGAATCAAACAAAAGCTCCCCTTCAGGATTGTATTGGACGGCCTCGCACTTGACAAATTTCTCACAATCTTCGTTTAACGGCGTGAACTTGAAGTATTTTACCAATTTGAAAGTTCCATCTTCGTTTTCCGATTGTTCGGTTCCGAGTGACGATTCCACCAAATTGACATCATTCTCCTCATGAATGAGGTCTGGTTCCGTACCCAATGCTACGCGAATCACGGGCACTGGATTGCCTCCAGTAGCTTGACACCCAACAATTGCTGGATCACCGGCAACTACGTTAATCGGTGAACTGGCGGCAAATTCATTAGTAAAAGCCACTTGGGTTTGGATGGCCACATCAACGGTCATTTGTGCCGAAGCAGATTCCGTCTCAGATTCCCCATCTAGTCCAAGGTGAACTAGACTGCATGAGTAGGTACCCTTATCCTCAATAGATAAGTCCGTAATGGTGATACCGCATCTTGTTCCGTCGGCGTTCCACGTGATTTTTTCGCTGATCTTGCAATTATTACTAGACATTTCGTTTAACGTGTCCGCAGCATGGTTACACGAATTATCGCCAAATTTCCACGTGCAGAATGTGTAGGGCTCATTGCTTGAGCAAAATAGTTCCACTTCCGAACCTGCTCGAATGAGCATAGCCTCTGGGGAGTATTCAACCAGTTCAAAGCCATGTCCAAGGACGGCCAAGGCCACTAAGCAAAACAGAGAACTTGATATCACTCGAATCATTATGCTCAAATTTGAAAAAGGGTGCAGCGATGTTATGGCCTACGGCGCCAACGAACTTCTAGACGCTCAAAATCGGCTGATATCTTCCCTTGTCAATAATACTCATTTTGCACAGTAGCTTACAAAGCCGAAAGGAGAGATAAGGGTTTGCATGGAAGCGTTTCCACGCTTATTCGTGTCCGTATACATAACCTGGCTCTGCGATCTAATCTACATTTACTGAATGGATGATGTGCAGTACTATGTATGTACAATGAGTCAGTCAGTCAGTCGTTCTTCCAGCCAAACACCCAGCCAAGTGCATAAGTTGGGTCCTTCAAGCGCTTTGTCGGTCGTATCTCCCCGGAGTCCCAGTCAATCAGTGAAGTCATCACCGTTTTCACTAAGCAGGTCTAAGTTTGACTTTGTGTGAGGGGGGCTCATTTTCCTTCATTGAACAGATTTTGGTGACTCGAAGGCGTTGTCCCCTGCCTAACTGATAACAATGTTTGATTCCTCTCCCTCGTTCTCTCCTCTCCCTGTTGTCTTCTAAAGAACTTTTCTGAATAAACATAGTCATATTTATGGGGAGGGTTTTGTTATTAACCTCATTTCTTCGAAGGGTTCAGGTGAAGCACCGGAACAATACGAAAACCCCTTGAGCGGTTCCTGTTAGGGTAATAAAAAATCAAAAGCCATGTGTTGACTAGGCTGAACGTCTGTGGGGAAATAAGAAAATTCAAACACCAATTTCTTTCTCATGTAGAAGGATCTTAGCTTAGCAAGTGTTTGCAGACTCATAAAAGTGCAGATTTCATGGCCATATCTACTTTCACAAGAACGTGAAATTCATCTAAATTTGCGGACAGGCCCCATTCCTTTGTACTTGCGTGATATGATATTGAATGTAGAAAATTGTCAGTTCATGTTTATGAAAAGCCGAATGACAATGAATAGCCTTATAAAGATAACAGCATAATTCACAATGCTCATCTTATCGATAAATATAGCGGATTTAGTTGGAAATTCCACCCCTGCAATCAAGTGATTTCCGGTCCTATGATCTGAAGGAAACTTGCATTAACAAACATTCCCAAAACTCATCCCTTCCTGTTGCAATACACATACGAGCATAGCCCTTAATGAAATTGATCAACGATAATGAAGGACTTGTAAATGTAATGTATTGTCCACTTCTGGTTCTCAATGAGCTCACACACCCGGTTAGTATACTTGCTTGGGCCACAAGTGCAATGGTCTTGTACACCGTGGCAAAAGAAATACGTAAGACGATCAATTCTCTTTTTCCTCAGAGATATGGCCTAATGACTTACAATTAAAATGGATACTTTTTGCACATGAATGACCAACTTTCATATTACATTTTTGGTTGTCAAGCTTTAGAGCAACCTTGAGGAGACAGCTTAAACTTGGCTCTAACGCCATGCAGTATTTTCAGAGATTTCATTCATTTTATACCTTGAAAATTAAGGGTTTCTTTGATTTTTCTTTTTCATGCTTTGAAAAATTAGTCTTGTAAAATCTCACTATTTGGACATTCCAAGTTTGTCTAGAAAAGTCACAATTTTTCCCAAAAACCTAAATCGTCTCAAAGTAATTAATGAAAAAACGGTTGTCACAAGTAGAATCCAAGGTGACCAAAAATTCGGGAAAAAAACAAAAAAAGTAAGAGGAGGGCTTCACAACTCAAATTTTGCCAGGGCAATTTGCGTGACAAATTGTTGGTAGGTAAGGAACAAATCAATTGGCCAAACTTTTCGGTGATTTATTTTGGGCTTTTGCCGTTTATTTTGGTTAGAAGACCTATGGTCTTCAATAGCCATGACAGAAATCCCGTAAAGTGCTCAATACTCGTACCATTTTTTTAAAATTTGCCCGCATGTTTTATTTGTATTTTTTTCTTCAAGCGACTGCCTACTTACATACATGCGTAAGTATGCTTATACTATACTTGTGTGGAATCCTTAAGATATGTTTACCTTGTATGAAAATTGATTTCATCAACACAAAATATCTCACTCATTTACTTTATGTCTGAAGCCTTTGTAACTTCAAAAACACATTTTAAGTGAGGATGGGCAAACAAAATTGGTCTGCCAAGTTAGATAGATTTAATGGCAAAGCCTTGGTCTTTGTATACGAACCATATTCAGTCAGGGTTGCAATCCGTTCGAGTATGTATTGCCAAGGACATCTAGAATAGAGGTGGACTTTTCCAGGAACCTCTCACCACAGGACGCGAACTTCAGCTGACGCGTAGCCCAATGAGGCCCTTAAAACGGTGCGGCTCTGCAGTGAATTTGAACGAAATTGCCAAAAAACGATAGAAATAGGTGTTTGATAGCAAACATCGCTTCAGAACATTGTTGCAGCATTAGATAGCGCTCCTTTTCCTACCATTCATTTTTATAATGCTGCTTTCTGTTCTCGGGAATTAGTCAAGACTGAGCTCCTTCAGACCAATATCTCGCACAAAATGGAGAATGGATCTCGAATAAATGCATATGTAACTTAAATATAATAATACCAACTTCAGACAACGAGTTGAGCTATACTTCGATCAAGTTTCATGAAGATTGGGCGTCTTTTTAGAAAACTGTGGCCATGTTATTAACAATGAAACTCACAGCCACAGTATCCACACTCTTCCCCATAAAAACATCATTTTTAGTCAGCATTTTATCGTCTGAAATCCTTGAAATCCATTTGATGCCAATTATCAACATTTTGATCAGCCAAACCGAGAGGAAGCACGAGATTAAACAATTTTTTTGTCAACTAATAGTTGAGTTGTTGATGGTTCCCTTACACTGATTATTCATGCAGAATGCAGTGAAGAACAGATCACTCTCATGGAGCACTGTATTCTTCGCTTTGATGGTGTTGTTTGGTACTTATAATCTGAAACCATTGGTATTTCAGGATAAGTTGAATAGGGTTGATAATGAGTGGTGAACGTGATTTACCCAAGAGTGGGTTGCATTTAATTATCTCTAAGAGACAGAAACACAAACTAGAATGATGTCTAGACAATTTGTTCACTGATGTAGTATAAAATATTGAATATTGAGTCCATAACACTTCCCTATCGTTCACTCCAGAGGGCCTCATTGGGCTCTCAAAAACAACAACAAACAGCTGTCTTCGCATCCTCTTCTGTAAGTATATCCATGACTTTTCACGGCACGGCAAAACTGGCCGGAGGTGGCCCAAATCAAGTGAAAGGCAAAGATCGAATGCCAATTCAGTCGGAAATTTAGACCAGCCTCTTTGGTCTTCTGGCTAATTTGGCTGGGCGAACTGCCAAAGATGAGGCCTCTTCTAGATTAAGGGTTGCTTGATGACACTGTTGCAATGTTCAAAATGACTTTAAGATGCTCATTGATTGGCCCCAAGAGCAATAATTGGTTTGAATGTTACACAAAGGTGACTTAACTTATTGTTTTGCCACACTTTAAGTCAGCTGGTCTGTCCTAATTTGTTGGTTCAAATATAATTAATCTGAAGAAGACAACGTGCCACAGGATCCCTGAAGAGAGAAGATGAAAATCAAAAATGGTGACCAAAACGATCAGAATATTGTTAAGAACTTATTTTGCAACATATTGAACAAAACCTGTCAATGTAAAGTGTAATAAACTTTAAAGCCTTTTGTGAGTGTTCAAATAATTTGTCTGAAAAGAGGATCCAGAATGGCATAAGGTTTTTTCTTAGTTTTGATTAGAAGATCACATAATCCAGCCTTTCTTCAAACTTTCAAGACACCACAATTGAGGCTTGTCAAGTAAAAAATCTGCTTGCTTTTTCGACTAATATCAATGAAGACCTTTCAAATAAAATCATTCAGACCGTAAGTGTTTTTCAATAGTCTTAAAACACTACAAGATTGATTTTGTGTGCAGTTTTTCTGATTTGCTGGAGACACCCTGAAGAAGGAAAACAAGCTCAGTTCTTTTAAGTCGTGCAACAAAGTTCATGTGGCTCATAATTTATAATGAGTGTTTTAGTGTCTATTTTCCAATGCATCATCATTCCCTAATCAGTGTGTTTTGTTTAAAGTCTTGTAGTGTCTTAGAAAGCTTTCTAGGTGCTCAATGTTCTCATGAAAATCAGAAGTGCGAGGCCGGCCTCTCAGAAAGCTAACTGAATGAAGGTAAGACGATTAAAACTTTTTTTGAGGATTATGATAAAGTTTCTTAAAGTGTAAATATTATAAAAGTGTAGCCTGTGCAAAGGAATCTGTTCGTCTGAAGTCTCTTCATCGCTTGCGCTAGTCCAGAGTAGCTCTACTCTATTTCCGCGCCCTGTTGTCTTCCTTCACTCAGCTCTTGCTACCCTCGCTCGGTGTCGTCTTGCTTAAAAATGCCACGCAAATTCATCTTGAAAATGGATTAGGAACCACATTTCCCCCGGAAATTCTCCCCCGGACTAAAACGCGGAGTTTCATCACGCTCATTCAAGAAACAACTTGAACAACATAACGGCGTTTTTTTTGAGCATATCTGTTACCCGGCTTGAACAACTTACATAGATTTTGCTCATCCACGCCTTATCCTGAATTTAATTAAGACATGGCAATCTTTATTGCTTATTAGAAATCGATTTTTTTAAGGGTTGTCACCTTGGCATAAATTCATGTTCTAAAAATGATGGTTTCATCTTCGGATTTCAATTATTGTACGATAGTGTCATTGATTTCAGGACAATCTCAGTATGGGTAAGAGTTGTTCAAGTAGTTTTAAGTAGTGAATTTGCGTGTGGGTTAAGGTCCATATGCCATAGGATAGACTTGCACCTTATAATTATAATTGATATTGATGCAAACAAGTTGAAAATCTAGATTTCAGACCTAAGGAGGCATTACAAAATTAGTGTTTTGCTTGAAAAATGCATTTTGTCATTCAAATATTCCAAAAGTGTATCCCAAACCGTTGTCTGAAAATCATTTTATTTAAACTTAAGAATACTATGAGCTAGCATAAATACTGTAATGTATAAGGAAGCCAGAGTGGTCGCACGTACTAATGCGTTCTTATAAGAGCCGAGGGTAAAAAAAAGTGCTTCCCCAGACGGCGTAGGTTCGAATCCTGTTGGGGATCGAATTGACGCTGTCGGGAGAAATCCTTGTTTACAGGGAATCGCATTCCTTGTAGCGGTAGTAGAAAATCCGCTACAAACGAACAAAAAAATAGTATATAATTCATCATATACGTATAATGTAATTATGGTCAAAGATGCCTAAATATCCAATTTTTGACTATTTTCCAACGTGCTCCCAAGTTTGACACACAAGGACTTTTAATTTGGCATAACCTTCTTTGCTTCTCTTCAGAACTTCATGATTTGAATTGTTATAGAATTTCATGAAAGACTAGTCTAACCTGGATATAAGAACATTCAACAGGAAAATATATCTTGGTATCACGTAAAATACATAGTGAAAGACTAGTCAGTTTTACTTTATTTGTTCATAATGCAATAGTATATTAGAAAGATGTGTTTTAGAGACCAAATTAAAGATATGAGAACTGTTTCAAAATGTTAAAGTTGATTGTGATTCATATTGTCTCATTTTTATCGATCTATTGTCAGTTTATTTCTAGGTTAGCTTATTTTTTTGTAAGTTTCAATGACAGTCAAATTTGTCTTAATATTTTCATGTATTCATGTGTTTTCTATTCTTATTTTTTGTTTATGAGTTAGTTCAATGATCATTATAAGTTCGAATGATGCAAATAAACCTTATTCATTGAAAAGGTGTATTCTAGGCTGAGTAAGAGTTAAGATAGTAGAATGTTCTAAGAGTGTTTTATCTGTTCATTGAAACCATGAAGAGGCAATTACAAGTTTAGTGTTTTGCTTGAGTAATGCATTTTGTTATTCAAATATTCCAGAAGTGTATCCCAAACCGTTGTAAGTTGATGGATAATCATCAATTCTTTAAAAACTGAGACTTTCTACTTTCAAAAGCACGTTCTCTCCTTTTGTGCTTCTCCACTTGATCTTGGTCACCCCTGATTTGCCGTGCGCCGTCCAGGAAATTCTAGATGTCCGTGGTATTGCCTAAACGAGTGACGGCTTCTTCGAATTATCTCCTTGAACGACCCCTTCGGAAAGTGGTAGCAGGTATCCTCCAAACCTCTCGGCAATTAAAATTTACAGATACAAAATTTTTTTCTAACCATCACTGAAAAAAATCAGATGCTACTTTTGAACACTATGCGCTCATGGTTTTAAGTGTCAAAGCTTACTTGGAATAAAAATACTTGTTAAAAAGGCCCTACTGTATTCCGCTATGCATTGCCAAGAATTGCTTTTTAGTGCACTGATTATGTTTATGTATTAAAAACTGAAACACCACATTTTTTTATTTTCAAAAGTAGTGACAAGGACCCGGGCACTTTTTCAAAATACAAGACATTTCAGAAAAATTTCTCCATATATCTTCTATTTTAAATAATTTAATCGAAAAAAGTTTCGAGGAAAACTAAAACATTATCTCAATTATTTAGGCGCGACATTTGTTTTCAGGAATATCTAAGCAAAATAAATGAATGTCAATGCACATAAGGTTTACTCAAAATGAGCCAAATATATTCTGATCAAAGGGTTTACAAAACATCTTACGTCTTAAGCGCAAAAAATCACACAACAGTGGTGCAAATCGAAAATCTTATGGTTAAAAGAGTAAGTTATCAAGTGTACCTCCAAAAGAAATGTATTGCATTACATTGACCAAAAATATCTTATGTAAATTATTGAAGAGACAAAACATATTAAATAATGGGGATGTCAAAAAATACTTTTAAATATCCCACTTATTTTTTTCAATATTTTGAGTTTTTGAAAAAAATATATTATATATTTTGTCACTTTTCAGTAAATATTTTTCCGGGCCCTAAATATAAATCAAAAAGATTGCTTTGATGCATTCCTGTTATAAAAAATTTAAAGACGTTTGAAAGAATTATGTTAAGCATGTTTACAAAAGCAAAGATGTTTTCCACTGGCGCAAAATTATGTATCTGTTGCACCTTAATGCGTTCAGTTTTTCTGTACTAAAACTGAAAATAGTTTGGCCAGTTTGGGGTTATTTGGCTTTAACTTAAGTCTTAAATCTAACTCTTTGGAGTCAAGACTTACCGTGGACTCATCTTTCTGTACGAGCAACAACCAATGTATTTCATTGGCAATCAAATGTGGCAAGGAGCGAGAAATTCCTAAATGGAACACTGATTATCAGTCTTGTGCAAACCCCTTAACTAACTACTAAACATTTGATGGTAAGAAATAAGTTTTAAAGAGACTAAATCTCAAAAACACATGTACTCAAATCCTGAACCGAATGGATGATTAGTTGGCCCGGTACTTACAAATCATATTCTCCGGAATATTTAAATGGTAGGCCTCAGAGCTATCCTTTGTAGTAAACTTGAGGGCCCAAAACCCTGCCAAGCAGTGGGCCTCAGTTTTCACCACCACCACCACATACTTGATGGGCCCTCAACCCCTCCGACAGACTTAAGTCTCAAACAGCGTTGTAATGTGGTTTCAAGCCCTCACTACCAAAAGTTGCTTGAAATGCTGTTATTTTTTAATCACATATTGCCATAATATGACTCTTTTTGTTTAATATTTTCCTCGTTTGTTGCTCATTCTGTTAAGGTTTAGGTCGGGTTGTGATTGGGTTCATGGGTTCGAGCCCAGGTCTTCCCTCAATATCACATCAATTCTGTCTAGTTGATTAGTGCCTCGAATGGCATATTCATCTAAACCCGAATGGGCCCCCGTTAAATGGACATGCGTACTTATTAGTTAAAATTGCATAATGTGATGAAATGTAATAAGCGAATTACGACAAATGATTCAACAAATGGAAAAGCCACTTTAATACTAGAACGTTATTCTCGTTCTGAATTTGCAAAAATCTTCACAATATTACTAATGCCAATGGTGTTATCCAACAATTTGAATTAAAAAAATGGCTTGTAATCATTATAATACGATCATGAAAAGTGCCATCTAGATAGTTGTTTTAATTTGCAGGTCCAAGTGGGCAAATCAAACTATCAGATTTGCAGGGCAACAAATGCATAACTCCATAAATTTTTCATAAAGAATCTTGTACCCAATTGAACAAGATGGCTGCTGTACTCGATCCATTCAGGATCGATCGCGCTTATGAGAGAGACCCTAATCGGGATCGTTAAAATCTGAGATTGCTCCGTTCCTATTCTCCTCAAGGTTGAATGAACGAAAACTGAAAGGGTTCAAAACGTTTTCTTTCAACTCATCCAACAAGAAACGTGATCGGGTTGGACAACCGATTTCAATTTTGATGATGCTAAATGGTCAAATGTCACGGGAAATGTCAAAAACGCCTCATTAGAGTCCACTTCTTTATCAATCCGTGAAAAATATGATATTCTTAATGTGCTGACTTCGCAGACTTGGAAGGTTATACCAAAACGAAACGTTATCATTACTGTCCAAAATGTGTTGAACTCGACCTCTTTGGTTGCACTTTATACTGTACACTAGAGCTGTGCATCGGATCCGAAAGGTCCCCAAAATCCAATCCGAACTTAATTTCTTAAATCCGAATCCGAATCCGAATCCGACTGCTTCCATTCAATCCGAACGAATCCGAATCCGAAAATTTGCTACTCAATCCGAACGAATCCGAATCCGAAAATTTTTGCCTAATCCGAACGAATCCGAATCCGAAAATCTTCTGCCCAATCCGAACGAATCCGAATCCGAAAATTTGGAGCAAAATCCGAAAAAAATCCGAAAATTTGGCGATAATCCGAAAAAAATCCGAAATTTTTTAGCTCAATCAGACATTAATTCAAAATTTTTTCCTCATTCCGATTTATATCTGATTATTTTGTTATTTTGGCATAAATTGGAAATCACAACACTACTTCAACTAGAAGTGCCCAGAACACAATCTTTTGATATAATATATTTTATTAATATTTCCACATTAAGTCTTAATTTTTTTAACATTTTGGCATTTTTCAGGAAAAAATAAGCATTTTCTTGTTTTTTATGCAAAATATTTCAGGACAATTAGAGCAAATTAATGAATGCTCTTTGCACAATGGAATTTCCCAAAATGAACCAAATATGTTAAAATGTTTACAAAAGGATATTAATTCAAAAAATCACAAGCATACCAGCAGTCAAATGCAGAAAAAACTGCGTAATTAAATAGGGTAAAAACATTTCTATCTTTAAGTCAGTTTGGTGTCAAGTGGGCTAATATTTACGCACTTAATTGTAATCCAGGGGTGAATACTTGGCAAAATCTTTACTTTTTCAAATAGGATGGTTTTGCTTTGAAGACGTTTTGTAACTTTTTGATGCTGTTTTTACTACAAAACCTTTCTATGATTCTCTTAATATAAAAATATTTGATCTGCAAATGCTATTATTTAATTGGTAAAATCTGAAACATTAAAATAACTTGTGGAGTCATTAAAAAATTCAGAGTTGAAGGCAGGAGATTGCATTTAAATCATCAAACAAAAAAGGTCTCATGATGAAAATATTGTGAATTGAAATAAAAAAGTAAAATGAAAAATTTGGATTGGTTTCGGATTATGTCAGATCCGAAAAATATTTCGCAAATCCGAATCCGAATCCGACAGGTTTTGGCGAATCCGAACGAATCCGAATCCGAAAATTCGCGCTAAAATCCGAACGAATCCGAATTCGAAAATTCGCGCTAAAATCCGAACGAATCCGAATCCGAAAATTCTTGCGTCAATCCGAACGAATCCGAATCCGATCGGATTCGGATCCGATGCACAGCTCTACTGTACACTACTGATGTGTTTCGAGTTGGATTTTTGGCAGAGTTTTGCCATTTTGATTTTTAGGGTCAAAAATATGACCACAACTAATCTTTTCAACAGACAATAGACCTTATTTACCATAAAATATTGCAGCACTGCCAACTCCAAATCCATAAGTGTAACCATTAAATGAACTCGAAATCGAACTAGTTCGAGTGTTGCCAAATTGGTCTCTGTTTAGATCCTTTCAAAAAGTTCAATATAACCTGCCTTTTTTAACAGCGATAAACTTCCAAGTCAAAACTGGCAGCACTCCTGGTTCGAAACACATTACTACTGTACACCACAAGCAGCGCTATGCAATTTATCGGGATCTCAAAAGTGCAGTTGCATTGTTTATTTAAATATCGCGTGTATTTTTACTTCACCTGTTCATAGTCTTTATATACAACCTCAAAGAGGAGATTTTGGGACGTTGGAAAGAGTCAGACAAGAATTTCAAAACATCGTCACATATAGTTATTGGATGGAAAATCCTCGAAACCTCAAGGGATGGGCATTCATTTTTGTTGCACTTTGAACTACAACATTGCAAAGTATTGTTTTCACTTTGAAAATATAAATCAACATTTCAGTTTGAACTACAACATTGCAAAGTATTGTTTTCACTTTGAAAATGTAAATCAACATTTTACATTTTTTAATTAAATGAAGAAAGAAAATTCCTGTCAAAGCTTCTTTTAAGGCGGGCTTTCTACAGAGGTGTCATGTGTATTTGGGCACAGGCTCTTGATTGCAAAATATAACACAACGTAAAAATACGTTTGTACAACCTTAGTAAAATGTTTTTCTTACTTTTTGCAAGCAACTACAATATCGTGAAGCAATTTTCGAGATTAGCGAGATTATCAAATTCAGAGGTATCAAAACCTCCACACGGTGGTTAAAATTTCTGTTTAAGTGTTTGCTCAAATGCCAAGGCTTCTAATTACGATTTTTGATGTCACAGTGTCATAAAAAAGATATCTTGTGAATACATATAAATTTAAAGTAGCTCAAATAACTATATTAATTCACTTAAAACCATTAAAACCAATATATTTTCCCAAACGATGATAATATATATTGAGAGGGTCCTTAGTTATGAATTGATGCGAAATTTGATCAATATCTAATTTTTTTTTTTTTGCGGATTTTTTACTATCGTTACAAGGAATGCAATTCCCTGTAAATTGAAGGATTTCTCCCGACAGCTTCAATCCGACCCCCAACAGGATTCGAACCTACGCCGTCTGGGGAAGCACTTACACTCGGCTCTTTTAAGAACGCATTAGTACGCGCGGCCACTCTGGCTTCCTATTGCGCAGAAAAATAACTATCATTGCTTGAAAACTTTAAAATGCATCGAATTATGCCATGAAATGCTCCGGCTATATGTTGCAGCGATTGCCAAGAAAAATAATTTACATTATCGATGTCGCAAAAATAAATGATAATTTTTTGTTTCTCTATGATTCTGTCTTGATTGTAAGATTGATATATAATATAACTTAAAATTGACTGTCAGTGTTCACTTTTTAATGAGTTTTTCGTAAATCATTTTTGATGAAGTAGAATTACATAAATTTAAAAGTTATTGATGATCTGCGCATAATTGAAAAATAAAGTTTTAGTACAACGTAAATTTTTGGTTCAAAAAGTGCAATATTTGCAGCAAACAGTTTGCATTGGAATTTTGCGAAAATTTGATCTTACGTCTAACTATGTTTGATACAAGTACCAAAGAAAAAATAATCCAAAAATTTACCTTAAAAGTTAGTTTTAAGTTATATTATATATCAATCTTACAATTAAGACAATATCATAGAGAAACAAAAAAATTTCATTTGTTTTTGCAACATCGAAAATGTAAATTATATTTCTTGGCAATCGCTGCAACATATAGCCGGAGCATTTCATGGCATAATTCGATGCATTTTATAGTCTTCAAGTAATGATACTTATTAATCTGCTCAATAGATATTGATCAAATTTTGTATCAATTCATAACTAAGGATCCTCTCAATATCTATTAACATGTTTTGGGAAAATGTATTGGTTTTCATGGTTTTAAGTGAATTAATATAGTTATTTGAGCTACTTTCAATATATTTGTATTCACAAGATATCTTCATTATGACACTGTGACATCAAAAATCGTAATTAGAAGTCTTGGCATTTGAGCAAACACTTTCATAGAGCACAGCTAACCACCGTGGATCCAAAAAATGAGACCCTCAAAGTTGCCATACCAACGGTGCCTTAATGACATGAATTATTCTAAAGAATGTCAAATGAGAATATCTCGCAATAAAATCATAAAATGAACAATTAGAAAGGTCACCTATGTTACTAAGGTTTCAAGTTAGAAATGTGTATTCCAGCCTTTTACAATATCAAGGCCTTCAGACTAAGACATTAAAATGCGATTGAAATAAAGGGCCAATGAATGGCACATAGCTTATCGTGATAAAAGGCGATTTTACTTGTATCGACCTTGCTTGCCTTAATCTGAAAATATAAAGTAACAGCAAGTCTACAAATTTTTGAATTTTTTTGTGTGTGACTAAAGGGTCACTCATGTGTCGGAGTCTCGGAGACCCTGTGAATTAATTTCAGATGTATGTAAAAAGTAGTGATGGACCGAAAGCGCTTTCGGCCGAAATTTCGATTTCGGTTTCGGTTATGCCTACCGAAACCGAAAGCAGACAAGCACTATGTAAAATTTAGTTTGACAACAAAATCAAAAAAAAAAATTGGTCCAAAAATCTCTGAAATTTAAGTTTTCCGATTTTTCAAAATTTGCGACTACCCAACATCGAACACATGAGCATTCTAATTTTTAAGGCAGATTTTGCATTTGAACAATTTTGTAATCAGCTGCTTTCGGTTTCGGTTTTGGTTTCGGTTAAGCCCTCTTTCGGCCGAAACTTTCGGTTTCGGTTATGAGCCCTTTCGGTCCATCACTAGACTAAAAAGTTTGTCATGCATAAAAGCATGATCAGGCTAGTAGTCTGCGGTTGAATCATTTAATTCTTATTGAAGTACCGTAGAAATTCAAAAATTCTCAAAGCTAGTTTGAAGGGATGGATAGGTTAGTCAGGGGTCGGCAACTAGGTATCTGTAGCCCAAGTGCGGCCCCAAGCTGATTTTGATAGGCTCGGAGCCTTCAGGAATATGGCAAATGGTTGGCCTCAGTACCATTCAGAAAACTATAATCGTGGGCCCTAGTCTTAAACACTTGTCATTCCCTGAGTTAGATCTAGCATGCCAGCAAATATCCTTAAACTTATTGAAGAATGAGTCATGTGGCTTTCAAATTGCACGTTTGGAAAAAATCAATATTTCCACTTAACGCAGGTTGGCTGCCAAGTTGAGACTTTCTTAGTGAGAAATAGAAAAGGAAAACATGTGAAATCCCCAACTCGCCATTGGACGGCAAATTCAATCGACCATCAAGTGAGAACAGATTGAGAGCACACCCAAACACCAGTCAGCCCTCCCAGCCAGACAAGTGGTTCCCAGCTTTCTTCTAGAATCTCCATGGCAAGTCGGAGTTCCCTACTATACTCGTTACTTATGCGGTTGGAATGGAAGAAGAGTCAAACTTCTAATTTTGGCATGGTGAAGGGCAGATCGCACCCGAGTACGTCGTCTTCTTTCCTTCGGCAAGTTGCAACGAGGCTAGAGATCGGAAATAGCGTAGTGGCTCTTGACACAATACCAGTTTTTACCGGCAGAATCCTCTCTCTACTGGTACTGTATTGCCTCACCTCGTCCCTTTGAGGAGCTGGAGAGGCACGTTCCGGTCGTTCCACTTGTTCTCGTGTGCTTCAGAAGCATTACTTCTGTAGTACAACGCTCAGCTCAAGGACAGGGCTCACTTGGAGTCCTGTTGATCCACACGTCGCAGGCTGATCCATGAGGCAGAGCAGGCCTCTCCATGTCCTCTTGAGACTAGGTGAGACGTGGGACAATGAGCCCAATGAATGTAGAAATCCGTCTGGATGGAAGGGGATAGGCCGGCCTTGCTTAACGCAGTTATGAAAAGGTATAGATTCATTGCAGGGCTTAGATGCATGGGTTTTAGCATCTGGAATATTTGCATATGGTCTGCAACGTTTTGACACGGAGACTTGGCAGAATCTATCTAAGTATAGAAGGTTGTATTGTGACCTTTGGAAAAGATAAAGAAACTTTGAATGAAGATTTTATCAAAGTGTGAGGGCCTTGGCTGAATTTATCTTAGGAGAATGTGTTCCAACGTTAAAGCAAGGTTTGGCAATGTCAAAGTGGCTTCTCTGCCCTTTAAAATAGGATATTCTGATTTCCTGTGACCCCTATGGATGTGTTAGGACATTTCCTTTAAAGCCACTTCCAATTATGTCTGTGATTGTTAAAGACAGAAGAGGCCAAGAGCGGGGAGGAAATGAGGTTCATCCATATAGTCAAGTGCACCCCTCGTATCCTTGCTCGTCATCAAGGGCTGGGTCTTCCTCATCGTCGTCGTCGCCCTAGTCGTCCTTGTCGTTCCTCAAAGTCTCGGCCATGGCAGAGAACTCGTTCCCTCGATCATCTGTGGTGGAGTGGGTGCGCTCCGGCCTCTGGCCCGCCAAAATCTCCCCTATGCTATCCTCCTCCTTCCCCTCCTCCTCCTTCTTCTCCTCCTCCTCCCAAAAGTTCTTCTCCTCTTCTTTCATGTTCACCACACTCTCGTCAAGTCGTCCCTCCGATCTAGACGTGGAAAAAGCTACTGTCTCTTCTCAGCAGCGATTCTATCCCTAGAGAGTGAGTGACGTTACCCCTTCGTGTTTGAACAAGCGAGGTATCTTCCACCCCTGACTCAGGTCAAACTATTGGAGCTCCAATATGGTGATCATCACCGAGAAGGAGGCCTTGACTAAGCCCATCAACTTCATTTTGAAGAAAACCCGAAACCCTTGCGATGCCAAGGCCGACTCGAAAGCCAACCCTGGTTCGCCTTCATCGGTGGAAGGAAAAGAGGCCGCAATTGATGTGGAACCCCAAGATGGAGGGATGAGCCGATTGGAGGCAGCAGGTGGAAGCGAACCTGAGCGAGGAACATGGGGTTCGAATCTGGATTTCGCCATGTCCTGCATTGCTTATGCGGTGGGGCTGGGCAATGTTTGGAGATTTCCCTACTTATGCTTTAAGAATGGCGGGGGTGAGTCTTAATTTGGTTGCCTTCTTTCTTTTACTGTCCTTTCGCAAATCGAAAGAATGCGAGTGCGTGGCAGCCTTGCGGGGGATGCCAAACCAAGGGCTGGTTGCCTGGTGCTAGAGAACTAGAACGTCGAAAGGAACGGCCAGAGCGACGAGTTGGTTGTATACCAGGTTTACTTGATAAAAAGGAACTTTGCCATGGACTGACACGTTCTGATGTGGCAATGCGAGGAAAGAAAGGGAAAGCTTCCTCCCCGTTTTTGAAAGCTGATGTGCCAAGCAATTTCTATCTCTGTTTGATCGAAGTGCTTACACAGCCGATCTCCTACCGATGCATTTCTCAGCGGGTAGAAGGTCGTCGCTGTCTTATGGCCAGACACAAATGCCATGTTTGGCACTTTGTATTAGCTAGTCACATCCTTAGGACGACATTAGATTCATGAGTAAGTAGTCGGAAAGAATGACGAAAACAAGATGTTCTACCAGATTAATTGTACCCTTTTGTACCTTGTGCACGCTCAATCCTTATCATGAAGAGAGTTCAAGAGCACCCCGGAAAAATGAGGTAAAAGTGCCGGGACAAACTTGGACCATGTCCAAATCTTGGGACTTTTTGTTTTTGAAATCCCTGACGTCAATATCAACTCTCAACTATCTGCTAACTAACCCTAAGGATTGAACGAGGAGCGCGGGTTTCGCGACAATATTCAAGGAGCGATGTGGCCTTTAATTGGTACCCATTTCCTTCTGGCCCTCCTTTTACGGTTTCTTCAGACACAAATCTAATTTCATGACTTCTGTCGTACTCTCTAATCGACAGCTCAGGATGTCGCGTAAGAACGTAGAAAAGAACGGCCTTGCACACCCAAAATTTTGTGACCTTATCGAAACCCTGAAAGGACAAATTTGAAGGCCACAGTGTTTCAATATGCGTTCATGCGAAAAAAGCGTACCCATTTCAAAAGTACTGCTGAACTTTGGCACATTTGGAGGGGTATTTTTGTCTTTCTTGGTAAGTCCATAATTGGCACGTCCTGTTTGGCGTCTCTGAAGAGCTGAACATTGATTTATAGGACATTTTGTCAAACAAGTTTCCGAAAATTGCTCGGGGGAATGACTTTGTGGAAGCGTATGTAAAATCGAGTGATTGGTAATCTGATACAACTCTGTCATGAGCATCAAACGTTGTCGCGGTAAAGAGTGCTTTTACAGATATGGAATCTGTCCTTTCCGATCTTCTCGTCGTATCCATATCTTTTCAGACTGCAAGGCAAGGTGTGAGATAACAATCTTGCTCCGATTGCAACTTGACCCTGATTATTGATCTCAAATTGTCTGTACCTTTCAGCCTCAAATTCAAGGCTAGTTGTGAGATGGAACGAAGGAAAATTTTCAAATGGATCCAAAATGAATACTGCAAGGGATCTTTCACTTGATCGAATTGTTACCAGTAATTGGACTAGTGAGCTCCTCTCCGCTATTTTCAATTGATTCAAATGACCAAAATCAAAGAGAACTGACGTCAGCAAGGGAAAACTAAAACTTGGCGAATCTAGCTAAATCCGGGAATAACGTTCGAGAGTTATTGACACATGCCAAGGGCATACATAATGGATTTGCATACACTAGATATTGTATTGAAGCCTTAGCCTTGTAATTGGAAAAGATACACGGATATGTGACGACTAAGGCTAGGAAAAAAGGTTTTTTCCCCATTGAGTAGAGCAAAGTTTCCAGACGTTTCAAGGCGCAGGGTCAGCTCACCCACAAACCAAATAATGGCATTTCATTATATGATCTGTGAGCTCACCGCTGACGCGTGCAAAGAGAGAGAGAGCAAACTGTTTTCAATCTGCAAGATTTTCTGCTCGACGGCGGAACAGCCTTTTTATCTTAGCTCCAGTAATGACTAAGGCCATGCTGGATTTCAGACTTGCTTCCAGTTTGAGAGTATTCCCCAGGCAAAATCACGTCGGTCAATTTCAAATGCTCCCTTCATCCCGTCTAATAAACGTGACTGCAGTCCGACTTCTAGTAATTTATCGAGTTCACAGGGTTCGTCCAGCACGGTGGATCCAAATAGGCACATTCTATTTTCGTTCCCAGGGCAACTCGACAATGCTCGATGAATAGTTGTGCCAATATCGCACATGGTGTAATATACACGAGGGAGGCAGAAACTCCAACGAATCATGCAATGAGATCGCTCTCATGTTAACTCATCAATTGTCATTTCTCGTCAGACAACTAACTTTACGACACCAAAAGGTCTTGCTTGCCAGCTTTAAAGTTTTATATCTAGGGATCACGTGTTCAATAACAGTAGTGCTTCCAGCTTTTTTTTGAAACTTTTCTGTATCTTGTATTACTGATTTGGCCCTTGATCCTTGATGTTCGCAAAACCGCACTCTGGAATGTCCAACATTTCTCGTTTCTCGAAATGCAGATTGTCCTCGAGACGATTTGTGCGAGCGCAAAAGCGTCAGTGTCAAAAATACTAGTGATTCACTTTTAGAACATTTGGAAAGGAGAAAATTGACGAGTCTTAATTAAAGAATCAATACTAAATTACAGGTGCAATATTTTGGATAAAAAACTTAAGGTTGGCCTTGTTTTTAACCAATTAATTTTACTTTGGGATAAAAAACATGAGAAGGCTCCTCCAGGAAAAAGAATCAGGATTTTTACTGCGCACTTACTTCTATTAACAACGATTTTACGGGAATGACAAAGGAAAGGAGCTCAATCAAGAATGGAGGCTTTATTTACATCGACTTCAAAGTTGACCGTGTGCCTTATGTTTGTAAATGACCTTAGGACTTAGATGAAGAAATCGAGGCATTTCCGAGTTTTACAGCCAAAGTAGCTTTCATTCTGTTTGAGGAACGAAACAATCAGGAATTTAAATAGCCTCTGTCTCAGGTACAATAATAGTTGGAATCTGTCCTTTGCGTCGCTGATGCTCGATTGATTGGACTTGGTTAGCCCCACAGTTTTTTAGAAAAAAATGGAACTCTTTCAGGTTTTTAAAATAAAAACGCCTTTTTCAAGTTTTTGGGCCATATTGGATTAGTTAAGGGATATTTCACTAGACATTAGGTTTAATTTTCTCTTGAACTTGGTTTGACACAACGTCTTAGTCTTGAATCTTAAATTTGATACGTGGGTTTTGGATTGGGCATGAATGATTCGAAGATATAGATATATGTAGCAAGGTGGATCACTTGACGTGACCAAAATAATAATTGATGAGGGAACAAACCAATTATTAGGATCAAAAAGAAAGATTTGCATACCCGAAATAAGAATACATTACAAAAAGTATATTCAAAATGGTTGTTTTATAGGGTACATTTTTTTCAAAATTACGTGCTGCCATGACAATTGAAAGCCGAAAGCAAATTGGGTTGCGTGAGTCAATCTTAAGTTGATCTGTTCCAGGTGCGTTCCTCATCCCTTACTTCATTGCCATGTTTACTTGTGGCATTCCCTTGTTTCTACTGGAGGTCTCAGTAGGACAATATTTGGGCGTAGGTGGGATGAGCGTAGTGGGTCAACTCTGTCCCATTTTCAAAGGAGTGGGATATGCTGCTTTGATGATGGTGTTCCTGGAAAACGTCTACTACATTGTTATCGTGGCATGGACCCTGTTCTACATCCTGAACACTTTGTACTCGGTTGGATCTGGATTACCTTGGAGCAGTTGTGGAAAAGGAAGTAAGTATGGGAGGTGAATTATAGTATTTATTTAGCCAGTGCTTTCTTAATACTCGATTATCTCTGTTCAGATTACTCTTGGATGGGTATGTATTGGGAAAGGGTGGTGATAGCTTTCATTGTTGTTCTTGCACTTATGTAGATATTTAAAATCTGAGGATTTTTTTTCAATTTGGTCGCATGTCACACAACTGACTCTCATGGGATGGTTTTGATCTTGTGAGAACTAAATGAATCGAACGTTTTTCCTTTTTGTTACGAAAACGGACCTACTTATTTATATTTATAATTACGTGCCATTGTACAATTTGCTGTTATATTGACTTTTAGATAGTTGCTGAATCAATCTTCTGGCAATGTATTGTTTTTTGAACTTGTATAATGAAAACGTTTGTCACTGTGCTTTTGAAACATGCCGATCTTGTTCGTCAACGTGACAGTTCGTGAATTTATTCATTTGTTATCCTCTTTAGATGGTTCTTGGGCCCAAGACAACTGCTTTAATCCGGAAGGAGATATTCCCTACAACCAATCTGAGCCCTTCCTTCTTCACGGTTACTCTGAGAAGGATACTCAAACACCAGTTGAAGCTTATTGGAAGTAAGTACTTGGCGCATTTCTCTTGCAACAGATGGACTTAACAATGTAGTATATCCAGGCTTTTCTCAAGACACTACTTTGTCTGAGCTCGATGGGAAATCCACTTTGAGTTCAAAGCAGGGTCGAGCATCAATCAAAAGGAACGCCACTTTCCATTTGCTCGCTACTATTTTGTGCTCATGTACTCTGGAAAAGTAGGCCTACGCTTTTAGATTTCATGGAAGGCCATAGTTCGTGCCTTTTAGGCTTGGAAAGTCAATCAATCATCTTCCATTTTCAAGGGCAATGAAACGGTAGAATGTGATAATTTTGGACCTGGAGGATTTAACTTTCTTGGCGGGACTTCTTCTTTTCAAGTGAGAGATCTTCAGAAGTCATTGTAGAAGGATTGTAGTTCTTCAAGGCCCTAAAAGATTCTTTTCAAGGGTGTCAGGGCCTTAATCGCCCATTGACATCAACGGAAGTGGGGTAACTTATGCTCAAAAAGCACGCTTTCACCTCTTTGACTCCCATCTCACCTTGGAGACGAAGGGGCTCGCATTCTCCTCACCGCTTTTGCCAATATTGAGACCGTCTTCAAATGTGGCCTTTCCAGGATTCCATTTCTCACTTACAAAGGAACTCGACTCTGTGCTAGCTTTTTCTGTTTCCACATAACAACGGCTTGAATAATGGCCTTTTTTTGCTCTCCTGCTTGGCTTGAAGAAGCAGTGTTGCCACTCCTTAAACAAAGGCGAGCCATGACGTTATGGACGTTGTCATGGAACGAACCGTCGACAAGCCAGGAACTTTTTTCGGTTAGCATTGTTTGTCGAGTTCTCTCATGCAAGTCCTAAACCAAACTCATGGATGAAACGTTTCTCTGTTTGATCTCGATGCTTCCTTTATATTCCTTCCAAAGGGAAAAAAACTTTGGCACCACCGCCAATGACCGGATTTAGAGAAGGAACATTTGATTTGAGCAAAAATCGATGGGCAGTTGTATTCTCGCCAAATTGGCAACGACCCGTCCTCTTAAGAATTTGACCTTGAAACGTAAAAGAGGGGACTTTGACAACAGAACCCAAGGATGTAAGAATTTGCTTGTGGGTGAGTTCAATTTAGAGGATGTCAATAATTACCAGGAAACAACGATGTCAGAGCCGGCCCAATTGAACTTGTTCCATACAAATTCGTACTCTACAGTCAGTTCAGAATATATCTAAGAGCCTCAGAGGGGTGAGCTAGGAAGTGAATTAAAAATTACATACTCAATGGGACAGATGTCCCATTTGGCCTTTTGGATCCCTCTTCATTGACCAACAAGTGCAACGAATTTGAAAAATAAAATGAAGCATCAAGTGTGCTCTTTCGAGCCTTCAAAACACTCTTAATTGAATCGAATCATCTTTGATGCCTGTACAATTGCACAACCTAGACGAGAACAAAGGCTTCAGAATTTTACTTTATTGAAAAAGCTAAGGTCATATGAATTACATGGGTACATTCATTTTAAGTCTATGGTTTGTTGGTGTATTTTGTGAGAGAGAAAGACGTCGAAGAGTGGAGCGTTGCACAACTCGTGGGCTCAACAGGGCAGGGGGAAAGCAACAGATTAAAGAAAGGCCTTATATAAAAATCCCCCCCCCTCGTCTAGCAAGGCTCCACGAGGTCGATTTGGCCGTCTTATGGCCTTCAATTCCCGACGGAGAACTCTCTGCTAGCTGTACTGGTGTTTCGTAGGCAAGATGCTGAGACGAAGATGAGAAATCGGAGCGGCATTAAGCTCTGATTTGACAGGATATTGAAGGGTGCCCATCCCTCGTAAATCTTATCATCACTCAATTCTCGTCTCTGACGTTTTTAGGAACATGATGGTCACAAAAAGTGAAAGAACTTGAAGCTCCTGAATTGCATCGCTATAATGCCTCACAAAATCACTTTGTTTTGACGTGAGATGGATAACTTAACATGCAAATCTAAATTCCAAACTTGTTTTTCGTTTTGGTTTTTTTTTTACTTGAAAACAACACTTGTCATGAACATGAAAGAAAAAATTACTCTAAAAATCAGTCAGGGCGGATCTGAAGTGTCATTGATTTTGTCTAATGGGGTAGTCAAAGACTATAATGAGGAAACCCTGCATTCGTTTGATCAAACTCTCTGAAATTGTCAAATAAGTCTTAGATATTTAGACATAACCAAGAGGAATGATTGTTGCAGTCTGTTAAGACTCGTTCCGTTATGGTTTCGAATGAAAAAGAAATACTTTTAAAAGTATTTACTGTCAATCATATTTCCTTTGTATTTAGAACCGCCACATTAAGTTTGGACCAATGTGATCCTATGTTTTGTTTACTGGGCATATTTATTATCGAAAGGTAAAATTTGTATCTGAACATGATCTTGTTTTCCTTTCTAGCAACTATGTGCTCCAAATCAGTAGTGGCATTGATGATGTCGGATCCATTCGTTGGGAACTGGCAGGTTATCTCATTTTGGCTTGGCTCGGTGCTTACCTCGTGGTTTGGAAAGGTCTTCATGGTTCAGGAAAGGTATATATTCGGTCCTTTTACAGATAATCATAAAATGAAAATACATTAAACAAATCTCCATTCCCCAACAATAATATACCTACGTGTGCCAAGTTGAGATGGTTGGAACAGAATGCTGGCAAGTTGGAGTACATTTGATTTTTTCCAATAAGATTGCCTGCGAACGTTCCAGCTAACTCCATTTGGCATCGCATATTGGAAATTCAGAGTTGCTTACGACTCCTTCTGCTATTCCAAAGATGACTGCTTGATTTCAGTCTTGAGCTTGTTGAAATTAAAAAAAAAGCTCAATGCAAAAAGGAAACCATGCTTCGTCGATTCAATATCATTTTCGTCTCCTCCGAGAATGAATAAGAAAGCGCTCCAATTTCTTCATTTGGAGGAGGTCTCATAAAAAGCACTCGACGATGTCATGATCTTGAATCTGCCCTTGTTCCATTCCTGTACTTTCACGTCTGATTACCAGTCACGAAATCGTACACGAAGGAACAAGCAATGTTGGTCTCAAACCTGAATAAAACTTTCTTGTTTGCTCGCTTCGCCTTATTAAGAGCATGCTGCTGTAAAACAAGTCCAATTGTCTATGACAATCTCGAGAGAGGCAAGTTGTTTTCTTCAGGTTTGTCAGGCATGGAATGGAAGGAAATGTCGAGAGAACGTCTTCGTATGAATTGAATAATAATAATGATGATGATGCTGATGATATGACATCCATGTTTGTCCATAATACATGTCAGTCGCAAGCCAATTTCCATTGTCACTCCATATTTGTATGCGTGTGACTGCTTCTCGCTTCCATGAAGTTGGACCCAAGCAGCAATGAAGGGCTCTCCAAGCTAGCTTAGCCTCTTATGCCTTTCTGGTCTTGAGTCTGGCCTTTGTCAGTCAATTAGGACGGAGGAGGAGTCCTTCGTCCACCAGAGAGAAAGGCTGAAATGATTGATTTGAAGTATGTCAGGATTCTTCTGAGAAGATGCTGATACTAGTTCCATGTCCTTCATTTCACCTGGGCTTCGGTGCCTACAAAAATAGTAGATCCCAAGCAGCTTTGGAGAGTCCGGTCGGCTGTATGGAAATCATGGGCGGGTTTTTCTTTTGTTCTCTGAACTCTCTTTTCCAACCACACATAAGTACTTCTTGTTTCGTCAGAACTAGATGCCCCAGCAGCAGTCAGTTTGGTCTCCGGTCACTGGGATAGCCTTGTTTTGTGAGTTCAATCCCATTGCCCCATGAGAACATCTCGCCGAAACTCTTTCCCACAAATGCGAAGAAGGGAAGGTGAGGTAACAGGTAAAGAAAAAATAAAAACGCAAAACGAGAAACCAACGTTTCTTAAGAAAAAACCAGAACCATTCAGGGTGCTAGTGTATCCTTAGGGCTGGCCAGGGAACGGTTGTTGTTGGTGGTTGTAGGAGGCGCGGGGCGGGAAAGTCATGAGTTCACCTGGACTTGCGTGGCCTTTACCTTTCATGAAGATCCGACAGAAATCAACATTATGGCGTGATTGCAACCTCGCCATTTCTTGAATTGATATCAACCTGGGCACGCTGGTCATTCGCCTTAATCAAACCGTAAAGTAGATGCACACAGATTCTGGAATGCTCTTTTTTTTGGGAAACGCAAGGTCCAAGGCCTGAATTCATTTCTTTCTCGGGAAAGTTCGGGATTCCACTTGACCTGATTTGGAGCTTCTCTGTGACTTTGAGTCTTGATTCACGAATCGAGCAGTGAAGACGGCAGAGAGATCCTTATCCAGGAAAAGTGTTCTAGCTCGTAGTTGAGAAAAGATGATATAACCCAAACATGCCAATTTATGACATCAAATGTGTCACCCTCGTACCTACTAACTCAATTTGATGTACTGTACTCCATTTTCCCGATGGAGTACACTACATTATGGAACTGTACAATGTCTGACTTGTTGTAACATAATGATGGCACGCATCTTGAAGATTTATGATACTGTAAACCAGCAATGCAACCCCTTTCTTTGGCCGTTTCTTTCATCTCATTTCGATTTCAAGTTCCAAAGTCCGCTGAAATTGTCATTAAATACATAATACTAACATTTGGGATCGATTATTATGATGCAAAGACACATATGTGAATACTAAATATGCAATCCATTTGGCCTGAGTTTGCATTCATATCTGTTGTAGTCTCTCTTAACATGTTCCACTAAGATTAAGCGCTCTTCAACCGACGTTTTCGAGGAAATTTGTGCACTTTTCCTACTTAAACAAAAAACTTGTTGCTCTCCTGTCTTCTCAGTGACGAAATCTTCGGTTGAGAGTTATCTCCGAAACGAGAAAGCTTTGTGAATGGGTTTCCCCGGAAACGTGACCTTTTTTTTTGGTCCCAACTAAGCCCTTAATCCTTTCGGAGAACTCTATTACCATACTTTTTGAGACTTTTCTTCCTTTGTTAGCCGACAATTGTCTCGGAATCTGACGCTAATGACCAACTCGCGGCCTTTCCAGATCCTGTGGTTCTCCGCCATGTTCCCTTATGTCATTCTGACCATCTTGGCCATCAAGGCTTTGACCTTGGAGGGAGCGGCTGAGGGTATCAAGTATCTCTTTACTCCCGACTGGAACCGATTGACTATGAGCGAATGTTGGATCGACGGTGGAACTCAGATCTTCTACTCGTATGGAGTGGGCATTGGTGCTTTGTTAGCCCTGGGTTCCTATAACAAATTCAATCATAACTGCTACCGGTGGGAATTCTTGGCCTTCAATGGCATGTTCGGAATGAGTCTTGAAGATATGCTTAATGGTTTTCTCTGCTTTTCTCAGGGATACATTCGTGGTTTGCTCCATCAACACGTTCACGTCATTTTATGCCGCGGTCATCATCTTCTCCATTTTGGGATTTATGGCTCACGAGAAAGGTGTCGAGATTGCTGATGTCGTTAAAAGTGGTCCTGGTCTGGCTTTTCTGGTTTTCCCTGAGGTAATCCCAAACCCTTTTACTGAGACCCAATGATGTCGATTGATGATGGGAAAACAATCATCATGTGTCTGCTTCATTTTAGGTGGTGCTCCAATTGACTCCTTCGGCATTCTGGTCGGTTCTATTCTTTATGATGCTCTTGGCTTTGGGATTTGACTCTCAATTCTGCATCTTGGAATCACTGATTGTGGGTTTGGTGGACAATTGGCCGGATTATCTTCGACCCAGACGGCTCAAGTTTACCACACTCATGGTCATCTTTATGTTTCTCTTGGGTGTACCCATGATCACAAACGTAAGCTTTCCTTGTTTTCATCAAAACATGCACACGATTTGTCGAGATGATTCTTCCCCTTTGTTCTAACAACAAAGTAAAGGGAACTTTTCGGGTCATCGCATTCGTACTCCATGATAAATGAGGCGGAAAAGCAATCAATTCCAGTGATAACGATGCTTTATTTTCAGGGCGGTGTCTATGTGTTCCAATTGATGGATTTCTACGCTGCTAGTGGGATGTCCCTTCTTTGGGCCACTTTTTTCCAGACGTTTGCTATTTGCTATTGCTTTGGAGCTAAGAAGATCTACTCATGCATTGAACACATGACCGGACAAAAGATCAGTTGGTATTTCTACTTGTGCTGGATGGTCATCTCACCCGCATTCATGATGGTACGCTATTGTTTGACAAATGGTTTGGTTTTAAGAATAGTACGGAGTACCACATTCTTTAGGTTTCGTAATATTCGTAAAGAACGGCATTAAAATCATGTTTATGGATCTTCTGACATGGTTGGAATCGAGAAAATGTATTGAAATTAAGCAGATTCGACGCAGCAAATTTTCTGAAGCATGGGCGTGCATAGACAAAAAATCATGGTGGTTTCTCTATTGACGGATATTCGGAGTCAAATGCGCCTCGTTTTCAAAACTGACGCTTCACGAGACCCGTCTTAGCCATTTGAAGATACTGCTTTGAACGTTTCTTCAAGCTTTTTGATAGGTTTAGCATGAGGTTGGCTGAATCTAATGTTTGGATAATAATTAGTTATCATACGGTGTGCCAATTATTTTAAGTCCGTTAGAAATTGAGATATGTTCCACTTTACTCTTTCAAGAAATGATTCATTCTCTCGTCTTCCAGTTTATCTTCATCTTCTACTTTGCGAAGTACACACCGATTAAGTACGCAAACACCTATGAGTATCCCAAATGGGGCGAGGTCTTGGGTTTCATCATCTCTGGCTCGTCCATGATCTGGGTCCCTGGATATGCCGTTTATTACTTGTGGAAGACGCCAGGAACGTGGAACGAACGTCTGAGGCAAGGAATCACTCCCGTGATCAAACCTCGATCGGATGCCATCTCAGCTATTCACCATGGCAAACTCTTCCCTGATGATGATGCCGAAGTTGAACTGAAGCTCGTTTCTTCCGAAGAGGACAAGCCCAATCCTGAGGTTTAAAAAGACCAAAGAGGTCCACGAACCGAGCGAGGAATTACTCAAAATTAGTGCTGAAGGAAGCAAGTCATTTACACCGGGTGGCATTTTGACCTCGGAATGAAAAATCATGTGAATGGTGTAACGAACCGTGTCCCCGTGATCAATAGTTAGAAGCATGCCTTTTCTCAATTAATATATACTATTAGTTCCATTACCTTGATGTCAACACATCATGATTGTTTTTGAGCCCTCGATACACAACAGAAGTAACCTGTACTTTGAACGCAAAGCTCCAAAACTACGATTGTAGCTCTAGACTTACGAGTACATTACCCGATTTACATTAGCACGTATTTTCATGTTGGTTATCCTTCCCCTCCATGATTTATTGAGAGCTATGACTGTGAATGAGAATCTCATGATGAGTCTCCCTTGTGCAGAAGAAGCGTTTCAAAAGTAGCAAAACATCCCTTGTTACGTTTTTAGGCGTTCCGAATGGTCACTTTACACTTCTAACCACCCCTAACTCTGTATTGATGAGTTTCTTAGAGATATCTCGTCCCGAGTTTCTTTTCCGAAAGATTCATGGCCTCACATTTCAAAGCTGAACATTCCAAAATCGAGAACAAACTCTTTCTTCCCCGGAATAGGATATACCAATTCGAAAGTTTAATCCTTACAAGTGAGTTCGACGCTGTAATAAAAGATTCATTCCCATTGCTCTTCTTAGAGGAACCCATCCAAAGGATGGTTTGGAAAGTATATGTCACTATATATTCAATAATATAAAGTATTACTTTTCTGCGCAATTTTTTGCAATAAAAAGTGTACAAACCGCTTAAATACTTCATTTCGAAGGAATATACAGTAGCTCCTTCATGTCGTATGTGGATGCCGAAAGTTGATCGATTTACAATCAAATTATAGCTCAACGAAACGATTACAGGTCATAGAGATGTCCGAGCTTATTTCAACTGGGAAGGAATGTTTCTCAGGAATGAACTGTTGTTATGCAGTAAGTCGTCATTGGTCTTTATAATACGTGGAATTCATTATTAAAAGGTTTGTTGTGGCGTGCTCTCTCTTGAGCTCCACGTAAAGTGGCCTCGCGGCTACTCCAGGGCTGCCAGGTAATTGGAGACCAACTACGCCAGATCACCCTGTCAAAAACGCCAGATATCGAAATTCGCCGCCAGATTTTTTTCAAAAAACCGCCAGAATAACGCCTGATTCCAGTTCCTTCATTATGCATTTGTTCTAGAAGAGACATATCATGCACTAACCTTTCATCAATAAAGATAGCTGAGTTGAACTTATCAAGCATCCTTCAGGTTGATCCAGTTTAATAAGACACATTTTTCGCACACATTTGCTCTCATTTAGATCGAAAGAGACTTTGAATTTGAGTTTATCAGTAAGACCAAATAAGACAAAAAATAAAGTAAACCACCATCATATTCAAGCTAATAATCATGAGTGTGAAACTTTCGAACCCATGAAACCGAGCTTAGCTCGGACGCGCGTTAATCAAGTGCGCTACACCATCTTCCCTAGTTTGGCCTTTTACCCATATATTTACAAAGTTTGATTTTTTGGCATTTCTTGCACTTCATTAGCCATGTTTCAGCCAACAGAAAAGCAAAATTGTATTTTTTAAACATTTTTTTTTTGTTTTTGCTTAAAAACTCTTCAATTTCCTTGACATTTGAGTTTGTCACTGCAATAAATTGATTTGCCATTCCAATACACTTTGTAAACCATTCAAGCATTTATTTTTTTCATCCCAACACACTTTCTTTACAATGCCAGCACATTTTTTTCCAATCTAGCGCATTTTGCTTGCCCTTTTTTCAACTTGAAAAGCATCTTCTATTTGCTAAAATCTTCATGCTTACCAATACTAGCTTCAACTAGTTTCACTCTCTTACATTAATTATAAGATTTTAGTATCAGGATGCATAAGCGATGATTATTATAAGCGCTATTTTTGGTTGTTTATCTGAAATTGCAGGAAAGTTAACATAAAGAAGAGAAAAACGAAAGAGATGGGCCAAAAATGGTCACATTATTTTTGTAACTAATGGTGTAACTTTGAGCTCTAGGACTGTTATGCTGAATTCTGCTAGAACAGTGTGACACTACTGTGTTTCCACTAATCCTACAAATCAAAGAAAATACGCCAAATTTCACGATTTTCAGTTAAATACCGCCAGAAACTTGTCAAAATGTTCTTCCCCGCCAAACAGAAATTTCCTAACGCCAGACTGTAACGTAAATCGCCAGAATACCGCCAGATTTTTCCGTCCCGCCAAATAAAAAATCTCGCCGCCAGACGAGGCCTCAAACCGCCAGAAACACCAAAATCTGGCGGGCCAAACCGCCATCTGGCAGCCCTGGGCTACTCTTCGTGCTACATTGTGCATTTTTTGGGGAAGGAATATCAAAAAGCTGATCAATATCGCCCTCAACGCCCTTGAAGATCATTGTACTTTAACTCCTCCAAAATGATAAGATGCGAAAAAAACGAACAGGAAATTAGCGGGATTCCATTTTATGGTAAAACTCGTCCAGCAGAAAATAAAACTCGACCTTAGAGAGTCCATTTTAGAGAAGTATCCTTATTTAGGGATGAAACCTTTCTCAAGGAAACTTTTAGACGCTAATTCACCCACAGATGGAGAACCAATCTGATACCGGACTTGAAATTGCCTATTGGAAATATTTGGACGATGTGATGGCTGGCTTCGCTGGCCGGGTGAGGCTCAACCACAGATCTGTGGGCTCTACCCGCTCAACCCTCCAGACCCCGACCCTCCCGACCCTAGCGCCCAACAATCCCCCAAAAAAGGGCAAATTGCAAAAAAACCGTTTAGGGAGTCACGCAACGCTAGCAAAATGATTCAACTAAACCTTTATTTACAAACTATGTTTTATTTAAGAGTCAGCAGGACTATTACTGCTTGTCAAGATCAAATAATTTGGAGATATTTCAATGCAAATGCACCTAACAGAAAAGTTTTTTTTTCTTTGTTGCATTTCGTGATGAAGGAAAAAGGTAGATATTCCTCTGCAGAAGAAAATACATTGGCTATCGCTTCCAAGACTTCATAATGGTAAACTGATTTAAAGCAATATGATAAACTAGACCAAGACAAAGCCAGTCAACAAAACTTAGGTCCATGTTAACTTATTCACCATAAAATATAGGTTCAGATGTTGTTTGTGTAGAGCCCCACAATTTAAAGCCTTCAAACCACGAGACTCACGAGTTTTTCAATATGAATGACTTTGGGGCCCAGCACGAGAATTCCTAGCACGGAAATTTTGGGACCCATATGTGGGCCGCGGCCCATTGATTGCTGATCTCTGAATCATATACAAATCTTCCTTCCTCTTTTCCCCTCTTTCGTAGGTTGTAGTATGAAAGTACATATTACAAGAAGATTCGCCATCTTTTTTGCCATCGAATTTGAATTCTTGCTTCAACTTTGAAGACCGGATTAGACAAACTTTGAAATACTTTTCCTGACGCATCACACTTTTCAAAGGTTATCTATATTTGCCAACAAAAACTCGTTGGTAGACAAAATAACCTTAATAAAAAATCACCAACAAAAAAATTGTAGCAAGAAAAGTGGTTTCACAAATGGAACATGAAGTTGATGATGCAAAAATAAGGAACCACCCTCTTTAGGCAATTTTATAGGCTCGGAAAGTCATGGCCACAATGTACTGCTCCTAAACACCCAGTTGAAAGTGTCCTAAACCCAATGGAGTTTGAGACCCATGAATGCGCTCCTGTATTGTCCACGGGGCTTTGGACACCACACATCCAAAGTGTGTAACCCAAGACCCATGAGGGCACGTGTGGGATACGTCTGCGAGGAACGGTTGGGCACCCAATTTCTTGAGATCAAGAGTTTTGGCCTAGCTTCAAGCACTCCGTTGTGATAACTTGACTGAAGAGCAAGACAATTTCATCTGCCATCAAGATTGATCCAAATGATTGGATCAAGTGCTAAACTCTAATCCCATGAACAACTCGCCATTGAGTTCCTGACTGATTGGAGTCATGTCCCAATTGGAATCCAAGGGGATCGTGACAGCTGACGTGATCTACTTTTGTAGTTGCTTCGGCTTCTTGGCAGTGGTGTGCTTTTTATACTATTGTAAACTCATTGTGATTGACAACGAAGGCGTCCGAGGAGAAGACAATGTACTGGCCTTAATAGAGAGTGGTCCATCCAAACGAAAAGTGACGATGAGAGAAAAGCGCTTTTGGGCCAGAATCGAGGAGAATAAGTGACTTCTTGATTGGAGGACAAATGATGGGACAAAGGGATCCATTCCGAGGGATATTGATTTGCTGTACCCCGTGAATGTCTCGCTTATAAGAAATATAAGGATGATGAAAAACTGAAAACTTTCCTTCAACCTCGACCTTTCTTGATGGGAAGGGACAAAGAGAGACCATGCTTTTGTCTACAATACTTCGATGAATGAAAGGTATGAACAACCAACGCTCTTAGAGGACAAACTTACGGGCATTTCCTTTGAGCCCAAATTCGAGTATGATTTCGAGATTCGACCCCTTAATAAGTAAAAAAACTCTTTTCGAAATCTGATCTAAATAGACTAAAGTTATCGTTGGTAGTATAAAAATATTCTACGGACACATAGCAGAGGGATCACCTTTCATTCGTAATTTCACTTTCCGAGATAGCTTATAGCCCTTTGAATGTAGGGACTGAGGCGTCTCTTACCTTGTTTGACTTTTTTAAGTTTCCGCAAAACTGTTTATTGGTTTCTGATGATCAGCTCCTTCGTACTGTAATCTCTTCGTATTGCATGTTTATGTAAATGTTTTAAGCCAATCAAGAAATTTTGTCTTAACAAAACTTGGCCTGATTTAGCCCTGTTGACCAAATGACCCAATTGGGGCTTTTCGGATGGATCTGCAATAACACGTGAAAACCAAGTTTGACCTGTTTTCGAATTTCTCAGCTTGTACTGGACACAATAGAACAAATTTTGTTTTAGGTACAGGGTGCGGAAGCAAATTCTGGACTGGGAGTATTTCAAATTTAGCAGCCAAACCGCGTTCAGAAACCCTAAACAACAAACGTTAGCTGATTCCTCAGAGTAAACAAAACAACTTTTGTGAAAAAAGTGTCCTGATATCTGCCACTATGTCCGAGCAAGAGGCCAAAAGGTGAAGGCTGTCAGATTTGCTTCACGCAGGAATCAATGCCAAGAAGGCCGCCGATATTGTCGGTGTAAGCAGGAGCACTGCGTTCAGCGTTCAGAAAGCCATTCCGAATGGCAAAAGCTTGGAGAGGGCCTCCGGTTCAGGAGGTCATAACAAGAAACGGTCTGATCTCTTAATCAACCTCAAGAGCCGCATCAAGGAGAGCCCCACCACATCCATGAGGAAGCTGTCGAGGGATCTCGACGTTGACGAGAAAACCATCCGCAACGCCGTCAAGGAAGATCTGGGACTACATTCATACACCAGGACCCCAAGACACCTGCTAACAGCAAAAATGAAGGACCGACGTCTCGAAAGATGCAAGAAAGTGCTCCAACCCTACAAGACCAACCCTGCCAAGGTCAAAATCTTCATCTTGGACGCCATCGTCAACCACCAAAATGACAGATACTTGGCGCAATGAATAGACCAGGTCCAGGGGCACTTCCGCACAAAGCATCCTCAACAAATCATGATGCTCGGAGTGGTGGCAAGTGACGGCAAGAAGATGGACCCGTACTTCTTCAACGTAGGAGAAAAGGTCAACACTGACGTCTACTACTGCATCATGAGGTTCACCGTTCTGCCTTGGCTGAAGGCCAATTACCCAAGGGCAACTATTGCTGGACCCAAGATGGCGCTCCATCACACACAAGCCGCAAGGTCCAGGAATTCTGCACAGCCAACCTCGCCGATTTCTGGCCTGCCAACGTCTGGCCCAGCTCCAGTCTTGATATCAACCTCCTCGACTTCAGCATCTGGAGCGTGTTGGAGAAGGAGTCAAACAGGACATCTCATGCCAATTTGGAGTCCCTGAGGCAATCCATTGTCAAGGCCTGGGACAACTTGACCACCGCCTATATTGTCAAGACCTGCAGGAGCATCCAACCGAGAATCGAGGCCATCATTGCCAATATTGGCGGACACATAGAATAAGTTTGATAGCCAAAGGTCCGACCTCCAACACATTTTTTAAATTTTTTGAATCCACCCATTATTTCCGAATATATGAGTGATTTTCTAAAAGTGTATGAGCCAGTCCAGAATTTGCTTCCGCGCCCTGTACATGTAGACGTAATCAAGTATAATGGATAAAATCTTGGATAATCATTTGATTGCATTATAGCGTTTGGATAAACCTCTTTGCTTTCTGTCTTAATTACTCTCAAATGACAACCATCCTCATTACATTTCCGGCTGTCAATTTCACTTAAGATGAAAATTCTTTTGACTGTTGCATTAACATAGGCTTTGGTTTGGACGGTATTAAGCTTCTCTGAACACATCATCATTTCAATTACGACTGAGGCAAGAAATTGATCATTCCGCTGTCTCCGTACACAAGCAAAGTCGCGTGCTTTATTCAAAACTTCTTTATCGTCTTAAGCAGTATACAAAACTATTGGGACAAAAACCGATAACTTGGTCGATCCATTAGGGTCTAGGGGTGGCCGTCCCAAGAGATCATTTTGGAAAAGCATTGGCATGTCATGTCAATGGATCGACGGGGTCCCGCTTTTCAGTTCAAGGGCATTTAGGGAGTTGGTCTAAGAAAATCCACACAAATGAATACGCCATGTGGAATCACGTACAAATTAATTATTGCCCTTAACCTTCCTCTCTTATTTTCAATTTTGCCATGAACGTAGGGGCTTCCTTGGATTAACGAATTAATCGATTCATTCATTGAAAGGGGATAAATCCGTTAATTCGTTTTGTCAGATGGATTCATCGACCAAAACCAAAATATACTTTTCCGTTCTATTGTGTTTTTTTCTTATCAATTCACAAAATTCCTCCCGAAAAAAGCTTGAAATTAAAGATTCCAAAAGCCTTATGAACCAAACGTTGGCGCATTTTTGTATAAGCACCTTAGAAAAATGGATTGACAAATTCATGTAAATGAAAGGTGGGATCTTTAAAACTCAGGATAGGAAATGGACAAAGAACAAAGAAAGTTGGACCCATTTGTAACTGATATTCAAACATAAAAACCTAGGTGGAGTTGTTGTTCCTGATAATGATTTTATGAGTTTTTCTTTGCCTGTCAGTCTTCATGTTCTAAACGTCATTGTTGCGCAAGAGTGGCCAGTGCTTATTGATCCGTTGCACCGATTTGGTGAAGACACGGTAAATAAATGCATTTCAATATCAAAAAAGAATCAAAGACAAGTTTCTACAATTCAACAGAGTTTAGTTGGTTAATGTTCAATTCCTGCTTTTTGCAGGATCTTTCTGGAATCACCTAACATGAAATATTAGCATATGGAAAGTCTCTTTTGAATATGGAAGTTTTAAGTGAATGAAGTTCGATATCTATGTTATTGTTGTCATTCTGGATTTTTTAATTTCTCTCTGGCAATTGAATTTGCATAATTTTCCTAATGATTCTGTTTCATTCGCCTCCATTTATGGTGCAGTATGTATGTTACTTTGTTCGTCCTCAACTGATTGATTAATTTCATTTTAGCCCACAATTTGACTTTGTGAATAGTTTCAAAACCTTTGAGTCAATTTTGCCTGAACCTTAGGCATGAGTATATTAGACTTTTACAAGATTAGAGTAGATAATACAATATTTAAAAACATTGAAGCTTGTCACAAAACCAAATACTTAGAAAAGTAATATGTAAGCATCATTGATCCTTCGATGCTCCACTATGTCAATCTTCTTTAACATTAACTTTGTTTGAAGACAGTTCCAATGATTTCGTTATCGTAACATAAAACTTTCGTTTTATTGGTATATGAATCACTTTAAAATGAAGCCATTAATCCACCTTTGCCTCTTCAAATTAAAACATCACCAGAAAAATCTAAAACAGGTACAATGAATTAAACAAAAACTATTCTTTTTGATGAATGGTGAATAATTTCATCATTTTGGTACATCTAAAGTACTTTATCTATCTATGTTGACGGTTTCCATGTGATTAGTCATTACCTCATCCAGCGTGTCTCTCAAATTGATGGAACCGTTATTTTGTTCCATATGTTGTAGTAGTTTTTTAAGTATTACATGTTCGACACATTGGTAAAATCTTTGTAGTCGTCCCAGGTAAAAATGGATGTAAAATGCTTTCAAAAGCTTTTGACATAGGTGATTTCTGAAGTCAAGGTGTATGCTTAATCTTGGAACTTTTCACAGAACTTAAGAAAGATTAAGGTTGTATTTGCGCGTTATTTATGTTTTTCAACTTAAATTTTCTCAATCTTCCGTAACATCAACATTGTTTGAAGACATTTACAATGATCACGTTATCAATAAACCAAAAACTTCAGTTTTCATTGATTTATCAAGCATTTTAAAATTAAGCCATTTTAGTGGATTAGTCTTGTTCGATTAATCCTTAATCCAGATTAATCGGGGAAGCCCCAATACCAACCTCACGCAGAAGGTCTTGCGCCGAGAATTAAATGGCAGGAAATATTTTGTCACGTGCTTTGAAAAATTCACAAGAAGAATAACAATGGAACTGAACCCTTTGACATGAATGTTGTAAAGAGGATAGCTCTGTTTTTGAAACAAGTAGAGGAGCATAATTGAGAAAATTTGAGATCACCTCTTGAATTCGATCAAAAGAAATCAGTTTTTCTTTTTGATAATTCCTCATGAGATACAGAGATTTCAAAGATTTCAAGTGAAGAATGATAAAAGAAAATGTGAAAAAAGGTTTTCGCGTCAAAATTAGTCAATGAAATTTTTGACTTGTATCAATTTTTGCGCAAAAAACGCAAAAAAAGCAAAATTTACTGAAGAGAGCAAGTGTATTTGGCAAAATTATAAGCAATAAATGTCAAAAAAGTTCTCAGAAATAGTTTACAAGGGAGTGAAAGGCGCCAAAAGTTTACTTCATCTTTGTTTTTGTGTGTTATCCACTGGATTTGGATTTTGACGAAATAGCCATTCTCCCAGACCTTAGAGCTCCCGCATATATATGAAAATGCTCTCATAAATGGATAAACCTCGAGTTGACTTCTATCACTTTGGACATGTGGAGAAGGACAAAATAATACATTGCTTCATAATGGGTCTTTCAGACACTAAGCGAAGAAGTAGTTTGCCTCCAATGATTCTCTTTCTCTCGTCGTTGTACTGCTTATTTTGGTTCCCAACTCTCCATATTCAACGAAGAATACACACAACTCGATATCCTACAACGTCGAGGCCGCTGAGGATTATAATGATGATGATGATGATGGGAAGTAACAGTACTAGCTAGGTCTGTTGGTGATGATGCCAAGGAGGTTGAATAAGGAGCACCCAAGCATAGAATGCCGCATTGTGCCGTTTAATTAATGAGATCAAATGAAACACCAACAACTACCAGCAAGCTCCCTCCCTCCCTTGGAGGTTTGGGAAGATTCTGTGTGCCAAAAGAGGAGACACGGTATTCCTCTCTTGCCAAGCTCAGAATGAATATTACTATATTTTGGTGACAAAACCCCCCGGAACCAATATTGTTGGAGAGCCTGTTTCTGTGTGTTTGGTAATCGTAAGTTGTCTGATCCAGGGCGTCATTTATTGGAAAGAAAGCCACTCTCAAGTTTGGTGTGGGCTCACCAAGGGATTCTTTCAGAGAAGCTTAGCGACCCACAAACAACTTCTTCGGCCGATACGATTCTTTACCAACTGCCTAATGATCGCTGTCTAACGACGAAGGCTGACTCCGATATAATCAAGCATGATTTATGATTTTTTACACATCCTCGGTCGTGCTCTTGCCGTTTTCTTCTCCCTTTCGTACTTTCTTAGGGACCTATCATCATTATCATGATACGTTTCGAGGCTGAGGCAATTTCTGGGGTTTAACACATTTAATGGATTCGAGGTTGGGTCAGCAAAAAAGGATATCAAAGTTACTGGAACTGGCCAAAGCCTGGGGATGAAGTGGAACAAATGTTCTCTGACTTTGACAATCGCCAAGTAGTCAGTTCTTGGGGAGAATCCTTGCTAAACCGATCACTAGAGAGAGACGTTGTCTGAGTCTGAGATAAAGTTGTGGACCAACATAATCACAATACTCAACCAAAATGTGGGCTCGTCATGCCGAGACACAAAAGGGGGTCTTGGCAAGCTCTATTCTGGTTTTGGAACCCACCCAGTTTGGCTCGGAGACAATCCACCGTCATCCATCATATACTGTCCAAAACAGGGGTGAGAAATTGTAACGTAAACATGAGACCTCAATGACAAAAACGCTCACACCTCCAGATGTTGTCTCATCGTTTTTTGCATGCCTCCTTTTGGATTGGATATTCTCCAAGAAACAAAGGCCCAAGGTGTCTTCAATTTACAGCTCTCTTCGGATACCTGGATTCTCAAAGCACATCTATTTGCATTGAGTACTTCTCTCTAATGAGGCCTATTCAAACAAGAAAAGAAAATAGTGAGCACAACCTGCTTTGACTATCGATCTATTCGAACAAGATTCGATGCACCGCACTTGTACGTTATCGAAGGTACATGGAGAGGAAGGCTTAGGGCATCATCTATTTCTGGGAAGAATGAATGGAATGAGCTTATCAGATGATCAAAAGGAAACACTACTACATGCACGCAGGTCTTTCGATACCATCAACTTGGTTGGAACCAATGTCTTGGCGTTGGGCATGGCACTCTCAGTGAGCGAGCTTTGGGCACACGGGATATCTCAGTTCATCTCCAACTCTCTGGGAGGGCTTCCTTGGGCCCCAACAAAGAAATCTCTCTCAACTCTGTCTTTTTGTTACCCCGTCTTTATTCTGTCAAGACTTTCCCCGCTGATCCAACACATTGCCGGCGTGGAATTTCCCCGCCAATTTTCTGGATCCGAGGAACGCTCTCTCAATCACGGTTGGTTCGTGATGAGCTCGCCTTATTGAAGCCTCAGGATGTGTTCTACTCCCATGGTTCCTCGTGTTGGTAAATGAGGAAAAATACGAGTTCTTCCATCAAGTGTGCACCAGGGCAAAACATTCGGGAACAGATGAAGAAGGAAGGAAGCCTTTCGCTACAAGAGTGTGAGTGAGAACGTCCTATTTTTCTAATCGGGAATGCACGCAAGAAATTTTCCTCACCCTTACTTGACTGGTTCGCGTTAAGTCGACAAGATTGGGCCAGTTCCTCTTTTCTGAAGTTGGCAAAGTTCCTTTTCAGTTGCCTTCTTCAGTTCTTGTCCCGTCTGTCAAGTGGACGCCAGATTCATTTCGTTGGCACTCTAGCTCTCTTTCTCACGCGAATTGAGCTAGCTAGCCAGCCTTCCTCTCACTTTTCATTGACCATCTCTCCATCCTTTCAATCTGGGACAGCTAATTATCATGCCAGTGGCCGACGGGATTTCAATGAAGAGAACAAGTCCCTCGTCAAGGAGAATGTCCCCAAAACTTGGCTGGTGTTGACTCGCGTCTTCGTTCTTCACGGAGAAACATTTGAAACGATGGCTAAGTTTGAAGCTCCGGAACGCATGGTGTGCTGCACATTGTGCATGTGCATGGCTGTGGCCGTGTTTTCATCGGTGGCATTAGTCTATTTAACGG
>CM021323.1:1825805-1846979 GCA_010645155.1 Tigriopus japonicus
GCCGACCAAGTAGGAACTTTGACGTCTGCCTTGAGGGGGCGAACTGATTAGCCATCATCTCAACTTAAATCATCCATCCACTGACCACGAAAAATGGCAATTTGCTCCCTCTCTACAAAATAAATGGATTGGTCACTTGAGTAGCACCAGGTCAAAGGATCAGCAACTAGAATGAAGAGAATGAACACTTGCAAAAATGGCATTAATCTCGGATGGACCGAATAGCCTAGATTGCCATTGGTGCACGTCATAATTGTAGTAATCGCCCCATTCACATCCAGCTATTAACAAGGAAGTGAGACCATGAGTCGAAATCCTATTGTTCATCACTGCACTTTCAGGGCCGCTTCACCGCTTTCCATGAACATGGACTTGAATGATTACGTTACATCTCTTTCTTTATTGCGATGTGGTAAATGTTTTCGTTAATAATCTTGTCCATTTTGGTTTTTTATCTCGAATCCCACAGAACCTGTCAACTCTAATAGTCTCATACTACATGGTCACGTCTTGTATCAACTCTTCCACTGCGCAGTAGGGAGTCTCTTGGCCATCTGATAGTCTCAATTTGGACTTAACTGCTCATTCTAATTCCTTTTCTTGTTCGCATTTTGTAACCTTTTAATTAACACCTCTGTTCCGAGGACGAACTCGAGGTGCAGAACAACCATGATTTCCTGGTCAATTCTCAAGAATTTCATAGACATCAATGGATCTAATCTATTCTCATTTGAAAAGAATGAGAAACTACGATTTATTGAAGCGTAACCAACGACTTCGTGCTGTTACGTATATTCTGATATTGTGCCTTTATATGACTGCCGATGTCATCTTGGGTGGTTGTGCTATAATTCTAAAACTGCGCACACTACATGCATACCTCCTCAAATGGATGCACTCGGGTACTCGAGGGTGGTCGATCATGATCGAGTGAGGGCTGAAAGTTCCAAATTACTTGTTCAACCCGGACTAAATCTGAATATTTACCGGGAAGTCTGCCAAGTCGACGTTCAGTCACGTTTCATTCAAACCAGAAAAGTCGTGATTTCATATTTTCGATTTTGCTAGCTTCGGGGGTGTTGGTTTTGCTTACCCTCTTTTCACTTCTTGCAGTTTATACTTATTCACTTTGGGTTAAGTTGAATCGGTTCTAAAACTAGTGATGGCCACAGATAGTGGTTACGGCCGAAATTTCGGATTCGGTTATGCCTACCGAAACCGAAAGCAGACATGCACTCTAAAGAATGAAGTTTGTCAAAACTGGGCCAAAAACATCGGAATTACCCAACGTTACACACATGATCAATTGAAGTTTCAAAGTGAATTTTGTGTCTATATAATTTTTTTATAGCTGGTTTCAGTTTTGGTTTCGGCTAATCCCGCCTTCGGTCAAAACTTTCGGTTTCGGTTGAGGGCCCTTTCGGTCAATCATTTTCTAAAACTATTCTTGTCTTAGGAACAAGCTCAACATCAATAGAGCTGATCCTGCCTGAGCTACCAAAGATATTTTAGCAGATCATTGAGCTCGAAATAAAAGGGTGTGACAAGCTCTAAAATCCAGTTAATCCCCAATATTCCGTTTGAGTCCCTAAATTCTCACCCAAGGGCGTGAACATTGTGGTTCGAGTATCTAACAGACTTACGTATTGTTCCGTCCTCTCTCGAAAGATAAACTTCAAATTCACCCTCTTTACCCCCAGCTCCCATTTCAGCCAAGAACTAAGACCTCGTGAGCCCCAAAATCGTGCGATTACTGAATGAGTGGATGGGGTTGTGAGTGGGTGGACGGATGGATAGGGAGGTTGCAATTCGTGTTTGTGGGTTTGTCTCTTCAGATTTGAGCTTTCAGTTTTGCCAACCAAACTCCAAGAAGCTCGAGTGAGAAGCAACACTAATTGAGATAACTTGTCACGTCTGTCAGATTAGGGCTGATTGGAGAAAACGGATTGCAACGTTCAACTGAGAGCGTTTTCCATTCAGATTTTTGGCTTCTTGCTCTAGTTATTTTCAAAGTGTAGTCCAAGACTTGAGTTACTTTTGTTGTATTAGATTCAAATGAGATGGACGACAGGTAATGTTGAGTAACTCGACCTCCCAGCTCCCATGGTTGAAGTTGTTAAGATTTGGCACGAGAATTTAAGCAATTCAACTTTTGCTCTGGCTCTGGAACTCATCCATCGTGGTCCTGTCACAATTTCGATTCATTCGGAGATATCAATCAGGCTCTCTTTAAAGAGCCTTGATGATCGTTGTCATGAAGAAGATGGCGTCATTGAAACATGGAATGAAGTCGGTCTTGTCGTCGTTGTTGTTGTTGCAAGTGATGGGCATTCCAGGAACGATGGATCTCATATCTCACTGTATATAGTACACATGAATGACACTCTCAGAAGTCAAGATGGTTTGCATGATGTTGCGTTGTTGTAAAAGAAGGACGTTTGGAAAAATGTCGAGATAACATTCAAAACTTCCTGGTCCTACAGAGATAGAATCCACTCAAATTCAATGGAAAAAGATTAATTCCACCCAGTGGCGGTTGCATGGGCCCAAAATGTATAGACTTTATCTGTCGTTGATCGTATCTATTTGTCAGAAATCGATGGATTAAGATCCGTCTTTAAGCAACGTCTCGAATAGTTTCTATCAAATTTTCAAATTGTCGGAATCATCAGGACATTGGCCAGAATTTGAACATCTTAATTGAGGAAGCGAACTTTGCCAGGGATATTCATTTATCAAGTTACACAAACCATCCACAGTTGGGGAAGAATATTCACTTACAGATTGATTCGTTGTTGATGCCAAAGGATACTTGATTCAAAGCTCTTACTTAGTCCATCCTTTGTTAAACGTGGCTTTAAGCGGGACGGTGGTTTTGATGACCTAGCCTGACATACCTATCACAACCATCGGTTAGGCCTACATTACAAACCGATTCCCGAAGCTGTAATCGGTTTCTGACGGGCTCGAGCTTGAGCCGCGGTCTCCAATCTGATCTTTTGGCTGACTTTCAGCCTTCCCCAAATCTCTCAATGAGATCATCAATGAAATCATCCACACGAGTATTTCAACATCATAACTGGCACGAAAACGTACCGCGATGAGACTAGACGAAGTTCCTCTGCCTCGTAAGAGGATAATGAGCAACGCTCTATCCTATCAATTGGGTTTCGCAACCCCCACAAAGGGACTGGAAATTCCAACTAAAGAGGAATTATACTCAGAGCGATTAAGTGCTCTAGGGTTCATGGGCACTCATATCAATGGGAATGGAGAGGAAGACCTCCAAAGGATGTCCACCACACCGAGAACTATTGATCTATGACCCAAGAGGGACCCTCACGACTGAAGTGAAGACAAGCAACATACGCACCATGAGTTATAACCAGACACAAACATGGACATTTCTTCCAGTCCATCAACTCGAGATGTAGACGACCATACTTCAACCTCAACTTGGGTCCTTATTTCATAGGATAACCTCAAGGCATCCTTGGAGCGCATATTGTTTGGGACATATCGCCTTAGATGAGGTAAAGTTGGCAAACTCAACCAACACACTTTTAATCATGAGTAGTTATAAACTAACATTTTCCATTCTACAATTGTTCGTCACATCATGAAACTGTTGATCATTTGACGCGAGCAAGACTGTAATATATCAACATGAAGTGTGCAGTTGAAATGATCAGTCCAATAATTCCCTTATTTTTAACCCTTGGAATTGGAAGTCGTTTGTTGCCTTAGGTTTTGTAATGTGGCACCAAGCGAATCCCATTTTGCGCCTCCAACATTGAACACAGGATCTCCGTCCTTTTTTTAAATTGGCATATGAATCCCATGACTTATCCCTATCTCGTTGATGGATTGCCATCCGTCTTGGCCATAAATGGGGACTTAGTTTATGTCTGATCCTGGAATGCTCTTAAGTTTTTCTTAGATTGCTAACCAAGATTGAAAAGCATGAACTTCCAAATGTTAAATATTTTTGTCTGAGATACTCCGACTCATTCGGCTGAAGCAAAAGTCATGATTCAAGACATGATTCCTTTTCTAGGGATTGTGAGTATGTATGAACATGCAGGCAGGTAGGAAGGATGTCATCTGAGGGTGGATGATTTCCATTTCCTTGCATAAAGAACAATTTTAATGAATTATGATATCAATGTTTAGAGTGAAGGACTCTTCTTCCTTGGGTTGCCGAACCCTAAAAGCTTGTCGTTGCCCACGATTCCATGGCAATTACACAACATTCAGCAAACACTTGAGATCTTCCACACACAAGCATGGACCTTGAAGAGGGAGTGCCCATAAATCCCGTCTAGGTTGAATCCAAACCCAATTCTCATGCCAAACTAGAGGAAATGCAATTGAAATTAGAACATTTTGCGTCAAAGATCTCATTCATATAATTCCACCAAATCTATGTTGCGGCGAAACATAATTGTTTGTCAGTAAAATGATAACCAATGAATACAATGTTCGCCATTACGTGGTAAATAATGGATGACGGTTTTTCTTGAGTGTAGAAATAATTCACTATCACGGATTAAATAAAGACTTACTGACAAGATTGGTAATTTACTTCAAACCTGGTGAATATCTAAATTGGGGTGAGTATGGCAGTATTATGGGATGGTATCAAATGGCAAAGGGTCAATTAGGAAAGCTTTGATTGGGTTTGTCGAGCCAATATTAGCTCATGCCAGACGTTGGCTTGCTTCTCTTTGCGGTGTTTGGTTGCCAAAATATTGACTCTGTTGGGGTGCCCAACATAGAGCAACGAGCTCCTGAAAGTAAACCCACCCCTCAGAACATCCAACCTTTGCGGACATACTTTTTTCCGAATAATTGTCGCATGAATCATCGTGTTCATGTAAAGGAACTACTACGCAGCAATTACACGCCTAGCTCATTAGTTCCGAAGGTATAAATCAGTTAAGGAGCATGATTTCACCTTCATAACCTTCATTTTAGGTTGACAAAAAACGTCCCGACAGAGTAATTGTGAAACTTGTCCCTCCACCCACAAATCACGAAAATGAAACCCAATGGGTGAAGAGAGAGAAGACGACGACATCCAGATTATTGAGCAATCTCCTGAAAACCGAGGTAAACTTCGTGATATCCTCCAACAAAAGGGAGATCTTTCAGACCCAAAACCAAAGATTCCAATCATGAAGAAGCGCGCATCGCACATTACCAATCAGGTGAGAACCGAGACCAACCTATGTATCTTGTTGGTTGCGATTGAGCGATGATTTCTTTGATTTTAGATCCATTTGAGTGGCTTTTAGTCTTGCTAATTATTAAGTTAAATAACAACAGGCTGTACGTAGAATTGAGGTTATGATGTATGTCTAAGAAACATGGGTTTCCAATTTCGATTTTTGGTTCCACATTGGATTGAAGACGATCGCTTCTTTTTGACCAGAAGCAAATCGATCATTGTTTTTGACTTAGAATCATGATGGAAAAATCGAATCCCAACTTTCCCCGCAACTCTGATAGGAATATTTGGATTGAAGAGATATGCAAAATTGCTCTTTAACATCGAAGCATGTTTTCAAATTGCGTCACATACGAGGCTCAGTAAGTCCGAACCAGTTGCTGAATAAGCATAAATATGCTCCAATTTTCAAAAACGTTTCAAACCAATAAGGGAATCCTAACAACCATTCAAATACTTTCCTACAGAACCTAGTAAAAGATGTTAACAATGCAAACCTTCTATTCCAATCAGCACTTCAATATCGTATTAACACGTAGGTTCGATGGTTAAAAACATGAGCAAGCAAGTTTGGCTATAAATGGCCAAGGCTTAGGTCGAAAAATAACCAAGCCTTGATGTTATCTGCCTCTATTCAATGAGGGGCAACACCTTTATGACGTTCACGTGAAGAGCATGATACTCTGTGTTATAGATGGCAATCTTTGGCGTTGACTTGACTCTATAAGACGATGTCAGTTCGTTAAGAGAGTCTCTAAGGAGCTCAAACAGAGGCAATTTTATGGTCTACCCTGTTGCATGAATGCAGCATTAGCGTCTGATTCAATTTATGAAGTGAATTGTCGGTATTTGGAAGGCACAAGGAGAGACTTATGGTCTGAGACACTGAAGGCAACCATAAACCTGAAGTTCGTTCAAATTGATAAATGCACTCCCATTAGGACCTCCAAGGAAGAGAAGAATTTCTCAATGTTTGAAGGCAACCCAATCTAGGGGCGGAATACGATAATAGTGGCTCGAACTGAATGACTCGGCTTCTTTCGATTACCTTCGTCAATCTTAAACGTCGGGAACACTACTGTTTTTCACCATATTACTCTTGCCCTCCTTGGATTCCTAACTGCTTTCAACTGCCTAAGTTTTAACGACTCCAATTGATATTCGATTCTTGACTCTTCGATTTGCCGACACAGAGAGTATCATTGAGGTTCGTCCTTTTCCCATTAAGATCAGCTTAATGTTCCTGTTGAAATCGATTTGCTTTCCAATCAGTTGCTTATGGGGTATCAAGGGGTGAAGAGTACAAGAAGAATGCCTCAGGACCCGTATTGGCAGAAACTTGAGTGGAAACTCCACATTATCAAATACAAGGTACTATCCAAGATTTTTTTGGCCTCATTTTCATACTTGTGGGTGGGCACGATGAAAGTTTTCGACTTCATCGAGATCCCGTGGTACGATAATAGAAAGAATAGGAGGAAGAAGCCAACTTTAATTAACGATTTCTACCCGGGAGCCACTCACTCATAAATAATATTCCCCGGTTTTGCCTTCTTGCATCTCAATTAATTTGACCCATTCGTCTGGGTCTTGGGAATTATAACGCCACCAAGGGTGCTCATGGGGTTCATTGACAGGGCCACACGGAATCAAGCGTATATTTTTGCGTTCTTTCAGATCCTGGCGTCATTTGCCGTTTCTTTCGGACCTTTTGCGGTTGGTCTTGGCAAAGGATACACATCTCCGGCCTTGGCCTCCATGCAATCAGAAAACCAAACATCACTCACAACCCTCACCATTACGGAGCAACAAGGTTCTTGGATTGCCAGCTTATCGTTATTAGGCGCCTTATTTGGCGGTCTTTTTGCGGGCCTTGTCATCAAACACGGTCGAAGAAAAACGTTGTGCTACATAACGTTGCCATTTGCTTCCTCGTGGACTTTGACAATGTTCGCGACATGTGTAGAAATGATCTATCTGACTGCTTTCTTGGTTGGATTCTTTTCGGCCATTGTTCAATTAGCCACTCAGGTAAGAAGAGTTTTCCTATTTCTAAGATCAATGATGGATGATGAAGAAAAAGAGTAGGAGGGAGACTTGTTTCAATGTGCATGATGAGCTTGAGTGCTTCGAACCAAATCGAGAATGAAAACGAGCGCATTCAATTCGACTTGACAGACTTTTTCGCTAATCATCATGTCTTGACACCTTTTCGAACAATGGCTTAGATTTGAACTCAGCCAAAGAATGTGTGGTGTAGCAAAAAGAGATAAGACATTATTCCATTGGGAGATGTCTGAAGATATGACCCTGTGCATTTTACAAATGTGCATTATATACGCTGCTTCTGCATTATTTAATGACTTTTAACACTGAATGAAGCTGAAATGCTGGCAACAAAACGTCAAAAAGCACCTTCTCTTATAAAAGACCTCTTTTCATGTGCAAATTTTGTATCATAATATGTGCGCTAATGAGATATCTCGAAATTCTTTGATTGTGAAACGACCATGCACATTGGCAACGTGCATAGTATATAGTTGGCAATGTTCATCGACCGCGTCGAAATACAGAGGTGCCAAGTCGTATTGAACAATAAAAACATCAAATTTCCCCCTCACGATGAGATAATTCTCTTCCAGGTCTACATTTCCGAAATTGCCGATCCGACCATTCGTGCCAGTCTCTGTTCCGCCGCCAAAGTATTGTCCCACATTGGACTCTTATCATCATTCGCCTTGGGAGCCTTTTTAGATTGGAGGCAGTTGGCTTGCGTTTGCGCAGGTTCGCCAATCATGCTCTTCATTACCTCAAGGTAAAGTTCAGATGAGATATTAATCTCAATTTGATTTTAATGACATATTTTATGGTGGTCAATCAGGTTCATCCCCGAAACACCTTCATTTTTGTTGTACAACAATGAAGAAGAAAAGGCTGAAAAAGCCTTGCAATGGCTGAGAGGCAGCAACGTCGACGTGTCGGCGGAATTGGCTACCATCCATTGCAATATCAAGAGGATGAAAGAGCAAGGTTCCAGCTGCAAAACCGTTCTTGTCCCACAACTTGTCAGACCACTTTTGATCACATGTGGACTCATGTTTTTCCACAGGTAAGAAGGTCACTTTTATCGCTTAACCCCAACAGATTTTAAAAACTACTTCACATCTGTTCCAGATTTTCAGGTGTTGCGGCCTTCAACTTTTATGCTGTCACCATCTTTAGGGACTCTTTTGGATCCTTCAACCCACATTTAGCGGCTGTGGTCACGGGTTCAATTCAACTTTTAGCCTCATGTGTTTCAGGAATTCTTTGTGACATTATAGGCCGACTGCCTCTACTCATCTTGAGTACAGCTCTGATGTCCTCGGCCTTGGCTGGTTTTGGCTGTTACTCTTACTATTTTCATGATAATTTAGCCTCGAATATGGATTGGATCCCATTGATGTGTGTCATACTCTTTGTGTGTTCGTTTAGTTTAGGAATGAACCCTATTTCATGGCTCTTGATTGGGGAAGTGTTTGCCTTGGAATACAGAAACATTGGACCTGCCATGACCACGGCCTTCAGTTACATTTGTGCTTTCGTGGGAGTTAAGACTTTTGTGGATCTCCGAAATGCTTTGGGCCTTCACGGAACCTTTTGGGCATACTCTGTGATTTCAGTGATTGGCTTGCTGTACTCCTTGATCTTTGTTCCTGAAACCAAAGGAATCACTTTGGACGAGATGGCTCCCAAAGCTAGTATACTCAAACGTGAGAGATCGAGGAATAAGGCCTGACCACCCAAAAAGAAGTTCATTCGTCAGTGAGAGTGTCTGAAACTCCCTAGATGGGCCAACTCACTACGTGATTGTGAATTGTTTCAAGGCTTGTGTTAATTTCATTTGTGATCTCTGTCATGCAACCATTTTCTTAGACTTTTTAGTGCCCAAACCTTGTGCTTGACCCCTTCACTGCCTTGAATGAAGTCCTTTAAATATGTGCTTAAAGAAATGATGGTACAAATAATTGTTATACATCCGTATTGAAAATAAAGATTTAATCAAATCACATCGCGTTTCTGAGAAATTGAACCAAAGAAGAATTAAGGACTAAAAAAGGGAAGACGAGAGAAAATCGTTAACCAATAGTAAATGGAATAATACATGAGGGCGGAGGACAGTACTTCCAGATAGAGCAAGTAAAAAAGCGCCAACACTTTTTTTTTTAAAAAGCGTAATGTACAGAATAAAATGTCTAAATTCTCGCACAAACCAGACCCCCCAAAAAAGAGCCGGTTACTTATTAGAGTGTCAAATTTCTCGCGCAAACAAGACCCCAAAAAGCATAAGATTTGCGCGAAAGCGCAAGATACAAGGGATCTGGCTAAAGATGCTATGTCAGAGGGATCGACGGGCCCGGGGATCGTTGGTGGGTGCAGTAGCTATGAGAGCCGAGGAGCTTTGGGAGTCCAGGAGCTTGGGAGGCCAGAAGCTTGGGAGGCCAGGAGCTTGGGAGGCCAGGAGCTTGGGAGGCCAGGAGCTTGGGAGCCCAGAAGCTTGGGAGCCCAGGAGCTTGGGAGCCCAGGAGCTTGGGAGCCCAGGAGCTTGGGAGCCCAGGAGCTTGGGAGCCCAGGAGCTTGGGAGCCCAGGAGCTTGGGAGCCCAAGAGCTTTGGAGCCCAGGAGCTTGGGAGCTTGGAAGCACTTACATACTGTACTTTGTCGACACCTGCAAGGTTGCGTAAGTTTTTCAAATATACGAAAACATTTGTGTCAGTGTCGACTTTGACAATTTGGCCGGTGGCGGTGTCGATGTCAAAAATGCCTGTGTCACCCATCCCCTACCCAGGAGGCCGAGCAGAGGTCCTGGGGGAGTTTGCATCATAGTACGGAGAAGTGCATGAGCAACTCCTTAGTTTTACTCCATCTCGCGGGAAAGGACCCTTCTTCAATCCAGTCTAGTGGATGTCCAGAACACTTTTTGCTCTGGTTACAACACCAAAGTGTTGAGAGAGATCACGCAAGATCGCAAACTCTTCTAATTTTTTGAAAGACTGCAATGCCGTTTTCGAAATGGGAATGTACCCATCCGGACTAACCTCCCACTCTACAATGCTAGACGGAAAATTGAAGTCACCAGCAATAAAGAATTAACCTTGATCAAAATTTCAGCTGATTCCACAAAATAAGCGCCTCTTGCGGTCAGATTCAGACATAGTTGCCAGCTAGAGAGTGGGTTTTAATGCCACCTTTGGCAAAACTGTGGTGAAATAGGTTTTTCCTTAGATCTTTACATTTCTTTGCAATGGTATTATGATATCAAACTCTAACATTTCGGAGAAATGTTGATGTCAAGAAACACTCTAACGGTTTGTCAACGAGTGGCATTAAAACACACTCGCTAGCTGGCAACTATGTCTCAATCTGACCGCAAGAGGCGCTTATTTTGTGGAATTAGCTGAAATTTTGTGCGAGAACAAACCTCACGCTCTAACTCCTTTCGTGTAAATTCGAGAGCCGATAGAAACGAAGAAAATTTACAACAAGGTGGCCGATACATCCGGACAAGTTTTGTCCGGATACTTCTGCCCCACTCTGTAGACGAAAAATGTTTTTGCGACAAATAAGGGCCAAAAAGACAAAAAAAGACTAATAAGCTTATTCGTCTTAAGTAGTGATGGACCGAAAGGGCTCATAACCAAAACCGAAAGTTTCAGCCAAAAGAGGGCTTAACCGAAACCGAACGCAGCTGACTACAAAATTGTGTAAATGCAAAATCCACCTTCAAAATTAAATTGCTTATTTGTTCGATGTTGGGAAGGGCGTAGATTTTGAAAAATCGGGAAACTTGAATTTCAGTGGTTTTTGGACGAATTTTTTTCGATTTTGTTGTCAAACTCCGTCCTCTATAGTGCATGTCTGCTTTCGGTTTCGGTAGGCAAAACCGAAACCAAAACCGAAATTTCGGCCGTAATTTCGGCCAAAAGCTATTTCGGTTCATCACTAGTCGTAAGTTCCTGTCCCTAGTAGTGATGTGACTTGGGCAAGTAATGAGTCATCACCAGGGCCACCATATTTTGGTAAAAAAAAGCCAAAAAAATGTATTTTTTTTGGTAGTATTTCTTGGAAATAATGTAATGAAATCCGATTTTATGGTAGTTTTTTGGGTTGGTTGGTAAGTTTGTTTTTAAAACTTTCTCTCATTTATTAGCATAAAACAGTGTGGTACAATCAGGGCCACCAAATTAATGCAAAATATTTTGCAGAAACGTATTATTTTTGGTGTTTTTTGAGAAATGATGTAACAAAATTGGATTTTTTGGTATTATTAACAATAATTTTCTCATTATATCGCCTAAAAACTGCCCTTTTATGTACTTACATCATCTAAATTTTATTTCATAGTTAGGAAAAGATGCTAAAATGACCAAATTTTGTCCCAATTGTTGCAAATATAACAGCTTCTATTCTTATTTTGATTTTTGATATCCTTTTTGTTAATCACTCTCAATGGAAGAGGCATTTTCTACATTGTTTGTGACTACAATGTAAAATAACTATATAACAACCCAGCGGGCCTGAGGATTAACTAAATATACCTGTTAAAAAAATTAAAACACTATCTTTCTGCTTCTTTATCTTGACTTTGACGTGAAATCAAACAATTTTCCATATCATATTCATCAAAACAGGCAATTTTTGCACATTTATTTAATTTTTTCCTCATTTATGTAATTTTGGACAAAAATCGCAGATTTTGGTAATTACATTGTAAAATGTAATTTACATCTATCTGGTGGCCCTGGTCATCACAGACCCCCAAGAACAAGTTGTTGACAAGCATTACTTGGGCAATACACCAATACACTTGGCAAGCTCAAGGAACATAGGTAGATGCAGTTGCCGGCAGTTGCTCTTTGAAGAGTTAAGATACTTGCAGTGTGACTTAGAAGAAAAAAATGTCAAGTTGCATTTTCAATGATCTTTTGACCTTAGAATTTTAGCAATAAACAGTGGAAGTGATACAAAAAATATTTTACTTTGGATAGCATTTGCAAAACCATGTTTTTTTAGTTTTGGTTCTTGGCCACAGATGAATGAATGCACTTTTGAGGCTAATCAAGACCGAGATTTAGGAGTCACACTTCCAGAACAATCTCGTTTACTCAGAGTTGCCGGCATGAAAAAGTAAGATGCCAAATCTTTTTTTAGTATTCTCGAAATATTATGCATTTCCCAATGTGAGAGAATTGAAGTGTGTAATTTTCTTAAAAATACATCCTTTCAAAGGTATGAGCCCTATTTAGCTGAATCACCCTGGTTTAGTGAAATTCGGATGGCAAGTTTATTCTTCGTTCATAGCAAATTTGGGAAACCTGTTAGCTGGGAAAAGTACGTGTACAAACACCCAAGCTATGCCAAGCTTCAGCAAGCCCAAGCACTGTGCCAGTACAGCTTGCCCAATCTCTTGTTTGCCCCCCATCACTAGTCCCTAGTAATAAGCTAGAAAAGCAAGTATAATAATGTATTCTCTGAATAGCTCTAAAAATCCAAGCTGTGCATGTTTTCCCTTGATGTAACTCATAAAATAGTCCTGTATTTGTTTTCTTTCTGACACTTTGTTGGATATTTTAAACTTTGCCTCGTTCCTTTCTCCTATCTTGGCAATTCACACCCACCCAGAAATTTTAGACTGCAGTGTGGCCAGAACTCTCATAAATCAAGAATTATAAAGTAGCAATTATATTTTGAGTTTAAAATTAAAGATTTGCAATTCATGTCAATGATTTTAATACTTAAGATTGGTACATTTGATCCTTTTTTCAAAGACTCAAAAAAGACTATTCCTGGAACAGGACCTAATTCTTTCCCAAGTTTAGGAAACAATCCAAATAATCCAAATCCTGTGTCATTTTAAAGACTTGTTGCAGCCCAATTAACCTTGATCAAAATATCAGCTGATTCCACAAAATAAGCGCCTCTTGCGGTCAGATTGAGACATAGTTGCCAACAAAGAGAGTGGGTTCTAATGCCACTTTTGGCAAAACTGTGGAGAAATAGGTTTTTCCTTAGATGGTTACATTTCTTTGCAATGGCATTATGATATCAAACTCTAACATTTCGGAGAAATGTTGATGTCAAGAAAATCTCTAACGGTTTGCCAATGAGTGGCATTAAAACACACTTGCTAGCTGGCAACTATGTCTCAATCTGACCGCAAGAGGCGCTTATTTTGTGGAATCAGCTGAAATTTTGATCAGGGTTCATTGGTAAGACTGTAAGGATGAAAACAAAAAGAAATTTTAAGCATGTGAAAATGAAATGCAGGTTGAAATGTAAAGTAGGAACTACAAGTAGACCAATCTAAAGTCTGGATGAAGGTTGAGATGTAATCTTGCAATTTATTATAAAATGACAAAACAATAGTAGACTCACATATGAACCTGGTACTAAATCATTCCACCTTCTTGATAGAAAGACTCCTTTAAAAGTAGTTTCAAACTTTTGAATTAAAAGGCCAAAAAAATCCTTGATTATAATTACATTTTCTTTAATCAAATACGATGAATTTTGTGTTTTTCATGTTATTGAAATGTAACAAATGACTATTTTCGAACTATCTAATCAAGAAATATCCTTTTTCCTCCTAATGTCTTTTTTCACGGAATGATATTACTTGGCAACGCAACCTCTCTCAGCCAATCAAAATGAAAATTATGGAAGAGCTCATTTTGAGCACTTTTCTTGCCCTTCTGAAGTTGCTCTTCGACATGAAATGTTAATTGCGGCTTGATCATGCCATAACTGGATGCTAGTCGAGTGGTTTAATTTAAACTATGTGCAAATACACAAATCAAGTTTTATATTTGGGCAAAAGTTTAAAAAAAGATATTTTGTCTTTTTCGTGAATCATTCATTCAGCCAAGTAAAATAAGAAAGCAAAAAATCAGCATCAAGGCACATTCCTACCCATCAGTGGCAATTTCCTATCACTGCCAGCACCCTGAAAACAACGGCCTCATGCGGTGAATTCACTAACTAAGATACAAAATATCCAAACAAGCAAGCCACTCAGCCAGCCAGATGTCAGTATTATTTTGAGTGTGGGCGTTATCTCCCGTCATTTCCTGCTGTGGCTCTCCTAAATCGACCAACATCTCCAACTCATCCGAACGCCAATCATCATCATGGCCGCTCGTGAAGGTAACCCTTTCCCATCCCATTCTCTTAAACTAATCCTCTATGACAGGTTTTTCTGAGCCAGTTCCAGTGGCCTCAGCACGAAACATGGGCGGATCTCGCCCTCAATCGCGAGAAATCCAAGCCTCCTCTTCGCCTCCCAACGTCATAATCCGAGATCCCAGTCAAAACAATTTAAATAATGACTCACTACCCCATTCCGCGTCTAGGGTAACCATTTTCTTTATTCTCAACTGATTAAATGTCCCATAACTTTACATTTGCCCTCTTTTACAGGGTGGGCGTAGCTCGAATCAGGCACCTGAGCCCGTGATCATGGATGAGGAGGAGGAACTGGATTTGAAGTACGGTGCCCATCACGTGATCATGTTGTTCACGCCCGTGACTTTATGCATGGCCGTGGTGGTGGCCACAATTGCCTCGGTCACGTTCTATCGTGAAAAAGACGGCGTTTATCTGGTCTACACACCCTTCCACGAGAAAAATGACGATGTGGGATCGAATACGTGGGAGGCGTTTGCTAATGCGGGTATTTTGTTGGGAGTCATAGCCGTTATGACGGTAAGGAAGAGGATCTGTTCCCCCCTGAAGTTAGAGGATGAAAGGATTTTTCTTTTCTTTCTAGTTTGTGTTGATTTTCGCATACAAGTACAAGTGTTATCGTCTCATTCATGGCTGGTTGTTCCTCTCCTCATTGTTGCTCTTGTTCCTCTTCACGTACATCTACTTTGGCGAGGTGTTCAAGTCTTACAACATTCCTTTTGATTACATCTCGTTGGCATTTTGTCTGTGGAACTTTGGTGTTGTGGGGATGATTTGTATCCACTGGAAGGGCCCCTTGCTCTTGCAACAGGCCTATTTGGTCTTCATCTCCGCTCTCATGGCGCTGATCTTCATCAAATATCTGCCCGATATCACCACTTGGGTTGTCTTGGGAGCCATCTCGTTGTGGGATTTATTTGCCGTTTTGGCGCCATTTGGTCCACTCAGGATATTGGTGGAAACTGCTCAAGAGCGCAATGAGCAGATATTTCCCTCCTTGATTTACTCGGCAGGAGTAATTTACACTTTGGTAGGAGCGGCCGAGCGACCAGCAGGTGAACAAGATGATACTGAATCGGTTCAAGCCCCACCCCAACGACCCCCTCGTGGGCAACGAACTGGTTCCACGCCCTCTGCTCATGATGAAGCCGACGGTTTTGATCGACAATGGGTTCGTCAGAATCAAAACCATAGTGAGGCTCCGACTCAACGAGTGATTCCACCGCCAAGACCCCAGGAAATGGACGAGGAGGAAGATCGAGGGATTAAATTAGGCCTGGGTGATTTTATCTTCTATTCCATTTTGGTTGGAAAAGCCTCTTCGTACGGTGACTGGAACACCACTCTGGCGTGTTTTGTGGCTATCTTGATTGGCCTGTGTTTGACTCTAATGTTCTTGGCCATTTTTCGTCGCGCTCTTCCCGCTTTACCGTTCTCAATTGCATTCGGTCTCGTGTTTTATTTCGCTACACGAGAAATCATCGCCCCTTTTGCTGATACGTTGTCATCCCAGCAAGTATTTTTCTAAGCAAACCAAAGACATGATTTTTTGACGTGAAATCTACGCTTGCCCCATTAATTTTGTTCCAATGTCGTAACGTGAGTAACAGCATTCTAAACTGGGGTTTGGACTTAACCTGTGAATTAGGTTTGAACAAACTGATAATATTGACGTCAAATTTGTCACCCCCATCTGATCTATCACGTGCAAGTTCATCAGATTGTCTGCATTTCATTTGTCTAAAAATGTGGCGCCCCATTTCTCAATCCCTGTTAGTCAATGGCGCGTCTAAATAAACGTCCGTAAATCGCATTTCCATCGTCTTCATTCATCAAATCGATCGGTCTGAGAATCTACATCAGTTAAATGTCATTTTGTCCGTGGGCATGTGACCGATCTCGCCGAATGTGCGTAAACTAAGTCGCCCACTGGCGCCCAAACTGATGACTGAAATGCTTGCATTATGAATGGCAAACCGGAGCCACGCATCCGGAGCGAATTGTAAGGCTCGGCACAAGAAATATCGAATCACGTTTCCATGGCACACGAGGATATCAATCGTCTTAACATCTTCCTCGCCCGCCGGGACACGGTGCATATACTTTCGAAACCCGGCTTCGATTCGGGCTCCTTCTTCCAGGAAATCCTGAAATCACCCAACATTCAAGCAACGACAAACTATGATTCTTCAGCATTCATCCTTACCTTGGGGTCCGGATTCCACAAAGACTTGCAAATGCCGGGAACCGGCGCAATAGGCGCTCCTTCCCGGATGAAATCGCAAGACTTGACCTCATCTAGTTCGGGTAGATGCTTCAGAATGGTTTGAGCCGTTTCGGTGGCTCGGGTCATGGATGACATGTACAATCGGATCCGCACTTTTTCCGGTTGACCGTCTTTGTTCCGGGCCCAATTGGTCTTCCAATCTTCGAGTAATTCGGCCAATCGTCGCCCCGTTCGATCCGCTTGCTCAAATCCCAAGGGCGTTAAGTGATGTTGTCCATCATCATCGCCACTCAAGTCGTACTGACCATGACGAATGAGGACGACTCTTCGAACGGACTTGGCTGTGGCCTCTTTGACCTTGGCCTTGCGCTCAGCCACTGCGGCCTCGTCGTGCATTTGTGACTTGCGCAAAGGCTTGACCAGTTTGTCGGGGGATCGCCTGAAAGATTCATGGTATAGGAAAAGATTGCCATAAACAGCCATCATGAATAGGGATGAAGGTCTTCGTTTAGTCACCTATCCCAGTTGTAGTCCCATCTTTGGATGCGTGGATCTTCGTGTTCGATCCATTTGGGTTGGTCAGAATCTTGTGCGGGTGAGACCATGGATTGACTGGCGTCCAAGGCTCCCAAATAGTAGCCTATCAATCCGGTGGCCCCGCTGAAAAGGCCGACACCGAAGCCTTTAGCAAACAAGTTTTTCGCCATTGGTTGAGTTATCTGATCAAAGAAGTCAGTGTTTTGAGTGGACAGTGTTGCTAGTTGCTAAGCCGGTCAAGAATTTGTGGGAAATTTGACGTATTTCATATCATATCATTAGGGACGGGCAAAAAGTGAATAAAGATTTTTGGTAACATAAACACATTTATTTGCCTTTTTGCACTTTTCGCCTTTATTTGCACGAGTTTTTTTACGAATTCGGCCTAAAATGAACAAATTGTGGAGAGTTTGCTATTTCTTCTTTGACAATGTACTGAAAAAAAAATACTTTTGTCAACGCTGATTCCTTCAGTTGCAAAATAAAGTGCGGTCCAAAAGACACGTGCCGAAATCGTGCGAAAAGACCATCCTAAGTAACCTCATAGAACCTTGAGAGTTATTTCGATGTTGGCTACTTTTCACATCCGGACCCTTCTAGCCCACAGGCATCTCCCAACTCGATGTCTGTCCACCATATTTGCTTTATCCTCCGGATACGGCAAATGTGGCGTTGCCGTGATTCGAGTCTCTGGACCTCAAGCATCTCAATCCCTTTTATCGTTGACTTGTCAGAAAGATTTACCTCAACCTCGCCAAGCTAAGCTCAAGACAATCAGAGACCCTCAATCCCAAGACATTTTAGATAGGGCTCTAACCTTGTGGTTTCCAGGTCCTCAAAGTTTCACTGGCGAAGATTGTGCCGAATATCAAGTTCATGGAGGACCTGCGGTGATCACAGCCGTGCTCAGAGCTTTAAGCCGACAAGCTGGCCATAGACCTGCCGATCCGGGCGAATTTACGAAACGAGCTTTTCACGCCGACAAATTAGACCTAACACAAGTGGAAGGCTTGGGCGATTTGATATCGGCGGAAACTGAATTCCAAAGAAAACAAGCCATGAGACAAATGGACGGTTCGCTTACCAAGACCTATTCAGAATGGCGAAGCCGGCTGTTAAAAGTTGTGGCATCCTTAGAGGCCTTCATCGACTTCGCGGAATCTGAAGATATCGAGCAAGGGGTGTTAGAACGAGTTGAAGAGGGAGTTCTGGACTTGGTTTCAGAGATTCAGAAACATCTCAAAGATGCGCGTGTGGGTGAACGATTGCGAAATGGTGTTCATATAGCCATTGTGGGGGAACCTAATGTAGGGAAAAGTACGTTTATGAATTATTTATCACAAAGAGAAGCGTCGATTGTCTCTTCGAAAGCCGGTACTACTCGAGACGTTTTAGAGAGCTTTTTAGATATTGGTGGGTATCCGGTTGTCTTAATGGATACTGCTGGATTGAGACAAGACACCGAGGATGTTATTGAGCGAGAAGGGATTGATCGTGCCAAGCAAAGAGCTTCTAGTTGTGATATGTTGATCTACATGCTCGAAGCATCGAGCTCTTTATCAATCCCAGAAATCAAAGATCAACTTAGAACTTTTGGTCTGGCAAAGGTGAAGAAGACAATTCTTGTGGCAAACAAAGCGGACTTGTTGCCTGAGCATAAGGCGATTCCTTCCTTGCCAGGTGTTAATTTGATCTCGTGCAAGTCTTTGTCTGGAATTCAAGACCTGATGGAGGTTATCAAATCAGAGATTGGTGATTTGTGCCAAACTGAATTAGGAGGAAGTGCATTGTTAACTCGAGAAAGACATCGAGCCCATGCTGAGAAAGCATTGGAATTCCTCGAAATCTATTTGGACGATCAGACTGAAGATTTGGCCATTGCTAGTCAACATTTGCGAATGGCCATCCATGAAATAGGCCAGTTATCCGGAAAAGTGAGTAGTGAACAGATCTTGGACGTGATATTCGCGGATTTTTGCATTGGGAAATAATTTGGGTTGTTTTGGTGGAATATATTGATCGTGGACAAGTTTAGAAAATAGCGTTTGTTAAGTAACTCGCAGGAATCTAGATATTTCGGTATCACAAAATAAATCATGTTGCTGCAGGCAGAGTAGAAGGGATCGAGGAAAACGACGGTTGAATATGACTTTGATATGGAATTGTTTCGGTTTGTCGGAAGGGCTAGAATGCTTCACTCATGTCTTTGAATTGGCGAACTGCCACGTCCACAGGGATATCAAACACGTAAATGGAGAGACGCTCAATTAACCTCAAGGAATCGTCGAACCCTGCAACCAAAAAAAAACCTTGTTAAGAAACTTCATTTGCCATTCCCTTCCGCCAAAACTCTTCCCTTTTGATCTTGACTGGAAGGAAAAAAGTCGTGGGTGTTCTTTTTTGCACAGCCACCTCCATGGACAATCTGTCCATGATAAAACTGCTTTGATCATCCCAAATGAAATACTAACAGAATCCTAGCTTAGTTTATGTCGAGTTTTACCTGTTTTGGCCACATAGCTCCAACTTTGATAGTACGTTTCCAAAATGGTTTGGTTCCGGAACAAAAGTTTTAACCAGGGGATTAGCTTCCTTTTGCTAAAAAAGACAAGGATACTTCAAAACATGGCACCCAGCTTTCAGCCAAATGTTTTCCTTACTTGAGTCCTTCGCAAATGAAGGCTTTGAAGTGAGCATCTGGACTTCTCTTGTATTGGCCGTGGCTGTTCAGAATGTTCCCGATGGTTGAGAGTAAGGACTGCTTATTACTTGTGGCCGATCCGGCTAAATCCAGCCCAAAACTGGCAGAAAGTTTCCTTTGTGGCGCTGAATTGAATTCTGGCCCTTGTTTCATCCGGTAAAAATGCAAAATGATGTCCCACGCGTGGATAATGCTCCGATTTTTAGCCGAGCTTCGATTGGACATACACGTCATGAATGGAACGATACTGGAGGAACTTGAGGTCTGTAATTTGAACGAAGGGCTAAAGTGCTAGAGTCTAGATTATAGCCTTTTTGGGCTAACGGGAGTGAGAAAGGGAGCATTTTGGATCCATTTTGGAAGAGCTCTCTCATTCAAAAGAATACTTCCATATAATTATCTACTCGTACTCGTAGAACCGGTTCATGGTACAAAGAATCATGTGCACGAAAGCCAAGGGCTTACAAGAGAAATTGTTGCTTCAAGCTCGCCTGCCCATCTGAAATTGCTCATACGCGGAAAAGGTTTCCTTTAAGCCAAGTCTCGGCCAAAATTTCCTCGTCCATAGAAGTGGAACAAAAGTCTTCTGCAAGCTTAAATGGGCTTAAACGCATACGGCAATCAATCCCACAGGCGTCATGTCTCGTGAGACTGAAATGGAGGTTCATGCTCAGATGCTGAACCCTCAACCAGAGCGAGTATGTATCTCATTTGCTCAATGTTGTCCTACCTGAATCAGCCCATGTTGAATCAGATCTCGAATGGCTGGGGCCAATTCCTTTCGAGCAATGGAAGTTACTTGCGGCGAGGCCATCAGATATTCAGGCTGAGTCTCTGCCTCTGAGGCCATTGAGGTCGAACAGTCCGTGTCTGTGAGGCATTCGACCGTACTACACGCGTCCAGCATGTGGTCCACGGCCAATTCCAAACGTGCCCTCAGGTCCCTGAGGAGAAATAACACAGACCATAAAAACATCTCGCTTAATAGAACAATTCAAAATACTTCTTCAACTTCTACGTAGAAGCCCATTCGTGAGTACCTCTGAGTACAAAATTTACATTTGTTCCACATGAGCTCGGTAAAATATGTGAGCAAGGACTGAATGTGAATGTGCATGAGCTGTTTGGATAATCTCTAATGAATTAGGGCTTATTGGCCCACATTGAAACATTTGTTTCTTACAACTGTTTTCCATCCCTTTTACTCTTACCCGTAGTGATTGCCTTTGGTGGTTTGTTTAAGGGTATTTTTAGAAAA
>CM021323.1:1857979-1883084 GCA_010645155.1 Tigriopus japonicus
AAGGATGAGCTAGTGCGGCTTTCAAACACCAGGGACCCTCACTGTTTGTAGGTGTCGCCTATATCAGGACCAAAAGGCGATTTTTAAAACCGCAGAATTCCACTAAATATGATGACCTGTGCAGCCTTTTTCTCATTCAAAAGCAAGTTTTTCAAAAATCCGTGTTTTCAGTGGGTTTTGTGTAATCCTTGCAAATCTTTGACTTTTTGCGTTACACCATACAAAAATGGCATTTTTTCCATCTTAATTAAATTTTCAAAGACTTATATTGTTTGATAATTTGGGTGTTAAAATGCCCAGAGGTACTTTCCGCTTCTCTGGGTCAAAAATGGACCGTCTCAGCACAAATTTCGCCGATTTTATTTCAACATTGAAAAATACTGAATTTAGTAGTTTATTAGGAGGATAAACTATAATATAGACCTGACTGGAAAATGAAAAAAATGAAAGAGGGTTATTTCAGTACCAGGTAGCTCTGGCATGGGTGTCAAATATGAGTAGTGTTTAGATTTTATCCTCAATAATCAAATATGTCTATGTTTCAGAGGTAGATGAAATCAAGGATAAACTAAGTAATTCCTGCAGAAATGAGCAATAAATTGGAAAAGCTTCCAGTGCAGTGATGTAGGCAAATCTCGACCGTATTCATGCTTTAGTACGAGTTTAGAACAAGATTAATGCCAAAACAAGGGGAATAAATCCATTTCTAGAATTCAATTGTAAAACTAGAAAATTTGCCCATCAATGTTTTATTCTTCCATTTATTTATTACGTAAATGATTATTCAAAAAAAAGGATCACATTTTCCTAATTTCACCTTAAGGTACATGAAATGTTCAACATGCCAACTCGATTAGATCCAAAGGCTAGAGGTTCTTTTCTGTGCTCACTAACTCATTCGGTTTCATACTTAAAGGTAAGCATATCAATGAAGGTTTTGAGAACAGATCATCATTTGGAAGCAAAATTCATTTTTGCATTTCTTCGTCATTTGTGTCCCAATGTCGTCTTTGGAATTGCTTGGAGTTTTCGAACATCATCATTGATGTCAATGGCTGGGGCTTCTTGGGAGCTTCTCAGTATCACTTAAGGCTTTTAAAAGACCAAAAGAACTTTGAGAATCTTCATCAGACTTTGAAGGGCAAAAGATGGTTAATCGGGAAGGTGGATGGTCCATTGACACTTCATAAACTGGACTTTTGTTTGACGTTACCCTTGGTTCCACCGACAAAACAGCTAAACAAATTCTTCCTTTAATGTTCAGGTTGGTTTATCAATTCTATTTTCTTGCCCAGCTCTGATATTCATTCACTTGGATCTTCTAGAACTCTTAGCTAGCTCCTTTGGTAACCAGCGTTGCCAGGTGGCCGCCGCGGCCAAAATTTCCAAAAGGAGCAACTTTTGAAACCATATGGCCACGAGAAAGTAAAAGAAAAAAATAGTGGCCGCCGGGGGGAAATTGGCCGCCAAATGGCAACTTTTGCGGCTGCTGAATGGGCACAAGAAATTTTTTGTGGCTTCTTGACCGAATTTGGCAACTTTTGAAACTTGATGGTACAGGCATCTACTAAGTGATTGCTAAATTGCGACGTATGACACTCTTTGGCTGCCAGTTGAAGCTCCGTTTCAAACAAGTTCTTTAAACAAATGTTTAAGTTTAATGCAAATCAGCGTGGAGATTCATCAAGAGCTGACATTACCAAGTCAATTCACAGCAGCACTGGGCTTGAATGCGCATCAAGGTTTAAGGAGAACGAAAAGGTTATCTTCCGGCACCCAAGGTTTTGGCCCGTCTTGACCTTCAAAGGCTAAAAAGGTCAAACATTATGCTTTCAAAGGTAAGCTGAGATCATGAGCGTCAATTTGGTAGTAAATAGTGCATAGGTAAAGGTGGCTCAAACAGGTCGAACCCAAGAACGGAACTGTACAATGGAACCGACGTCTTGGGACCAAAATGGCACATGCGCGTACTCTTTTATTGTAGCGCTCTAGACCAGGCTTTGAGAAACTCAGTAAATCAAAGTCGTTCCCCTTGGTTTCCTGGGTCTGAAGCATATCTCATAGTGTTTTGGAATTTCCAAAGAAACATGATATGAATTTTTCAAAACCGTGATCGGCAAAAATAATTATCTAATTATTACTTAAATATCGAAAAAAATGAACTAAGAAACGAAGTGAATTCCGTCTTCTTCCTGAAAGCAGAGTGCATGCAAATTTACCATTAAATCCGCAGGCATAAAAGCCGTGACTTTGAATTGCAAATTCGGGGTTTCCGTCCCCGCTCTTGACATGATGGAACCAGTTTCTATAATGTACGCCAAATTTCGATCGTACTTATCTCTAGATGGCATGAGCAAAGAAAAGTATTAATAGCAAACGAGGGGTCTAATGGAAAATGAGGCTTCGGCATATTGTTTCTCAACTCGTTCAGGTCGGCCTCGCCCGCTTCCTCCTCTTGAACTGGGCACACCATGAGTCTCAACCCCGCTGAGGTCAGTTTCTGGGCAGTTTGTTTTAGTTCCATCTCCGAGTCTCCTCCCACGAATTGGCCGTAAAATGTGGGTTTGAGAACCACCGATAACCCTCGAGTGCCCATCAAGCTCGAGGCTTGACGCATTATCTGGAAAAATACGATATTGCAAAGAGCTAAGTCGATCGAAGCCTAAAGACTTGGCTGCTCTCACAAAAGACATAATTGCATTTGGTTGGTTTTGACAACGTTTATCAATTTTTGTATTTTTAAGGCACGAGATTCGTATCTATGACAGATCGTTATTGGTTTCAAGCCTTTACAGATGTATTCACGATTTGACCAATCAAGGATAGATGTCCTTGATACAGTTGAGGAATAATTTTGCTTCATGCTTTCCACCTCCTTTTTGTGGTAAATGTTTTCCGTTTTGAATTAAAAGGACATCTTGACTTAGGGATTACAAAACTTAATAAAGAAGAACTCGCTTTTGTCTTGCCTTTATTGATATTTTTTTAGAACGTTTGGCACCTTTTTGAACACAATGATTATGGCTTTTTAGGACCAAATATTGGCAAGAAATCTCGTTGAACTAGATGAGTAAGCTGAGGACGATTTAACTGATGATTTTTCTGTCACTCATTTATAGCCCAGATTTCTTTATACTGTTGTGGAGCAGAATTCCCAGACGTTCCAAGGCTTGGTCAGCAGAATATCGGCGGACCCTACGCTGTGAAACGTCTGGGATTTTTGCTCCACAGGTGAAATATTCGGGAATTCCGGGCTATCCATAACAGCTAGCTGGAACGTCTCTCGTTCTTCAAGGACTCCTGACGAGATCTGTTTTTCCATGTCGGAGGTCGATAAACCTCCAGCTTTTTCTGTTTAATTTTGACCGGTTAGTTTACATAACGACGATAGTGGGTGACCTTCAAGATAATTTAACGCACTTGTACAGTAAGGAGTAAAAGTACCTTGTGAAAGCAAAGTTAGTCAAGTGCTAAGCTTCAACTATTTTGGATTCGAAGTGTTAATTCTTTATTGCATTAGTGCTTCTCCTACCAATCTGTATGGGCCAATATTATATTGACGTTTTTATCAATTACATGTCTCTTATTCAAGGATGTGCGAGAATTTTTAGAGCTAGAACAACAGAATTCAGTGAAAATCATTGACAATTTGTTACTTGGTCATAGTATGTTAAAATAACAACTATTAATACGAAAAACACACTGAAAAGTAGTATAATATCATGGTTAAATGGACCAAAATCGATTTTTTTTTAAACTTACAGAATTTACAAAATTTGCATTGAGGACCTGTTACTGTGACTTCATAATTCAAAAGCCATAAGTCGAAAAATTTTATTTTAAGGAAGTTTAAGGAAATACTATGTATTATTTTGACATGCTATGACAAACGGTTCCTGGACAAACCATAGAAGTATGAATAATTTTTATTTCATGTTCTGATATCAAAAAGCTATGTTGTTTGTTTTTGAATTTGAGTTTTCATATACCAGGAGCGTTTGGGCAAAAAATGAACCGGTTAAACTCAAATAACTTAGCAACTGAGCAAGATATTTTCAAGCAATTTTGATTCTCGAGGTATCTAAATCTGCTCTAAAAGTGCACAGACTAGATTTTCAAAAATTAGTCAATTTAGTAGGTTTTCAGGTTTTAGGTTTCAACTTTTAATCTAAACCTGACTTAGAGAAACTCAGTAAATCAAAGTTGTTCCCCTTGATTTCCGGAGTCTTATTCGATTCTTAACCTCTCAAGTTTCAAGCATTGCAGCAATTGCACTTGGTTTTTAATGTTCTAAAAGGCTTGGGAATTTTTGCCTTGCCCTTTTTCTTCCGCTTTTTTATGTGCCATTAAAAAGCCTGCGCTTTTTTCCACTTTTTTCATGTGCCATCAAAAAGCTTTCGCGTTTTCTTCCACTTTTTTCATGTGCCATCAAAAAGCTTGCACTTTTTATTCCACTTTTTTTCTGTGCCATCAAAAAGCTTGCGCTTTTTCTTCCACTTTTTTCATGTATTATCAAAAAGCTTGCGCTTTTTCCTCCACTTTTGGCAACTTTTCTTGCGCTTTCCGATCTCAAACATCTTGAGGCACTGTGTATCAGTCTCCATGGTTTCTCACGTATAAAAGACCCAAAAATTATTTCAAGGTTGGTGAGCAAAAAAGGACAAGGTTCTGATATGAAGCAGGGTGGGCATTGTTGCCATGTAAATATCGCTTCTCAATTAAGGTTTAGAAACCAACTTTCCCCCGAATGTAATGTCACCTATGATTCTACAGGGCATATTACCTAAATTCCTCCATTCAATTAATGGCGTTGTCACATAACTACAATCCCACATGCCTTACATAGGCAAACAAAAGTTCAATTTTCATAATGGCCACCTTTGGTCTTCACCACGGCCTTCAATCTACCAACTGCAGCCTCAACACGGGCTTGTACCTTAGTCAGTTTGACCCAAAGCCTCTTCAGAATGGACTAGATGGAAATTTTCATCCAATTGAGGCCTGCAGATGAACGAGGACAATTATCCTTGTCTCAAATGTGAAAAGACATCTTGACAATAATTTTGAAATTGTTTGCAATGCCCACCCCACCTTACAACGGAACTTTGTCCTTTTTTGCTCATGCCACCTTGAAATAATTTTTGTGTCTTATATAAGTGAAACTCCATGGTCTAGAGAGCTAAATGGAGAAAATTGTCACTCCCATTAGCAAGGATTTTATTATGAATACTTATGCTGTTTCTTGGGCTCCCTCAGTCAAATTCAAAAATATGTGAAAGACCTCACTGGCTTGTCCTTACACTCTAAATGCCAGAAGGTGGGTTCCAAACTCCATCAAATGAGTTGGACTCAGTTGAAGAAATGTACTTGCAACTCAATCAACATGACTATGGGTCAAAATATTACAAATCAGAAAGTAATTTGGACCCAGAAGGTAAATTCAAATATTAATTTAGGAGTATAAATCAAAACTTTCTGACCATTGGACATATAGGACTCGTACAACACTTGGTCAACTTGACTGGCAGTCCAGTTGTATTTCAAAGCTAAGAAATGCTAGATAGGACAATCTCAGTCAACTCTATTTATCTTTTTGTTGGATGATTCTGGGGTTAACATGGACAGGTTAACATCAGCAAGCTCTTCTCCTTTAAGTCTTGTCACTGAGAACAAACTTGTTTCTGGTCATAGCCAAATTGGACAAACTCCCAGTGTTGGGAAAATCCAGTCTTTGAAGAAAGGGCTGGTCATGATCAAGCATTTGCAATTTGTTTAGCCCTGTCTTGATCGACTTCACCTCTTGTTTATTTCCTGTCAAGATTTGAGGGCAACAAATTAAAATCTACAAATTTACATGAGACATACCGGGCATTGCAATGAAATTTGGACACTTTGACTCGGCAATTTCGACAAGATCTACTTCAGCAACCTGGTGAATGTCACGTCTGGTACTCACACTACTAGTTGTCAGAAGGTATATGTACTCACTTATTCAATGTAGTCACCGTCAGCTGCAATGATGGCCTCAAGGCGCTTCTGGAAGGTCTTGCACACCTTGATAATGTAGTCCTGGTCCATGCTGTCCCAGTGCTCGCTGACCGCAGCCTTAAGGGCGTCAACATTTGGGTGGCGGACAGAGCAGGCCTTTGCCTCAATGTGCGGCCAGAATGCAAAGTCCAATGGTTTTGCTTCTGGAGAGTATGGTGGCCACATTGACTTTGGCCAAAAATCCATGATGTCAAACTGGGCTGTGAGGAAGTTCTGGGCAGCCTTGGAGGTGTGGGCGGGAGCCCCATCTTGCTAGAGGATGACATTGGCTCCTGGCAGGTTGGCCTGGACCCACGGGATGAGCTTCTCCCTCAGGATGTGGACGTAATCAGCCGCAGTCAGCCAGTATCCAGTCGGGAATCAATGGAGTGGCATGACAAGGCCATTTGAGGCCACCAATCCCAGGGAAATCACACTGGCTGGATGCTTGGTTGTTGTGTGAGTGCGTACAGCCTCATCAACCTCCCCGAACGTGAGGTAGCAGTCATTTCTCCTGTTTCTCACAGGGTCGACTGTCCATGTCTTCTCATCACTGAAAATGATGACCCGCCCTGCTTGGGCTGACTTCAAATTGTTGAGAAGTCCCTGGCAACATTGGAGATGGGACTCCTTGATTACTGGGGTGAGAAATGGCCTTTCCAGCCTCACTAGGGACTTTCCACCCATGCTCCTGACTGTCCTTGACATCGTGGAGGCAGACACACCCACGTCGACTGCGTGCTTGGTCAATGACTTTAGTGGCGCAGCCTCGACAGCCCTCTTGACCTCATCGTGGTCCAGAATCAGTTTCTTTCCACTGCTAGGCTTCATGTTGAGTTCCTCCCATCCTTTCACGTTGTAAACTGTCGCCCTTGACACTCCCAATTGCCTTGCGACCTTGGTGAGTGGCACTCCATTGTCAAGGAGCATGCGAATCCTGATCCGGTTGTCATGTTCCATGTCCTCTAATTCTTAGCACTTACAGATTTGTGCTTTGTTTACTAAATATTTGTTGATTCTTGCCATAATATCTCAGAAAGTTATTTAATGGTCAAGTCACAAAACCTATTAGTTTATTCATCAAGGTTGTAAAATTAAGTGTCTAAATTTCATTGTAATGCCCGGTATATCTTATTTTATTAGTAAGACAGAAAACGGTGCAGGGTTCCCCTAAACCAACCCTGATTAAAACATCAATAGGATCAATAGGGCCCGGAAATATTTTTTTTAAATATAAAATATTTTAAAAATATTTATCCGTTTTTCCTCGATTTTTTAAATATTTCGGCTTTTTCAAGGAACAATAAATATTTTCGCAAATACTTGAGTCAAAAAAATATTTGAGGCAAAGATGAGGAAAATAAATTAATGACCAACGCTCAATAGGACTTACCAAAAATGAACCTAAGGTACAAAAACCTCTACAAAATGGCATTTGTCCAGAAATTTGACATTCACAACCAAAGCTACTGTCATACACGAAAAAACTGCGCCATCTATTGAGGAAAACTGAAAATTGTATTTTTGAATCAATTACATTCAAGGAAGCCTCCAAAAACGGCCAAATGCATCAAATTCACCAGAAACAAATTTGGAAAATGGGTGCACACGGACAAAAATACCAAATAATAGCCTTGTCAAAAAAAATATTCTTAAATATCCGGCTTTTTTCCAATTTTTTGGCCTTTTGAAGAAAACATATATTGGGTATTTTGTCACTTTTTTGCAAACATTTCTTTGGGCCCTATACATCAATATTCCTCGGAAAGTTTGGGCTGAGTCACGAAACCATTTTTCACCAATTGTCCCACAAAAAATGAATGTCATATCTCAAGGACCCTCCAGCAAGGAATGGTCACCTTTTGCATTCACCAAACCTTTCCAGCCAACTTAGGCCTAACTGTAAACAACGGCAAAGAAAGTTCCAACAGCCAAGAGGAGGATAAGCTTTAAACTGTGTGTCATCTCACCTGGAACCCAAGTGCCGTGGGTATCTCGCTTGTAAACGTACCATGATTTATTCCAAGGTTGCGTGAGTGTATTTATCCTAAAGCAATATTTCACTACTAAAACTAACTTAACCTGACCTAACCTAATCTAACCTAACCTAACCTAACCAAATGTTAACTTCAACTTCATTTATTCCTTTGAAAAATGCATTATATTTATCTGAGTCACGCAACCTATCAAAACTCATGTTTTTTATAACTCAGAGCCGTGGGTAGGAAAAGCTGTGCTTTAAGTTGCCATCATTATTGCTTTGATTCTATGGCTCTAGATAACCTTTTTGAGCCAAACTTGCTTGTGAATAGTGCCCAAAATCCCCCATGCTCTGGCTATGAACATTGATTTGGATGTTTGATAATGAGTATTTGCATTGTGCCAAGGCAAACTAATGTGTTTGAGGCATATCAAAGAGTGGTTTTGAAACCGTGGTTTCATTTGTATTGGAAAAGCAAGAGCAAGAAAGATGAAAGAGCTCCTGAACTGAGGCCTCAATGATCAAGACCAAGAACCATTTAAGCAATTACCCAATGCCACCAGTTTGTCAAGGAATTGTTTGTCAATGCCCAGTGGTCTCTAAATTTCAAGAAAGTCATTGTGCTTGTGGCTCAGAAAGAATAGTAGAGCAATAACAAACTATTATTACTTAACAATACAACAAGAACAACAAGTTCCTCTTCCAGTGATGTTTAGGAGCAAAACCTGAAAGTTCCCTGTGGGTTCATCTCCAAGACAAGCAACATCCATGGACAAAAGGTTTCTGCCATTTTAAATACTTCTCAGTTACCTAGTTCATGAGAGTGTCCAGTGAGTTAAGCAAACACAAAATATCCAAGAAGTCATCAAGACTTCCCATATCAGCATTTGAGGTCTCTTTTACTCATTGACTGATACAATGTCAATACGGAATATTTTCTTGAAAACACATTTTTCTCCATGCCAATTGAAAGTTCTTTAAATCTTCAGACCACCTTGGAAAAGACAAGAAAGTTGTCATATTAAGCACCATAGTTTAATTTTCAAAAATGTGGAGTCTTACCTAATGCCATTTATGACTCTAAATGAGAGCATATATTAGGCTATGTATTTGTTAATAAAAATTAGTTGTGAAGTACTTTCATACTATCCCTAATTCATGTCCAGTAATATAGAGTCTGAAATTATTTGTTTTCTATTCAATATAATGCAAAAAAGTAAAAATTGGGAAGAAAGTGATATTTTGCGCAACCTTTGTTCTTAAAAATTGAACTTGTGCATGACTTTTTTGCCAAAAATACAACAAATCAAACCTCAGATATATTTTTGAATACCAAATGGTATCATATGAATCTATTTTATGCTTTTGGAATGGGTAAAAGTATGCAAATTAAAGTTTTGAGTGATCTCTAGACTTGCAATCAATGGCCTAAGTTGGCGGGACCAAAATTGTCGTGTCGCTTCCTTGCTTAAGAGTCCTTGCATATCTATACATATCTATGTTTCGAGGTCCAAGTTTTTGACCACGCAAAAAATCAGACCTGTTCAATTATTTTATCTAGATAAAAGATAAAAGATAGTTAATCTTTTTTCTTTATCTAAATACTTTTTTCGAGACGGTATCTTTATATATGATTATATAGATACTTTTTTCGGGAAATTATCTTCAAGTATCTTTATCTAGATATTTTTTTCGGCAAACTATCTTGAAATATCTTTATCTATATACATTTTTTGGAAAACTATCTTAAACTGTCTTTATCTAGATAATGTGTTCTCTCAATCGTTTGTGTTAAAGCATCCATTATGTATTGTTTAGTATGCATTATGTATTTTCCCAAAATGTATCTAGATAAGATACTTCTAGATATTTTTCTTCATAATTCAAAAAAATTATTTGTGCATTATGTACATTAAAAGTGGATACATTATGCATGTTGAAATTTGAGAGTGGACACATTATGCACATTGAGTGAGGAATCTGAGGATGCATTCATTATCCACTTTGAGGAGGAGTGCATTATGCATCCACTCTCAATGTGCTTAATGCGTCCACTCTCAAGTCTCAACATGTATAATGCATCCACTTTCAGTGTGCATAATGCACAAATAATTTGACATTATGCATTATGAAGAAAAGTATCTAGAAGTATCATATATAAATACGTTTTCTGAAAAGTATCTTGAAGTATCTTATCTAGTGATGGACCGAAAGCCCTTTCGGCCGAAATTTCGGTTTCGGTTTCGGTTTCGGTTATGCCTACCGAAACCGAAAGCAGACAAGCACTATATAAAATGGATTGATAACAAAATCGAAAAAAAATTGGTCCAAATACCTTTGAAATTTAAGTTTTAAGATTTTTCAAAATTTGCGACTACCTAACATCAAACACATTCTAATTTTCAAGGCGGATTTTGCATTTGAACAATTTTGTAAACAGTGAACACTGCTTTCGGTTTCGGTTTCGGTTAAGCCCTCTTTCGGCCGAAACTTTCGGTTTCGGTTATGAGCCCTTTCGGTCCATCACTAATCTTATCTAGCTAGTTTCTTCGGGAAGCTATCTTGAACTACAGTCAGGAGCAAAAGTATTCGTAACCTCGAAAATTTTATTGATTTTTAAATGATTCTCGATTTTTGAAAAATACATTTAAGAACCATTTTGCTCCTTAGTTATTCTTTAATCATTTAAAAGCTATGATACTTTTCTTTTTAAAAATTTACAAGATTTTGGTTAAAAAACTGCTCAGAACATGTTTTAGACCAAGAGCAAAAGTATTCGTAACATTTTGTCAATAGTTTATTGAATGCCCTTTTTGCTGAATTACACTTAAGAGACGTTTTTTATAATCATTTACAAGATTTTTACATACATCTGAAGGAATGTTAGCCCATTCTTCATAACAGATTTGCTCCAGTTCGTCAATTGTCTTTGGACGTCTTGCACGGATACGGACTTTTAATTCTCTCCAAAGGTTTTCAATTGGATTAAGGTCCGGATTCATGGAGGGCCAGTCCAAGACCTTAATCCGATTGTCCTTCAACCATTTCTTGACCAAAATGCTGTTGTGCTTAGGGTCGTTGTCGTGCTGGAAGACGAACTGTCGACCAAGCCGAAGTTTCCGCGCTGAACTCTGGAGATTCTCAGCCAAGATATCCCGATAGTCTTCTTTTTTCATTGTCCCATGAATTCTCACGAGGTTACCGGTGCCTTTGGCGGAAAAGGAGCCCCATAACATGATCGATCCTCCACCGTGCTTGACCGTAGGGATGGTGTTTTTTGGATGAAACGCTTCTCCTTTACGTCGCCAAATCCTTTGAACATCGTTGTGACCAAAAAGCTCAACCTTTGTCTCATCTGACCAAAGAATCCTAGACCAAAAGTCACTGGTCTTGTCAAGGTACTTCTTGGCAAATTCCAAGCGAGCCTTCAAGTGTCTATCCTTGAGCAAGGGAGTCTTCCGTGGGCGACAAGACTTCAATCCTGCTTTGTGAAGTGAGCGAGCAACAGTAAACCTCGAGATGGACAATCCATTTTCACTGAGACTGTTCCGGATGTCCTTGACCGTTGTTCGAGGATTATTTGTGACCTCTCTGACAATCTTCCTCTCAAGTCTGGCTGACAGTTTCCTTGGACGACCGGATCTTGGGAGGTTCTCAACCGTTCCGTTCTTTTGTGCCTTCTTCACGACGTACTGAATCGTTGAAATCGGGATGTCCAGAAGCTTCGAAATGGCTCTGTAGCCCTTGCCTCCATGATGAAGACTTACTATCTTCAACTTCAAGTCCTTGTCGAGCTCCTTGACCTTGGTCATGATTGGCTGACTGTGAAGCAATTGTTCAATTCCGTAAAATTTATAAGATCCAAGAAAGATCTAGAAAATCTTGGAAAAAAGGAGACTAAATGACTTTTCTCCGGCTTTCCAGAATGTTCTACATCTTTCGATCAATTTTTTTTGATGAAAAATCTGTTTATAAACCTATTTTGTTAACTTTTTTGCGCGTTACGAATACTTTTGCACTATCTAAAATTTTATTTTTAATAATTAAAAGTTAGTTTCAGACATTTTTATAAAACAATTGCGGGGAACTGGTATTATTCTTAATCGGAAAAAAATATTACATGCTTACAAACTTCTTAGCATAGTATTTAATTGGATATAAAGGATTTTCTGGTTTTCTCGTCACGTTACAAATACTTTTGCTCCTGACTGTATCTTTATCTAGATACATTTTTCGGGAAAGTATCTTTAAGTATCTTTATCTAGATACATTTTTCGGGAAAGTGTCTTAAAGTATCTTTATCTAGATATTTTTTTCGGCAACCTATCTTGAAATATCTTTATTTAGATACATTTTTTTCGAAGTATCTTAAACTATCTTTATCTGGATCCTGTGCGGAAAATACTATCTTATCTAGATACTTTTTCAAAGTATCTTGAACAGGTCTGCAAAAAATAATCTCAGAATAACGCAAACTTTTAGTCATAATATTTCTGACATTCTCAAATTCGAGTTTGATAAACGTATGTCATGTTTTAATGTGTTTGGGTCTTGGGATGAGAATGGGCTTAGATACTAATGGTAGTACAATTTTTTTTTGTAACGATTTTGTCTACAAAATCAGCTCATAAATTGACAAATTTCTGCCTGGGCAGTCGAGCAGCTCTTCTTTTTAGGGCACTTTGAGGCGCTCTGCCTAACTTCAGGCTAGTAGTTTTCCATTCAAGTGGCTGAGGCTGAGGGCTCTCCATTTAGCCCTCTACCATGGTCCAGTTTGCCATTCTCAATATGTCGCCTTATTTTCGGTTTTAGCCACATTTCGAGAAGGAGAAAAAAGTCGTGGTCTCGAACACTCTGTTTTCAAGAATAACCCTTTGCGGGAAAACTGTCGTCGCTAAGATATTGAACTAACAGGATATTTACATTTTCTGACTTTTCAAAGCCAAATATTTGACAAATCAAATGTATTGAAGGCAAAGTTCAAAACAGGTTTCAATCACTAGTTTGTTGCTTCTTTTCGTTTGGAAGACCTGGTGTTGACAAAAGTCTTTGACAATTCATGTAGACGACCCCACCCGATTTTGTCACATACGGCTCTTCAAAACACCGTTTTTAATGGCAATTGGACGAAAATGGTGTGCTATTAACTATTTAATGGTAATGTTTGATCTTGGAGGAGTGGCTTGGATCAGTTGACAAGACCCAGCACGAGTATGATAATGGGAATGGGATAGGAAATCCAAGGGACTAAAACGAGGAAATCTATGGACGTTATCGTTAAAAAGTGAGTGGATTGTGATTCATTTCAAATTAAAGTGCAAACATTTTTTTGTGAAATAGAGTGAAATTGGTTGATTGACCTAGTTCATTTGGGAAAACACGAAAATTACTAAGCCCCTTGGTTGTTCCAAAATGCTTTAGAAGTTAAAAAAGATCAGAAATGCATTTCTCCCAATATTGGGTCACATGTCAACATTCATTAGTCAGATTTTACAGTATACCAAAATTAGGTCAAGTTGATGGTCTTATAGAACACTCTCAACAGAGCTGTTGCTTTCTTAGAAAAGACAGTTGATCATCTGAGAGTACACTCAAGGATTGTTAATTTGGCTTTACTTAGTTTAATTGTAAAAAATGAATATGCAGATACATGCATTGTCTATCTAACCTTTTGACCGTTTGGCTTAATTTCAATATTCAAGCCAAAGGGTTTTTTACGTTTTTTACTAAACATAAGGACCATACTTGGTCAAGTTTTTTCAAGTGCTTTTGGTTTTTTTTTTGTTTTTTTATTTACAGGGTGGGGAACCAAAACGTGGACTCTTCACTACCACTGCAAACATGTGCGACTTGCGCCTGAACCTTAAGTCCAATCACAATGAAACTTTCTGTAATGTTTAAGCTACTATCCTACCATTATTTCTCGAAATGGCCCCCATCGGCATCCACCATGGCCTCGAGCCTGGGCCTGAAGGCACGGCAGACCTTGATGACGTGACCCTCAGACATGGCCGCCCATTCCTGCTCGACGGAGGCCTTCAGGTCATCAACGCTGCGGTGGGGGTTTGCACAGGCCTTGCTTTCAATGGAGCCCCAGATTCCACATTGAGGTCCTTGGCGAGTTTCCTCATGGATCTGGTTGGGTCGGCTTCAATCTCGGCCAGGAGACCCGTGAAAAAGTCATCGATCTTTTTATTATGGCCGCCACTGCCAGGCTTGCGGGAGAGATCCTTGCCATCGTCCATCAGCTTTTTGATCTTGAAAACGAAGCTCCGGGAGCACTCGGCGATCTCTGTGATCTCGTTTATGGCCACTTGGGCGCGGTGCAAATCTGATACACGTTGCCTTTTGGTTTCCATTTCGAAAATTAGTGGGTCTACAAAGCTCAGCTGCAGCTCGTTTGAAAGAATTTAGTCAGAACTTTTAGCTCATATTCACGCAAGCTCCATGACAATAATAAAATATTTAGAAATTAGCAATTAAAGTGGAGTCCACGTTTTGGTTCCCCACACTGTATGTGGGTAAATTGATTACTATTGTTTTCCATATTTATTCAACGTTTGTTTCTATCCATTGATTGATTTTGTACGCAGAATTGTTATTAATGTAAAAAAATGAATTTTCAGCGAAAAATAATAGTGTTCACCAACATGATCTAAATTACCAGCCCATAAGGTACCCCAACAAGTGAGGCCAATTTCAATGTTTGGAACAATCAACAATATATCAATTTTTTAGCCATGCCGGGGGTTTTTGACGGAAAATGTTTTTTACACGGAATTTGGAAAAAATGTTCATATTTTTGAAATTTCTGACCAAAAAACAAGATATCAGCAAAAAATCACGGAAAGTGCAAAAACGAGTAAAAACGGCAAAAAGTGCGAATAAAGCACAAAAACCGGCCAAACGTGTAAAAAAGTGCATTTGTATGTGCACACCTATCTTTGACCTAATGCAAGAACATCTAGAATAGAGGTGGACTTTTCACGGCACGGCAAAACTGGCCGGAGGTGAGCCAAATCAAGTGAAAGGCAAGGATCGAATGCCAATTCAGCCGGAAATTTAGAGCAGCCTCTTTGGTCTTCTGGCTAATTTGGCTGGGCGAACTGCCAAAGATGAGGCCTCTTCTAGATTAAGGGTTGCTTGATGCAACTGTTGCAATGTTCAAAATGACTTTAAGATGCTCATTGATTGGCCCCAAGAGCAATAATTGGTTTGAAAGTTATACAAAGGTGACTTAACTTACTGTTTTGCCACACTTTAAGTCAGCTGGTCTGTCCTAATTTTTTGGTTCAAATATAATTAATCTTAAGAAGACAACGTGCCACAGGATCCCTGAAGAGAGAAGATGAAAATCAAAAATGGTGACCAAAACAGTCAGAATATTGTTAAGAACTTATTTTGCAACATATTGGACAAAACCTGTCAATGTAAAGTGTAATGAACTTTAAAGCCTTTTGTGAGTGTTCAAATAATTTGTCTGAATATAGGATCCAGAATGGCATAAGGTTTTTTCTTAGTTTTGATTAGAAGATCACATAATCCAGCCTTTCTTCAAACTTTCAAGACACCACAATGGAGGCTTGTCAAGTAAAAATCTGCTTGCTTTTTCGACTAATATCAATGAAGACCTTTCAAATAAAATCATTCAGACCGTAAGTGTCTTTCAATAGTCTTAAAACACTACACGATTGATTTTGTGTGCAGTTTTTCTGATTTGCGGGAGACACCCTGAAAAAGGAAAACAAGCTCAGTTCTTTTAAGTCGTGCAACAAAGTTCATGTGGCTCATAATTTATAAAGAGTGTTTTAGTGTCTATTTTCCAATGCATCATCATTCCCTAATCAGTGTGTTTTGTTCAAAGTCTTGTAGTGTCTTAGAAAGCTCTCTAGGTGCTCAATGTTCTCATGAATATCAGAAGTGCGAGGCCGGCCTCTCAGAAAGCTAACTGAATGAAGGTTAAAACTTTTTTTGAGGATTATGATAAAGTTACTTAAAGTGTAAATATTATAAAAGTGTAGCCTGTGCAAAGGAATCTGTTCGTCTGAAGTCTCTTCATCGCTTGCGCAAATCCAGAGTAGCTCTACTCTATTTCCGCGCCCTGTTGTCTTCCTTCACTCAGCTCTTGCTACCCTCGCTCGGTGTCGTCTTGCTTAAAAATGCCACGCAAATTCTTCTTGAAAATGGATTAGGAACCATATTTCCCCCGGAAATTCTCCCCGGACTAAAACGCGGAGTTTCATCACGCTCATTCAAGAAACAACTTGAACAACATAACGGCGTTTTTTTGAGCTTATCTGTTACCCGGCTTGAACAACTTACATAGATTTTGCTCATCCACGCCTTATCCTGAACTTAATTAAGACATGGCAATCTTTATTGCTTATTAGAAATCGATTTTTTTAAGGGTTGTCACCTTGGCATAAATTCATGTTCTAGAATTGATGGTTTCATCTTCGAATTTCTTTTATTGTACGATCGTGTCATTGATTTCAGGACAATCTCAGTATGGTTAAGAGTTGTTCAAGCAGTTTTAAGTAGTGAATTTGCGTGTGGGTTAAGGTCCATATGCCATAAGATAGACTTGCACCTTATAATTATAATTGATATTGATGCAAACAAGTTGAAAATCTAGATTTCAGACCTAAGGAGGCATTACAAAATTAGTGTTTTGCTTGAAAAATGCATTTTGTCATTCAAATATTCCAAAAGTGTATCCCAAACCGTTGTCTGAAAATCATTTTATTTAAACTTAAGAATACTATGAGCTAGCATAAATACTGTAATGTATAAGGAAGCCAGAGTGGTCGCGCGTACTAATGCGTTCTTATAAGAGCCGGGGGAAAAAAAAGTGCTTCCCCAGACGGCGTAGGTTCGAATCCTGTTGGGGATCGAATTGAAGCTGTCGGGAGAAATCCTTGTTTACAGGGAATCGCATTCCTTGTAGCGGTAGTAGAAAATCCGCAACAAACAAACAAAAAAAAGTATATAATTCATCATATACGTACAATGTAATTATGGTCAAGGATGCCTAAATATCCAATTTTTGACTATTTTCCAACGTGCTCCCAAGTTTGACACACAAGGACTTTTAATTTGGCATAACCTTCTTTGCTTCTCTTCAGAACTTCATGATTTGAATTGTTATAGAATTTCATGAAAGACTAGTCTAACCTGGATATAAGAACATTCAACAGGAAAATATATCTTGGTATCACGTAAAATACATAGTGAAAGACTAGTCAGTTTTACTTTATTTGTTCATAATGCAATAGTATATTAGAAAGATGTCTTTTAGAGACCAAATTAAAGATATGAGAACTGTTTCAAAATGTTAAAGTTGATTGTGATTCATATTGTCTCATTTCTATCGATCTATTGTCAGTTTATTTCTAGTTTAGCTTATTTTTTTGTAAGTTTCAATGACAGTCAAATTTGTCTTAATATTTTCATGTATTCATGTGTTTTCTATTCTTATTTTTTGTTTATGAGTTAGTTCAATGATCAGTATAAGTTAGAATGATGCAAATAAACCTTATTCATTGAAAAGGTGTGTTCTAGGCTGAGTAAGAGGTAAGATAGTAGAATGTTCTAAGGGTGTTTTATCTGTTCATTGAAACCATGAAGAGGCATTACAAGTTTAGTGTTTTGCTTGAGTAATGCATTTTGTTATTCAAATATTCCAGAAGTGTATCCCAAACCGTTGCAAGTTGATGGATAATCATCAATTCTTTAAAAACTGAGACTTTCTTCTTTCAAAAGCACGTTCTCTCCTTTTGTGCTTCTCCACTTGATCTTGGTCACCCCTGATTTGCCGTGCGCCGTCCAGGAAATTCTAGATGTCCGTGCCTAATGACATGAAAACAAAGGTTGCGTTCACATTAAAGTCCTCAAGTTCCGCTCCCACCCGAAAATTTGCTCAGCCTGACCAAGTTCAACAACTCAACCCAGGCACTTTTTTCTAGTAAAACTACTCAAATTATATAAAAGTGCATTTCTACACCATCTAAAGCTTAACTTAGGAAGTATTATTACACTTGGAACTAATCCATTACAATTTCTAACACAATTGGACTCCATTCAAAGGATAGTTTTATTCCTAAAACTTTTAATTCACCGTCACCCTAATCCTCGTTCATGTGAAAACCTCACTCACTCACACAATCATCCCAAAAATATCGGCTCGCCTGTCTCACTCTCTCTCTCTCATCCATCCCGCCCTTCTACCACGCCCACGGCCCCTCGCCAATTCTCCAATCCTCGTCCTCTTCTCCATATCTCCATGGACAGTCAGGTAGTTGTTCATCTTTGCTACTAGAATCTTGCTGGATCCATCCATCCATCCATTCGTCTTCTTCGTCTTGAATCCTTATCATTGATTCCTTGATTGATCATGTTGTCGAGTTCGACTCCCGCGCCCGTGATCCGGCCAAAGACCTCCATCCTCGATAAATCTTTGAGTCGTGGCAAGCAAGAGGTGTCTTTGAGCGCGTTTGCCCTGCTCTTCTCGGAAATGGTCCAATATTGCCAAAGCCGGAGTTCCACCGTGCCTGAATTGCAGCAAAAGCTCCACGAGATCGGATTTCAAGTGGGTGCCCGCATTTTGGATCTCTTGTTTGTGCGCGATCGAGCCGCTCGACGTGAAATTAAGCTCTTGAACGTGTTACTCATGGTCAAATCCACCTTGTGGAAGGCGTTATTCGCCAAGGAAGCCGATAAATTGGAGCGAGCTAATGACGATGACAAGACCTATTACATTATTGAGAAGGAACCGTTGGTGAATCGGTTCATATCCGTGCCCAAAGATAAGGGCAGCTTGAATTGCGCGGCTTATACGGCGGGCATCATTGAGGCCGTTTTGGATGGCTGCAATTTTCCGGCCAAAGTCACGGCTCATTGGCACAATGGAACCACTTTCATGGTCAAATTTGATGAGCGGGTCATTGCGCGGGACAAACAGATCGACTAACTCATGAACAACGTGGATTTTTATATGCATTGGTTGATCGTGTTTATGTGAAGTTTGGCAATAAATCTCAAAAGCACCCTGATCCCCACCCTGGCTTTTTTGGTCTTGTTCCAGGTACAAATCGATGGTAGACTCGTTGACATTGTGGATGATGCGTGGAAAAAGGTACTTTGACGTGATATTTGGCTCTATTCATTTATTACGGAGATTTTTTTTTTTGAATAGGAAAAATTGCCCGAGGAAGACATTGCTGTGCCTTTAAATGAGCTACCCGATCCGGAAGCCGATAATGGGGCCAATGGCGAAAGTATGAAAGAGCAAGAAAACAAGTGGACCGATCTCTCATTGAATCAACTCTCCGAATCTACGTCCAATGAACGCCAATAAGTCGATCTATTCAAGGCAAACCATCATGGCAATTTTTAGCATGATTTTGCTCTCGCTATCTCTCTTTAGTGAGTTGGCGAGTAGTGAGAGATTGTTCACTTCAGTCTGGTGTCAAGGGTCTCATCAGGATCATAGACATTGCTCTTTCCGAAATTTATGTTTCTCTCCGTACTATCAGCAATTCGTATTTTTCCATTCTCCGTCATCGTCCAGTTTCTCGGGGATCGATGATCCTCATGAGCAGAGGAACATGGCCAAATTGTCGCCTCTAATTGGCGGCAATCAATTCTATTTCGACTATGTCATGCTGCCGGAAGAGGCTCGAGCCAATTTCAGTGTCACTCAAATTGGTAAACCCACCCTCATTTTGAGTCGATGGAAACCGAATCATTTGCTCCATGCATTTCACGATGATATCCTTCCGATTTACGCCACTTTGAGACATCTTTGTCTTGGAGATATCCCAAAATGCGCGGAAAGATTTCAGTTGGCCATTATTGGGCCCAAATCTCGATACGATCAACTGGATCAAATCTTGTCAAACCATCCCATCTTGTTCCTTCACAAACCGCTTCAATCGTCAGAAAAGCGAAGTTCCCTAATGTGCTTCGATGAGTCAATGATTGGATTAGACACGGAGACTTTGTGGTATGATCATGGACTTCAAGGACACCAAAAGTCAATCGACAACTTTCAACTAAAACCAAGTTTCTTCGAAGAATTTCGTCATTTTGTCTTGAAACGATTGAGGCGCAACCCTCGTATTAAAGCCAAAGATATCGTAGTGGTTTATTCTGATCAAACGAATCAAATTTCGAATCCCCATGAACTGGAACAAGAACTTAGAGGTTTCTTTCCCGGAGAATGTGGAACCTTCGACCTTGAAAAAGATCAAATTACGGATATTATCGATGCCGTGTCTGATTGCAAGATATTTGTTGCGTTCCACGGAGCAGCTCCCAGTTTAGCACTCTTCGCTCCAAAATCAGCCATTATCTTGGAAATTTTTCCATTTGGCCTTCATCCTGAGACCTTTTCTTTCACCAAATCGCTGGCCAGACTTCAAGGCAACCACTATGATGCTCATATTATCCATCAAGTGTCTTTGACGCAAACATTTCCTAACCGTGCCCCAAAATTTGGTGGGATTGCTCATCTAGACCATAACCTTCAACATTCGATTGAAGACTTGGATTATGTAGATAATGTGGGATATAATGATCCGGCATATCTGTATCGGCTTCATCAAAAGTCCACCATTGACCCTATTGAGTTGCGAGAACTATTGAAAAATATTGTGGAAGATCTAAATGCTTCTTCAAGCTCGAATGCAATCGAAGACACGCCTTTATTGTGGATGTTTCCGTCCAAGGTGTTCGACATTAGATGCAAAGTTCTTGATAACGTGGTTGAAGTGTCGTGGGCAGCCCCCCTAAACCTGGCTTTTATCCCACATAAAAATATAATCTACGAAGTTTTAGTGGAGAATGAGGGCATGGATCCATCACAAGGCATCTTATCCTCACGCGATTTCTCCACGCAAGAAAATAGGATCTCGATTCAAGATCAGATCAATTTTAGGACGACCAAAGGGTTGAAGTTGTGGATAACACCAGTCTTAGATCTAGATCAAAGAGGGCCAGAGACTTTTGGTGCCTGTGATTTCAGCGACTATGATCTTTAAATTTGAATATTCAGAGAGCCTCAAATTCATATGACGTAAAAGTTATAATTGCATTGACGACCAGAGAGGTGCTCTTGCAATAAAGGAGCAGAAAGCCAACTCCTAGTTTCTGCTTTAGCCAAAGTCTCAAGCCAAAAACGGCCATCATACCTGTGAACTTTCTCCTGGACCAAAGGGATCTTTTCGGGGGGAGAGGCTTTCCACAGAATCGGGACACACATTTCCAAAAAAAGCCTCAAAGTGACTCTCGAATCCAAAGTAACTGAATTCCTTGACCAGAAATCTAGGTAAGGTAGATATCACAGACGTTTCAGGAATGTGCACATGAGAATGAGCTTACATTAATTATTCAATAAAAGCCTTGGGTTGATCTCAGTTGTGGTTGAGTGAGAGTATAAAGGTCGTAAATATTTCGACGAATGAACTTTTTCAGGGAGTGAGTGCAATTTGCCGAAGCTCTAGTCGAGGAATCTATTTAAGGGTATCTCTTCATCATGGACAGAGACGAGCAAGAAGAGGCTCGGGACGCCCTTCTGGATGAAGGTGAAGACGACATGGAGTTCCACATCACCTTCCCTTCTCCCATGGCCAAGGATGATGAAGACATCATTCAATCGGACATGATATTTGTGCCCAAAGAGGACCCTGAACCGGTCGTTTACCTATTAGGTTGGGCTGGAGCTCTCGACAAACACCTGTCCAAGTACAGCAAGATCTACGAGAACACAGGTTGCATCACTATCCGTTATACTGCACCCGCCGAATATATCTTCTTCAGTCCGGAAAAAATCAACCCCTTAGCCAAGAAGCTTTTGGATCTCATTGAAGAGATGTCTCTAGAGGCCAACCCTGTCTTTTTTCACATCTTCAGCAATAACGGAGCCACCGTGTACCAATACATGGCCGAGAACATTCGCAACAACCCCAATTATCAATCTATTCAAGCTAATATTCGGGGACACATTTTCGACTCATCACCTGGTCGTCGGACCTGCGCCTCATTTGTCAAGGCCACTTCAGCCGTTCTGGGTGGGTCTCATTGGCTAGTCAGGCTCCTGGCCCCGTATTTACTCTTAATCTTTGTATTGGCCAAAGCCCTAACCCGCCGTGTTGTAGGTCTGATGGTGAATGGATCGGGAGATGCTACTGAGGCTGAGCTCGGTGTATACGATTACATTCTCAAAAAGGACAACGGATTCGGCCAACCCCAATTGTTTCTATATTCCAAAGCGGATGATGTGATACTGGACCGGGACGTTGAGGAGATTGCGACGGCCAGGGAGAAGATCGGATGTGATGTGACCAAAATCTGTTACGACGACTCACCCCATGTTCAACACTTTCGGACCTATCGGGAATCATATGTGAGTGCCGTTTCTAGCTTTGTGGCGAAGGCCCTACGAAACGAAGACAATCCAGCGATCCAAAAAGGTTCTCAAAACACTGCTGCCAATGAAACGTAGCCGTCAATTATATAAGTAGCACTACCCTTGAAGAATCGAAATACCAGACCAACAATGTTCATTCATCACATCACTACTTGTTATACAGCATGCATCCAAAGAAGGTGATATAAATACAACCAATCTTTTAACAACCTATGTGTCAAAAGCTATTCAAGGTTTTAAGGCTTCGCCTAGAAATGGGGAGTTTTGGTATTTGCCTTTTAAATTACCTAATATTGATTACATGTAATTATCTATATTTAGTTTCATGTTTGGACCATTCCGTGAGCAAACCATGTCCTAAACCGGTTTAGGACACATTTTTGCCTCATTTTTAAGTTATTGCACCTCTAAGATGTCAACTTGAACTTCAAAATCTGCAATGAGGAGCAAGAGAAAAGGGAATGGAAAAGACGTCCTCAGACCTATGAATTTGTGAACACTTTTGTGACAAACAAAACGATTTTGGTCTTTTAAAAGAACACAACTTTTCAAGTGTGAGTAAATGGCTACACAATTAAATAAATTGGAAACGCCAAAAATATGTAAGGTATGCGTACAAGGTAAAAGAGCCTACTTACTACATGCAGAGGGTCACTTGGTACAAACATGCACTCCATGCCTTGAACTTCGAGAGTCTATTCAATAGAAATGATTGATATTTTATATTGAGACACCTCCGGCTGGAATTAAGTCAGTAACATGGAAAATTCACTTTCAGGGGGATTGAATAAAAAAGCTTTTAAGCAAGCCTTGTGGTACTGGAAAAAAGGACTCAACAGTGATCCAACAAAGCAACTTAAAGAAAGCATTTTTGTGCATTTGGTTCCCTATAATAATGTCAATAAATAAAAATGTTTCCCATAAAGTGGGATGAAATAGTTTTTACTGCTTCTTTCCAGGGATGTGTGATTTTTTGTATCGCATTTTCTACCTAATAAACCGAGCATATTATTACCCAGGTGTAAGCAGAGGTATCTAAATATAAAATAGCGATCATTTCCAGGGACCTACACTCATTTAATACGCGCTAAAAATGAAATGACTTGGATTTGCCAAAATCGGCCGAGCAACTCAGCAAACGGCCCTGTTTAACCACTAGCGGTATGATTTATAGCGCTCATGTGATCAACCTTTGTGCATGTCCCATCACGGAGTTCCGAATGGCTTTTTAGGTTTGAATCAAAATGCCCAAAGACATCATGGCACATTTTGGACCCAAAATTCAATGGGGAACAACTTTACTTTTTATTGTATTATATAAGTTTAGCCCCAGGGAAAAAGATATATACCTAAAAACCATATTAATTATGACATTTTAATAAACTATTTTAACCCATATTTAGAGACCATTTAGTTACCTCATGAATTCAAATTGAATACAAATTTATTCAGCAACGGCCGAGTTATTTGACTTTAAATGGTCCATTTTTGACCCCAAAGGCCGAAAAACGCTACAGTACAGTTATTTGAAATAACAAATTCCCAAAGATTTCATATAGCTTTTCAATATCGCAAAAATAAATGAAATTTTTCGGGTTTTGGAGCTTATGTCAAAATACCTCAGAATAATATAAAACATCACTTAAAATGCACCTAAACAAGATTTTTGAAAAGCATATTTCATAATTATTTAGAGAACGCTATGATGTGTTCTGCCAAAATTACAAATAAATATGTCAAACAGATTCATATACAAATTTACAATTTCTAGAAGGACCATGTTCAAAATGGACTAAAATCGAAACTTGAAACGTTAACCGATTTTTTCAAAACTTCTACGTATTACCCAACTTTGAGTGTCTTTGGTACGGCAAAAGATGTTTTTCCCAAAATGTATTTTAAGTGCCTTTTATGCGATATTTTTTTTTTTTGAGCTTTTTTAACATAAGCTCCAAAACTCAAAAAAAAGTATTTTTTTGCGACATTGAAAAGCTGTGTGAAATCTTTGGGACTTTGTTTTTTCATGTAACTGTAGCGTTTTTCGGCTTTTTGGGGTCAAAAATGGACCATTCAAAGTCAGATAACTCAGCTGTTGCAAAAAGAATTTTTATTCAATTTGAGTTCATAAGATAACTAAATGGTCTCTAAACATGGGTTTAATAGTTTATTTAAAAATGTTATAATTAATAGGTTTTTAGGTATATAACTTTTTCCCTGGACCTAAACTTAAATAATACAATAAAAATTAAGTTGTTCCCTTTTGAATTTTGGGTCCTAAAAAGGGCCATGATGTCTTTGGGTATTTTGATTCAAACCTAAAAAGCCATTCGGGACACCGTGCCATTGAGACTTTCGACTTTCAAAATAGAGTGGAGTGGTAGTTCCCCTCCCCCGAGTATTTCATGTTGCTAAATGAAATCGCACCCAAAATTCATAATGTTTCTAAATACGAAATAAAGATTTGTTCTAGACCAAAAAATTGAACATGTAAATTTAGGTCGTTAAAATTGTAGCATTGTTTCTTTTTCGCTTCTTCTGACATTGAGCGTTGAAGGATTTTGATAGATCTCCTAAGTTTGTTGGGTCGCTTCCTTTGTCTCAAATCTCAATCGTCGCCATTCAATAAGTACCTTCGGGGTTTCAAAAAAAAAGTAAAACTCCATTGAGTT
>CM021323.1:1891729-1919503 GCA_010645155.1 Tigriopus japonicus
GTTTCAAAGAGCCATTGAAGGAGAGGCATGGTGTCCTTGAAGCCAAAAAATGATGGCTCTAAAATTTCAGATCATAATTAAAAAACAAATTAGTGGCACATTTTGTCCATTGTTATTTGTTAAGGAACACCCAAAGTTCGAGTAGAACATACGGTAGGACACGTGGTGTTTAGGAAAATGCTACTTCGAGAATTTTTCGAGGGCTCTCAATTGATCAATCATTCGGTCAATTGAAATTGACGGACGAACTTGAGAAGAATGTGAGATCAAGGTCTCCGTCAATTACTTGAAAACATCAGCCATTTTACATTGGCTTCCAGTGTATAAGCAGGCATCCTTGACCTAGCTAGGGCTGAGAACAAACAGCACAATTAACCCCACACATCATGTACAATCAACTGATGATTGACACTATTTTCATGATCATTGCTGAGAACCTTGTTTGAAAAATTCCCTCACGTTAAACAATTTCAGAAAAATGCCCTGAAAATGGGCCTGGTTCTAAAAGATTCTCCATTAAATTTTGGTTGGAGATTTCAACGGAGCTGTAAGGATGACAGATTCGACTGAAGTGTTATTATATCCTTAATCCCCACAAATTTCTCAAAACCAACACGATTTTGCCATTGTGTTGGTAGACAGCATAGAAGACCTTCTTCGTCCATGTGTGATTGTCACGAACAAAAGTACATACATGATTGTACAATCACACTCGGCAAAATTCACATTTCATGAGAAATTTACAGCTCTAACTTCGCCAGAAAACGATGCTTTTTAATGGACGGTGATAGAGAAAAAAGTTCTTGCTGAGGCATAAGAACAAAAGCACATTGATATAAAAACCTGATTTGATTTATGAATCGTTTTTGGTAACGAGTGCAAGCTTTTCTTTGATTCTGTTCAAACCACCGCCTGTGGTGGTTTTTTATTAACTTGTTCCTAACAACCACCGCGGTTGTGCTCTATTGGATTTTCAAATTTTTAGTCCATTTTTCTAATTGAAATGTGTTTATTGTCACAGGTGAGCATATTTAGAGTTCAAATCATCCGTTTCTAGTATTAAGGGGCTGATGTCATCTTATGCGTTCATAAGTTTTGTACATGTCATTTTGACCCGCTTCAATTTAGGCCTTGATTTAGTTTTTGAAACAATTGATACTCGACGTTTGTTTTTGGCCTGTATTTCGGAAAGTTTTCCATAAGTGAGGGCTTTGATGACCAAAGTTACCACAGTTGAAATGATTTCAAAGGCTAGGTTTGATGAAAAAACATTCATCTCGAGGCCATGCATGAATGGGGATGAAGTCAGAGGTGGATATAAAAGAAATCTCATCGAGGATTTATATACTTATCTTTGATTGATTTGAAAAAATATTTCTTTGAAGTAAGAGCTAACGGAAATCTCAAAGTACAAAATAATTACTTCCGAGGCGAATGCATTTAAAAAAAAACCCGCTCACCCTTGTATTGAATGCGTTTATTTGATATGCTCTATTTAATGGAAAACGTTTCTCCTGAATACTCCAAAATACGTTAAATATCTTTGCAAAAAAGTATCCAACTTTGTGCCTTTAATCCGCATTTGTAGATATTTTCATCACATATCAAACATGTCTCAATTGAAAAGAAGTTACATCTTTGTCGTGCTTCCTAACTGTCCCCTGTTCCCTGTTATGGTTATTCTTCGGTATTTAAGGCAATTGAGATCTGGTCATGTCCAAGCACACTCTTATTTCTAAATGTACAATGTACGTTGTTAGCCTTGGAGTTTTGGCTTTTTGTTGGACTGCTTCTTGCTGATGATTCTCTGCTCTTTTCTTTGGAGATAATCTTTCACATTGTCGAACCATCGCTTGTACAACTCGTCCAAACCGTTAGAACAACTTGAGGAGGCTGAAACAAGAGACAGGAAACTTTTATTTCATTCACAAAAAAGGCATGGGTACTAGATTGATTCCTCACCATTCCTATTTACCCGATGTTGATCTGAATACCCTTGGGCGATCTTAATCACACTCACACACATCCACCTGTGCCGTTTATTGAAGCAACATTTATTGCACCAAGATGAGACTGTGTATTATGCTAATGCGCGGTGAGAGACGTAAGTCTTACCGAAATGTCACAGGATGTCGGTGACAAAGAACAGTACAAGGATACGAATCCTTTGTCCTGCTACATCTTCATCTTAGGTCGCATTGGCAATCTTGGCCAGTTTTGAATTGCTATCCAAACAACATGGTTCCACGATTTGCTCTGTGTTTAACGACCATTTTGGTCTTGGAAGTATCTGGTCTACCCAATGGGGCTCATCCTAATGCTTGTGTGGATATGGTTCCCGGACATATCCCTAATCAGGCTACCGGACCCACTCCTTTTCAAATTCGAGCCATGCCCATGAATAATGGCCAAGTTATGGGTAAACAAAATATCTCATCGACACAAGAAATTAGAAAGAACATCCAAAAAGGCCGAGAACTGACACTATCGTTCGGTTGATACTTTCGTGGCTAATCGGCTTAACTATTTGATCGCTTTTCCCTGTGCTCCAGCCAATCCGGTTAAAGAATTCCAGTTAAAATAAAACACAATTGGTCGGCTCATACGTTCAAGCAGTTAAGCAGTGAAGCAGAGAAGTCACGAAAATATCCGCTTACATCTCTTAATGAAATTTGATTTTCAATTTGGAAAACCCAATAGAGGTGGACTGCTCCCTAAATCGGCACTAGGACGCCACCTGGTTTTAGTGTTTCCAGTTTTCGAGGTGGTGACTAACCTTCAATGCAATTTAAGATACTGCAATGATTTGCTTTTTTGGGGGTTAGTTACTCGACCATGCCAACTCAAATTGAGTGCGGAAAGCAAGACGTAGAAACCAAAAACTTTGAACAAATTTCTGTTCTTTCGAGGAATTTTGCGTTCAAAATTCTGGAGAGACTAGAAGAGCTTTGATCATGGTAGTTTTTGCAGCGATTGTGGCGCAGCCTGATTAACCTATAAAGCTCAAAAATCGTGCCAGTCCTTTACACGTCTCTAGACAATTTTGAAAGTCGTCACTTCATTTCGTGATTTTTTTTTAAATATGATTCCAAAGAGTTAAGTTTAGAGGTTGGCAGTCAGATGGGATGATGGGATCAAATCCAAGCCTACCACACAGCAAACGGACGCAATACATGCCTCACCTCCGTTTCCATAATCAAAGTTAAATTCTTCTATTTGGAAAGGCAGTTGTAAGATGGTGTATGCACTTTTAAATGTAAGCTAATACCAAAAGTGGCTCACTTTTCAGACCTTTTTGATAAATACAAAACAATGTTTTTTGACAAAACTTCTCGAATTTCACATGCTCTTTCTGACTCATTTCATCGTGCTTTACAGTTCATTTGGATTCAAGCTCCGATGAGGAATTTAAAGGTTTCATGATCATGGCCAGGGACGAATTGGGCCAAGAGCGAGGTCATGGATACTTCATCGCTACCCCGGATTCCAAAGAGATTGCTCGTCACATGAATTGCGAGGGTTTCCCAAAGACTTGTGACGACCCTGCAGCCTGTCAAGGCACGGCTAATGCCTTCACCCATTCAAATAATACACCCAAAAGGAGTGTGACAGCTGTTTGGACCCCACCTACCCAAATGTCCGGACACGATATGACCTTCGTGGCCACTGTTGTGGTCAAGTTCGACACTTGGTACGAAGGCCTTGTGTCCAATTCGATACTTGTTTGAAAATCGCGAAATAATATTTAATAAATTTATTCACTGACCTTGGAAAAATTGGTTTCTTTCGGGATTGGAGCTGAGGGTCAATGCGGGATCTGGAACGAATTTCCCATCTTGGAATTGAAATCCTAAAAGGGGTTCTTCTTGTCCCCTTTGTAAAATGCACAGAACTCCATTTTCTAGATGAGCGTGGTTCCAAATTTCCTCCTTAGTATCGATGACTTGAACAAAATCCAAAGCTTTACGATCAGAATCAAATTTGTACACAAGGATGCCTTTATACCTAAAACGAAATCATCCAATCTTTACGAATCTTTTGATTTATGATTGTGTAAGACATCTTACTGATTGAGAGCCACGGTTATGATGGCTTGATCCTTGTTCTGATGAAAAATGGCTTGCCTCACCGCCGGAGGGATCTTCTTTTTGTCTCCACTCATTTCAGTGACTTCCACGAGATCCATTCCGACATCCGTATGACACATTTTGGAACAGATCTCTTCACCTTGGAGGTAATTCCAAACTTTGATGGTTCCATCTCCAGAGGCCGAAACTAACTTCTTGTTGGGCATCAAAGATATAGAGGAAACGAATTCTTCGTGACCCAAACAGAATCCATGGATATTGTACGAATTCGGGTAATGCGTGACACGGATCTTTTCATCCCGATCACTGGTAATGATAAACTGGCCACATTCAGACATTTTCACATCCAACAGCATGGACAAGTGGCCCAAAATAACTTTTCCAAAGGGATTCTTCTCATTTCCTAAGGTTTCCGAGGTCAAATCCAGCTCATAGATATCGCCAGACTTATCTTCAAGTCAAGGAAAAATATGTTGTAAATCAGAAAAAAGAGTTTAAAAATTTCGATTTACCCGCGATAAATATGATATCGTTGCAATGGAAAATAACTTGGTTGGCTCTCCGAGCCAAGTTCAACTGTCGCTTTAGGGTCCAATTTTGTGTGTTCCAAATAGTTATTTGCTTGTGGTCATCACAAAGTGCCAAAACGGATCCATCGGGTGAAAATCGTCCGCAGAGAATCGTAAGAGGATCATTGGATTCTGGTTGAGGTTGAACTGATTTTCCGTCCACTGGAGGAAGCGGATCGGGAATGGAAACAGCTTGGAAAGGCACATCCTGAAGGCTTAATAATGAGATCACATTAGGAAAATTGACCTTGGTGGTGCGCAACGAAAATCTTGGTAATTGAAAAAGAACGTCTTTGAAATATGACTCATTTATTGGCTTAACGAATAAACTTAAATATGTGATCAAAATGAACCGTGCGAGGCAAAGAATCGACACCAATGACATTCTTGAGATGAAAGGGCTTGCCTAAGGGATTGGATTTGATCTTGCTTTTCTGTTTTTTTGGGGTATTCTTGCTTAAGTGATACAAGTTCATCTTCGTATTTGGATCGTTTCCATTTGAAGTTAGAAAGATAACCTTTCGAATTTTCCCACATTTTCGAATGGTCTCGATGATTTTGGCATGGACTCCCCTTCTTTCACTATCTAAAATAACTGCTAGAGGACCAGTTTGGTAATGCACCTCTTCTAGAATGTCTTGTAAAAGTCCAACTGGTTTACCGCTTTCGAAACTGCAATTCTTGATGCCATTCAAATCGGCACTTTCTTCGGCATCCTCGATACAATCGTGGCTTACATCGAATCCGTACCAAAACTTGACTCGCTTAGCCAAATTCAGACTAAAGAAGCCACTGCCACATCCGATTTCAATAACAGTCATGTCCTTGGAAGGCCCTAGCATATCGCGAACTAGATTTAGATGATTGAGAGACGATGACAGATTAATGGGAAACTTGGAAGTCGGCCGAATCAAGAACTTGATGCCGTTTATTTCCTCTTCCACATGAGATTCGCCGTGAATCAACTCGGAAATCACTTCGGGTGATGATTCCGTTCCTTTGATTTGAAAGTAGATTCCTTGGATATCCAAGTTGTAATCGCTCGCTCGAACACTCGTATAATCGACCAAAGCCTGTTTTTGCTCCTCTACCGCCTCCGATGAAAGTTGTTGCGGGTGAAATCCCACCATCACGAGGATCTGATCCGCCTGATTTGATCGAACCATAATTTCTCGCCAATGACCCACGGGATCGGGGGTTTCGGCACTGGGTAGCTCATGGGCCTCTAACGGTGATTGACGTATAAAGTCCTGATATAAATGGGCCATTCGTAGATGAGCCTCTTTCAAGCTCAGCACTCCATCCGGTGGAACGGATCGCAATCCTTGAGCCGATTTCAGCACACATCCTACGGTTTTCTCCACGCCATCCACGCTGACATTGACCATAAACTCGTTACGATTGCGATATCCCTCTAACGCGGGAGAGGCCACGGTCTCAAAAATGTGCTGGGACTGTTTCCGATCCAAATAGGCGGGTCCCAGCCCCCGCAAATAACGCAATACCAATTCCGCCGTGAATTGGGATTTGAGTCGGAGTTCTTCCGCGTACGGTAAATCGTGTAACGGTGTTAAGCTCGATTTGAGAACTTCACGTTGATTGGCCACGGTTAATGGTGTATCTTGGGCCCGGACTTTTAAATCGCGACAGAAATTGCGATAAGGCTGGATTTCGGCCTTTTGGGACCAGGGTATTAAAACGTTTTGCGCGGCTCGCTCCTTGATTTCTTTCATCAAATCACCTTGACCGGCTTCGACCTTAATGTAAGGCTCAAGTCGCATCGTTTTGCCATATTTCCGTGGAGTCTGAGGATCAGCCGTGGTGGCAACCGAGGCCACGGGTGGAACCGGCGTGGTGGCCTTGGCCAAGGTCTCCGCCTCGGCCTCTAATTGGGTCCGCATGTCCCAAAGGTTGTCCCGCCATGCGCCTTCCCTAATGGGGATGTTGAATTCGGTGGAATCGCTTGTGTTAGGTTGTCGACGGGGTCGCCGGAGACATCGAACGGGGATCGACCAACTGGAATTGAGACTGAAATGAGCGCTTAGCCTCCTCTTCTTCGGGGCTCAGAGGACATTGAGGACCATGGGTCGTTCAAGCACGACAGGTTATTGTTTTTTTCCCTTCTACTGATCGTGTCCGTGAATATTATGAGGGATGGATTGGCTTCGTGTGGGGATGGTATCGCTTACTCTTACCTTGGCGATGATGAAATCGGTATTGGCCAGAATTTGAGTCCACTGGTGAGGACGACATGGCCCTTGCCAGTGATTAGGGAGGCCATGGGCGACTTCTGATCCTCGAAATGGGACAAATAAGCTAGGTCGATTCGGCTGGTCCTTCTTGGGTGTTGATGAGGAGGGTCACACGTGCGTGTGTTTGCTTTGTTGTTATTGATCAAGTTGAAGGAGGAGGTTGGGGGCACGTTTTTGACTTCACCTTCCGAGTCTTTTTGAAATGAGAAATTCTTTAGCGCCCAATGAATGGGACGTACGTGAAATGAAAGGTTCAAGAGATCTTTTTAAAAATCATATTGCCTGTGGATAAAACTACGGCCAGGGATTGGTTACACAGACCATATGATGTCATTATATGATCTGTGATTGATCTTTTTCCGAAAGGGAAGGTGGGGCGTGAGAATTTGTGGCGGTCATGGTTTTTTGGCGTCGTAAAGACTCCTCATTTAACCTACACGAGGATGGCTCAAGCCAGTATTACTTTCAAAATACACACTGGGTCCGATTAGTACAATGAAAATTCAACGGAACAATACATTTGTTGCAAAAACCTCACATTTTAGTACAATGATCGGACCCAGTGTGTATTTTTGAAATTCGTCCTGACGTACAGTGGTTCCTGACCTACAGGAGCTCATTTGAAAGAAGCGTCGTCAGAACACGAGGGAAGGTGGCTTTATCCAAGGATAACTCGAAGTTCCGTGGTCTATGCTTTATCCTGTAGCTTTAAAAAAGCCAAACAAACCGGGAAGTACTTGAGAAATAAAATACAGCAAATAAGACACTTTGACCGAAAAACATCCATGGAAGGGATTGAATCCATCTTATTTTATGATCCAATGACTGAACCTATCTTCACTGTCCTGATCTATGTAAACTGATTGTAAAATCGACTTTCATTATAGAGTCCTTTAAGCGCAACCAATGAAACAGAAAAGTGCAACCTTTGAGCTTTGTAACACTCAATTTCTGTTTTATGGTGTCCAGTATACATCCAGAAGTTGGAAAATGGGTCAAACTTTTGTGTCAGGATTCAATTTTGGGAGCCTGTATTAATAAAGTGATCTCCCAGTCTTATGTACTGTGACCTCCCAGTCAGCTGTCCGTTAAAGGACCGTATAACTTGAACTTCCTGATTGATGGTGGCAACAACAATTACAAATATTTGAAGCTTCAAAAAAGCCAAACAACGTGAATGTGTCGACGCTTATTTCCCATAAGCTTCTTAGCTTCTTTAATTTAACCGACCAGGGGATTCACAACGGTAGGGGTGCACTTTTTGTGCAAGTAAAAGACCAAAATGTGCTTTTAAAGGTGTATATAAAAATGTAAATTAATTGTTATAAAGTGCTCCTTTTGATCAATTGATCTGGTTCATTTAAGGTAAATGTGATGTATGTTTCAAACTCTGAAAACAAAGGTGAAAAACTTCCGATGTACTGCAATTATCAAAGTTTGCTCAGGATAAAAGTTATATACCTAAAACCTACTAAGCTAACATTTTTAAAAAGCCCGTTCAATACATATCTAGAGCTCAGTTTGATACCTGATAATAATTGAAATTATGTTCATCAGGTGCTGAGTTATTTGCGTGAAATGTCAAGTTCTCAGGCCAATAGTACAGTTTATTAATCTCATTAATTCAAAAAAATAATATCGGTTTTGGATGATTTGTCATAACTGATGAAAATAATAATTATCATTACCTAAATCAAACTTTAAACACACATGTCTGATAGAGTGAAGTTGAACGATGAAAAGGACGTACTGGTATGTGCCCAGTCCATGTTTTGCAAAATTTTGTAAAGTTTCAATAGGTGGCATTTTGTCCATGTTGGCCTCCGAGAAACATCAAATTTGCCCAGAGATAAAGAGATCTGTTCTATGGATTTCCTTCAATTTTCAATTGACTGGCTGTCAAACTTAGTGCAGTACTAGTAACTAACACAATTTCTGTGGAAATATGATTAGTTGATAAGCTCCATCTTTATGGAATTGCAGGGAAGCCCCTTTCACAAATTTTAAATTGTTTTATTAAGATTTATATACAACAAAATATCCTGACAAAAGACAAAGAAAACGTTTTGTATTTATAAAAATATAAAACTAAATAAATGAATCAAAGGGAGGGAAGTATTGGTCTCTATTTAAAAGGGGCACATACACCGTAAATGCTATGAAGCAGGATTTATTCTTATCATTATAAAAACCAATAACTATGTTAATCAATTTCCTGTCAGGTGCAAAAGGCTTTCATAATCAGTTTCCTTGCACCTGGTGGTCTCTCCACGCTCACAAGGCTCTTTCCACCAGCCTTTTTCATTGTCCTGTTCAATGACATGTGCGAAATGCCCAAATCCCTTGCAAATGACCTCATTGACTTTAGTTCTTTTTGCCAGTGTCTTGAACTTCTTTGGGTCAAGTTTGGCCTTGCGTCCACTCCCAGCCTTTCTCTCAATATTCTGGGACCGCCTCACGGCATATACAATGGATCTGGACACGCCCACTTGGTGGGAAATCTGTGTTGGCGTTTGGCCTGCAAGCGCGCTGATCGAAATTCGTTTGTCTCTTTCCATATTAAATATCTTGGGAAATATAGCACCTAGAACGTTCTTTTTTGTTTTGTTTGATAACTATGTCTTTATGCTATATTATAAAACGGAATCATTTGTCTACCACAACCCAATCTTGAGCTATTGGGCAAATGCTGAGTGTAAAGATTTTTTCGTTAAGCCCGGTATACTGTTTTTCAAAGGGCCTTATATATTTGAATGAAATCAACCAATTATGAATATTTTTGCAATATGTGGCCTAAAATAAGCAAATTTTGAAATACAAGCAGAGTAAAGTAAAAAATGATTGCAAGTAACAGATGTATTTTTTCATGAAAAGGAAGAATATCATGCGTAAAGATCATGTAAACATTCTTGTGTACTAACTGCTAATATTGATTGCAATGATATTACAAAAGGAAGATGGTGCTATTCCCTTGGTCAAATGACCAATTCCGACGGAAAACTTTTAGCAAAGGAACATTAAGGGTTTTGAATAAAAATATGAGCGTGATATTGAAGGAAGCCAAAGTGGCCGCGCGTACTAATGCGTTCGAATACTAGCCGAGTGTAAGTACATCCCCGACGGCGTATGTTCGAATCCTTTTGGGGATCGGATTGAAGCTGTCGGGCGCAATCCTTGATTACAGGGAATCGCATTCCTTGTAGCGGTAGTAGAAAATCCGCAACCAATAAAAAAAATTATTCCTCTGTAGTTTAAGTAAAGATCGTAATTTTTTCTCTTTAAAAGGGATTTAGACTTCTCTATTCTCTAGAGTCTAGACTTCCCATAAATGGTAGACATGCTTATTTTTGTTCGAGTGCTGTCAGTACTATCAAAGATGATGCCAAACTCCCAAGCACTCCACGAGCTTGTGCAGTTTTAGAAAACGCATGGTTATCGTGAACAAAACTTTTGGGTGGGCCACTTTCGAGATGAGAAACGAGCGCCTTGTCGCCCTGACCAGTCCCCCTTCATCAATGTTCATTAACGTTTTATTGAAGGATAAGCATGCTTATACCGGGTGTAAAAAAGTCCTGTCGCAGGGCCTTTTAGGATTCATATCTCTGGTTCTAGGTTACACAGGTAAGAATTGAAACCTTGTGCTGAACTGTGTCATCTTAATGCGTAATTGTTTTGAAACAAAATTTGAAAATAATTGCTGCCCAATCATAATGGCGGCGAAAAGGAGCGGGACCTCAATTCTTCTTGACGCGTTCATGCCACATTGGGAGATCGCAAAGAGGGTCGGCGTCTCCGTGCGGACCGTGGAGAGAATCAAGAACCGCAAGGACAATGGCGGCACCCTTGACGACAAGTCCAGATCTGGGAGGCCCGCCAAGGTGAACGTTGAAATCATCTTGAACATTGCCAAGGCCTTCAAAACACTCATCTCGGCCATTGACAAATCACAGGGTCTCCACAAATCCACCGTCGGCAAGGCCTTGAAGAAATTGGGAGTAAAAAGACTCAGGAAAATAGCACTTCTTTCACAAAAACAGCGTGACTCTAGGCTTGAGAGGGCCTCCAAGCTCCTCAACAACATCAAGAACAATCCACGGCGTGTAATCATTTTCTCAGACGAAAAAACGTTCAGGATGGACCTGTTTGCAACTGACAAAACAGCCGGGTCCTCAACTTCCCAAACACCCCTATGGATCACCCCAGTCGTTATGTGACCACCTCCAAATACCAAGCTTCCATCATGATACTGAGTCTCGTGGCATTCAATAGGATGAAGATGGACCCAGTCTGGTTTCGAATCGGTCACAAGTTGAATGAGGCCAACTTCCTGAACATTCTGAAGACCAAGATGGCACCTTTGATTGCCTCCATGAGGCCAATGTGGGGTTCCAGCAGGACGGCGAACCGGCGCACACTTACATCATTGTGTAGAAGTGGATCGGGGATCATCTCATATTTTGGCCTAAGGACATCTGGCCGCCACAATCTCGAAATCCTAACCCGCTAGACCATTAAGTCTTGGCGCGCATAAATGCCTGTAAAGTCTGCCATACCTACGTGGAGATTTCAAGAAGTCCGGGAATAACCCTCCATTACTGCCAATTGCATCGTCGCAGCTTGCAAAGCCTTTAGGTCCAGACTGGAGAGGGTTATTGCTGCCGAGGGTGCTTTATTGATTAAAATTTTTAAATTATTCATTATTCATCAACATTAAAGTCTTTAATCAACATGTGTCACTGAACCAAAAAATAAATTAAAAGTTCAATTATTACCTCATTACTAGCATTTATGAACTTGCCAAATTATTGCGACAGGACTTTTTCTACCCCCGGTAAGTCAACAAAAGCACGAAAAATCAGTTAAAGAGATTGACACACAAAGAATATAAATTAGCTCATCATCGAAAAGTGGTGGACACAATTACATAGCAACGTCCACTTAAATAACACACATGAAGCGAAAGCTGAGTTGTCCTGGTAACTGTAGATGAGTTTTTTTTTGGATTTTTGGGTGTTAGGGTCCGAGGGTTGAGCCTCGCCCGGCCAGCGAAGCCAGCCATTACATCGTCCTAATTGTTCCGATAGGCAATCTCATGTCCGGTATCAGAACGGTTCTCCGTCTGTGGGTGTGAAATAGTGTCTAAAAGTTTTCTCATAGATAAATTAATTAAAGATATCTCAATTTTGACGGCGCCCAAAAGCACCTTCTGGAAGGGATTACCTGGAGCATAGAGGACTGTAAACTGGAGACCGCTCCTCATTTCGCCGTTTACGTTAGTAGGGAAGTCTTTTCCAAGCACGGTGGATTGCTTAGCTCTCATTGATGAAATGCCAAGATTTTAAATACGTTTTTCAGCGTCAAAGTGTCAAAATGAACAACTTTCATTAAACCAATTATCATATGTTAGGTTAAATAAAGTAATTAAATCCCTAAAACAAATTGCTAACATCCAAAACTGAAGTTCTAGCTATCAAAAGAGGCTATAGATTGACATAGACATAACACTTTCCCATAAATATCAAGCAGATGTTCAGCCATATTAGTACAATGAAATCTCAAATGATATTCTTTATTCATAAGAAGACATATATTGTAAAGTCTTTGATATTTCTAAATCTTTCATTGGTTTCCTATATCAATAGATATATACTAATTTTGTTGGCTTGATGTTGGATTTTTTGATAACTTTATCAATCAATATCAGATAGCTAACAAGGTCCATTTCCTTAATCTTTATAACACTATATTAATTCTTTAAGTTATCGGAAGAGCTAAGTTCTTTTCAATCCAGGCAGAGTGCACTTTCTCACTTCCTCATTCCCATTACATGATCAAGCCCATGGGTTTCTCATTTGTTTCACTCCAATGGAAGGACTCAAATAGTTATTAGTAATCAATATAAATCACACTACCACAGTTACCAAATATGCTTAAGAACATTTCTTTGAGTGCATCAAGTAACACTTCATCGTTGGGAAGCATTACAAGAACCATTATCAAATAAAAATTCTTTTTTTTGGTGACTTGATCAATGAACCAAATGCATTTGTGTTGAAATTTTGGGCAAATATAAGTAAATAATCTATTTTGAGCTTAAAAAATGCCCAAAATTATGCGTCACACAATGCAAACACTGAAATTGATCTTACTCTCTTGGTTAACTCACATTAAGAAAAAGTAAATGGACTTTTGGTATGTGGCTGAATCACCAACAGAACAAGCCCCACCATCAAGCTGAACTCACACACCATGAAGAATCTATCAGTAGTTGAGACTTGACTGATTCCCAAAATAACTTTGGGTGTGAATTTGCAACTGTCACTAAAGTGTATCAAAGTTGGGTGTGCCATCAACCATAGACTGTAGCACTGTAGCAGATGAAGGAGTACTGTTACAAAACAAATGAACTGAAGTTACAATTTAAAAAAACACACGTGAAAGGCACTGCACAGATGAATTTATCACATTTCAAGATGATTTTTCAAGATGTTTTTAATATTGTGAGTGAGAAGCAACTGGCAAAACAAACAAGGGTGACTGCAAATTGGAGGCTTTCTATAATTGTGATTTGGATCTTGCAAAAAGAATTAAGTCTCAAGTCATTTCTTTAGATAATAGAAGCCTACCATGAGCCTCTGAATTGCAGGAGGAACTTATTACTCAAAATATAAAAAGTTGTTGTGCTGCCATCAGAAGAAATCATGTTGTCTGATGGTCAATGATCTCGTCACTTTTTGAAAGGCAAATGTGGCCAACCCTGCCCAATGAGAATTAGCTTGGGTTGCCTGAATGACACATAATTTGAGACAGGCACTTTTTCTAATGTGGTTTTAAATCCTTTAAATGAAGAAATCCTTGTCTAGAGGTGTGGTTGACAATTCTGCAGGGACAGCAATACAATCTCAGCTTGAAGATGGTACTAATTCTCAGTGGTAAAATACCTTACCTTGGTAGACCTTGGTACCTATAATACCTTGGTTCTTGCATGAGGAAAGCTTGGCTTATGGGTTCAACCTTTCTTCTTTTATTGGACTTTCATCCTCCCCAACAATCAGCCTGCTTTGATTTTTCTTTTTAGAGAGAGGTTGGATTTGAACATTTCCAGGACAAAACATTGAAATTTAGGGATCAGAAATCAACTTTCACACTTCCACAGGGTAGCCAGTGTTGTGGCATGGGGCTAAGCACGTAAAACTCATTCTCAAAGGGACTTAAAACCACTTTTCTTAGACCATTGTGTTCTCCCGCCACAATCTGTTTCTTCCCTACTGATGTAAGATAATCTGATGATTGGCGGCGGCAGCGCAGTCTAGGAATTCAGTGGTCTATGAACTGATACAGACATCTTAGATAAAACCAGATATCCTTATAGTACGCACAAAAAAGAACCGATACAATTGTACTGAAAAAAACTTTACTCACAACCATAGACTGGATTTACTGGCAAGTTTCTTTTTTGTGTCTTAAACGCAAAGGAAGTTGCGTAATCTAAGCTATCTTGATCGACTTAAGGATGGACAAACATTCACTAGATCATATCCGAACTTTCCGACATTAATGAATACGAAGAGATCCGTTGAATTTTCAACAAATTCTCCTTAAACAGATGATCCGGAGAGAGACTTTTAAGCAAAATTCATATCTCCCTCTAAACTCGAAAAACAAACTAAATTTAAGGAAATTTTTAATTGAATTGACGTCCGAGGCGGTTGTGTAATCAACATTCATGTTAAATTCAAAATAAAGAAAGATTTGCAAGGGTTTAAATTCAGCACATTATGAAGTAGAAATAGTGCTTCTTTTTCCTCATGGAAGCGTGTGACTACGGTTTCTTACAAAAACATACTGACATGCAAAATTGCAAGGGCTCGTTTAAAATTAGCTTAGCCTGATATTCCTAAGAACCAGAATGACCCTTCAGACTTTGATAAAGCGAATTTTCGAATTTGACCCAACATGCTCCTTCAGACAAGCAAACAGCAACTTGAGAACAACTTTTTTGTTTGATGTTTAGGGTAGATAAATTCGTTTGCCACGTACAGACTATTTTGTGATTATTTTGAAGTTTTTTGCCACTTTTCCGTTCCGTGAGACAAGAGATTATTTCAAGAGCAAAGTTGCAAAGACTCAACAACCGAGTTGGATATCATTTTTCTGAAGAAAACAAATCCATGTTTTTAGTTCGAAAATAAAGTAAGATTATTTTCATGTTATGATTTGTAGAATTTTTGTATTGTTAGAACATAAACAGCCCGATTTTTTATGATCAAATTCCAAAGCTTGGTTTCAACAATTTTGTTAAAACTACTAAAAAGTCGCCATTTTATCATAAGGCAAGTAATATGTGAATTTTCCTTTGTTTTCATTGGAGCCTGGAAGTTGCAGAAACACAAAAGATCTTTGTAATGTATAATAATCTTATTTTGTCACATGGTGCATTTGTAAATAGCGAGAGTCTTCTAATTTTGAGTAAAATGAGTTGTTCCTACCCATGAATCAAGCTGCGTATAGTTTTCCTGCATTTGTTTAAAATATTTTGAAGTTGACTTGACTGCTTGAATAACTTTAGACTTGAAAATGACCATTCTAAGCACCATTTACCTCAGAATGACCTCACCATTGTGTTTGATAGTTTCATTCCTGTGCCTGAAGCTTCTGACTTCAGCCTCCGAGTAGAGAATAGAGATATGTTCACTTGTTTCAGATTTGGAGAGTTTGGCCTTGAAAGATATGATGCTTTCGTGAGGATTACTCTTGTTTCCAAAAATAGTCTGGCGAATTTAAATCCGAGGTTGACGATGACCAAACGGTGTTGACCAAGAAATTACTGAAGTTGGTCAAGCTTGAATTCTGAGCTCATGTGAGTACTCACTTTCTGGTTTTATGCGTAGACAGTGGGCATCCTCTAGTGAATTGGCCTTAGTACCAAGATAAATAGACAAAAGTCATTTCCATCAAAACGAGCTCAACTAGGCTATTTGTTCCATTCGTCCAAGTGTTTTACATGACGCTTGCAACTCCTGCAATAAGAACGGACTTTTAAAATAAAATGAAAATATTTTAGAAGAATATTCACCAACGTGTACAATCCCTGCATGTACTTTTTGTCTTTTTTATCTTTTGTTTTAATAGGTAGCCGTGTAATGGATCCACTTTGGATTTTCGGCTCACCTCAAAAGGATAACGATGAAAAAAATGCGTTGCAGTTTGTCTGTTAATTATAACCAAAATACTTCGAAAAAAATCTACATCTACAACTGATCCCCTGCACTTCTTATGTTGGTGCACTAAACTCCAGTTTTTACTGACCCAAGTATTGGTGTACCGTGAAAACTTTCTAGGAAGATTATCACTGCCCAAGTTGCTTATGGTACTTGATCTTCTCAAACCATGAGAAACCACAAAAAATGGTTAGCCATTTAGAGTCTCTGTAAATTAGGTGTAGTTGGTGGGGTCCTTCCAAAATAAAGACCAAGTCGTCTTATGTACTGTACGTATAAAGTTGAATTCGTCGGAGAGCCTCGTTATATTAGTGCTTAAGCCAGTCTCAACCTTGGTCTTTAGGATGCCGTGGGTATGTTGTTTCTCGAAATCACCTTATCGAATGATCTCAATGTCGACGCCCACGATCTTATCAATATCATATTGAAGTATTGGGCCTCAGATCATATGAAATGCCAATGTGGTGTGTGTTATAAGGTGTCGATCAAACTTTATTAATTGATATGTTACTTCACACTCGAGTGCCTGGAACGGTTGAGGTCTTGTAAGGTATGGAATCGGAACTCCTTTAGAGACACTTCTCCGTTCTTTTTGGCTAATCAACGATGCAAGACGCTTAGTTCCAATTTTTCAGCACATTTTTATAGGAACCCGGGAAACTATGACACATGAGAAACTCAACATTCTTTAACAGTGTGCCTCACATTAAACATTTGTTGCTAATTTGCTGTTTTAGTCTTTTTTGTTCAGTAGTTATCTGGCCTTTTACGTAAGTATCGGCTAATTAATAATAATTGGATAGGTCCCTTAAATATATCTTTGCATTTGATCACGTGCTTGAAGGTTTTGAAGATGTCATTGTTAATGATCATTCTTTTGAAATAATGAGAAAAACTAACTAAATAAAAACCAAGAACTATCCTCAAATAGTCCCAAATTTACTGTGACACAAAAATTGTGTCGCAATCATGCTTTCAACTGAGATAAAATAGCCATGCGAGGACAGAATGGAACAATTAAATATTCAGTGTGCCCCACCAGCCTCCAGAAAGTTTTTGGATTAGTTTAGGGTTTAATTTGACGACAAACAGGTGATAAATCATTGCTGGAATAGCAAGTGTCGCTTTGATATCTTATATTTTCTTCATGCAGGGTCTTACCACGCTTGCAAATTTGGTGAATGGCGTGAATCAAATTTTCCTTGATTTCTTTAGAAAGAGGAGTAGTCTTCGGACTTTTCCAATTAAAACCAACTTAACTAAACTTTAAGCCGTCCACTCCTTTCAATCTGGTTGATAACATACCAAATAATATTTCCTTGACAATATAATAGTGATCAGTTGGGGGTAGATCGGATGTTAAGTCGTTCGAATTTATTCTTACATCACGAAAATATTTTGGTTTAAAATTACGACAGGGCTTTCATATCAGAGTGTACATTCGCATAAAGGAAAGAATTATGCTTCCACAACCAATCTCTGCTCATGCGAGCACTATGGAGAGCCCTTTTTCCCAAATTCTACGAGTACTTCCACGTGACCACAAGGATGATAACTAGCATTGCAGTAAAGAAAATTATGATCAGGAAAAGGAAAAACACACAATGTGGAAATGTTTTTGACCTGTCAAATGTCTGTTGGGATTTCTACATTTCAAACAGGGTTATTAGTAAGGACGGGCGAAAAGTGTAAAATGATTTTTGGTAACATAAACACATTTATTTGCCTTTTTGCACTTTTCGCCTTTTTTGCACGATTTTTTTACGAATTCGGCTCGAAATGAATAAATTGTTGAGAGTTAGCTATTTCTTCTTCGAAAATGTTTCCTTTTTGAAGATGTTTTTTCAAATTTGAAAACTAAATCTGATTTTACGGCTCCCAGTGTGGGCTAGCATAGTATTGATGACTACTACTTCAATATCTAAATTTTGCTCTTCAAGATTGAAAAATAACAAGCAGATGACAAGAAAGTATCTGAAGTTTTTTGTTTCAGAAATTTCAGTTTTTTGCGAATTTTTTCAATTTTATTTGCGTTTTTTTGTTTTTATTTGCGCTTTTGATCTTTTTCTGCATTTTATTTTACGATTTTGGGCTGATTTTTGTGCAACTTTTGGTAACCAAAAGCTTCTTTTGATTTGCACTTTTTGCCCGTCCCTAGTTATTAGAGTCAATAGGGTTGTCTTGAATAAGATTTGACATGCCGATGGAAAAACTCCTATCAAGTTTAGCAGGGCCAAAAATACCCTGGATAACTCCTTGAACATGGCTGTAAAAACATAGAAATAAGTCTTTGAAGATTCACGCCAGCTGACTCAAGTTTCGGTCGGAAATTCCAAATTGAAAATAACCTAAGGACGTAACTGTCAATTTGAAGCATGATTTTTGTCTTTTTTGACTTCAGAAAAACTTTCTCCTCCGTGTTTGGCTCTATCAAGGCCCTCAGGTCAATGAAGCATCTAAGACAAGCAAAATTGAATAACGAGTCTCTAAGCCTTTGAAGATCCCCCAAATTTTGAAGATGAGACGCAACAAAATAAATTCCTTCTATTGCTCACAATTGGGGGCTAGCTCTCGGAAGAGTGATGAATGATCTATGAACTAACTCTCTATATGCATTGAGCCAAGTTTTATGGTCTCAATCCGTTTGTTTTCGGCCAAAGTTCCGCGACAAAATGGCGTGGAACAAACAAGTTAGTCATCTCCAATCCCTCAAAGTAAACAGCCTCTCGGTTTTCGACGCATGATCTATCTTCATTTACTCCAGATCAAACACTCACCACACTTTGCCACTTTTCAATCCTTGAAAGTTCTCGCCACTTTCTTTAGTTCCAGGCTTTGGGAAAACACAAACCAGTCCGCTAATCCCAACCAAGCACGTGGAAACCATCGGATGGCAGCCTCTCGCACCATGAGTTACCCTCCGGAAGTCAAGGCAAAGTCCTCAAAGGACTCTGAACACATTTTTAGCGTGGAAAACCGCGGTTTGAGTCAGAATGAAGCATCACGTCTCCTGAAAAATACTGAAAGTTTGAAGAGTGCCGCTCAGCATCAAAAAGGTAAGTTTGAAAACATCTGCATGGTTTCCAGGAACAAGTAAATGCCATTCCTCGTAATCGTAACAATTGCTTTCTCCGTTTTTTGACCATCCACTAATGCAGTTCATTTAATGAGCATCCAGTTTTGTAACATTAACTATTGATGAGAGAAAAAAACAAGATTGGCTTTATTTTTAGCACATCTTTTGCACATCCTTTCCAAAGGCTAGAAAAAGGTTGCAATCATCTTAATGTCAGATGAGCAAATTTCAAGTCAAATTGCGCAACTGAAAACAGCGTGATTTCAGATCAAATGGTCAGGGACATCTCGAAACAAAAAAATGGGCAATCCTTTTCAAAGAGTAAAACATAAAGACAATCCTTGCGACAAAAACAAAAGGCAAATCGCTCTCAGACCTCAATATTTTCAAGCAGCCAGTTGTATTTAAGATATATCGTGAGTTTTGCGTTGAGGACACTTGGACGTACTGTGTATGTATGTTTGTTTTAGATTGGAGTCCTCGAAACATGTTGGCGAATTGGGACAAAATAAGACGATAAAGTTGATTTGTAGTCCGGATAATTTAATATGTTCTACTGTTAGCAAAGAAAAATGTCTTTATTGTCTAAATAATTTCATTAATAATGTGCCCTCAAACTAAGGATAATTTTTTTGAGAATAGAGCATGTGTCTCTCAGATGGAGCTTAATTTCTTGACACAAAATCGTAGTTTCATAGCAAACTAAGCAATTTCAAAAATGCTTTGCCCGAAGAAGCCAAAACAAAAGTATTTTTTCCAGTTGAAATTTTACAAAATAATCATAAAGTAATGCGTGAAGAGCAAATTTCCTGGTTAACATAATTACAGTAACACTGACCCCATGTTGGTTCTTTTTGTTAGTTATTTGATCTTGCCACCCATTTTTGGTCCCCACTCATAGTATCGCTAACATTTTCATTTTGAATGTTGAGATCTCATTCGGAATGAAAAATTGCTGCACCTTACTTGAAAAATTTGTAAGGCTCGAATTAGGAGAAAATAGTTAGGGCCAAAGCCCTGAATCGGTTCCACTTAACTGAACTAATTTAGTCTCCCTCCCTAATGGTGTTTTCAATAAATCGTACTTTCTTAGGTACAATCAAATTGCGAAAAAAAGTGAAAGTTGCCAATCCCTTTAGACAAGAATGAGAGTGAAATAGCACTGTTGGTGGCTATGATTAAGCTTTTGAAAAGAAAATATTCGAGTCTTTTTAGTAACAGAAGCTATAGATGACAAATTTGAGACGGGTACTTTTTTGGATTGTTCGCGTGGAAAAAAAGAGCTTAAACGATCTAATCTTAAGTTCTCCCATGCTGAAGAGTCATTTGAATCCCTTGTGATATGTATCTTGGGATCTTTCCTCCATCAGGTTCCCAGTCCTTTAATGGATCATTCTCCAGTTTGAAGAGGCTCTTCAGTGGAGATGATAAACTCCGTGGGTCCAATCGCCATCCTCCCAAACAAAACTGTCCAAGCATTGATATCATCCAATCGCCTTCAGACCCAATGCCAAAGCTGAAACGCGCCCCTTGTCTGCCTTACAAGATCAAGATTCGAGTCCAAGCTATCATTCTACTTATCCTTTTGGGAATTCCTGGTAAGTTGGAAATCACACTTTTTTTTAACTTTGCGCGTACGTGAGTGAGTTCGAAGTCCTTGCGTTGCAAACACATTAAATATTGCTGTACATTAGATTCATCCCAGCGGATGCGACAAAGGCCGGATGGCCAGAAGGCCATAACGACTGAGCAAGTGGTTTAGTGAGGAGGACGGATTATGACTTGATTCCATCTTGTTTGATCAGGATAAAGAACAAAATTTAGCCAACGTACTGAGCAGGCTTGGTCAGGGAATTATGGCCGGGATCCCAGGACGGGATTTTCTAACTAAAAAATGCTTCCAAATTTGGCAATTCTTCCAACCTCTACACTTGTACTATCCCAGGGGCGGGGGTTTCTTGGCCGGGACGTGATTAAACTAAAGGCTTTAGATTAAACCAACCCTGATGCTGAGTGTACTTTCTGTGCAGTACTTGCACATGTCTCTTGTACTTCCGCGAGAAATCTAATAAAGCATCTGATGAAATGTATGTTAGCGGCAGCTTGAAAAACATTTCTGAGCATTTGTAACACGTGAAGTACTTCAAAAAGATAGTCGGAAAATATTCTTCTCTCTAAATCCTTGAAATACCCATTAGAGACATTTTAGGGCATTCCTTAACCAATACAAATACGCCAAAACATCCTTATCATAGAGGAGTTTGTCTTTGGTTTTGGCTCTGGGAAAATGAGATCGATATCAATGGTAAGGGGAAGAGCCTGGAAAAACAAATATTTCACTCCAGTTTTTTCCTCCTTCTAAAGCTCAATTCAAGTTTTTGGCGTTTCTGCAAGTTATTTGAGAAATGATATTCGAACAGCGTGACCGTGAAATTTAATGCCTCTAAAAAGGCTTCAGGCTTCAGGCTTCAGGCTTCAGGCTTCTACGAGGTACTCAGAGGAAACCCAAACCAGCAAAATCTGGGTCTCCTAGTTATGGTTATAGGTTAGCCTCCAATCTCCAACCCATTCCCCAAACATTTCATCCCTTTAGCCTTCCTCCTCCTCGTCNNNNTTAGAATTTTCTTCAAATTATGAAGGGTTTGTGCTTGCTTTATCCCTAGAAACAAAATTACAAAATTGAACTTGAAATTTTTGCACAATAGCCTTTTTCAAGCTATATCTTACATAATCTTAAAATATATCGTTGCGGATTAACGGAGACAATTTGCATAATCTTAATTGGGATGTTTTAGGAAACGCCATCACCATTTTCCTGATTTGTATGCCACCTTCGCCAAATACCACAGTACAAGAATGGGATTCCAACGTGGATGGAAACCATTTGAACCAATCTGACGCGAACACAACCCAACACCTGTCAAACGTTGAGGTAAGGAAGAATGGAACTGCAAATTCCAGATATATTCCAATCTCATTCAATTGGGTTTCCTTGGAGAACAGAATTCCATTTCACGTTTCAATCTGCTTTAAAGAAGGCGAAATAGTAGTTGATTGAAATATGAAGAAAGACACAAGGAAATCTACAAAAAAAAAGATGAATTTGGGCTATGAGCTTTATAATTCATTAAAACTTTGATATTTTTGGAATAAGTCAAGATGCTTAAACTGGAAGAGCCACCGCGGATCATATTTAACAAAAAGAACGTACCTTAAAACAACACAGAAATCTAAACCTGATTAAAACCCTTAGCCCATTAAGTTTGGATCGTGTAAAGATAAATATTTTGTGGGAGAAATATGATCAAGGCTTGGGAATTTGAAATCATTAAAACGTTAGAACGTACGATTAGGAGAATTATGAGATATAAGTTAAAGCTAGAGGCATCTTCCATCTGTTCAGTTCCATGTGTTACATGGTGACAAATAACCAGTCCGAGAACCTTGCATTTCGAGATGTGATATTTCATTCAAATGCGAGGCTTCAATTTTCTCCACACTGTTTCCCCCGTTTTATTCGAAGATTTCCGTGTTTGCTTGTCGTTAAGAATTATTGCCATTTATAGGTCTTACAAAAAATATTGTCTGGCAGTATTACTGGCAACTTCTAGAATATGGTGTGCACCATGAGACAGTTTTAATGAGAGGGCTCTATTTGTGACTAAATGTCACACTTAAGAGTGAATTAGTAACCAGTTAGTTCTGCCCGCATAATCAAGATAAAAATGCCATGGATTAGATCCAAGCACATCATTCAATTAAATGAATGACGACATCGTAAATGTTCCGCTTCATGTTTTGCGTCTTCGAGAAACAAACCGTGTCCACGAATGTCAGATTTTGCAAAATGTAATATAAGACGTACCACGTAATTGGCGTGCTCTCCCGCACAGATGTTCGCAACCGCCAAGAATGCAAATCTTCTTCCATTTGGTCTCTGTTATCGACAGTTAGAAACTTTTAAGTACTTCATACAATATGCATTACGGACAGCGAGCCAAGTGTGCACAACAAGAGTGGATTTGAGGCGAATGCCAACGGCTTAAGGAGATTGCCGGAATGCCTTCAAGTTCTGCTTTACTTTGGCATTACAAGGGTATTCGGCATCCTTGATCCCCTTGCTTGATCCTGAGCTCATTTCAGAATTGTTGGGAAGACTGCTCAATGCCAAATGAGACCATGTCCAATACCAGCCATGTCTCGTCGGATGTCTATTGTTACGAGCCCTTCGACGAGGATTTCTGGCCCACCGTGGATGCAAACAAATATTGGATCCAAGGCTGGTTCCTACTCATCGTGGCTTGCATTGGGTCTATTGGGAACATTCTCACCATCGTGGTCCTGAAGAATTTTGACAACAAATCCAGTTTCAATTCTCTACTGATTGGTCTAATGTCGTTGGACTCGGTCTTGCTTCTTTTTGCCATATATGATTGGTCTTTGCTGGATGGTTTTGGCCGCAAGGAGCCTGAGTGGCACATCTATCTATTCCCTTACCTCATTCATCCACTGAAGAGTATGACTGGAACTGCTTGCGTTTACATGGTGGTGGCTGTAGCTGCTGAAAGGTAGGTGACCTCCATTTTCGAGATATAACATTGTAAGAAAATATACCAATGACATTTTAGAGGCCGGGAGAAAAGCTGTCAAAACCAAACCGTCCAATTCCCCAATTGAAACGTCTATTTCAAGATTGAGAGTACGTTTCTTGGCATAGCATGCACGCCAAACACAAACAGTGTAATATAATTCTATACCACGGTCCTCAATTCGCGTTTGGAGGCCAATTGAATGTGAAGGACAATATTTGAGTAGGAGACTGCTGAGTCATCGTTTGATTGGCAAATAGGTGGGCTCAACCAAAATGGGATCCTCATTACCTATGCATGCATGTGCATGTTTGTTAGCGTGCAGATTGTAGAACATTGTGGGTGTTTCTTGCAATTTTCACAATCATCTGATAACGCTATAAGTGGAACATAACATGTGTTACTTTGTGTGGGACAGAAATATGCAGTTTACAGATATACGGGACCAAAGTACCATTTACTTTCATCAGTTAAAGAAGGTGCCAGTTTTGAACTTTCTTTCCAAGAAATTATGCACCAAATAAGTGTCTATTTTCCTGGCCTTTTTCGTCGTAATGAATAATGCACTGTGCATTAGTACAGTAATGGAGGGACATTTTCTTTACGGTGTCTGTCCACCCAGGAAAGTCAACAGTTGTCAGCCGTCAAGCTGAAAAAGTTAAGCAACTTCTTTCTTGAGTCCTTCTAACTTAAAGACAGGGTCATATTTTGACTTTGAAAGTGCCGGCCTTGGATCACGCCCCTCACTCCTGTGGCCTCTGAGGTTGTTGAATGCATTTCCCTTCGTGCAACCAACCTCTGGCCTTTAGCCAACTGATGTGCAACCTAAGGTCGGGAAACTTTTCTTTGGCCTCCCAGAACAACGCGTAATGCATGTCAGTAAGAAGCAAAAGAGTCCTGCTGCAACATCTCTGCTGAAATGTCTTATTTCCCCTTAGATTTTCTTCTCCTTCTTCTTTTCTTTTTTGCAAAAGGGACATCCATTATTTTGGCTCGATACGGAAGGAGGAAAATGGTCTTGATTAATGGCTTGGAAGAGAGAGACTAATGAAAGTACTAGAGATTATATTTCGGAAAAAATGAACCTGCAATGCAGTTCCAAGCAAATCAGTTGTAAGATAAGCCCAGTTCAATGAAATAAATTTTATGGAGAATATGAGGAAAAACAGGCAAAGTTTTCACGACTGAATAATCCTTCTTCGAATATCGTCTCCACGCATTTTCACTCAAACCATTTCCTAGGATTAAGAAAAAGAGATTGAAATGTTCCATACTATAGCGTAGGAAATGGGAACCACTATCTTGGATGAAGACGCAATTCCTGTCTCATATATCATAGACAGACCACCAAACTCATCCTCCACTTTAATAATCTCTGCTCAACCATTGTTCCATTCGAAAACGTCTGAGAAGTACAAACAAAACTTATTCTCGACCCAAAATTCCCGTTCCAAAACTGCATTTCCGCTTAAACTTACCAACATCAACCGGATCAACCGCTTTGTTCCAGATACCATGCCATCTGCCATCCGTTGAAATACAAGCCGAGTCCGTGTACGTACATCATAATGGTGCTTTTAATCTCGTTCTTAGTGAATGTCTCGAAATTCTTCGAATTCAAATTGACCACATCAGAGAAGGAGAACTCGACCGAATTGGTCTACACAACCACCGAGCTCAACGAACAAGCCACTTATGTGGTCTTCAGCAGCTATCACGAGTGTCTCATTGGCGAGGTTCTACCACTTTTGGCCCTCTGCATCCTCAATTTTCAGATCAGTATCAAGATCTGGAATTCGGGGAAGATGAATCATCGGTGAGTTGAACAAGGTTGGATTCATTTCCGATTCGATCCTGTTGTTCAAAGATGGAAGAGCGGGTTAAATGTGAAAGTGCCCATCTCTCGTCTAAGTGGATGTACTGCCAAATGAAAGCTCAAAAGAATAGTGGGTAGGTGTAGGTTTTGAGCGTCGACTTGAGTTCAAATTTGAAAGTTAAAAAAGAGCGTTTATGAATTGAGAGCAAATCTCTGGTGGGTTGGAATGAGGTGTGGTGTGCTTATTAATCGATTTTTGTAACACAGAGGACAATCATTGCATGAAAGAAATGTTTTTAATAGAAAATAGGTCAAATGATATGGAAGTGCAATGATGGAAGATGGTTACGGACATCAACGTGAAGAGAAACAACGTTGCAAAAGTTGTCAACCTGTCTCAAAAGAAAAAAAAAATGTTCAGAATTTGCTGAATATGAGAGAGAATCAGTTTGTGTTCTTCAGTTCAGCCCATCTTTATCTTACCCATATTTCAAAACAGACTTTTTTTAAAAACGTTCAACGAATTGCCATGATTAGCAATCGGCAAGAAGATAAAGAATTGCCAAGATTAGCAAGAAAAGTAATGGTGAATTATCGGATGATAAATGTTGGTAAGGAGAAACCAAAAATCTTTGTAGTATATTTGTCGTGACAATGGTTTTCCAAATTTGAAATTGTTCCTTCAACTGGAACAATGTAAACCGACTCATCCGAAATAAATAGGAGTGCAAAATAGGCCATTATGACATCTCTTTTGAGAGTAAAGATTCAGTAGCATTTGGAGTTTCTCAAGCTACTCAAAGGATCAAATTAAATTGAACGAACCAACCACGTCATAAGAAAGGATCAACCAACTATCAGTGAGGGTGATCCTTTAACTTATTGAATCAGAAACCACCAAGAAAGATGAAGAATGAGATAGAATGGTTGTTTATTCCATGAATGATATACATCTCTTTCTTTCGAGGTGGAGGGCACGTCAATACGTCTAAATTCGAACGATTCAAGGAAAAAAACACCGAAAATTACGTTAGACAGATCTCGAGGATACAGAGCCGGATTGAAGGACAGAGAATGGCCGCAAATAGCCACCCAAGTCAAGTTGAATTGTTCTGACAAGTTCGATAGTTACAGGGAAAGAAAAAGTGCACCTGGCATCACTAATTGAAAAATGTCTGGAAAAGTCTCTCGACAAGTTTCTTTTTCCCCTCTGTCCGGAATGAAAAAGCTGATATTCATGCCAGATATTAAAGATTCGCTCCTCATTTTCAGTCATCTGGGTCCAACCAAGTCGGATTTACACACCGAGGATGAGGCCATTTCCAACTACAATTCACCCAGCCTTCATTCATCCACCAAGCGACCGAATGGGCGTCAAGTGGTATTGGAGACCTCATTTCGAGCCAATGGTGGTCAAAGGGTGGATCTTCATCGTTCTCAGTCAACTTTTCTGACACCCCGCAACCAATCTCGAACTACTTGTCGAGGAGGTACTCCAACCAGTTGCAGTAGTCACTCAACCAGACCCTTGGGAGGACTTGAGGACAGTGTCTCGGATCATCATGTCAATGGACAAGCAGTTCTGGCTAATTCCGAGCCCATTGCACCGACAACCATCACCGGATCCCACTTGACATCGATCTCATTGCACTCGTCGTCGTGTTTGTACAAAAGAAAATCGATCAAGTCATCCGAGAAGCGATTTCAAAATCGTCGAGAAAAGTCCATTGGCATCTTAGTTTGCATCATAACCATATTCTTTGCCTGTCACTTGTTTCAAGTGGGGATTCAAATATTTCAAATCTGTTTACCTGGACACGGGTTGAAGGATTACTACAAGGAATGTGAACAACAAAAACGATCCCATGTCCCAGCCATCATTTACACATTAGGTAAGTCGGATTTTCGTCATTACGTAATTGAATTTTTGGACTTTTCGTTTTCCTCGTTCCAGTTCAAAGTTTTCGTCTCAGACTTATCAAATAAAGCTATTTTCGTTCAACAACGTCAGGGTTCTGGTCAAGGAGTGGCCTCGTTTTCTGATCTGAATACAAATGAAACACTTGAAAACAAAGCAGAAATAGTTCAGTTTGTGTTTGCTCACCAAAGTCTTTGTCATTTGTCCTATTATGGATCAGTGTTTTTTGTCATCGGTATCCAAAA
>CM021323.1:1919615-1938444 GCA_010645155.1 Tigriopus japonicus
TCGTCTCAGACTTATCAAATAAAGCTATTTTCGCTCAACAACGTCAGGGTTCTGGTCAAGGAGTGGCCTCGTTTTCTGATCTGAATACAAATGAAACACTTGAAAACAAAGCAGAAATAGTTCAGTTGTATTTGCTCACCAAAGTCTTTGTCATTTGTCCTATTATGGATCAGTGTTTTTTGTCATCGGTATCCAAAACCGCTCGTAGCTTCTGACCAAGGACAATGGCTCAAAATGATTTAGATTGTGTCGCCATGCATTATCAAACAGGAATGAAATGGAGCATTTGTATCTTTTTCGTTGTTAGTGAACGTGTCAAAAGCATTTTTGAATCTTAAACAAATTTCGATGGGTCAGTTTGAAGCCAATTAAACCAAAAAAGTCAGAGTGCTTGTGGTATCAAATATTGTGGTATTAAATATATAAACCTCATAGACCCATATCGTAGTTGAGGTCAGACTCAAATGTAAAAATTTAGGCCTTTAGTAACTTAAAAATATATAGAAAAAAATATTAAATTATCGCATCAATAATCGTCAATCATTTTAGAGATTACAAATTCTTCAAAGATTCAAGGCTTTGGCCTAGCCTTGGCTTTGACCAGACATTCCATCTCAGAGACTGACAGATAGTGGGTCGTGGTCTCTGACTGTGGGTTCATAAATGACTTGAATATAAATATATTTTAGATCTTACTCTTTTGAGATTTCATAAATTTTCAAAAAAGGGAAAATCAAAAATAGTGGGCCTAAATATATCTGTAGTACTCCATTGTTGGGCCCTGTGATCGTTTGTGGGCCGTTGAGCAGCCCAAGAGGTCCACAGAATTGCTCACCCGTGGGCGATTTGCCTTTACAAAAGTACGATTTCTGTACGAGTGTTAATATCAAAACGTGAATCCTTTGATGTCTTTTTTGTACGTTCCTTTTTTGTTTGGTATTAATGTAACTGCCATTCTAACCATCTTAACTTCTTTTCTAATTATCAAACCCATAAACAAAGGGGTCTGTGAGGTGTTTTATCACGTGAACAATATCAATTCTTTATAATAAAGCATTACAATTACATTGATGCTTGCAGTCTGACATTGAGAACCTTTTTTCACTCATACTTCAAATATTCTCTTGTTGATCTGGCGCTCAAGAGAAACCAACAAAAGAGACGAGCTGTTCTTACAAAATACGCATTGTACGTCGAGTCTTACATTTTTCATCATTTTCCAACCCTTTTGAACTTTTTCTTGACAAAGGGTCACGCGACCTAATGCAATTTTATCTTCAGGAATTGCAACGATGGCTCAGAAATATGTTTTGTGGTTTTAGATCCATCTAATATTGAAAACGAGCACAGTAATTTTACAATTTGAATTTTTGCACAATAGCAGAATCAAGCAAACAAGACGAATTACGCCAGAAATATTTGAATCGATTGTTCAGCGCTACTAGTACGTCTAAAGTTGATTGGTCCTTAGTAACGTCTTAAGCTAATCAATTACTCACTAACTAGCATCTTTGTCTTGATTCATTTCAGGCTTTACCAATCGTTTGCTTTTGGTGGTGAATTCATCTGTGAATTTCCTGATCTACTGCATCATGGCCAAGAGGTTCCGAACGGCCCTGGTCAAGTTGCTCCTCTCCATGAGGAAGAGATTATTCCGTGGAAATTGCGAGTTCGTTTAAGACTCCTCAACCACGAGTTGGGATCGGGTGACATGACAAGAGGACATCAGACTCATCTCTTTCGTCTCACTTGGTCGGATGGTTTCTGAAGAAGTCCTTTCTGCAGACATCATGAATGTCTGGCTGGCTGTTATATCACGAAGATCTATGGTTAAAGTATTTATAATATTTTTTAGCAGTAGTTTCGTGTGTTGTTTGAACGATTTAAATGAAAAGCGTGTTCCATGTTCTCATGTGCCTTGCCGCAAGTTCCTTTCTAACGATGAAATGTTATCTACTGAATTAGTATTTTGTTCGTTGGTTGAGGCCTTTCAAAGGTTTCAAAGCTCCTTGAGAATAATGCATTTGGGTTAACGACAATAACTTGAGCTTTAACATAATGTAATAAAAGACCTTGTTAAGTCATCGGTCCGCAATTCATATCATTAAAAGGGCGAAAAGGTGCGGGCATGGTTCCGTTGTATATTTCCTTTTTTGTGTCGTTATGAAAATTATCAGAATGAAATATTGAATTCAAGAAACTTATTTTTCTAGCAGTTATTAAAACATCTAAAATTCTTGTTACAAGTTCAAAATATGTTCCCGAAAACCATCTATTTCAGGATAATGAATGTTAGCCATCACTACACCATCACTCTAATCATATCAATTTTACGTGAATGCACGAGTCAGAGCCAAAAAAAAGAAGTGATGCTTTGGATTGAGCCATTTCTAACATCTGCAGATTGAAAAAGAACCCTTGGTATTTTATCACTCATATTGGGCTCTGTATGGTTTACTTGAAAATTCACATATTTACGCCATAGTGAGGCTGCTGGATATATCAACCTTTTTGTTTGCGACACTTTTTTAACTTAATCTTAGTTATTACACAAAAAAATATAACAAAAAATGGGCAACAATGTGCTCTGTTCTCAATATGGAATTGGCGCCGAAAATGCAAATTCAGTTCCAGTTTGACGAAGATGAACTTGAAATCTAGTTCTGAAGAATTTTGTATGCCCTTGCCCCAGCAACCACTGTCTCAATTGGTCGTAGAACTGAAAATACGAAGGACATTACTGGACCTCGAGCTTGGCAACGAATTCTAGAAAGACAAGGTATGTGGTCAATTCAAAAGGGAAAAAAACCTTGACAGTGAGCATAACGAAGGCACTCCCCATGATCAAAGGATTGTTATTCAGGACATGATCCAAATCAAATTGCAATGCGCCATTGTTTGTCTACCATAAACGATCATTCACGAGAGGGTTTGACACCTCGAAAAACTCGTTTCCAGCCATGATATCCTTCTTCGATTGAGCGAGAGCGAATCAAGAAGTAATTCGAACTGTGAGTGTGCAACAACCACTCCCTTACCAAAAGCCAGTTCCTCGAAGCGTGTCTCGCTGAAATGCATTCTCCATGACTTCATTAAGGAGGAGTCTTGTGGCCCCTGTCTGATTGTTAAAAAGTGTAGTTAGATCTTAAAAAGCATGAAAGGGATGAAGCGAGCAAACTTCAGGTGAAAATCTGCCATAAAAGTAAACCAAATGAGACTCTTTTTTTCCTTTACGTTTTTTTGGTCAACTTCAAAGTAAAGAAGAAAGATGCCTTTTTAAAGAGATGTCGTATGTTTATGATCTATCATTATCTGTGGTTGGGATTTTTTGCCTTTCATAAGGGCTCTTCGTTTCTCTCCGAAATATTTGCATCATTAACGAAAAACCTTCGATTAGTAAGGAGTATGTTCGTTTAAATTCAAGGCTAAAAGGAGCTTAATGGGTTTTAACCATTAGCTTGAACGAAACACACAGAAAATGATCAAGGTTGGTTTGAAAATGTTGACAATTTTACTGAAGATCATCTGTCATCGATTTGCTTTGACTTGAGAGTTAGAGGAATTAAAGGAAATTGAAATGTTATTTACAAAATTGAAATTTTGTGAGTAAAAACACGCCTAAGTGCAAAAAATGGCTTTGATTGCTTCATTTTAAGCCATTGAATTAAACTTTAAAGTAGTTAATTCTTCTCAGAAAACAAGGTCAAAAGAATTGATAAGGTTTACATTTTTGTTAACTTCAAGGACACTCATTGACAAAATCCTCTAGCACAGGGGTCGGCAACCACTTTTGGGTCAAAGTTGGGTCAAGGCCCACGAAATTTGTTTCGTGTAGTCAAGGGCCCACCAAACAGGCCTTGGAAGGTTCAGGGGACCACAAATTAGCGATCAAAAAGCTTTGGGCCCACAAGTACAGTTCTATGGATGGCTCTCGGGACCACTATTTAGAACTTTTTCCATAGCTCCTGGGCCCACCAACGACCACCCTTGGGCCCACATTTGGGCCGCGGCCCACCGGTTGCCGACCCCTGCTCTAGCATTTACAAAAAAGATAAGAACAACAGGTGAGATTCTTCTTGATCATGGTTCACTTTGCCGGCCATGGTAACTCCTACAGTTTTAAAACTTTGGAAAAGACACTATAGCAAATCATATCTCTGTGCATTCACGATTTTTGTAACCAATGTTATTTTACTTACCAAACTTTTTTTAGAACTTGGTGTTTAGTTAATGCCTAGTAGCTTTATTGGCACTTTTTGACTACACGAAATCTCCAAATTTGGAGACCTAATTATCATTTGCAGTACCTCTATTCTTCGATTTATTACTGCGCAAAAGAAAAAGAAAGCAGCCAAGCAATTCAAGATCCAAAGGAGGAAAACCAACGTGCCAGAAATTTGCACCCATTAAATGACCAGTTTTTGCCAAATTCAAGGCATGTGCAACTGAAGGTAACACGAAAACGAGATAAACTTCGTTTCTAAAGGAACCTGTAACGACTCTAAACTCAAAAGAGTCAGAAATGAAATGAGTCTTTTTTAAGTAATTGCACATATTTTAACGACCAGGCTTGGTTTTGTTGGTTTTTGTATCTATGAACTCTGTAGCTGAAACAGGTTTCAGTAATAGCGTAATTCTTAAATTGCTTTTCTGAGCTTTTTGGAAGGAAATCCACTACGGAGGCACCCATTTATGTAGGCGCTCCCAATCGGTTGGAAACCAAACCAACATAAAAAAGGCAGCTCAAATGCCCAAGTTGAATGAACTACTCATAAATTGAAAGCTATATCGTGTTGTGGCGTAAGAGACAAAAAGCAAACGCTTAAGATTTTTCACTAATTAGCAAGGCTAACATTTTACTCGAGATGTGTTTTAAGATCAGCTTAATTTTCCCCGTAAAGTTCTAAATCCAAATAACGTACATAAACGCAATAGCAAATTAGCCAATAACAGCTAGCTATCATAAAGACATGAATTTTATCATACCATCCATTACTTTGGTTTTTGGTTCCGGTGGAAATAAATGATATTTGCCGTCAATTACCATCGATGAATCTTTGCATATGAACATATTTTGTTTGAACATTGAGACCTGTTTTCTGGTTCAAGCAAAACCATTTCCAATATTTTTTGCTTGTTTATTTTAAAAAGGGCTCTCTGTGTGAAAGACGGAAAAATGTGGGATTAACACACAAAAAACAACAACAAGAATAATTGGCACCTTGCCAATTCTACTCGTCCTGTTTCCGAGCGTTTCTTTGCGTCTTATCTTGCATAAGAAAGGTACCACCATCCTGTTCGCAATCAGATCTCGTTTAGACAATGTACATTCTTTGAATGGTTTCAGTTTATCTCTAGCCCTAAGCCCAAGATGGGTGTGTTTCTTTCCCTCTGCACTAGGTTTACCAGTAGCTCAAGTTCTTCTGGTGAATGGAGACTAACTGTATGTACGTAGAATGTACGAATCGTATGTAGTATGGTCAAATGCCTGGCAGCCTTCGAGTTCTCAAACCGGGTTCATTTTGGAGAGTGTTGCGTAACGCACGAAAACGTTACGTTTAATCAGCGGGGGGTTTGACGACCAAGACTAGGGTTGACAACGAGTTGCTATGATAGGATCAATGAAGTCTTTTCAATTCAGATTCGAATTAGGGATGAGGGAGCTGGTTGTGTGCCAACTGAATCAAATACCAGGTGGTTTGCTCATAATTGATAGACCACGCATTTATGAGTTCTGATCTCATGTCCGGGTGTGGGTGATCCTTGTTTTGATTGCATTTGATATTAACCATACGATGAGTGGTTTCTTTGAAATGTTTGGAAAGAGGAATTTTCACGTCATTGAAAGTAGAAACGTAGAAACAGCAACAGCAACTACCAAATTGCTTTGTGAAATGTGAAGGACATAAATAGAATACTCGTCAATAATCAATAAAATTAACAATAATAAAAACTCACTGGTTCATTACTTCGTGAAAGAACTAATTTACCAATGGAAATTATTTGATCAGAATACAGACAGATATTGCCATTCATCATTGAACAAGTCATAATTCAAACGTTTTGAAATGTCAAGAGCTTAATTGTGGTGAATATGTGATTGATTTATAAAGAATTGATTCAACAATGTACAAACAAAATTTCTTTTCAAATTTGCATGTGGGGTAGGAGGGCTTCATTTTGATTTGTACTGCCAATGTTTGGCGTGACCTGTTTGCCTTTCATATTCAACACCTCGAAAAAATGAAAAGATGCAACCAACCTCAAAGGCATGTGCTCAAAAGGCACTGAGTTTCGACATGACTGTCTGGGGCAAAATCGAACTGAAGCCGACGCCGGACGAAGAATGGGTGAGGTTTGGGCCAGTTTTTGCTATGGTTCGGTCAAGTTGGCTTTGATTTCAACTTTCGAGGTCCGTCTGTCTGGCCAAAAGATAACGTATAAAAGGACCATGGGCATGCTTTTCGTCGTACTTGAATTCAGTTCGTTCAGCAGAAACGCAGAGCTCGATCTTCAACAACTTTTCAAAATGAAGACCCTGGTAAGTTCCTCAGGCCTTCGAGTAGAGATTGGATGGGAAATTTAGCAAAAACCTTTTCATTTCAGTTGGTGTTTGCCGCTGCCTTGGTTGGCACCCTTGGCCAAGAGATGGTTGCTAAGAAGGAAATGATTGCCAAGGAGATGATTGCCCCTAAAGAAATGGAACCCAGAGCTATTGTGGGACGTTCCCTTAACTTGGCTTACAATGCCTTGCCTTTGCCTTATGGTGCCCTTCCCTACGCTTACAACGGCCTTCCCTATGCTTATAACACTCTTCCCTATGCTTACAACACTCTTCCCATCCAACCCGTGGAGACCAAGTTGGTCCCCGAGGAATTCGACGTTGAAGTGAAGACCTACGAGCTCGAGAAGGTTGAGACTGGTTGCAAGAACATCTTCGGTTTGGATGTGCCCTGTGCCCAAAAAGAGAAGCGATCTGCCGATGAGGATATGACCGTTGTCGAAGTTGCCCCTGAGGCTGAGACTGCTGAGGTTATGGCCGAAGCCGAGGAGAAGCCCGTTGTGTATGCCGCCAACACTCTTCCTTTGACCTACAACACCCTTCCCTTGGGCTACAACACTCTTCCTTTGGCTTACAGCCAAGCTCCTTTGGCTTACAACACTCTCCCCTTGGCCTACAACACCCTTCCTTTGGCCTACAAGACCTTGGAGTCCAAGGTTCAAGAGTATAAAGTGCCCACCCCTGTTTTCAAGACCGTTGTCGAGAAGATCCCCGTCGAACCCGCTTGCCAAAATGAGTGGGGTCTTCTGGTTCCTTGCGCCTAAGTCTAGGGCTAGATGAACGATGGGTATTAAAATCAAAATGAAACAAAAGAATAAAAATCTCAGACAACAAAAACATTCAACAATCTAGACTTATTTTGATTCAACTAGTGAGCTACACTTCAATTAAATGCATCCCTATAGTTGCAATCAGTCAAAAAGTTCCATCTCACATTTCCAGGTCTATGTTTCCATTTCCAGATGGCTGTCAGGAAAACTGCTCTTTTAACCGGTTGCAAAAAAATCAGTATATTGACCGCAGTATCACAGTATCATCATCACAATCACAGTATGTGACCAGAAAAAAGAGAACAAAAATTTGTGTCGGTTTTTTTGTGTAAATTTGAATATCTTCTACATTTTGGGAAGATTCATGGGATTAAATTGTCAATTACTAATTTTGATGGTGTTACAGGATTTAATCTAACTGCACAGTAATTAAGTTTTCCCTCGGAAGAGGCCAGGCCAGCAAATCAAACAACAAATTGTCCTTGCTGCAGAAAGGGAGAGTCCATTATTGATCTATCTTTAATACATTAACTACCACTCCAATGTCTTTCATTGATGGCTTAGACTTGTGCAACATATTTTTCAAAAAGTTTCAATTGCCTTGCACATTGCCATTGCTCAAGCTCCTTGTTGTTGGCTTTTTGTGCAGTCAAAATGTCATTTGAGTCAGTTGATATTTGGAGTTCCAGTTATGGATATGTTAGATCGTTCAAACTCCATGTAGAATTGTAATTTCAAGCCAGTTATTTTTTTAGAGTTATCACTTTTAAACACTAGTACAAAATTGAGAGTAAAGTTTGGCTGAAAGCGCCTTTGCGCAAATTTTTAACACAAATTTCAAGTTTAGTTTTGGTTAGTACATCTACAGAAACCAAAAACAGACAAGCATTGTAAAGATGCACGTGGAAGACCTTTTGAAACATAAATAAAATGTTATTTGAGCACCTCTATTGCATGGCTAATGGGACTTTTGAGGTCAATTTTTAGAAGAAAACATATGGCAGTAAATTTTGTGGTTGTTTAACTACAATATTATCTCAAAATGTGTTGAAGTTGATTCTAAGCACAATGACATGATGACAAAGAACCCTTTCTCAGAATCCAATACCCTTGAATATGAAGATTTTATTAAAAGAAATAGGAAAGCGGGATGTAATAGTTTTGAATTCAGGAGGACCTACGTTTTAGCCCCATGTAAGTGGTAGGTTTCATTGCTTTTAAAAAATATAAAAAACAATAAAATTATGGGAAATGTCTTAAACAAAAAACCTTTTTATTTTTGTTTGGAAATGTTGAATAATCTTCAACCTTCGTGTGTTACCGGCAAAACTAGGTTTAACTCATGTCCTTTTGAAGATAGCGATGAGAATGATGATTTCCAGCAGAAACGAACCATTTGCTTTCTTCTACAAATGAGACCTGACTTGCAATGAAAAGAACACGTATTTCAAATTTCAGCCCAATCGAATGCCGTAGTGAAAAGTTATGCCTTTTCAAACTTATGTTCTGAAGAGAGCATATAATGAATGAACTTGCCCTTTTGGGGTAATCGTTTTGCCATAAAAGGGCAAGTTCATTCATTCTCGGTAGGATTTGCACTGAACTTTGAGTGAGCATAACTTTTGTCTCCGACGTTCGATTGAGCTGAAAATTGAAATACGTATTCTTGTCAACATAGGCAAGGTCTCAATTGCAGAAGAACGTAATTGAATATTTCTTACTGGAAATCATTATTCTCATTGCTAGCCTCCCACTCCATGATTCCAGTGCTTGTTGGAATTATTAAAGGAGCTCTTCTAAAGAAGCCCTGGCTTCAAAAAGTTTTAAAAAACCCTGATCTACAGGGTGGCCGGGAATTGATGGAATTCTCAATTAAGAATTCCAACCTTGATTGACTCTGCATCGTCAGCATCTTTGGCGATTCATCACGAACCCTACTATTCAGCCTGTGCTTCTTTTGACGCATTACAAATTACAATTACATTTTTAATTACACTAATAAAATTGGCTCCAAATTTTCTAACGGATTTTTCATCACTTACATACCATATATACATGTACGTGATCTGTATATCAAAATTGTTTGGTGCAGTAATCCCTCGGGGCATAATTCCCTCCTCCTGTCTCCTAATGTGCAGGAAACTTTGCAAAAGAGAAAAGTTGGAATTTTGAAGAAATAATGTAATTGAAATGTAATTCAATTACAATTTAAAGGAACTGTATTGGCAATTATTTGCCAATGAATAATTACATTTCAATATAAAGTAACTGTAATTGCATGTAATAATATTTGAAACCAATGTAATTGTAATTAATTGCATTTTGGAAGTAATTGACACAAGTCAATGATCCTTGACACTTTATCTTGACAGATTGTTAGGCCTCAGTTGCATTTATCCTTCACACTCCTCTAAGCATTTCGGCAACACACATGATGACTCTTCATGATTATAACCTCCAAATACTTGCTTACATTAATAAATACAAAAGAAGGGTTAGACGGCGACTGCAGCATGTGAAGTCGTCACAACTCGGAGAGAGGCTGAAAGCTCTGTCGATTGCAGTAAAACAGGAAGTCAAAGAGGCAAAAAGGTTGTCTGAAACAAACCTGGCGATGCCTGGGAACGAAAAACAGCTGTATTCGTACATAAACTCAAAACGAACACCATTGGCCAAATTGATTACTTGAGTGACCCAAATGGTAAGGAGATACGATCCGACCAGGAAAAGACTGAAGTCTTCAATCAGTTTTTTTCCTCCGTGTTTACTTCGCTTGTCGTTCCTCACTCAGAAAAATCTGAAGTAGCCACGTGTGCAGACCTTCCACCCGTAAAACTCCAAATCACCCCAGAGAGGGTCGAGGGCGTAATTTCAAAGTTGAAAAAACAAGCCGCGCCTGGCCCTGATGGTATTCTACAACGAGTTCTCTAAGAAGTAAGGAAACAAATCAGCAAGCCACTCTCGGCCCTTTTCCAACGTTCTTTAAATGAGGGTGAAGTGCCACAGGCTTGGAGGAATGGAAATGTGTGTCCCATCTTTAAAAAGGGAAGAAAGATGACCCACCAAATTACAGGCCTATTTCCCTCACTAGCGCTGTTGGTAAAATCCTAGAATCAGTTTTGAAGGATTTTATTATTGGTCACTTGGAAAGAAGTGAGAAACTTATCCTAGCTCAGCACGGTTTCAGAAGCTCAAGATCATTCACCACGGGCTTGCTGGAATATTAAGAACAAATTACCGAATCAGTTGACGCTGGAAATCCGGTCGACTCTGTTTGCTTCGACTTCTGCAAAGCATTTGACAAAGTCAGTCATTTCCTTCTACTGAAAAAACTCTCGGGTCTGGGCGTACATGGCTCTGTGCTCAGGTGGGTGGAAGCATGGCTATCCAACAGACGGCAAAGAGTTGTTCTTAATGGAGCAAAATCAGAATGGACTCATGTCACAAGTGGTGTACCTCAAGGTTCAGTTCTGGGCCCAGTCTTGTTTCTAGCCTACATAAATGATATTGGGGACGGAATTTCAAACGAACTCTCCCTTTTTGCTGAAGATACCAAGCTTTTTGCTCCAGTAAGCACACCGGAGCAAGCTGTTTCCCTCCAAGATGACATAAACCGGCTCGAAAATTGGGCTGACACCTGGAAGATGAGTTTTAACTTCGGCAAATGCTCGGTTGTTCGTTTTGGCTCTAAAAACCTAAAAACAATATCGGATGGGTCAGAATATCCTTGACTCATTTCCAAGTGTGCACGACTTGGGTGTCACTGTACAAAGCGACTTGAAAGTCCACGAACACGTGAAAAGTGTGGCAGCCAAATGCAATCGTCTGATTGGAATGATTGACCGATCATTCCAAAATAGGGGGAAAAAGCTAATGCTACAGATCTGTAGCTGTTACATTCTTGCAATCATGGATTATGCGTCTCCAGTTTGTAATCCGACGCAGAGCCAAGATGTTGCAGTCCTCGAGAGTGTCCAAAGAGGATTCACTCGCTTCTTTGTTGGTATGAGGAGCAAAACATATGCTGAAAGATTAACTCTTCTCGGCATTCCAACTCTGGAGAAACGCCCGCAACGATTGGACCTTATCCAATGCTTCAGAGTTCAGTCTGGCGTTGATTCAATTGGTGTGAATCTGTTCACCAAAAATTCCGTTGTCCATGACAAGGACACTCGCTCAACAGCAAATGGAAATCTCCACCCGGACAAATATCGTCTTTGTACGCGAGGCTCGTTCTTCAGCCAGAGGGTTATTAACGACTGGAACCGTCTACCACTGGGACTGAAACAATCTCAGTCAATTAACGATTTTAAGAGAGGAGTTCACATCGTTTTCGAAGCCGGCTTTTGAGGGCTCGTTTGATTTGATGCGACCACATTCTCCCCATACACCTGTATACTGTGTTCAGAGAATAAAGTTACTATACTATACTAAAAAAATACTATACTTGTGCATTCTAAAGCCAGATTTCACCCTACCACGCACTGATTAAAAGGGCTGCACATGTCTAGAAAATGAATAAAAAAAATCTTATTTACTTTCCTATTTATTTTCACTTTTGCATGATTCCTGATGATTTTCATTTTTGCACGATTCCTGATGATTTTCATTGTTGCATGATTCCCGATGATTTGCATGATTCCTGATCATTTCAATTTTTGTATGATTCCTGATGATTTGTATTTTTGCATTTTTGGCAGTTTTATTTATGGAAATTTGATGTATTATTTGCTCATAAAAACATACAATTTCTGGCTCTTGACATACCTGATTGATTAAGACAACCTACTTATACTTCTTTTCTTTTCTTTTCCAATAGGGTATTTGGTTTTACTGCTGGTATATTAAATGAAATAATTTGGGAAGAGAGTTTTGTCTCTTCTGGTCGTGCAACTTACATGGAGTTGGTTCATGCTCCATACCACCAATATGAGAGCCAAAATGTTGTCATATTAAGCAGTATCCGTAAGTGTTCTTATTTGAAGTTATTGATGGCATTAGGTAAAACTTCACCTATCAAATTATTCATTTGTTGATGATATTAGTTATGAACAGGATTGGGTTGATTACTTGAGACATTTAATTGATTAGAATTACAATGACTTCGTCAAACATATAATTAATTACAACTACAATTACATCGTCTGAAAAAGTAATCGATATCAATTACGGTTACATGTCAATTGTGTTTCAATTACAAGTTCTCTTTCTTTTTTCCGTTTTTGCTTTGCCATAACTAAGGGGTGCAGATTTCTGGCAAATAATACATGTCTTTTAGACCCAAAAAAGGCAAATAAGAGCTTCCAAAATGGCAAATAAACAAAGAAATGACATGCAAAATGGCAAATAGAGCGCTTTTGGCTCGAAACAACTTCTTGCATGACAAGGAAATTTTAAGCAGAAAAAGCTTTTTTCACGTTTATCAGACCAAAAAAAAGCTTTTTTGAAATTTTAATCCGACCTAAAATTAAAAGTTGCCAATTTTTTTATGTGAAAGACAGTAGATGACAAATTTTTGATCTAATAATCGAGAATAAAAAAAGATGTTTAAGCTGAAAAACAACAGACAAAATATGTTTTGCCGTTTTAATTTACACATTGGGAAGAAAAACCTTTTTTTGGTAATAAAAGAACTATTTTTGTTCATTTTTATCAAAAAAAAACCTTTGTTTGCCCGTTTTTATCTGAAAAGACTGTTCTTCGGCAATATTTCCAGTAAATAACTTCTTTTTTGACATTTTTCCAACGTATTTTTCTGCCCTCTAGTCTTGAGGTTTGAAAGTAATTAAATATTTTAGCTTGAGTATGTATTTGAAATTGTGTTATTTGTTAGTGGCATCACATTGATCTCAAATTGGCGACAAAAATAATTGTCCGGCCAAAAAAGTAATTAATAGCAATTACAAGTACTTGGCCCAAAAATGTAATTGATGACAATGACATGTAATTGTAATTGAAAATGCGTTATTGTTATTGTAATTGCAATTGCAATTACTCCCCATCCCTGGTTATGAATTACTTAGATACTCTCCCGAATTCATCTTCCGTCAAATACAGTTTGATTTTGAATATTTTTTATCCACCCTAATGAACAGTGGCAAAAGATTGTAAAGAATGTGACCTTATTTTCAACCTCAACTCTTGTAAACTGAACTTGCGCATGACTTTTTTGCCTAAAATACAGCAAACCAAAGTTCGAATGCATTTAATGGTACAATAATATTGCATTTTTCAATACTATTTGGTGTCATATGATATACCATATCACTGGCCTAATTTGACATAACCAAAAATTCCGCATCGCTTCATTGCTCTAGTTTTCCATGTACAGGGTCATCCTTATTTAGTGTCACATACCAAACAAAGAATTAATCGAAACACAATAATGGTACAATAATATTGCATTTTTCAATACTATTTGGTGTCATATGATATACCATATCACTGGCCTAATTTGACATAACCAAATATTCCGCATCGCTTCATTGCTCTAGTTTTCCATGTACAGGGTCATCCTTATTTAGTGTCACATACCAAACAAAGAATTAATCGAAACACAATAATGGTACAATAATATTGAACTCATATCAACTATTGGGGAAATTGGCTCGATACAAGCTATACTTTTATTTTAAAGAAAGCCCCTCCCCCCAAGGTAGGTACGCTTTATTGTGAAAAATCATCCTAGCTTTAATCTCTTATTACAAATCCTAGTAGTGACTGAATTGATTAGACCAAGGAAACAAAGATAAAGGCGAACACCTGTACTTTTTCTGTTATTTAAAACAATTATTATTACTTAAGTCACGGTTTTTAAATTGGCTTTGGCATCTTGTTTTGTCATATACTAGTGCTAAAATCTAAAGGGTGTTCATTATGGACTACCCTGTACGTGTACTGATTCACTTTAAATCCCATTTTCGCTGAATGGACCTCGTTTAAATAAACACTTTAAAATATCTTTCTACTTTTTAACCTGAATAAGTTCTTGCTTGAGTTTTTTACCCGACTCAAAACGGATGACCAGTGAATCGTTCCAATCTGCCCTTCCTTCTAGTTTCACTTGAGTGTAGGTAAAAAGGTCACAAGCAAAAAAGTCACAAGTAAATAGATCACAGTAAAAAGGTCACGAGGAAAAAAGGTCATTGTAAAAAAGTCACAGGGTAAAACGGTCACACGGTAGAAAGGTCACACTGAAAAATCACTACCATGGACAAAAGTGTGTTCCATCCAGAATATCTCTAAAGCTCATGGGCAGATCTCGAAAAAAAGGAGTACTTTTGACTTCATAGGGGTAAGGGAACACCCTCCTCCAAGGTCTGCCGGATCCAGGGCAGGTTGTGACCATGGTCCTAAAAAATGGTGGGAATGACATCCTGTTGACTTAACTTATGAGGCCTTTGCCCTAGGATATGTGTGCTCCCCCAATTAATCTTCGAGTACCGTCGGACAATCTTCAACCAAGGAAGATCCCAGGGTCCCTTGGTTTACCACTTTGGCTACCTCCGGAGCTGCGCGGTTCTTTGACCTTTTTAACGTGATCTTTTTACCTTGCGACCTTTTTATCTTGTGACCTTTTTACCTAGTGACCTCTTTAACGTGACTGTTTTACGGTGACCTTTTTCCTGCGATCTATTTTCCATGACCTTTTTACCTTGCGACCTATTTACCGCGCGCTTTTCACTTTCTCGTACTGAAATATGGGACAAATTAACAAACGACAAATTGTTTAAAAAGAGCAATGTTTAAAGGTATAAGTCATGGAAGTTTGGAATAACGAAATAACGTTGGTGAGTTTGAATCAAAAACCTACTGTCTTGGTCTTTTATCTTAAGGTAGGAAAACCTGACTGAGCCAAAGTCCCCAGGATAGAATCTTAAATATAATATATTATGGAATATGTAGACCCAACTTAACAGCTGCAAACTCTTCCAATCGAAGAATTTCAACTTGAGACTCACAGCATAAAAGAAAAGAAACACTAAAATATGTGTTCCCGTAAAAAAATTGTTAAGTGGGAGAAAACCATCCAACAAGAAGAAGGCCACATTTAGAAACAATTCAAACATGGAATACCAAACGTTGGGGTCCAAAAAAGCACAAGGGTGCAACTGGTGCGAGGGCATAACCAAACTTAAGCCAATAGCGAGCGATGGGTGAGGTTTGAGCCAGTTTTTGGCTTCATTTGGTCATATCGGCTTAGAATTCAACTTCAGAGAACAAGTTGTCGGATCGGAGGTATCGGATATAAAAGGAATGAGAGCTCGCATGATTATCGTACTTGAATTCAGTTCAGCAGCAACACAGAGCTCGATCTTCCTAAATATTTCAAAATGAAGACCCTGGTAAGTATTTATACACAAGCATGAAGAAATTTTGTTACATTTATCTACATTTTAACAACTTCTTCAGAAGTTGCGCAAAACTTTTCAAGAATTTACCTGTGCTAGTCCATTAAATTTGGTTCAAACTACACCGGAGTTAGCAAAAAATACAAGAGCCTAAATTACACCATCCAAAGTTCCAAAATTGGAAAATTGCCAATTTCCCATCTTTGACTCTTTCATATACGAGCTTTAAGTATAGCTTTGGTTTTTGAGGACCAACCCAAAAAAACACGCGATATCATGGAGGCTAAAATGGAACAATTAAGAGGCACTGACTTATGTTTGTACAAGCTACATAATTCATCATTGAATATTGATCAAATTTCAGTTGGTGTTTACTGCTGCCTTGGTTGGCACCCTTGCCCAAGATATGGTTGCTGAGAAGGAGATGATGGCTGAGGAGATGATTACCCCCAAAGAAATGGAGGTTAGTCCTATCCCATCCCTTGCCTTGCCATATGCCAATTGGCCTTTGGCTTACAACACCTTGCCTTGGGCATACAATGGCCTTCCCTATGCTTACAACAGCCTTCCATATGCCTACAATAGTCTTCCCTATGCTTACAACACTCTTCCCATCCAACCCGTGGAGACCAAGTTGATCCCCGAGGAATTCGACGTTGAAGTGAAGACCTACGAGCTCGAGAAGGTTGAAACTGGTTGCAAGAACATCTTCGGTTTGGACGTGCCCTGTGCCCAGAAAGAGAAGCGATCTGCCGATGAGGATATGACCGTTGTCGAAGTTGCCCCTGAAGCTGAGACTGCTGAGGTTATGGCCGAAGCCGAGGAGAAGCCCGTTGTGTATGCCGCCAACACTCTTCCTTTGACCTACAACACCCTTCCCTTGGGCTACAACACTCTTCCTTTGGCTTACAGCCACGCTCCTTTGGCTTACAACACTCTCCCCCTGGCCTACAACACCCTTCCTTTGGCCTACAAGACCTTGGATCCCAAGGTTCAAGAGTATAAAGTGCCCACCCCTGTTTTCAAGACCGTTGTCGAGAAGATCCCCGTCGAACCCGCTTGCCAAAACGAGTGGGGTCTTCTGGTTCCTTGCGCCTAAGTCGGGGACTTGAAGACCGACGGGCATTAGAATTTAGAAGATACAAAAAATAAGAATAAATCTCAGACAACAACTGTTTTGCGCTTTCCATCTTGTTTCAACCATAACACATTTAAATGAGAAACCCTTTGTTGATAGGTGATGGAATTTGTCTTGTCTTAACTGTAACCAATATTACCTTTTGCCTGACAAGTGTCATGTAATCAAACAGTATGGTCAATGTGCAATCGGCATAATCTAAGTGTTAGTTCTGCTCGTGGATTTCATTTCTTCCAATCACAGGTTTTGAGACTAAACCATTCAAACTTAGTTCCAATTGACCCATCTCGAGCTAGAGCTGAAGTAAATTCTTGAGACTATTTCAATTTAATAATTTCTAGTGCAATATTATTTTATAGGATACGTAATTGACTTCAATATCTGTGGCATGTTAATTCATGGCGATTTTATTTGAGCCGAATGAACAAGATGGTGTTGACGGCGCTCTTTATTTTACCGAGAGCTACTCAGCTAGTTTGTGTTTTCCCTACTCGTTAATTATGATCGTAAAGTTCTTGGCCATGGAGAACTGTAATTCAGTGGTCTTTGTTTTGGCCCATGGAATTCATGGTCATCTGATAATTTTCATATTCTTACATCTTTGCAAGAATTGAATTTAAATTGGCGTCCAAAACTCAAATTTGCAGTTGGCGGAATTCAAACATTGGCAAACATGAAATGCAGCATGCACCAGATAATTTTTGCTTGCCTATTTTACTAGGACAGAGAATGATGACTTGGCAAACTTCTACAAACCAATTGGATAAAACTCTTTCGTAAGGAGTAAAATATGGGTCTTTGAAATAGTTATTTTATTCATAGGCAAACTTTATGTAATGTTATACAGATTGAAAGCTTGAATATGGTCACGGGGTGGTTCAATTGACGAAAATACCGCCTCCTGAAGAGAAGTGTGAAAAGTGGTGACACATCTTAGAAACGAGCACTTTTTTCAGCATGGTGCGCTGATATGTTATTGAAAATGTAGTCTTGAAAAAAGAATAGAGTCTCGCGATTCAAAACGTGGCGTGTGCACAGTACTAAGAGACCCGGTCTATGTAGTAACTTATTTCGCTTTTTATGCAAGTTCAATCAGTGTTTGGTATTTCTTTTTCATTTCATAGTAGAGCCATTTATTTTAACTTCAAAAATTGTGTTCTTGTAATGCACCAAAATTGCATTGACTTGTCACAGCGGTGTTCGAAAGTCCACAAGTCTGAAAGCTTTCCCAACTCCTTTTTTAAGGTCTGAAATTGGTCGCTCTGATTTCTCTTGCCTTCTCCTTTTCCCTTTTTTTCCTTCCTCATACTACAAATATATATGTAGAGGGTGACTAATTTTGAAACTGAAGTTGACATTTTAAACCTGTAATGACTTTAAAATGAGGCAAAAATCTTAATGTCCTTAAAATTTAAGACTGTTTTTGATACAATAATTAACAACTTGCTGCTAGCTGCTGCCAATTTTAAATCACTGGGAATGTACGAGAGGCTTAGCAAAGTGAAGGGCATATTTTCGGAATTTCTCTACTTTCCATTACAGGAAATGCTATAAATGCCGCTTGAGGTCGCTTTTTTCGATTCTCAATACAATGAGACATGCAGGGGGAGGTTTAAGTGATCTCTTCAAAAAATCTTATCGCGGGCGGATCAAAGAAGAGAAAAGGCTTGTTCGTCAATGTAAAATTTTGGTCAGTGCAAGGGTTTTCGCGTTTTACAGACCGCCCTTATGACTTAGATGCTACAAAAAATGTCGAATTGCAAGTTTGGACATTTTGACTCTCGGTTTTGTAAGAATTTGCAAAATTATTCTTTTGATTGAAAAATGGCAAGCACTTAAAAAAGACCTTTGATATTGAAAAGAAACACGTACAGAAACACGTTCTCCTGGACCTGATGGTGTGACATCTCAGTTTCTGATGAAATGTTCACAGATTCTTGCCCCTGTTTTCTCCTATTTGATGCGTTGCATTTTAGATCAGGGCAAGTTTCCCTCCTCTCTAAAAGTA
>CM021323.1:1939796-1956832 GCA_010645155.1 Tigriopus japonicus
ATTTTTCATGGCATCTAATTCACAAGGGCGGTCTGTAAATTGCGAAAACCCTTAAACTGCCCAAATTCTCACGAGCCACCCAATGTTGCCAAACAAGCCTTTTCTCTTCTTTCATCCGCCCGCGATAACATTTTTGAAGAGATCACTCAAACCTCCCCCTGCATTTCCCATTGCCTCAATGAACGGTAATGAACGGTGAAGGATTTGGGCTACAACTACCGTATCTGATACCCTTTCTCGTCTGTTCATTACTAAAAATGGTTGCCAGATTGTGTTTATGATGTTACATTTCGGTTTTTTTGTAATACTATGCGGCCAAAATGTGCACCATTTTTGCATTGCACATGGTAATTGCTCTGATTCAACTAGCTCGAGTATGCAAAAGAATAGCAAAATTTTAGTCATTCCCAAGTTAGTCTCAGTATGTATATGGGCTGCCTTTGAAGCAACTTCAGCCCTGAGATTTTACTCGAGCATGGATGTTTTGACTTTCCTAAAGTATACTCGAGCTATCTAATTTGTTAACATCCAACCTAAACAAGACAGAAAATTTGAAACATACTTTTTCGCAGTTTATTTGAGTCCAACTTAGTTAAGGATAGGCAAGTTACCTTTGCAATCTCTTTCGTTTTTTAGGTCTGGGTAATTTTCCATTAAATACTGAAAACATTCTTTGGCCTTTGCCACATTTTTTTCACACGATTTATGAAGTGCATTCCTCCCGTCCGAATCTTTCAAACTTGGATCGGCATGATACTCTGAAAATATATTTTTAAATTCTCTATATTCAACGCATAACAAGACAACACAATCATTCAATCAGTTTCGATAGAGATTGAAGTAAAAGTCTTAATACAACCCAAAATGTTAAACTTGACTGAAATTTTAGCATTTAATGCGCGTGTTCCGAGTTGTTAAAGGCCAGGGGTTCTGAAACTGGGGGCCTGAGATCCTCCAAAAGGGGGGGGGGCAGATTTCTTTAAAAAAATCAGACGTACATCATCAAATAGCTCATTCTCTTAGGTTTTCATGAATATAGGTCTCGTTTTGGTAGGATGTTAATTCTTGTAAAATTAGCAATTTAATAGTGATTAAGTCGAGTCTTTCTCCCAAAGCACAATTGAAATCTTTTGCTAACAATACAATCGGGCTGCGTCAACTTTGTCGAAGAACCGTATGAATCTCTCTAGTTTATGTATGCAGTTAGTATGGGACACAAAATTTCCCGAAAAATCATATGCACTTGAGAATACAACCGTTTATTACAATTTAATGGAATCCTAAAGTACTTACTCGTCAAAAGCTTGATGGCCTCAATGTGTCCCATGTATGCCGCCCTATGAAGGGGAGTGACTTTCCCGGAAGCTGTTTGTGCATTTGGGTTGGCTCCATTGTCCAGCAATGCTTTCATAATGTCCAAGAATCCAGCTCTAGCTGCATAATGCAAGGCTGTATAGTCCGACGAATCTTTAGCGTGAACGCAGCTTTTGTCCTTGGCTATCATTTCATTCAACCTTGGCAGATTGTTCTCAATAGCGGCCATCCAAATCCCACGCTCAAATTCCATTTCAAAAAGGGTTTGGGTAGTGGATGATCCAGCGGTGACGTGTTGACAACATCCTTGGTGATCCTCCTCCGTCATTTTTTGGTCAATCACCGATTGATTTCTAGAAGGCCGATAAAGTCATAAATAACCTAATTTTTGCAGCTTAAAGTCACGTGTTCTTCTTTTCCGGGTACAAAATAAAAAGGAAAGGGAAATCAGACACTTCTGAGGTTCTTTTAAAAGTTCCAATTTAAAGTCAAGACTCTACTAGATTTTTCTCTTTTTTCCGCCCCACTTTGAAAGCAGTGTTTTTTGGTTGGGTTGCGGATTTTTTTATTTCGCTGCAATGAATGGGATTCCCTGTAAAGAAATTTAATCATTAAGGTTACTGCATAGAATTAACATTTTTATGATATTTGGTCTTCCAATGAATTACTGTTCGTAGATCTGTACAACCCTTGATAGTGAATTCAGGATTATGCCAAAAGCCGATGCATCTGAGTCTTATAAAATCGTTGGTCTAAAGATCAAAATACCACTTGAACAACAAAATTTCTTTAGGCAGCAATTTGACGTACTGAGGAAGAATTCGTCATTACCGTGCACGGCCGGGCAGTTAGTTGTAAATTATATCTTACAATGTAATTTACAAAAAAAAATTTAAAATTAAAAAAAGCAGGGCCAAATTGAAAGAAAAATGTGGAGAAACTGCTTATTCCGTTAAAAAAAAATCTGGAAAACGGTTAATTTATCCTTAAAATTAAAGTTAGGAAACAAGCCAACATAATAAATCATTTTAGTTTACATATCTTCGAAGCCACCAGATACTTGTAAATTATTGTTTACAATGCAATTACAAAATCTGCTATTGTTGTCCAACATTGCAAAGTTGGGAAAATTTCAAAAAATCTGGGAAATTGTTTGTTCGCTTAGAATGATTTGGATAAAGGATGGCAAAATCAAAATAAGAAAAGAACCAGAGATTGAAGTTGTAACAGTATGTATTTAGTTTATCAGCTATTCCAAGTTATGAGAAGACTTCATAAGAATTTCTTCAATAAAAGGTCAGTTTCTACCAATAAGTGCTAGTAAAAATAATGAAAAAGTGCTAGTAAGACATTGTAAATGGCTACTGAAAGGTATCACTTTATTAAAAAGGATATGTGTCACAGACTGTGGGCAAAAATTTAGTTTTCTTGCGTTCGACATGATTTCTAACGGTGTAATTGTAATTATATTTGACAAAGGAAAGTGTTATTGTGACTAAACACTTTTTTTCAGTAATTTATACCAAATTGTGGTAGTATCCTATGTTTTGTGGTGTGTTCGAATTCAAACGAAATCCCAAAGAAATGAAGTGAAGAATAAGCCCAAAAATTTTCAACGATTGGGCTTTACGCACTAATGGAAAGGAAAATTGACATCTGTTTTTTCGGAGAAAATGGAGTCCCAAAAACTTAATCTACTCTCATTTAAAGCGAAAAATCTAAAATTGACCATTTCGAGCCTCAAAAATTTCTTTTGGCAAATTTCCTCCATTTATGTATGATGTGATGATGAAATTATATTTCACTCATCTTTTTAAAATAGCTTGAATCAGCGTTGATGGACTTTGACGTTTTTCAATATAATCTTGGAATCTTGGTTCAAAAATTGAAAAAAAAAAAGTTTTTGAAGCGAGTTGCGAGACTTTGAGCCGACACCGTCGAAAGCTCGACCGATTCGGCCTCCGCCCATTTCAACATGAGTCACGCTGCCCGTCGCCCAGCCATTCCTCGCTCCTTCAGCCCAAATTGCGTCACGTCGTGGCTCAACGGGGAAAAGAAAACGGTTTTCTAAATTTACCAAAATAGATTCTAAAAAAATCTTTCACAAACCACATATTCACTGGTTTCTAAATTCCACATTCTTTTCCATTTTTAGCATGAATTTAAAATAAAATAAATTGTTCTTCCTTTCGCCCTTTTCCGGTCAAACCTTGGGTTGGTGAACAACAAGCTCTCGTCTTCTCTTTTTGGATTCAACTCCAATATTCTCTTAAACTCAACATGAAGATCTTCAAGGATATCTTTACCGGTAAGCTCCATTTCCCAAGCATCCATTAAAAGTGTTTCTAATGGCGCGGATGGCCCCGATATCGGCGGATTACTCGACCTATTTTTTGAGGTCTTAGAAAACCTATCCATCTATCTGTCAATTGGTCATCATGGGAGGGTTTTTGGGTCTGAGTTTCTAAACGATTAATGAAAAGACTGATGATGACGACTTACTTTTGATCTTTTGCAGAAGATGAGCTGTTCTCCGACACCTACAAGATGAGACTTGTGGACGAGTGCCTTTGGGAGGTCTACGGCAAGGTAAGATCCATTAACTTATCGCAATACATTAATTCTTGGGGGGTTCAGAGTTCACAAGAAAGATGAGTTCACATTGGTTGGAGCGGTGTCTCGTTTCGAGGCTGAAGACCGTAAAGGCAGGCGATCACAACATTGTGGGAGCAAGGGTGACGGTCAATGAAACGATGAAACCGTTCGACCTTGGGTTCAACTGGACGAAGAAGGTCGTTGTGGTGTTTTGGGATGGGAGCAATTTTTAGCATGAAAAGTCGTTGTCTAGCATCAATAAGTGGCGACCCGTGGCTTAATTCCGTGCCCGTGTCGTCTCATCTTGGTGCGATAGTGAAAATCCATAGTGGGAAAGGTACTTGAAAGTATGACGTCTGTCAAGTATGACTAGACCCTGAGGAGACATGTCGTGAATTCAGTATTATAATGTTGTCCAATGTCGATGTCCGATTCGCTTACTCGAAACTTTTCCAATTTCAGTACGAAACCCGTCAAGGAGACGAAGTCGTACTTGAGGGATCCAATGCCTCGGCCGAAGAAGCCGATGAAGGCACGGATTCGACCTCGACCTCTGGTATCGATATCGTCCTCAACCATCGTCTGGTCGAGACCGGATTTGGCTCCAAGAAGGACTTCACCGTCTACTTGAAAGACTACATGAAGAAGGTGGTTAAATACTTGGAAGAACACGACCGCGCCAGCGAAGTTGAAGAATTCAAGAAAAACATCTCCACCGTCATGAAAGACCTGTTGGGTCGATTCAAGGACATGCAGTTCTTCACCGGTATGTATATTTTTCCACGTTCTCTTCCTCCATGATGTCGAGACGTTCCGTTCCGACCTAGATTCCGAACTAATTTGGTTCACGTGTTTTATTGTAGGTGAGTCCATGGATCCTGATGCCATGATCTGCATGTGTGAATACAAGGAAGTGGACGGAGAGGAAAGGCCCGTTCTGATGTTTTTCAAACATGGTTTGATTGAAGAGAAATGCTAGGACAAAACAGATCCCATGATTGGGAGACCCTGAGAGGATTGGACCCTAGTCCATGTCAGATCAGATCTGGACTTGACCTTTGTTTTAGTTGTTTTTCCCTGTCATAACACCCCACAATATTCCACGCGCATCTTGGTCTACGTGATTGTTAAGCCTAACATCAATAACAAACACCTGAAAGGGGCGGCCAAGCCTAAGATCGAAACATGTTTTTTTACTCTTTACACACCCTGCCACACGATGGGAACGTGACTGATACGATGTAATGCGCCCTTCCACACCATCCATAACAAATAAAGAAGCCTCTATCTAACTTAGCTACTGTTTTTTGTCGCTAAGGTCTCTATTTATCACAAATTAGTTGGATAGACTTACGTTTTTAGTCAAGGAATGCATTTGCAAGAAGTTTTGATAAAGCTCATCAAGGCAGGTTCCTTTATAAATCAGTAGTCGAGTGGTTCCAACTCGTTTCGACATGAAGATTATTGAGTGTTTCAATTAGATTGCAGTGCCACTAGTTTGTGTCTAGTCCCTCTTGAATAATAATGTTTGTGTCAAGCCCAACAAACTAAACTAGGACAAGTGAAGAAACATTTCTAAAAATCCAACTCGAAACCAATTGAAATCCCTTCTTCACTTTTCCTGCCATGAGAGGAATAAGCACCAACAGAAAATTACATTTATAACAAACTTCATCCGATTTCGGGAGTCCATAAGATGGAAGTAACCTTGTATTGAGGATTTGAAGCACACAACACAAACTGCAAAGGGCCAAAATCGTTATGAGATCAATAGGTCGGGTTTGCAAGGCAAAGAGGACAATAGCACCTCCCTCATGTGAAAGGTTATTTTGTTATCCCGTGATCGAGGAATAATGTAGCGCGGCTACAAAGAAGTTTCTGTTGTAGCTCCTCCCGTATAGACCATCCAGATGGTTTGGATTTGTTTGCCAAGAGTTTGGATTGAGTCGCCATGTCGACGTCTTTCCCGCAAAAAGTCAATCTCAGATCTAGAACTTGGAGGGTCGAATTTAAGGCCAACCCTCGAGAAATATCTGCTCCAGCTTCGGGTCCAAAGTTGTTGTTCGAAAGATTTAGCACACGAAGTGTTTGGTTGGCTCTGAGCATTTTGGCAATATACTTGCCACACTTTGAATCCAATCGATTGGATGACATATCCAAATGTTGCAAACTCCGGTTCTTCACTAGAGCCTAAAATTGGACACGAGGATTGGTGAACACGTGGGATTAGTGGAAAGAATTCGATTGAAAACAGTCTCGTGCCGTGGTTACTACGATTTGACGAATTAATCATGGCCACATACCTCACACAAATGCATGCAACCTTCACTCCGGAGATTGTTCAACGACAATAAAAGCCTATTAAGCTTGCACTTGGAATCCGTGGCGAGAAGAAATTTGGCTAAAACCTCTGCTCCTCCCGGTGTAAAAGCGTTGTTGGTTAGGTCCAAATGTACAACCTGGTTGAGGTTGAGAATACGAATCAAACTGGGGGCAATCTCGTCGCTCAGCAGATTATTCGAAAATTCTAAAACCTCTGCAAAATTAAGAAAATAAATCTGAATGAGTGGTGAGATAATAGCTATTTCCTTCATTTGAAGTAGTACCCAATTTTGTGAGGTTCTTGAGTCCATCGTATATGTCGTAGAATTTGTCGTCGTCCAAGTTGCTCTTCCATATTGAAAATTTCCGCAAGTTTTTGCTCGATTTTAATCCCACTGATAAATATTCCCCATCTCTAGACGTCATTCCATAAATATTCCAACGAAAGTCAGTGCCACAATTTCGCAGTTGGTATGTTACCCTGAACTCTGAGGAAAAGAAAACCAAATATCAGCGGAAACGATGGACATTTCCTTCGAATTTTGTTTTTTATTCGTTTTGAAACCATGATTTTGGCTTTTTGGTGGATTATCTACTGAATTTAGATTGAAGCAAAATATCCTTGGCCTTTCCCCATTCCGAGTCGTTGGTATGATGAGATGAATAGAATAAATAGTACCTTCTAATTCACTCAGGGAAGGAAGAATCTGGCCAAAATCAAGGTGATTTCCTGGGACTTTCATATTGATCTCCGGTCCATTTTGAATGGCATATCGGCTTGAATCGTCTCCCGAAAGATGACTGAGTACACTGGAGCCTCTTGGCGACGAGACTTCAGATTTGGCCTTGAGACCGAGAGTCCCAGACTGGCCTCCTTCACCGTCACTCTCGCCCCCTTCACCTTGTTCACCAGCAAAATCATCCTCATCCTCCTCATCCTCACTTGGAAAATGAGCATCTCGGCCTTGAGTCTGAATTAGAGCAATGGTGAATCTAAATTATTAAATAATCATAGTTTTTAGGTCTCTTTTGGCAACTTATTCTCAGTTACTCTTGCACAGGGGTAGTAGGTAAACAATGGTTTCAAAGGGACCCTTTTTGGTTACTTGGACCACCCAAGGTTGTGCAAATAAAATGACATTAATCCCAATTATGTTGCATTTCTTCATCAACTCCAGACTATCTGCATTCCGTTGACAAACCTTTTAGGGTCTTTGGCATGGTTGGTGTGTAGTTTGTAACTTGACAAAAATATTTGTCTTGGACGCCACTTGATGGGTCAGGCAAGATTTCATTCAGGGAATTCAGTGATGAATTTGCAATGCCTTAGTCAACAATAGAACTGGTAACATATTAGGACATATCACTGATTTTGTGGAATTGTAATGAAACATTGCAAACATTTTGCTGGTAAGATAAGAACCTAATGAATTAAGAATGCACGGGAGGCTCGATTGATCTCTTCAAAAATATTATCGCGGGCGGATGAAACTCTGAATTAAGTTGGACTGCAAGCTGGGTCATATTGACAGTGTTTTGCAAGAATGTGCACAATTCATTATTTTGATTAAAACAAATTAAAAAGTAACACGTATCTTGATGGACCATTGACATTTCGACAGATGTAAAGCACGACATTTTGTTAGGCGTCGTGATGGTTTCGAAGTTCGATGATCCAAATTTGTTTTTATAACATCACTTATGTTATCACCACTTCTTAAACAGTCACAGTAGTCTTTTGTCGACAATTTTCTCATTCAAGAACTAGCAAATAAACTGTACATTTTTCCAAAATCTTAAGCAAAATTGTTAAATTTGCAATTCAACCTACTTCTTAGCATCTAAGTCGGAGCATAAAAAAGTCCTGTAAAATGTGAAAACCCTTAAATTGCCCAAATTCTCACGAGCCACCCACTGTGGCCGAACAATCCTTTTTTCTTGTTTCATCCGCCTGCTATAAGATTTTTAAAGAGATCATTCGAACCTCCCGTGCATGCTTTAGCGTAATGCTTTTAGAAATGGCTTATACCCGCGGTTTGAAAGCCTTACCAAATGAACAATGGGTGGAAGGAGCTTGGTGACATTTAATCTCTTGATGAATGGTTCCAATGTAGGAAGCAATTCCTTAATGTCATACAAATCCATTTCCATCGGACGAAATCCCTCCAAAAGCCCTTGGAGATGCCTTTCCAAGTACAAATGTTTGTAAGATCCACCGTGCTCTGACACATCGAAAACCTGCAGAAAAATAACTCCTATGAATCATTTGAGCCCTCTAATCACCAAATTCAAAAATACCAAATTTCTACGAGTGAGACTTGAATGGTCTGGAGCATTTTAAGCCCTGTAAAACGCACCCTGAGTTTTTCTTTGCAACATTTCTTCCAATAGGCCTCATCATCGATGTGCTCGGCAGTGACTGTGAGGGGTTCATCTGCAGATAACAGATCGAGATACAAAGCCCGATCGGAGCCTTTCAGGAATTTGACAACTTTCGGCTTTCGAGTGAAGAACCGAGCCAAAGTAAACACACTCAGCTCAGACAACCTGGGCACTGGATTTGAGTCCCAATGTGGATCTTCGGCACAAATGGTAATGCCTGGGGGCAGAGCGAGCGGTTTTTGAGACTCATTTTCATGAAAATAAGCGTTATAGTATTCCACAGGAATATTGTGAAGGAGATTCATGATTGTTTTTGTTCTACTCTTGTTTAATCAATGAGGCTTGGACAGGTACTCCGTGTACTACTGATCTTGTTTGATCAAAACATCTGAATTATGGCATTTACGTACTTGCATGTTACCAATGCCGGCATAATCACCACGTGTTTGGTGGGCCCCATTCGAACATTCATTCATCTTCCCGCTCTTCTCCCCCGACCCTCTCTATCTCTGCTTGATATTTCGTACAATCTGAGTGAGTGAGTGACTTACTTCCTCCTCCTCCTCCTCCTCTTCCTCCTTCTCTCTCTCTTCTCCCTTCCCAAGAATGCCTCCCCAAATATGCCCCTCTAATAGGGAGGCAGAACACGAAAGGAGCACGAAAATTCCTCCCACGCCATGCACAAGTATTCCAAAAACGCTGAGACCTCACATTCTTGCCACATCTCCGTCCTCTCTTATCCTCTCTTTCTCGCATGCTCCTCTTCTCCTCCTCTCTCGTTCATACATTCTCGCAATATATTGGTAGCATGGCAGAATGCGGAAGAGAAATTCCCCGGGTCGTCAAGTCCCCGTGTGGTTGGAACCCACCAGTCAGTTGGCCTCCTCCTGAACAGACAGAATTTAGTGGGTGGCTAGAAGACAGAAGGGAGAGAAATGGCGAGAATGAGATGAACACTCGACGAAAAGAAAGTGAGAATCGCACCCACCATGCCAGGAATGAGAAGAGCGAGGCGAGAATGCCTTCCATTTTTCTTACGATGGGTGACTGGACTTCGTAGAATCAATGGAAACGGGAGGAAAGAAGTTATTTCATTTGCCGATAAGTTTCTAATTTCAAGGGATCTGAAATTTCAAAAAGAACTTTGGTTCACATAAATCTCAAATTTTACTCCTATTCTTACACCTAATTCCTCTAATTACACCGAAAGCAAAGATTGAAAGAGACTAGTTAAATATGACATTTATGTAAGGAAAATAATATTTCGATCATGAGTAACAATATAACAATATTTCCACAATCGGAAACCTGCCTGGCGATACGGTAGCTAAAAAAATCTGAAGCGAAAAGCGGCGAAAACGGAATTATCGACTAAATCTACCAGAGAGAAAGTGGCGAAGAAAGTTCCGACGGAACTCTCAGAAGGTGTCGGTCACCCAACCTAGAGACGGAAACCGTCTGATTCGCCTGATTGAAAACCCTACCGAATCCGTTTCAGTCGGATCTTAACCGATTCCAATCAGTTTGGCACATAATTTGGCCTTAAAGTGACCAATTTTAACCCTCAAATGAGCAAATCGTCCTAGTGATTTTGGGCTAGGAGATCGTATGGAAATGGTTGCCGGCCCAAGGCGGAGTTAACTCGAAAAGCTCGAACGAAATGGTGGTGCGACGTCAACGGAAAGGGTCTCGCAGCAGCGATGCGGCTCTTTTTCTCTGCACCACACTTTTTCGTCCGAGTTAACAAACAACTCTTCTGAGAGAACGGGGGCCGTCCCTCTTCTCCTTAACGCGCGAAATTTGACAGGAGACCAGAACAAGAACAGAGTACTCGACGAAAGACTCCAAGGAGGAGCCAGTCCATGTGACTCCTCCCGAATCCTGCTCATTGAGGGTGACGATTGCTCAAGAGTGTGCATCAAAACAAGAAGGAGGGGTTTCAAGGGAATTGTTGAAATAACATTTTTAAAATATTTTAAAAGATAAGGTTGTCTTGATATCCAAAAATTGATTTTTTGAGAAGAAAAGAGAAATAGCCTTTTTTAGATTCTCCAGTCACCTTTGTTTCGCATAATAGCTCCACTTCTCGAACGATCTGGCATTTGTTTGCCTGATGCCCTGTTTGATAACGTACTTTCTCTCCCTCTGCTTTAAAAGCAGCAAACCTGATTGAACGCAATTGGCACGGTAAAAGGAGGAGAGGTTCATATTGGAACAAAACCTTATTTTTGTCTATACTGATTATAATATTGCTTCAAACTGGTATATATTAATCTTCAATGACCAATGCAGGAATGAATCATGATTCCCTGCTCTTGAAAATGTAACTGCAGGCCACACTGCTCAATGACACACATTATTCTGTTTTAACCAGATTGTTTTGCCTTGTTACATTCAAATTGCCAAAAACCGTCGAAATGCCCTCACATAATCCACCCAGATGTCACTTAACACCTACAGATAGATATGTTTTCAGCTAATTTACGTCCGATTAATATCAAATAAATACTTAAATCAAAGATCTTGAAGGGGCCCAGAAAGAGTGCAGGGAACAAATCCTTCGCTTTTCACCTCAAACTTTCATTTTTGATGCCAGCATAGGCTGTGTAAAGACTAGAATATTTTCAAAACTGTACTTGATATCAGAGAGGTTGAGTGACAAAAAGTGCTATTCTTTTCAAATTTGCTCCCTTTCCCGCGCCGGCCTGTGTGACGCCATTTGGCGCGTAATTTTGGGAGCGCCTCCACCCAAGTTCTGAGCTCCTAGGATTTTCGTTGGCTGTATGACGTAAACTGACGACGTTCTGACGTGTGATTGAAGTCGCTGTCAAGATCTGACAGGACGTCGACAAGCTCCAAGCCCGAGGATGCCGACGCCAGACCCATGAACAAGCCGTTCAACACCCGAAAGAACCCTCGTGATTCACGGATCGAGAAGGAAAAAGTCGGCATCAGAACAACCTACTCAAACGGCCGAGCAACGACCGACCGACCGACCGAGTAACCGACACAACGACCGCTTAATAGAGAGAGAGAGGGAGGGGGAGCAGGACACGCCAAGCAAGACGAATAACACTTTAAAAGGAATCGACCGCACTTCTCGTCGAGATCGAGGCGAAAATTCGACGAGATCATCGAGATGAGCTTCAAAGGAAGATTGCAAGGCCGAATGGAACTAAAATTTAGAGATGAGTAACAATTTTGTTGAACTGTAGCCGAACAATGCTGTATTAATGGTGGTCAAAAACAGTATCTTTGGCAAACCATCTTCCTAAGACGTTATTTTTTTCATTATTTTGTACTAAGATTTTTCATTCATATCATGATAAACGTGCAACAATTCCAACAAATGAACTATGCGCCAAACTGCTTTGGAAAAACCTTAACCTTCAATAAGTCATTGAACAGAAACTTAAAATAAGCAACTACGGAAAGTACTAATTGTTTAAAGACTAAAATTGAATGAATTAGCCTTTCCAAGCAGGTCTACATTTTCTAACATTGTTCCATCATTGCTTGCTTAAAATCCCTTTTTAATGGAATGGTGAATGGTTCCACGTTGCAATGGATCCACTAAGCCACATCCAATTTAGATGTGGTCCATTCAGGTGTTGGATAATTTACAGGGCTGACTTTAGCCCGGAAAAAAATTAACTCATTTAAATGACTATTTCGATACTCCAATCAGTGAAAAAATGTTGATTTCATTAGTTTCAAAACTGGTGCTCTTCTACAGTATTTCTCTCAAGTGTTTTTCGCCGAGATAAATCCGTAAACAACCAAGGAACTCCTCAAAAAGTTAGCTCCTCCCGAGTTAACCTTGCCCCCTCCCCCAGAGTAAAATCCCCTCTATTTAGCTCCTCCAGATTAAACTCCCCTAAATTCAAATCCTAAAAAATTAGCGCCCGTAAATTAAACTCCCTCAGATTAACACCTTCCCCATAAGAAAATTTTCGTCCAAAAATGATCTTTTCTCCCAATGGACCCCGTTAAGCCCAACAAGATATCTCTTAAATTGGCGGAATCTCTTCTGTTTTCTGGCTTACACATTTGTGCCAACCTCTCAAAAAATAGTGTGGTATCATTTAAACTGCTGCTAAAGGAGTCCTTTGGGCTCTGCCCTAGGAAACTCAGGAACAACGACTTTTGCTAATGAAATATTGCGCCAGCGTGAACCTCCCTCACCCTCCCACCACGGATCGATTTTCCCACGGCGGGATTAATTGTTGGCGGAGATTTATACTGGCGGAATTAACCGCGGCGAAGATTATCGCTGGCGAAGAAAACCGTGGTAGAAATCATTATCGGACATGACCGTGGTAAAAGTTATTGCTGGCGAATATAATCAAAGTAGAAATTATTGTTGACGGACATAACCCTGGCGACGATTGTACTTGGCGGAGTTAACCGTCACGGAGAACACTGACGGAAAAGTATTGGAGGGGTAAAAGGGCAAAAGAGAAGGACCCCCGCCAAGAGTAACAATACACGACTCTAATAATGATGTTGTTCACACTGACATTGTAATAGATCATAAGTGCTTTGCGTACAGGCCCACTTTTTGCCAAAATGGTAACTGGATACCAACAATGGCATTTTTTCGCACAGCTCTGTTTCGTATAGGAAATGCACCCATGCGTTGTTGCCATATTGGGGCACGTAGAGGCACCGTTTCAGGATTAGATTATAATAAGCGTATGATGAAATCCTGGATTTTGCACGAAACTTCAGAAGGGGAGCAATAACATGGATAAAAAAGTAGCGGACCAAAAGTGGAACCTTGGGAAACACCTGACTTGACATCATGCATGCCACTACAGGCATGATCCTTCAACCTTTACCATTTGCTTCATCTTGCTAATAAAAGCATCAATCCAATTTAATACCTTACCCTGGATCCCAAACTCTTTGAGCAAAAGACTATGATCAACCTTATCATAGGCCTTGGCAAAGTCCAAATAGACTACATCAACTAACTCGTTACTTCCAAGCCCAATTACTCACTCAATATGGTCAACCAATTGGGTGTCTTTACTAAAATGAGCTCGCAACCCATGCTGTCGAAGGGGAATGATATTGTGGTCTTCCAAATAGTCTACAAGCTTGGACTTCATGATCTTTTCAAAAACTTTTGCAACACTGGAAGTCAGAGAAATGGGCATATAATTACTAGGGAGCGACTTATCTCCACCTTTAAACCGTTTGAGAAGAGGGAAACGTGTCCTGATCCAAGATGTGACGCATCAAGTAGGTTAGGTTAGATCAAAAAACAGTGCCTGTGAGCATATCATAAGAAACTAAGAGGTCACACCATCGGGTCAAGGAAAATTCGAGAGCTTTAAGCTCATGATGGCCTCAGAAGCATTTTGATTTGCGACTACCAGATCATCTAATTGATTATCCTGACTTTCAATGCCAGTCTCATCAACAACACTACTAGCGTCGTGGCCTGCTTTTCCTATCCTTTTTGGAATCGAAAATATACCAAAGAACTGATTTCCAGGCATAGTGGCCTTAGCATCACTTTCAGCAAATATTTGAAGCTTCAAAAAATCCAAATAAAGTTACAAAGTTGGCCCTTCTTTCCCTTGAGGTTCATTAAACCAAGGACCCTCCTGCAGTTGCTGACCCAGCTCAGCAACTGCCCTGACTGTCTCAGATTATGGGAAGAAAGATACCAGAATTATTCATATGTGCAAAAATGTAACATCTAAAAATGACCATAAAATGATCATGATTATGATCGCTAATAATGCCAAATTAATTTACAAGTATAACTAAACATTGACATGACAAAAAAACAAAGAACTTAGGTACTAAAAAAACCGAAAAAGACAACGTGAAAATAACATGAAAAACCTTAAGAAATGCTGATAGAGGATAAAAGAGAAAGAGTACAACTAACATTGATCAAAATAAGGTAAGAAGAAAAAGAATAAAAAGCTAAAAAACATAAAAATAGCTCATCTTGTATCCACACGACCAGCATACAACACAACACTTAGTCCGAACCGGCCGGGCCGTTTTATCATGAGCAGCGCAAAAGACGTTTACTCAGAATAACAAATGGGGACAGACATAAATCAACTTGATCCATGAACAAGATGGCCAAAGACTCAAATGTGTCCCTTTACTACTCGAGTAAGTTTCGAGTTGGATTTTTGGCAGAGTTTTGCCATTTTGGTTTACAGGGTAAAAAAGCTGACCAAAACTAAACTCTTCAACAGACAATGGACCTTATCTGCAATAAAATATGGCAGCATTGCCAAATCGAAATCCATTTTCCTAACTATCGATGGAACTCGAAATCAAGCTAGTTCGAGTGTTGCCACATTGGTCCATGTTTAGGTCTTTTCAAAAAGTTCAATCCAACCTGTTCTTTTAAACAGAAATAAACTTCGAGTCAAAAATGGCAGCACTCCCAACTCGAAACACATCATTACTATATAGAGTCCGTTAAGCGCAACCGGTGAAATGGAAAACACGTACAACCTTTGAGCTTTAAAATGCAAAATTTTTGTTCTTACGTGTCCAATATACATTTAGAAGTTCGAAAATATGTCAAACGTTTGTGTCAGGGTGCAATATTTGGAGCTGTATTACTATGGTAACCTCCCAGTTTTATGTTCTGTGACCTCCCAGTCAGCTCCGCGTTAAAGGACCCAATAGTAAAGAGTTACTTCACAATATTAATTAATTTCACTATTTCTGCCTAACCCTGCTTGTCAGATCGCAAAAATGACCAACAAAAGCATCAAGGATCTTTCTTGGTGGTAGCTGAATCAGCATGGATCGAAGAGGAATTGTGACATTGATTTCAAGACTTTCAGAGCGGTGGTTTGGCCCAAAGGGGGACGTGACATTTAGGCCGGTTGTTGAGGTAGTTTTGAAGTATAGTAGAAGCATATCTAGAAGCATGGCAGAAAAACAGAAGAAGCACGTGAGATGGAATAGAAATAGTCTTGTTCAAGCAAGTTTTATTACATAACCTGCGTTTCCAATCGCAGCTTATGTGTCGAAATTTGTTCGAGCATGGTTATTTCTACTTCGCCTCATATGCTTCTTTCATGCCTCTTTTATGCTTCTAGATATACTTCTACTATACTTCAAAACTACCTTAACAACCGACCTATTATTCCATTATTACTGTAGTATGTTGTAACGAGGAACAATTTCCAAAAGCAATGCTTTCCTATTGACCTGGTTGGTAACGAGTTACTTAACAATATTCATTAATTTCACTATTTCTGCCTAACCCTGTTTGTACGGACAAAGGCATTTTAAAGTAGGATGCAAATTTCCAATAGGATATTTTTCTAGAAGATTTTTCTTTAACATGGCAAACTTGTACACATTTCTTACTAATGGGTACAAGTCAATGAATCAAGCATGTCAAAACAATAAGGACTGGGCCGCTTTGAAAGAGGTGCTTTTTCCCCAGTGTGATGAACTTTATTCTAATAGTGCTGCGTCGTCATATTTTAGAATGGAAAAAACGATTATCTCTTACATTTGTTCAAAAGATCTATTTCTTTGCATGATATGAATCGATAAAACATCTTGATTCTGGACTTCAAGAAATTATTTACATGGTATTTGAGTTTTTGAAAATCATTAATTGCGTCATGCTGACAGTACATAAAAAACTGAGGACATTTTTAATTCAATGAAACGGTAATTTCTTCGGATTTTTTAATACCACTACAAGGAATGGGATTCCCTGTAAAGAGAGTTAATGATTAATATAGTTTCAATAATTAATGTTTATATGAAATTTGATCTACCAATGAATTAGTGTTGGCAGATGTATACAGCCCTTGTATTGTGGGTTGGTCAGGAATAGTGTTTAAAAATTTGTCCAATCCTGCCTTAAATGCTGTTAGAGGATCAGCTCCTACATATTCCTGACGAAGGCAAATAGGCAACAAATTGAACAATGAAGGAGCCCGATAAAGAAAAGAGGAGGACTTCATTGTTCGAACTAGCCTTGATTCCTTAGGATTTGGAGGTGCTCTCAGGGCGCACGTGAAACCTCTACGATCGCTACAACTGATCTCAAATCCTGGGTTAGGACAGAGCCCATGAATGCTCTTGAAAACATACAGTATCAGATACCTTTCATACCTTCTCTGAGTTCTGTTCAGCCCTAACTTCTGGAGCCTCTCCCAATATTTGGATAGTTTATTGCGACAAATTATTTTCGTCATCACGGCTACAGAAATACGTCATGTGATAAGAGTGATTGTGATCTCCACAGATCGAACAGATACAGGTATCTGATGAACTGGGATGGAACTCTGTTTTTGTGCATGCCAGATAGTGATCCGTGTCAAAAATTTCTTTGAAGATGCGCCTTCGTTGGTTAGGGTTAGTTGGAATGTTCGAAATAATACGGCTTCTCCAAAAGCTGCAGGGAATCAAAA
>CM021323.1:1956918-1989401 GCA_010645155.1 Tigriopus japonicus
CATTGTGTCAAAATATGGCCTCGGCCTCATACCATTTTTTCAAAAATCGGAGTTCGTGTCCACCCCTTTCAGGGGTTCCTGGTTAGGATTAGTTGGAATGTTCGAAATAATACGGCTTCTCCAAAAGCTGTAGGGAATCAAAAGGGATAAAATCCAAAATTGGAGGTTCAAGGAAGGCGTCAAAAAGAGTGAAACGAATTTTCGCGTATCCGGGGCCAAGGTTAATGTTTGATGTCCGGTGTGGGGCAAGTTGTTTTAACCAAATTTCTAGTGTTGTGGTGGAGGTTAAAAAATGAGTTATTGCATTGTTAGAAATGTATGGAATTCCAAGGTATCGTTTTAGAAATTTTGTAAGAATGGCGTTGGATGAATTCCACATGTTCTGTGATATGGCTCTCTTATTCCTGTGATGCTCCTAGTAAAACATCTTTGGACCTGCTCGACCTTTAGCAAACCTGCTGAACTCATTGGAGCCCAAATGCGTGAGGCATATTCAAGATGTCTGAGTTATAAATGACATGTGAAATTTTGATAAGTTGCGTGACTCGGATAAATATAATGCATTTTTCAAAGGAATAAATGAAGTTGAAGTTAACATTTGGTTAGGTTAGGTTAGGTTAAGTTAGTTGAAGTAATGAAATATTGCTTTAGGATAAATAAACTTACGCAACCTTGGAATAAATCGTGGAACATTTACAAGCGAGATTCAAGATGTGGTTGAACAATCGACTTGTACAGAGTTAGCATCGTAATACTATCTCTGGACTTGCAAGTGTGATAGATCCAGCTGCACGTTTGAAATGCCTTCCCCATTTTCAACTGGATATGGGATACTGGTTGAGGGATTTAGGAGTTGTTCAAGATGATGGAAAGTTTGATGAGCCTCTCTCTCCCGAAAGATTCAATCCGATCCCCAACAGGATTCGAACCTAGCCGTCTGGGGAAGCACTTACACTCGGCACTTTTAAGAACGCGCTAGTAAGCGTGGTCACTCTGGTTTTTGGCTCATTTCATTAATCCAGCGCACTTTTCAGTCAAATGTCTAAATAAGTGTAGTACAGTAGATATTTTGCCAAAGGGTAGAAAAAAACGTCTTGGACATATAGCGGGTCATGAATTGAAATTGCAACACTTAGTTTTTTTTATTATTCCAAGGTTTCGTGATGAGAACAATTGTAGAACTAGTTAATCCGCGTCTTTTTTGTTTTTTAAGTTTTGTTGTCAAACAAAGCCAAACTAGTGATGTGACTTGGGCGCTTGGGCAAGCTTTTTTTCGTGACATCGTACACTGGGGTCGCCAATTTATTTTTAGTGAAATGATATTCCCTTCTGCCTACCTATCTTCATAAACCAATTTTTCATTAAGAAGCACTGAAACGCGCCCCTGACTTTTGTAACTTTGGATGAGGGTTGCAAATTATCCTCAAATTTGTGTTTGCTTGAGTTAGTTAGAAAAGCACAAAATCTCCATTAGGTGACCCTCCCTTGCTTCTGCTCTCCTCCGCACGGGAAAGACGCAGACTCCGACGGGAGGATCATCATTAGGGACAGGAAGTTAAGACGAATAAAACTGCCAAATTTAACGAAAAAAGACGAATAAAGTTGCCTGATTAGACGAAAAAAGACGAATAAAATTGACCGATTAAACGAAAAAAGACGAATAAAAGTTCCCAGAGGACGAAAAAAAGAAAAAAATATTTGCAAGATGGAAAAAATCGAATTAATTTCCAAAAAAGGCGAATGGACCTATCTTATAAGAAAGAAAAAAAATTACATGCCCGTCTAGACGAAAAAGACGTTTAAAGCTGCTCCAACAAATTACACGTTATTTTTGTCCCTATTGATAAGGATCAATCTGTCTGAACTGATCTGACTGTCAAAAACGGCGAAATCTAGAAAATTTAAAAAAGGAAGTACCTAACGAGCAAGAATTAGCTAGAATTAGCCAGTTGTCCATTTGTCAAATTAAAACCAAGAGTTAAAAAATGCCTTTTTAAAGGAACGTTTTTAGTACAACTATACTTAAAATCAGATTTGCAAATCCAATAATTGTTCTGATGGCCTTTTCATCCCAATATTAAACTTTTCTTTCTGTGTCTGTTGAGCAACTCTACGAGTAAAAGTTAATTTATAAGTGTGGATTGTATTTTGTTTGTGCACAACCCTCAACTGACAATCAAATTATTACATTGGCTTACAATTGGTGGGGTTGAACTTTCTTTGAAGTTTTTATTTGCATGGAAAATTGAAAAAAAAAAAAACGCTGAAAGCGCTTGAAATCTGAGAAAATCCAAACTTTTGGCCAATTAGACGAAAAAAGACGAATAAAATCCAAGTTAGACGAAAAAAAATTTCGCGACGAATAAAGGCCAAAAAGACGAGAAAAGATGAAAAAGGACGAATAAGTTTATTCGTCTTAAGTTCCTGTCCCTAATCATCATCTTCAGCAATGAAAAGACTTGGACCGTGGACCCGGTGTTCAACCGCCAGAACGACCGCTACATTGCCACGGTCCAAGTCTTTTCATCGCTGAAGATGATGATCGGGCACTACTGACGGGTTACGGACCCTTCGGTGCTTCGTTGGTTTCGTAGGAGAGGTTGCGTGAGTGAGTTATGTCAGAGGTGACAAAAAAGGTGTTTCACTTTTGACAGGAAAATGACAGAAATGTTCTTTTTTCACTTTTTAATGTCACTATATACATACATATAGATATATAGATACAACAATATACTTAAACACGATACCACTGCGCGAGGTGGTTGTAGAAGGAGGTAATGGCGGCTGCAGTCGTCTTCCCGTACCTCTCACGCCGCATAAACTCATCAAACTTTGTTGACCCCATCACTGGAGCATGCACCAACCACGTGGAGTGCTACTGGAAAAACGCCAAGATCAAGTTCAAGTCCATGTGTGGCGTCCACAACTCCATGTTGGCCTCTCACCTTGATGAGTGAAAATGTCATGAGTGAAATGAAAATATAACACATTCTCTTGAATGGCAGCTATGATGATAAATTTTGAAGCTGTCATCGCTCATCGCAGTCCAGCAGTAACAAGGTCCATGGTTTGTCCAAAACTAATGCTTAACCGTTGTCGTATCAAATATATGGACATCGTGGGAAGTACGAGCTGTTGCGGCATGAAGTCCACTAGAAGGCGCACTTTATGACCGTACTCTTCCATTAAAGTGCTCTAGTTCGAGGAATGTCCTCTTTTGTACATAGTCTGGCTCCTTCATAGTTTTTATTCAATTTATTTCCCATCAGTCTTGGTTGGAATTAAGGGAGAAAATCCCCCAACAGCTTTTAAGTCAGGCTTAGATAAATTGTCAAATCCCCATATACTGCGACATCTTTGAAATTTCAACCCACCTAGACCCTAAATCAACATAATCCTTGCACGCTAATCTCCCTACGATCGCTTAATAATTAGCCAGATAGGATGGACCGATATTCACACGTCTATTTCGCCTACATGATTCTATTCAACTCGTTTTACATAGTTAAATGTCAGGGTGACCAGATACGCCTCCATGCCCCTCCCATTCAAGGCCATCCCACCAGATAGGCCTTTAATGCCCGAATCGTTTTGGAGCACGTCGCTTTCGAGCGGATCTTCTAACTCTCTGGGGCTGTTCGAGGGTATCCGAATCATTATTTTTTGTGTCCGGATTTGTCTTCTCCGGATCCAGCATCTCCTGATGTTGAACTCTGCGAAGGATTTTCCGATTCCTCCACTTTAAACGTCCCGTTTCCGTTCGTATCATGTAGCTCCTTTCATTAGGAAAGCACTCCAGGATCTTCCCAAAGACATCCCAGGCTCGAGTGCTTGGATTCTGGATGCGGACGATGTCTCCAGTTTTCAATCGCTCAAGCTTTCTTGATCGACGATCATGACGAGCTTTCGCCTTCTTCCTCAATTCCTCAGCCTTGAGATCAGCTTGACGCAACCGTTCCCGAATGCTCTCCTCGAAACACATCGGGCTGATGGGCAATCGCGTCCTTGTCGGTCTTCCAAAGAGCCTTTGCGCTGGGGAAATACCATCCTCCCTTGGGGTGTTTCGGTATTCCAAAAGTGCGTGGAAAAAGCGCTCATCATCCAAGCTCTTCTTGGGACAAATCTTGAGTATAATAGCGTAATACCAAATCTTGAGTATATATTCATGGCCTTGACCGCCGCCTCGGCATATCCATTCGCTTCGTGATGGTATGGTGAGGACGGGTCATGATCTATGTTCCACCTATCGCAGAATTGCGCAAACTCACCAGATCCGAACTGAGGGCCTCCGTCGGTAGTTATTCTTTTGGGTAGGCCCAATTGCGTGCACCATTTCATCAGGTGCTTATTGACATCTTCCGTAGACGCTCGATTGATAAATGGGTACACGTCCGTCCACCCTGAATATTTGTCGACCACCACCAAATATTCCTTACCCGCATAATGGAACAAATCCGCCGCAATGGCCTCGCCTGGCCACTTCGGTTTCGGGTCTTGAAGCAACGGCTCTGGTTGATGGCTGGCCTTGTTTTCTTCGCACTTAGGGCATCGCCTCACCATGGCCTTTATCTCATGAGATATGCCTCGCCAATACACACACTCACGGCCACGGGCGAGCGACCGCTCTACCCCTTATAGAAAGCAAACTGTTCGTTTCTGCTGGAAATCATAATTCTCATTGCTAGCCTCCCACTCCATGATTTCCGTGCTTCTTGGTTTTGGCCATAATTGCATTTGCTCACTGAACGTTGCCTACAGGTTTTTAACAGGTAAATATCGGAGAGAATTTTCGATCTTACCAGACCTAGACAGAATGGTTATCTTTTTAGATATTCGGAATTTAAAGAAATAGAGTTTTGTACATTAAAACAAAGAACAAATTAAAAATCGTCTTGATTAAATTCTTTTCAGAAGTAATTCATTTTTTTCTTTATTTGAATGGAATCACAAAAACAGAGGGATGTAAAACGTAATAATGGCTGAGAGACAATTATGAAGGATCAAGAGAATATTTTCGTTTGAGCATCAAATGCGTTATTTTTGTTGGGGATTTGGAAGCATGTCAAAATACGTAATAAAGCGTGAGTGAAAAGTACTAGGTATCAAAATTCAGGAGCAGAGGGGCTTCTTTTGTTAATATCTTTTCAATCTCTGGTTTGTGTGTCACGACTGTCCTGACTTGCAGCCAGACCGAGAGGTTGGCCGGTCGGTCGGAAAGTGGCAGTGGGGCGGTAGGTCAATAATCATAGAATAAGGGTCGTCCTCCGTAGTCCACGGCACATCTGCTCTGTCTGTCCGTTGAATATAGTTTTAGTAGTTCTGCCCACTTAAGTAATCGGCCATCTTCTCCACCACAATGGCTACTTGTCCGGGTTGGACGTTCTCATCGTATATGCCAATCACCAGAGCTGCAAGGAGAATGATTTTTAGGAACAAAAAGGGCTGAAAAATAACTAATTGAACTCACTGGTATTGCTTTTAGCCATATGGATACCTCCTTGGCCCTTTTTGCCCCGGCAAATCGTGTCAGTACCAGAGATATACCTGAAACAGTTATCATACAATTTTATATTAAGTATTCCAAATTTGAAGAGAGCATGAAACCACCTAATTAAGTGGTTCCCGACAAGGGAGGAATGATAAACAATAGAGGCATGATAATTAGAATCCCAATATTGACCACTTGCAATGCCCTAATGAAAATCAAAGGTTCTTGATAAACCTTGTTCAAACAAAATTATCATCAATGATTCACAACTCATGTTATGGGGAAAATTTGCCTATACATTTACATACATATTAATACATTTGTCTAAGAGACTGCATGTCATGTTTTGAAATAGCATATACTTGGTCGGCTGTTGAGGTAGTTTGGAAGTATAGTAGAAGCACATCTAGAAGCATAAAAGAAGCACATGACACGCAGTAGAAATAACCATGCTCGATCAAGTTTCGCTACATAAGCTGTATTTTTCAAAAGCAGCTTGTGTAACGAAACTTGATCGAGCATGGTTATTTCTACTGCGCGTCATGTGCTTCTTTTATGCTTCTTCTATGCTTCTACTATACTTCCATACTACCTCAACGACTATCCAGATTTCTTACATGTACTTCTCGCCTCCAATTCGAATTCCAGTTCCGGCCAAAGCTTCCACGTTTCCCATGGAGCTTAGAAATGATTTGATTTCGTCTTGTGTGATCTGAAATTAAAGACAGTGTTTCAATATATGTTTTACGAACAATATGCCATTTTTTAGCCATTTTTCTTTATTTTTAGCTTTTATAGTTAAAAGTGGCTTTGAACGTGATTTATAATACATTGCCGTCGAACGTTTGATCAACACTTTTGTCTCTGTGCCTTGTGAGAACTTTATATAGAAGCAAACTGGTATGATATTGTGTTATATTTTTGGGAAATGGGAGATGGTTTCATTTGACATTTTATTTTGAAGTGGAGAAGTCACAAAAATATCACCTATTAGGTCTTTCGAAGCAGCGACTTTGCGCATGAGCATTGTCCTTAAAAGTTGTTAAGAAGGAAGCCTCAAGGTTTGACATGTAGGTCTTCACAAGTTTATTTTAGACACGTGGTGCCAAACAGTCCCAATAGCTTAATTTATCCAAAGAAATCTGAAATAATCCTATTGATTTTATAACCACACCGAACAATAACCTTTACAAAGTTGATGAAAAATCACTTCAAGAGAAGAAACAGTTGACTTCGAATTTCTACTTCCCACCAAAACTTGAGATATTTAAAGAAAATATGACAAAATGGTTGTGGGCTACATTTTGGACAGGTAGACACCTAAAATGAGTCAAAAACAACTGAAAGAAAAGGAAACTTTCCCAACTTTGCTCACTTGCTGAAAAAAATCAGGGGCAAGATTGAATCTGTGAAAGCTTCTGAATATATCATTAACCATTGATTTTGGCGTTTGTTGATTGACAAAAACGTTTGAAACTAGAGCTCTATTTGAAACATCCTATTCGTGAATTGACTTTGCATTAGCTGATAAAGCGACAGTATCAAAACAAAGAGAAAAACTGTTCAAGGAGCTTGCAAGAAATAAGGGTTCGAGTTTTCGGCTCTTGAAAAAACTTGTTTCATCTAGAGCTCTAGTTTCATTAAGCTCGTCTTGACCTACGATAGAGGAGGCAGATTTCAATGCATGGTGTGCGGTCACTCTATGGAAATCAAAACAAGAAAAATATGTCCACAGCTTACAGCTGACGAACCTCAAAATTTTGTAAACTGTTTTGCGTTTGTCAATAGCGGGTGTTTCAAAAGAAACGGAACACCTAATTATATCGTCTATAACCCGTGATTGAAAGCATATATGAATCTCACTTTCATTGCATATGATTGGCCGAAATCTTGGCTTGAAGAGTCAGCAAAAGCAACTTCACCCTAGTTTAAAATATAAGCGACGAAGGTTTTTCCTGTGAAGGGTCATTTTTGAAAACACAACGTTCGTGACTCCGACTTTTTTCTCTCTTCCAAAGTTTGGCTCTAATCGAAAATAGGGCGACATGAAGGGAATAAAACCATACCTATCTTAAGAATTGTTATCTGCCGCATCTTTTTGATCCCCATACATTTTTTGTGAGATCAAAGATTTCCGAGTTTCGGACATGGTTTCCTGTTCCATTTCTTATGAATCATCCGGTACTAGAGGTTTGATACCAATCTTTGGATATTTATTTGTCTGATGTGAACCTGTAGGTTTTCCGTTTCCCCAAACTGATAAAAATCAAGGGTTACTCTAGGCTTGGACTTTACTATCAGCTTTTGTTTCCTTCAATTAACTGCTTTGAGTGTTTGTCAGACAGCCTTGGGCAGCACTATTTGTGTTTTGGATGTCCGATGTAATCTTCCACCCACTCTTACGTCCTACCAAAGGGACATATTCAATGACGTCCTGATGGTTAAAAAAACCGATTTTAAAAAGCACAATGAGGCGAAGAGACATTTTTTGTCTGAAATTGCCACCATCATATTTATTCGTGTTATTCTTAAACAGTCTTCCGCCTTTCCCTTGGAACTTCGACAAAACATTCAAAGACTTGGATCTTTGAACGTTTTTTCCAGAAGTGCACTTTTGGGACTTGAAAAAAGCTCTTAAACATGTTATCTTTCTCCCCGTCCTCCTAATATAGCATCTGCTTATGTAGAGGGTGCATTTCTTCTCATACATCTCTTTTGAGCGAGGGCATTTCTCTAGTTCGCAATTTTCATAGGTTTTTGCCAGGTCTAAGCGACAGTTGATGTTTTTCACCGACAACGCGTTTTGCACTGCAATTATGTACACGAGTTTTTGGCGCACCTGTCTCCAAATTATTTCCCTTTCATGCATTATCGGAAACGAGCTTTGTTGATCGCTTAACACTTTTTAACACTCTTGTAAGCAGAGCTCTTTCGCAAGAACAAAGCTAAGGCAAGAATTAATTGGATCTGGGCATGGTTTGTTAAATACAACAGAGAAACAGCAATTGATAGCATCAGCTTTACATAAGTGAGGGACATCTGTCACTTCCAAAAGCTCTCCAAGTGATGGAAAAGGGGAGGATTAGTAGTTTTTAACCTCTCTTTCTCATCTGTGTTTTGTCTGGGCTGGCATGAACACCCCGGGGGATTAGAGGTTCGGATTCATTTACACATGGACTACTGCGCCATTGGAGTGAATATTTAACACTAAAGCAGAAGAGCAAGGACATGATGGGTGACATTGGAGATCGTTGCCCCCGAACCAGAAGTCCCTCATTGACATGTTTTTTGTTGGAATCGATAAAATTCTGACGGACAGATCCAAATCTAGCGAGGAGTGTGGTTCATGATAGAGATAACGAACGTAATTTCAGGATCTAGCGCGGTTACCAAGCAATCCAAGCCTGAGTTGAACTAAGTGGAAGGGTGGAATAGGGGGAAATCGTCATGGGAGGAAATACGTATTTTCCCTGTTCCACAGAGGGGTGAAAGATATGTTTTTGTTACTAAGACAGGCATGGGTACGAACTAAGCAGGGTAACAAAAAACGACTGCCTCGTAAACTTAGCTTCTGCATCGTTGACGAAAGACTTGAATGTCAAATAATCTTAGCCTGGTCGACTAAAGTGACTAAGATTTGTTAAATCGGCGCATTTATCAAATTTTGAGGGTAACTTCAGCGCCTGGCGAGACTCTCCTCACAGGAAATGAGATAAGAGAAAAGCAGATAAATTTCGAAGAAAACTGTTGTTACTGTAAATATAGATTTTGCCTTAAAATATACAAGGCCTTACCTCTGATCCTTCGGATGCTTGGACCCATGATCCATCCAAACCACAAATAGCGGCATGCTTGAGACCCTCAGCCTTTAGGTTGTTGAGATACTCTCCCCAAGACATGATGATTGTGTATATTGGATGCGGCTAGTTTGAAGATAAATATGGCTCTAATCGTTTCGTTGTTTTTTTGTTCTTTGCTGTTTCCACAACCTTTGTTAGAAATGTTTCGAATCAACGCCGCTTTGGAAATAGGAAGCGAATAAAGGAACCGGCTTGGTGAAAGCCAATGCACAAAGTGTCGAGTGAGGGAGTGCTGGGGAATACCAGGACAGTCACTCCTCGAGGACGAGGAGGTTAGATAGAAGAGGAGGAAGAGGAGGGAGGAGGAGGGTTCGAGGGAGCTCAGAGAGATTTGGGTGTCGCTGGAAAATGATACGAGTTCTCCTCGTACTGGAGTTCCTAGCCATACGATTTGTGCATGCAAAGAGGCTGCAAAGATGGACCGAGCCAGACAGAGTACACGCCCTGATGGCTGGTCCGGAAGGAGGGTGAGTGCCCAACAGAGATAGGACCACGGAGAGAAAGAACACACTCTATGACTGGTTCATGTCTAGGGTGACGAGAGGAGATACCTCGAAATGGGTATTTACTTGAGTATTTATCATTTATGTATTACTTTGGAGTCCATAGTTTGATTAGCAATGGTAGGATGTTGGAAATAACTGAATCATTAGCGGTAAAATCATTTTTATGAACGTTTAAACAATGAAAGAGCGAGAGTGACGTGTGAAATCTTAAGTCTTATACCGTAAAAGTAAGTTGCCTTTGCATTCCTTAAAATATGGAATCAAAACACATCAACACTGTTATTCACTTTTGAAAGTAAAATAGGTCAAAACGTGCTAGTGCATGAAATGAAATTTCACATTTTGCCAAAAGAGGAAGGGTTGGTCACCCTGATCCCAAGGGAGGATAGTCTACCAAGATGAAGGAAAGGCAGGATGTGAATGACTATCACATTTTCCAAAGAAAGCGTGCACGTAAAACGCCCATCGGCAAGATGGAATGCAATGTTTCATACCTAGGGGACAAGAAAAGCAGAGCCATACATAGATGGCACCGCACTCGTAACACACCCAGCTCTTTTGTATTGGTGCTCTCTTTACAACATACGTGTTGGTTCAAACATACATGGAGCTGTAATGAGCTGAGAGCAGTGCCCGCCATGCTCCTGGCTCAAGTTTGATCATGCACTTAAACGAGAGGAAAATTTCAGTTATTCTCCTTTTACTTTGTAAACATGAAAATAATTCTGGTCCACTCTGGATCACGCATTACCTTTCGCATAAATTACAGGAAACTATGAATGCCTCATAGATCCCCCAAAACTGACTCACTCAATGTCCCGTCATTGGTTATTTTGGTGAGTCATACATTCTGAACAATTTTTGGGGTGAGTTCAAAGGTGCAAGTAAACATCTGCACGGATTGTATATTTTCATGACTAGCTTTGGTTGGCATACATGCTTTCAAACACTAAAAGTCGGTGGTCCATCCTTCTTCTTCTTCCTCCACATCTGCATTTTTTTCCTGAGATACATTTGTGGATGGTGGATCTGCGGATTTTTCCTCATTTTTCGTTTTCGTCGCTTTCTTGACCTTTTGTTTCCGCAAATGAACTGGGACCACATCTCCAAAAGCGTCCAGTTCCAGACTGGATGAACAACTCAATATCTCATCCAGATCATTTTGAGCATAGGAACTGGACCTACATGAGGATTTATCATCGGTGTCTCCAACACAAGCTGCCTCACACGCGTTAATCACATGCTGCCGACTAAAAGTCTTATGTGGGACAAATCCATGGATTGAGCTCATGGTAGTGGGAGTGTGACTGAATTCCTCTTTGGATGTAGCCAAGCTCTGCTGACTCATTTCCCCTTCACTCGACGATGGGTCTTGCTTTGGATAAGAAGAATCCTCGAGTTTGGGGTCCAGGGCATTATTAATGTTGTTCCCTCGACCAAGCAATGCTTTGTTCTTTTTCTTTAGCGTAGGTGGAAGGGATGGACTTGGCCAACGGTAATGTGTGTCCATGGGATCATCCATTTGCCATGCTTCGTTGTAAAGCCCCTTGTCCGCTAAATTGGCCGAGATGTAATGTCTTTGGTGGGCTTGCTTTAGGAGGAGTGACCCACCCATTTCCTTTTCCTCTTTGAACCGGGCCCAAGGATGCAGTAGCAGTTGTTCCACCGGCTTTTGTTGGAAACACAAGTGGGTGAGCAAACTTACGATCAAACTTGAGATCAGACAAATAAGGAAGCCAATAAATGGATATAGGGTCGGGTTCGTCGAGTACAACACAATCTCCCAGTCGCTAGATGTAACAAATAGGAAGAACTTGATTGTTATACCTATGCCTCGTTGTTATAGATTGAATTGAATATTCACAAAAATTACCCATTGGGGATGTAAAAGAACTCGTTGCTTGATGTGGCGTGTTTGGCAAAGATCTCGTCAATTGTAGATGATTGATTGACCTCTGATTCGATGCAGCCAAAGTCGAACGTATCGAGGGTATCAAAAGAAGAAGATTTCTCTTGCGTTAGCTTGATTTTATCGTCCCAAAGAACAGAACCGATCAGCAACCAGATCGTCACTCCGTTGGCCGCAACAAATCCACAAAAGCATCCCTAATAAGATTAAATCTAATTATTTTGTGTTCATTTGAGCATGCAAATTCGTTTGTTGAAAAACCCTCACAAATTTGTTGGTAGTTGCGGTGAAAAATCCCAATAAGAAAATAGCCGCCAAAGGTCCTGCCACAACTCCCAAGGCCAGACTGCCAACAGTCACCATCACATCTTGATGTAGGCAAAAGAAAGAAAGCCCTATGGCAAGAATACCCATTATTCCACTGATTGTTCGAGTAATTTCTAGCTGCTGCTTCTCATTTGAGGCCTGGAATTGTGGAAATTGGAACAAGAGATCCTCCCAAACCACGGCAGAAAGAGAATGAATGCCTGATGTGAGTGTTCTGAAACCAAGAAAGCATTTGGTGACGAGATTATTTTTCTTTGGGCGGATTAGAGCACTTACCCGAGAGTTGCAGCCATCAAACTGGCCATGAGAAGCCCGAGAAGACCGGGAAGTTGCCGAAGTTGATTTATCACATAATTGATTGTGAGTTCATTGGGATTCTCAATGGATCCATTCGCCACAGGATCACAGTTCCAGACATTGGAATAAATAGCTAACCCAGCCAAAGTGGCACTCCCTTGAACCATCCAAAATAAAAAGATCGCCAAGGCAACTGTCCTGAAAAGCAAAACAGACAAAGGCTTTATTTATGGTTTGTTGCCGCCTGAATCGGTTAAGTCGTTCAATTCAATTGTTCTGGGAGAGTTTTTCCAATTTCATATTTTTATAGTCTTTCTTTATTTGTTAACCAGATTTCGAAATTTTGAATCGATGGACTACAATATCATCACAAAAAGCAGGTAAACAGAGCAAAAATATGTGTAAAGATGACCCTAAAATGTCAATGAAATGTAAAAAAGCAAATGAAAGAGCCAGATTATGCTAAAATAATGAAAACAATGCAAAACATGCTAATAAGTCCAAAGATTTTACTGTTCTGTGTTAGGATCAGTTCGGCAACTTTTCGGATTGGATTTGTGCGGTTTCGATCTGAAATCAGAATTTTGAATCCGGCTCAGATCCGGATCGTCTTATTGAAAGATTTTTTTTATATCACTGCACTTGTTTTTTGGTTTTTTAACATAAGAGACAATTCTGAAACTTGAATCTTATTTTTACAATTTATAAGCATCTTTTGGAAGAAAAAATAGAAAGCCAAACTTGGAGAAAAATGATATTTTTGAGCTTTCAAGTAGTATTTATTCCAAAATTATGAATCAACTCATCATAGGTCGATTCCAACTCCGAACCTGATCCAGGATTTTTGGATCCAACTCAAGACAAGCGAACCTCCCAACCAATCTGATCCAATACTGAGCCGGCTCATGGCCCATCTAGTTCCATTCCAGCATTCTAATAATTTGAGGTATGCGTCAATCCGACATAATCCGACTGTTCCATTTTACTTCAAGAATCCAAATATCTAGGCAATGTTTTCTCTATCGATTATGAAGCCATTTTTTCAGACTTCTAGTTTTTTGTTCAGCTGTTACACATCTCATAAAAATATATTTCGAGTGAATTACAACTCTAACAAAATCCAATTATTTTATGGTCCTTCGAGCCGGATGTGAACCAGCGACCTATGGATCTACAGCCCAATTAACTTAATTTATCCACTTAACTTAACCAAGTAACAATGTGTAGAGTAGGCAAAATTCAAGTGGAAAACATATTTCAGGTTTGACTTGGATACATTTTGGCAAATTAAACTTATACACAACCTATATTTTTTTCGTCATTATTTTCAAAATTAGCAAAAAGGCAAACAAATGCAAATACGACCAAAAATGCCGATGGGACATTTTACATTTTTGTGGCTCTAATTGTCACTTTTAAGCAATGGTTTTTTTTGTTGATACAAAGGAATATTGAGCTTTAGGAATAGAACATTGCCTCGTATATTTATCGTGGTTTCAATTCTAGCAAATAAGATTATTTTGGACCATACACAAAGTTATCGAGTATGCTTATGTAATCTTTTAAGTTTTGTCAAACCAGCAAATTTTTGTCTAAATTTTGCATTGGTGATTCAAGGCAGTCTTCGATTTAGTTTAGATTTTTGGGCCTTTTTCTTCACTCCCAAAGATGTTGGAACGTTTTCATTCGCACAATAAACTATTGTTGCCATTGAAGACGTCTTTTTTCGTTCGAATTACAATCAGTTATAGCCTTGAAAATTACCTTTCACATAATACATTTCTTTTAGTTATTTTTCAAATTACGTTGAAAGAAAATGTACTACAAAACAGCCAAAATATACCGGTTATGGTTATAGATATTTTCCTTAAAAAGGGGGTTGGTCTTGATTTGCAATCACAAATGAGTGAGCATTTGACAATCAATCCAATCGAAGAAACGATTTATTGAACAGCTCACTCGCAGGACATCTGTTCCTTGAACTGTCACTCGAAAATAATCCTTATCTTGATGTCTGACATTGGTGTTTCTTTAAATCCTGGGTTTAAAGTTGCAATACGAATTCAAGATCACCGTTAAAGTCGAAAATAGTATCATTAAGAGTGCTATTCCTTTGAGTATTTGTATTCGCCTTTACAACCAAGCGTTCATGACAAATACGTCATAAAACCTTTCTCCATAACATGAACGAGCCCCTCCCAGTTGTTTGGTACGAGTACATAGTTCAGTGTCACCCCCACTCACCATCGAGCTTGACTCAATGACATCACCGAGCAGAATTTTTGTACTTGGCTTTGATGACAGCCAAATCGAGTTGTCCAGAGGATGGTGTTGCCAAATAACACAATCCACGTAGTAGTTTTTGCAAATGGTGAGGGATCGAGATTGGCCCAATTGATACGTTGGGAGGACACGCCTATGTGCCACACCTCAGCCAATCCACCTGTTTTTTGATCGATGGCTTTGGCCACGATGGTCAATAAGCTAGACACAACCATTATGAATTGGAAGACGTCACTCCACATTATGGCTTGAACTCCGCCCTAGAAAAGAGTCAAAAATGTTAAATCAAGGACTCATTTGGCTGTTTTCATTTTGTTGTCTTTACTAACAAAGGGTACTTAAAAGATATCAAGCCCGAAATTAAAACGAGGTTAGATTGTGACGATGATAAACTTTGTACTACAAGGATACGTTTTCATTGCCAAATCTTCACTTCGTTGACGTTGTGCTTTTTAGCGAGGTCGAGAAAACTTTGAAGTTCAAATTTTGTTGATGAATGCTCGAGTAAACAAAAAGGTAACTAAAGAATTTACATCTTGACTCAGATCTGGACTAAAGTGAGATATCCGTCTTCGCCATTGTTAAATCCACAGGGGATATATTCAAGTTCAAAGTTGATTAACCTTTCGTGGTAATTTTGGTACACCTGTCAAACGCAAGACATATGGTCAATGTCCAGTCATTCCGGTCTAAGGATGCTTGTCTGTTCTGTGAACAGTTAGATTGATTTCCAATTTGTGGTACTCAAAAAATTCAAATTTTCCTCCCTCCGATAAAAATGACAACATGCCAGAACGTGATCAAAAACATTTTATTGCATTGCTAAGGCGAACAACTCATTTATTGTCAAATTGGACGTTGTTGTGCAGAAATTAAGGTGGCATTTCAAAGCACCTTTTTATCAAAACAAATGATTGAAAATTGTCAAAAATGTCGAAACAATTAGGTTCAAAATTATCTTACGGCATTTTTCTAAGGCATGGCAAATGACTCGTTGTAACGGTTTATTGTGGCTAACATTCATTGTATGGAGTGAATAAGACCACTACAAAGATCATTACCGATGAATTTCAAAGCTCGAGAAGTTGGCCTACTTCTTTTTAGTGGTTTTGACTTCTGTGTTTTTACTACCACGCATAAAGGCCCGCAGACATAATTAGATTTTTGTAAGGTATATTGGCATTTCTTTTTCATTGTCTGGAAGAGCTCATCTAATTTACTTTTTGTCAAAACTGAAGGGGGTTGACTTCCACTGAAGATCTCGTTAAGCCGACAAGGTCTTTTTATTTACAATTTCAAATGAGTGTTCCTCTATCTTTCCTACTGTACATACGTAGACTGGAAAAATCGTGGCGTACTCACATGCCATCCCAGGATTCTCCGCCCTCCAAGATCATGTCAACCATGCAAGGACACAGGATGCACTTCATTTAACCTTAACTGATGCTCTAAACAATGAGAAACTTCAAACCTAGCAGTCGCAAGCATCCTCCCCCTTCCTACAAATCAGACGATTCTTTAGTCCACGACGATACGCGTCATTTTATTTGCACACTGTGAGTAGCAGTGCTAATGGAACGAAGAATTGGCGAAGACGATGAATATTGAGAGTAATGGTTTTTCAGCCATTACGAAACAGATAACAACAACAACGAGGACGAAATCGTATCTCGTAAATGCCATTCGGAATAACCTTTCCTTCCATCTAGTTTTGATCTCTAGTGTTTACGAATTGAAAGTTGGTCGAAAATGGTTTTCAAAATGAGTTTGGACTGAAAGAGCAAAGCGTTTGCAAAAGGATATTGCTTCACTCGAACTTCACCCACCGAAAATTGAATCCATGCCCCATTCGGAGAACCACTATTCACTTCAAAGCTCACATTCTAAAAGCGAAGTAGTTATTCGTCCCTGTCATTTGTCTCGGTTAAACGCTGCCCACAAATTTGGCCTGACGGAAGCAGTTCCATTTCGATTTCATTTCCAATTACAACGCTACTGAACCAATAGATGATGGCCCCAAAATCGAATCAATCCCAGGTAACGTTTCGACAAGCATTTTAAAGCTTAAAACTACTCGTTCATTATTCATCTTACCATGATGGTGTACAATGTCGCCACCATCCCAATGATCACCACAAAGGCATACGGAGGCAAACCCGTGATATTTCCGAGGGTCTCACTCGGCAAGTACAGAACAAATCCGAGATGAGCCGTCATTGAAAGAATGAAAGTGAGCGAGCCCAGTTGACGGACCAATTGAGATTGATATCTCAATTCCAGATACTGAAAAACGGAAAAAAGAATTGAACATTTTTTGAGACTGTCAAGAACATCAGCCAAAAACTAGAACTATTTGAATTTGACAGTTGTCCTTAAGGCCAGTCTCAGTTATTTTAGACACAAATTCCACGCTGAACCTTTGTGCACTCTTTGGAGTCGAAATACGGAGTGCATGGTGCTTGATTCAGTTTGCTTCATTTGTCTTTGCGTACCTCGTAAACACTGTTCAACTTCATCTTGTAGAATATGGGGATCAAAAGCATGACAATCATGCCGCCAAACAAGGAGCTAATCATCATCGTCCACGGTCCAACTGTTCCAAAATAAGCAACATCCCCAGGAATAGCTGAAAACATAAAGAGACCAGCCAATTTTAGAACTCTTTTACTCATAAAGTAAACTTCAACAATTAATTGCGATTCACATTGGCGGTACTTGGCGAATATTGAAAACGAACCACAGGAAAACATTTATCATACCCTTATCTATGTGCATTAAATTCTGAAACCCTTCATAAAATGACATTTCATTTTCAGAACCGCTCTTCTTTACAATCATGTTTTGTACTTTTTGACATTTGCCAGGCTGAACCTCACCCCTCAAAAAAATAATGATTGGAAAGATCGGAGGGATAATGTGAGTGCACGGAACAGGGGCCATTTTTATCGAACTATTTCCTTCCCATTGAGCTCTTAATTTTGGAAAGGAAGGAAATGCCAGTCTACATCCTTGACTGTTCTATCCAGAAGCATAAAGAACTACCCCAAAAATCCATTTTCAGTGTCCTAAAATTCCCAACAGTTTTTTTCGGCATTGAAAGGACGAATGAATTAGTAAAATTGAAGGCTCTTTCTCAGTTCTTCGGTTTGTTTTGATAGTTCCTTGAATTATCTGTCGAGGTTATTGCATCACAAGATTTCCTACGTCTCATGAAATAGCATTTCCTTTATTTGGATATATCCGTTCGGCACCAAGAGCATAGATTTATCTTTGCCTAGATGAGTAACTGTATCAGAGGAGAATACCAACATCACGGTGTCCTTACCACATGATTAAATGGCTCTGTGAACACAATACCCTACTAATTGCATTAAAGCGTGGATTTTCCAGAAAAGAAATCGATGACTTTGGCCGTATGAATGTATCAAATCGACACAATGGAAAAACAAAAATCAGTGGCAAATTTCGAAGAGGCCTCGTTGATGTAAGTTGAGCGTCATGAATTCGTGATAGGATCATCCAAAGAGGATATTCAAATCATCCCAATCACCTTGGACTAGATCCATTGGTACAATGAAGTCTGAACCAACAAACATGCAGATAAGATGGTTATTTTCATAGCTGGCTAGAGGGATGGGGAGAGATCAGATCAGTTTGATTCCTCGCTAACTCACTGCCCCCTGTGAAGCCAGTCCAGGATTGAAATTTAAAACCATCGATCGACACACCGATAATGACGACATCATTAGTAGTGCAACTGTTTCCATTCGTGCTCTGTAAACTTGATTGGTTTTTTGTGCTTCGCGCTTTGCGCAATAATGCTTGATTGTTCCAATGCATGAGAAGTCAGGACGTGCTTTAACCAGGCACGAGCAATGAATTTTATTCATTGTTTCCAGGAAGCTACTTCGAGTTATTCCTACGACCCCGGTCTGATTTTTCTCATCTCTTAGTTATCTCGACTTTTGTGTAAGTATAGTAAGTGCCCATGCCTGAGGGAAGGTTCTCGCTCTGAAATGTCGTGACAATTTTCTCTGCGTAATCCGGATGCTTGAAAAAAAATCGGCTGCCTTTTTTGTTCAGCATGAACTTGAAGCGACGAAGATGAGGGATTTGGTTCGGATTTCGCTCACCTCAGAAAACAATTTGGCTCGGTGGTTGACATCTTTTGTTTCCACGATATGCGAGAAATTCGGAAAAGAACAGGGATCTTTCATGAAGGCTAAATCACTCGAGTTTGAGAACACTAAGAACTAGCACTGGTACATGTAATTCCATGGTCTTGACATTGAACAAGCTTATTAGGCGTCAAAAGTCAGTTTCTACGCTCCAGTTAGAACTGTGAACTGCATCCACGAATCAATTATGAACTATTAACTGACCAACAAAGCAGTGCTGACCTTTGAATTGAAATAAGGCCAACCAAAACAGGATTAGATTTTTTTGGGATAACCTTGATCGAAAAGTGCGAGGTAAATTTCGAACTAGATTCTTCTAAAAATCCCAAAAAATGACTATTTCTTTTTCGTGTCAGGATTGAAAAACACGTATTAGGAAACAGGCGTATTTTTGACATTACTCTCATTTAGAACTAATTGCCATTGCTCAAAATGGTCAAGGTCTTAGATAAGTTGAGTGGCGGGATCTCAAGCAATAGTTTGAATGATGATGATGGCGTAATTCAAAAGCAATTAATTTTGACCCGAAGATTTTCCTCATTACTAAGACAAACAGGATTGGAGAAGGAATTGATAAATGGCATTTACCTGATGTTTCTCCTTAAATTTCTCGAGATCCTGTCCTTGAGATTATTTGAGCCGTTCAGTCAAAACCTTATATGTTTGCGAGACTTTCTGATAATCTGACAAAATTCATTGGAATTTTTGACTAGTACCAAGGTAATTTAAGTTGAAATGCAAATTATCTCAAAAACAATGCCTGATCAAAATATTTGGAAATGCATGCCATGCCATTCAAGCCTGTGCAGCAATTAAAAGAGAAATCGACAATTGCATTACTAACTTGATTAAGATTTTGAATGTTTTTGTTAATCTCCTTTCTACACAGTTTCAAGTTTGGATTTTTCTGATTGATGCAAAAATACTAGACAAGTTTTTAAGATGACAATGGACCAAGACTTTATTTTATGCTCGATCGCTTAATTTTCAATAAGGCATAATGTTTCAATAAGCGATCCATGTAATTTTCATGCCTGGTTATGGCATGGCAAACTACTACTTATCCTTTGAATAGGCAAAAAGACGTTATTTCTCCGAAAAAACAGAGCTAAAAATTCGTTGTTCCTACTATGTACAGGGTTGTTTTAAATTAGAGTCCCAAAACTTTGATAAAAAAGTTGTAACATTACACAGCCGATAAAGTTAATTTTGGATCCAAAAAGGTACGAGCGTGTGTGCCTAACACTTCGTTTTCGTTGTCTAATGCAATACAGCAATATCTGGCCTTCTAATGGGCGCTCAAAGTAAGGATATTTGTTGAATGACTTGGGTGGGGGAGTTGTTCTTGATAACAAATCACAGTTTTATAACGAATCAATCAATTTCTAAAATACTTTGCACCTACTTTGGAGTGTACCTAAAGCTCTAAAGCTATTTTCTACAATTTGTATTAGTCCAATTCAATCACCAACGTAATGAGTTATGAATGATTCTTTATTTGGTAAAGGATTCTAATTAGTGACAACACTGTATGTCCTGGTGACTATGCAAGTCTAACCAATGTACAGTAATGTACCCTTACCGTGATCTAGTTTTATAACCAATAAAATCTCTTCATTCCTCATGCAGTACGATTGGGCTACATGGGCTGTAACCACAACTTTGTATGATAAATGTCTGCTCGCATTGTATAAAGGCTTTGTTGCAGAGAATATCGTTGCGTAAAGCTCGAACCTGTGGAAGTCGGGTCACGGCTCCAGCATTTTTGTGAAATCAAAGGGCAGAAAATTAGGAACGGTTTCAACGCATTACCATTGTCTCGAAACTATGAAAATGATCTCGGATCTGAAAAAGCGGGTTTTGAAGGACTTCTCATGCATAGAAGAGCGTGTTTGAAACCTTATCTTGAGTTTATATCGAGCAAGCACAACAAAATACCATGCCGTACAAACATTACAGATATTTCTTGAGATTTCAAGGTACAAATACGATCAATGTCATTATTCTAGTTTCTTATGTGTTGGAATTCGCTCAACTTTGCTAAACACAAAACGTCCCTGAAGTGAGTGGTTGTTAATCTTACCACTAACAATAGTTGTGGTGAGAAAACTCAGGGCCAACGAGAAACTCATGGGAAGAGCAGACAGGCTTCGATTTCCCACCAAGTAGGCATTATTATCCTTTTGTTTCCGAATTAGTCCGAAATAGATGGCAATAAAAGCTGGCACAGCCAATGGCAAAGCAAAGATGCAAAAGTCCAAGCGGGAAATGGTTGGCTGGACCATGATTGCTAATTTGTTGGTGTGCTATTTGCTTCAGATGGAAGAGGGTAGTTGTAGGAGTAGGCACGATTATCCTGGGAATCCTCGGAACGGTTTAATCATAGGATGATGTGTAAATTTTTCCACGGATTCACTTCCTGGCCATGATTGAAATGGCTCACGTGATTCTGAGACAGTTTTCTTTCTGCACCATTTGAAAAAGCACTCCACGAACCGACTCAGTGGGGAAATAATTGTTATGGATGACACATTAGTAGATCCACCCACAAGCAATTTTGACATCAATCACTGCCGAGGTCTAAGGCGGGCTCTTCCCAATTTCAAAAACCAATGTCACAAATTATTCGCAATTGCATCACGCTATTATTCAATGTTTGCGCTACGTTACATCTTTCCACTTTGAAAGGCAGAACTAAACTAGTGATTCGGCATTCGATCTTCAATGGTTTCATGTTCGAATCTGGGAATGCGCTCGCGTTCTCTAGTCCTGAGCTTTAAAACACACGCCAAGAATCCACAGCTAACTAACCGCAAAAAGCACAAGTACCGTCAACCTGAATGAAGTAATGGGAAGATATCTACAGTACATAAAGCGAGAGGATGGTTCCTTTTCCGTCGCGATATCGTTGACGATAAGTCATGGATACATACGTTAATGTGTTTGGGTGTCATTGAACTTGGAAGGGGATTCCAATTTGCATTACCGCACAAAATCGAAAATTCAGAGACATTTCTTAGAAGACATCAGAGTATTGAAAGCTTTTAGGTTGTATGTTAAGTGCACGTATGCATGTAATTCAAATAGCTGGAGTCTACCAAAGTGTATTAATATGCCATAAAAGTGTAAAAAAAAAATATTAAAAATATAAAAGTGTAGCCATGCTCAAGTGGTCTAACGACAAAAGCTATGTTTGGTTTAAGTACTTAGATTTAAATCGTGTGTGGCTACTTTTACTTTAGTATACTCGAGCAATTTGAATTAGTATACTTAACTTCCGGCCCATATCCTAGTTTTGGTACCCATGCTTCCTCGAATGTTAAAAAAATCAACTCCTCGCGTATTCTTTCTTTCTCTTTTGGACTGTCAGACTATCATATACTTGGATTATTGGTGGAAATTGAGTTAGGAGGGTGAATAACCTACAGGGAGCGCCACTTGAAATCGGACAGAGGTTTGATAAAGGCCACCAATGCCCCCCAAATCCAGCTCAAAGGCCAATCACTTATTATTTTGAGGGAATTGGGGACTCTAGCTGTTTCAGCAAGAAAAAAGGCAACCAAGAAAGACGCTCGTAAAAAGATCTTGAAATTGTTCAAGCAAGGTTTGTCAGTGAGAAGCGTAGATTCAAGGCTTCTTGAAGCGAAATTAACCAGATCTTAATCCAATAACTTTTCTATTTAGGTCATTCTGGAGAAGAAGGTGGGGAGTAAAGGTTCAAAAAATGTGGGTTCCTAGGTTGCATGGACTAAAATTCCAGCAGAGCAGGTGCGGATCATTTGCTCATGTGCAGAGAGGAGATTCGAGACCGTGGTTAAAAGCAAGGGCGTCAATGTCGAATAACTTAGTAATAGATCTGTTAAATATAAATGCAATCAATAACATTTCTAGCAAAGGCTTTTTGATTCGACGGCTCAGTTCCATTTAATTAGCAATTCTTCATGTCCGATTTTTAGTGGCGCACCCTGTAGATCCTCTTGGCATCCCCGAAATCTTCGGAAAACTTAATGGGTGTGCAAACCCTGGCCCGCGAGAGGATCTGTCGTTTTCAATAGACTGTGGCCCGCAGTTGCGGTAGGTAGATTGTAGAATTTTATACTAGAAATTATTTGCCGTTTTGGATGGTGTGGCCCGCGAGCGCCAACGGTCCGGCCAATTTGGCCCACTGCTAAATAACTTTGCACACCCCTGATGTACACGATAGGACTAATGTACTAGAGTTGGAGATGTAAGCTTTTATTTGCTTTGATGATAATTTTGATAACAGCACATATTCAAATAACTCGAAATAGCCAGGGATGGTGAAAACAGCCACGTTTAGGAGTACTAATTTTGATTTTAGTGCTTTTCAAACGCAACCCATATGTTGGGACATAGACCACTGTATTAGCGAGCTGGGACTATTCGAGTGTGGCTATTTTGAGCTATTTGAATGAGTTATTTTTTATTATCATTACACAACATTATTTTATTATATAAGTTTATGCCCAGGGAAAAAGTTATATATCTAAAAACTTATTAATTATAACATTTTAATGAACTATTTATACTATATAATGAATTATTATAGGGGGAGGAGACGTGGTGTTGTGGTTAGCGCAGTTTCCTATAGTGAGAGAGGTCCCAGGTTCGATTCTCCTCCCCGACCTTTCTCAAGGAAACTTTAGACATTAATACACACCCAAAGACGGAGAACCATTCTGATACCAGACTTGAAATTGCCTATCGGAAATATTTGGATGATGTGATGGCTAGCTTCGCTGGCCGGGCGAGGATAAAACCTCCGACCCTAGCACCAACAATCAAAAAAAAAAATATTTAGTCCATATTTAGAGACCATTTAGTTAACCATTGAATTCAAATTGAATAAAAATTAATTCATCAACAACTGAGTTATTTGATTTTGGATGGTCCATTTTTGATCCCAAAAAGCCGAAAAACACTACAGTTATATGAAAAAACAAATGCCCAAAGATTTCATATAGCTTTGCAATACCGCAAAAATAAATGATTTTTTGTTTTAGTTTTGAAGCTTACGTCAAAATAGCTTAAAATTATACAAATTCTCACTAAAAAACGCTTAAAATACATTTTGCGATAAAAAATCTTTTGCTATTCCAAAGGCACTCAAAGTTGGGTAATACTTAGAAGGTTTGACAAAATTGGTTAATGTTTCAAGTTTCGGTTTTAGTCCATTTTGAACATGGTCCTTCTAGAAATCGTAAATTTGAATATGGGTTCATTAGGTAACATAATTTCATTCATAAGGTAAGTTACATTTATAAGGTAACTAAATGGTGTCTAAATATGGGTTATATAGTTTATTGAAAATGTTATAATTAATAGTTTTTAATTTAATACTTTTTCCTTGGGCCTAAACTTACATTATAAAAGAAAAGTAAAGTTGTTTCCAATTGAATTGTGGGTCCAATAGGTGCCATGATGTCTTTGGGTATTTCGATTCAAACCTAAAAAGCCATTCGGAACACCGTGCCTTGTTAGAGCTGGGCTATGAATGATGGGTGTCAAAAGAGGCGGCAAACAATTTAGAATCATGAATACATATTTTGAAACGTTCCAATAGTTTCTAATTATTGGTGGCCAAAATTATTCAACCCCTCTTCATATTCTGACATTAAAAAAATATTGGGTTGCCTTTTTGGCAATCACAACATCAAGCCTCTTTTTGTAATTAGTAGTTAGATCGGCAAACACCTCAATTGGAATTTTGAACAATCATCCTTTACATAAGCCTCCAACTGGTCTAGCTAGGTTCTTGGATGGTAGGAATGGACCCTCCTTTTCAATTCCCTCGACAAGTTCTCAATGAGATTAAGGTCTGGATTCTGTTCTGGCCAGTCCAAGACTTTAAGCACATTAGAACGAAACCATTGAGTTACAATCTTGATTGAATGCTTTGGATCATCGTCTTGTGGGAAGATCCAATGGTGACCCAACTCCAGATTTGCAACACTCTGATAATGTTGTTGGCCAGGCTGTCAATGCAATCCTGCTTTCCTATGGTTCCATGTACGCTCACCATGATGCCAGGTCCTTTGGCAGAGAGGCATCTCCACATCATGACGCTACCTCATCCATGTTTTACCGTTGGCAAGGTGTTCTTTGGCTTGAAGGCCTCATTCTTTTTCTGCCAAGCATATGCAATATCGTGGTGCTCAAAAATTTCCATTTTGGTCTTGTTTGACAAAAGAATGGAATTTCAGAAGGTTGAATCCTTACCCAAGAGCTCTTTAGCATAGTTCAGCCTAGCCTTGATGTATCTGGAATGCAGGAGAGGGGTCTTCCCTTGGCGACATTCTGAATCCATTTTCGTGCAAGATGCTTCTCAAAGTGATGCTACTATATGGACACAAGATTCCTCCAATTCTTGAAAAATGACCTTGCACGTCTTGGATGGGGTATTGTTAATATCTTTCACAATTCTTGGTTCCAACCTGTGCAATATTTTGGCCTTGTGGTCTTGTTCTTTCCTGTGAATGACTGAATGGTGGATTTTTTTCCTTGTCAATAATGCTCTAAATGGTGCTTCTAAGGACATTGAAGATCTTTGAAATGACTTAATAGCCTTTGCCACTCTTATTAGCTTCCACCAGCTTAATCCGAAGGTCAAGGCTGAGTTCCTTGACCTTAACCATGTTTTTTGAAAGATGATGAACATTTGGTAGTTATCTTATTCAAATTCCACTAGTTATTTATGCAAAAAAGGCTTCTAGAAACTTCTCAAACTTTCTAGGGAATTTCTGAAGCTTTCCGATTGTTCCAATTTATACAATATTTTACGTCATTTTATGAGTGATTCTTTCAAGGTGGTGAAAATTTTGTCTATAAGAACTTTTACATTTGTTCAACAAAATGAAAGGCAAGGAAAATAAGTCTGTAATCATTATTCCATCTTATGTAACTATGAACCATACAGTGCTTGCTTGGCTCTCTCAATGGCCCCTCTTTGTATACATGGAGGCAAATCATATGGGAGCGATTACCATATCATATTACAGACATGCTGCCGTTAACAGTCTAAGGCTTGCCAAAAAATGTCTCAGTTTTCAAGGGTCAGATTTTGGAAAAGTTTTGCATTTAAGAGCAGTAGCATGGCTAATGTATGTTGCGAAGTATTGCACTAATATAAAAACATCTGGAGAAATTGGAAGCCTCCAATTAAAAGAATTATTTGTTTTTAGGTTTAGCTGCCCCAGGAACCGATCTCCTCTGGCCATCTTGTTATTCAATTCAGGGCCTGATTGAAAAATTCAGAAGAACCCTCTTAATTTATGCAACGAAATTTTAGGCAACAATTTTTTTTTTTTTGCAAAACAAGCGTCAAGCATTGCTATTCCAACTTCAAGTTGCGCAGATGAGAAAGGAACTGTTGCAATTACCAGGCCTAAATCTTCGTTTTTGCTACCTTGCACGCTCATCAGAAACACATGTCTTCCGAACTTTTTTTCACGCCAATAAAATGATGACAGCACCAGTTATTCCTGTCATTGCAGGGCCCAATAATAATGGAGTCAAGTGGATATCTATCCATAGAAGGCAATACTGTGATATAAGTAAGTGTAATTTTAATTCTGTTTCAATATAATTGTAATTGAATACATTTCAGTCAATGTAATTGGAATAAATTACATTTCAGTCGACGCAATTGAGATTTTTCAATAACAAATTACATTTTCTCTTAGCAAGTTCTGGATTGAAACATTTCACCGATTCATCCACAAATTTTGAGCATTTTTCGATCGCTAAAACTGATGGACTCAAAGTAAATAGAATTTTGCACTTCCATGATGTTTTGCCCTCCCAAGCAAAAATAAGAAAATGTTTGTTTGGATAAAAGATGCAAATGAAATACAATTAATTTACTTTTTAAAAGTAATTTTATCAATAACATTTGAAAATAAAGTAATTGCAATTGCATTTAAATACTGTTGATACTAGTGTAATTGTGATATCGTGTTCGCAATTTAGAACCGTAGGCCCTGAAGATGGCATTTCATAGTTAGATATGTAACAATACATAAGTCAAGAAATTAAATTATTCCGGGTGCAAGTCGGATGGGTGCTTGTTCATGGTAAGGAGCTCTTCAGACTGAATATTTCTCAGACAGAGAAATGGAAATTTTCCTTGATGTCTCTCTCCAGAGCAGAGTTCTTATTAGAAGGTGTCACGAGGTTTCACACATGTCGTTTTTCTCCTTGCGTGCAGTTAAAGCCCCAGGTCCGGTGAAAAGCGGTCTTTCGAGAATATTGATCATTTTTAGAGCACTGTCATTTGAGAGCATGATGTCTTTTGTGATGTGAAGCGATCGCAACCATCATCTATGATTGCAACAGATGTACGATGTACACTTGCAAATGATTTCGGTATTAGAAAGAATGATTCGTACAACCTCCAAATACATTGAAACTATCATTTGCATTATCATTTGCATCATAGCATCAATGGGTTCTCAATGTTGAACTTTTTTCTAATTTCATTTTTTTGCCAAGAAATGTGCGCAACTACTATTTTCAATTCAAGTTCTTTTCCTTTTGCAACTCCTTATTTGTATTTCCATTTGGCATAAAATTGATTCTAATTATATTGACAAGAAAACAAGTAATAAATAAAGAACCATGAAGGTAAGTGGTAGATAGGAAGAAAGGTTCATGTCAAAGGTGAAATGTTGGTGTTAGCGTTCTAGAACAATTTGATCCCGGGATTGTTGTCCGCGATGAATTTGAGAAGTTTTGGATTGTCCTCGCAAACGAAGTATTTTTTATGGTAGCACGCAATGTCGTGCCAAACGACACCGTCGTTGTAAAAGTTGTTGAGAATAGCCAGGCAGGCCTCGTCATTTTTGTTCTGGAAAAGATTTGTAGAGCATAAATGAACTCGAGCTCATTCAAGAGAAGGGGCAAGGACAAGCCCAGCAACGCTCGGTCGGGTTATTTTTTGTTGTACGTGTGTGTGTACGTGCTCTTGATTGAGCAAATGGATGCGTTCATTTCCGCTTTCAATCTTAACGGCTCTCCTTAGTTGGCTTTAGGTCCCCAAACCATATTCCTACCCTATTACAAATGAGGCTTTGACGTGCATACTTTCCACGTGGAGCTAGCTCCTCAATTCCCTCGGAGAAACCAGAATTGGAGTACCAAACAGGGGGATCAATTCTCAATTCAAAGCTTTCTCTTTCGCTCGAATCATTTGGGGAGGGATATTTTGAGACTGAACCTGAATTATGATTATGAAAAAAGAACCATTTGCAGGATTTTGGGTTATTTCGATGTGGAATTCGCATTGCTTCTTTTTATCCAATTTTGCCAAGCATATTCCTTTGAAACAGGACAATTTTTAAAATTTGCGATTACGGTGAACATCTTTAGAACACAGACTTCACCTTGATTCGATTTTGACCAAATTCAAAGGATTCACCCATGCGGTTTCTCATAACAACGGTTGTTTGTTGCATCCAAGTAGAACACGAATGGTTGTCAATTGCTTGTAATCTGGGATTGAGACCTTTGGAGGCAGATTGTAAATACTCTACTCGAAATTGAAAGCTTTGACCAGAACGAGACAAAACCCTTTTGAACACTCCACACGCTGAAAGTAAACACTTGGAAAAGCTTTTTTCTCCTCGAATCCCACCAGGGTCCTTTAAAATGTGGAAAGTGTAGACGCGAGGGCAGTTCATCTAAAGCCTATTTTCACTCAAAGTGATGAGGAAAGAATCGAATTCGGAACTCTAAGCATACGATCTCCGCGTTCTTCAATCATCATTCTGATTCCGACAACCAAAGCCGAAGGGGCTACTTCGTCGTTGGCGTTGTTGTACTATCTCTATGAGTTCGTTCCGGGTGTGGAATCGTCCGACTTCGAGGTATGAAGTCCCTTCTGTCTGTTTTTACGAACTTTGAAATGGTCAGATACACGTTTTCGCTTTCTAACACTCTTCAAGAACGAGCTTAGAATTGAAAAGGAGGGGAGGGAAGGAGGTGATTTGAAATTCTTTACCGTGACTCTGAGCTCTCTGTTGTCGGGCTGGTTTTTTCCATCTCCTCCCTTCGTGCCCCAATCTCCATCTAGCGTGTTATTCGTGGGTCCCAAGCGAATCCCAGAGCCAGACCAAAACCATCCATTGATAATGGTGGGTTGAAGATCAGCTCGATCGCAGCCATCAAAGTTGCACTTACGGCCAGAAGTCCAGGTGTAGCGGATGGCGGATTTGATCAACTGGTCCTTGACATACTCGTTTTCTTCGGACGTCTCTGTAACAAAAAGTGGACCATCCAATAGGAAACGAGTGGTAATGGTTTGGTTCCAGTTGAGTGGCTCAGACTCTATCTACGTACAAAAGTACATCCTTGTCCTCAACTAGAATGAAAGCAACTTGCTTGTTCCAATTTTTTATAGACATCACAAGACGGATGACAAGACCAAAGTTGAAGCTTGGCCCAAAACCAATCTGATGTGCTTTTTGGTTCCATTTTTGTGCACTCACTCGAAGGGACCCTAAGTTGTGCTTTCGCTTCCCTAGAGGCAGATTTCAATCGATTGCACTAGGATCCCTCCGGAGTTGAAACCTTGCTTGGATTGCATGTGGTTCATTACTTTTGGAACAACGATCCAGGCCCATCCTACAAATCTTGGAACCAAAAAGAAACCTTCGTACACATTGTACAACGGAGTTTGTCCATGTCCCTTGAGCTAGTTTTCCGTTGGTAATGTTTGCCGAAGAAAAGAGCCGATCGGTATGCTTTGAGACGGGAAATAAGCTGCCGCTTTCTGCTGCGACCTTCAATGCTCCATTGCCGAGTTTGGTACTGGTCGGCCCAATTCTGTTAGCTCCAAAATGTCAGAAGCTGTCAACAAGGTGGCTTTCGTTCTCTCTCACCCACATCCGTAGGAAACTTGAACAATGACAAGTTTAGTGGAAAGTGGGATTATTGGCAAAATCCCCTGATTTTGAAGTGGAGAGGGACTTAAGGCCAACGAAGAAGAATAAGTGAAAGGCACAAAGGCGAGAAGTTCGGTAATCCTTCCAGTCAAATCCATTGTGATTTCCAGGCATTGAATCGCTCTTTAATTCGTTGTTCAGTGCGGGTTAGTAATCGCACGTCCGTAAACTGCACCTCCGACTCAAGTATTGGATAAGGTTACTTTAATGATCAAATTTTGACTCCTTCAGATACAAAATTCGCCCTAAACTTCGTTGTCTCATCTTTTTTTCATTACACAAATTCAAAGGCATGAAAGCGACTTTCCAAGGCAGGCACCCACTATCTCAACAATAATGCGATCGTTGAACGATCATGTAGGCCGTGTTGGATTATGCGTCAAATTGGAACCCCGACTAACTTACCCAGGGACACTAGGTCCATGCAGTGTCGTCGGCATACATTTCGCGCCTGGAACCACGTGACTTTCATGTCCTTGGTAGGCTCGTATTTCCAGGAGAAAAAATAGCGTGTTCCATTGAACTCACCATTAAGGATCCCTGAAAATAGAACGAAGCCCAAATTACCGCTCATATATCCACTACTTTGAGGTCCACCAGATCAGGCAGGAATGTTGATCTGGCTAAAATCTAGTGCTGGTGGTGTAACCACGACCACCAGCAACACTTCCATTGTGAACCAATGACTGTCTTGCCAGAGTCAACCAAAAGAAGAGAAGAAGGAAGAGGGGGAGGAGGGGGCCATTTTGGAGCTCATTCCACGCCTTTTGATGGATAAACTTGGGAAAAAATAGTCGTCCTTCAAAACGAAACCAGGCTAACAGGAGCACGGTGTGTTCTACATGGGAAATGAAAGTGAGAGCGGAGAGCTAGAGCAAAAGAATTTCGGGATTCCAACCCCGCTAGGCGCAATGCACCAATGGGACAGGAAAGGCGGCATTTACTCGAGTTGGCACAGCACCACCATCTCTGACAATTACAGAGCTTCCTTTTGATGTTCACTGTCCATCAAAAATGCCCACTTGAAGCCAAGAAAGACGAAGCCCAGGTTGGAAATAAATTGACTCGATCGATCTTGTCTCAGCGATTGCTTCATCAGGATCTACTGACGAAGGAAGGTACACCCAAAGGCACAGTTAAAGAAAAGGGCATTTTTTCGTATTTCGTGAGCCTTCTGGATAAAAGATAGTGAAAAGGTCACGCACCAGAATAGAAAATAAGGAACAGTGTATGTTTACCGACATATTCGTGATAAGGAAGGAGAGGCTCGTGTTTAGAGGTTTTTCTTCTGAGCAAATCGTCTTCTTCCTCTTGCATGGAGAGAGCAACTATGTAACATGTGAGTTCGACGGAAGTTACCGAAGACAAAACTTACGAACTGACGCGGATTTGTGTGGTATTATTTTGCATAATCAAGCCAATCCGTGTTTGTCATTGACAAATCAAACTTGCCTTTGAGGTTTTAGTTTGTTCCAACCAAGTTTTGTTCATTGATTGGGTCGTTCAAATTTTTGGTTCCATTTTGAAAAGACAGCTTTTGGACCTTATTGAGCGTAAGAGTTTAAAAATCGTAAAAGCAGTAAGCAAAACTCCTGCCCAATGTGAGCGGAGCAAGAGCAGTAAAGTTTGCGTCTACAAACAGAGTTGTGGTCAATTTGCCTTTTAGGGTCCAGTGGTTGGGTGTCATCCATCATTTCTCCAATAAAAGCCGTGAAAGAAAAAGCGCAGTGCTAAGGAAACCCAAGGAGTAACACAGATCAAAGTGGCATGGGCATGGCCTCACATATTGCACATTCCAGACAAGATGTTAGTATTGCCAAGAGTCCCTTCCACCTTTTGGTAGCACCCAAGAGTATGGAACGTCACGTGATCGTGATTGATAGAATATTCTTTTTTATGGTTGAGAATTCATCGTCACTCGAAGTGACCAGACTGGATTGTTTCATCTGCTGGTTTGCTGTGCCGTCTCAAAAGTATATGAATATCTAGTCGAACCAAGAAAAGAAAAATGTTCCAGCTATCGAAAAAAAAAATCAGTCGGGAATACATGAATAGATAACACAATGGGAAGAGCTCAAAATATTCTTCGATCTCGGCGCTCTGTGTTCTCTCTCAATGGTGCCTGAATTCGAAGCACGTTCATAAATCCCCCTCCTGTCTGGGTGCGAACAACGGTTATGTTAAAGAATTGGATTCAATGGAATTTTGAAGGAGTGAAGCACTTACTGTCTCTGCAATCCTTGGCAATGGGTAGAGCCAATTTCCCCTCATCTTGTGCTTGAACCCCACTCAAAATCTGGGTAGAAGACGGAAGTAAGACGAATACAACAGTCGTCCAAATGACAATGCAAATCAGCGACAGTCTGCCAGAACCAGATCTCATCTTGCTTGTCATAAGCAACTTCTCTCTTCCTGATGGTAATTCCAAACACTCGACGCCTGAAAAGATAAAAAATGCACCCAAATGAAAAATTTGTCTACCAAAGTGGCGATGACGAGGACTTTTTCAAGCACAACTAACAACTACCGAAATAGATGATTCAGCAATTAGTTCTAATTTTTGGGTTCTGTTTTGTTGCTATTTATCTTGGGCATCAGGCACAACATGAAGCCGGTTCTAATTGTGCCCTTGGAGCTCCTGCTTTTCTCTTGTTCCAAGAAACCATGCGTGAGA
>CM021323.1:1989476-2053677 GCA_010645155.1 Tigriopus japonicus
CGATGACGAGGACTTTTTCAAGCACAACTAACAACTACCGAAATAGATGATTCAGCAATTAGTTCTAATTTTTGGGTTCCGTTTTGTTGCTATTTATCTTGGGCATCAGGCACAACATGAAGCCGGTTCTAATTGTGCTCTTGGAGCTCCTGCTTTTCTCTTGTTCCAAGAAACCATGCGTGAGATGGGCTCTTTTGGAACCGAATAGCCCAGGTTTGCAAAAGCCTGCACAAAATATGCACCCAAGCAATTTCGTTTCGATATCATCACTGCTACTGCCACTACCAACATCATCATCGTTATCATCATTATCATCAACTTCAGAAGCCACTGCAATGGTAAAGCATTAATTTGCAACTGCCGTCCTTGGAGTTAGTTGGTTTAGCTTTGGCCTTGCGAGGGTCTTTCCCCAGGCTTGATTCCCCTTGAGAGAAAGGAAGAAAAAACTTGACTGATAGAGCCCTATAATGAAAGATTACATTCTCCGTTTGCTTTTCCATCTGCAGTTTGCTCTTTTTGAATTTGTCCCATACCTCTGATGTGACCAATCTCTTTAGGCCTTGCGTAAAATTGGTTTTGTAAGACCACGACCAATATCGTGATCATGTTATAACCCTAGCTTAATCTTAACTCTAAGTAAGGCTCTTGATGAATAGAGCAACTTCTTTTGTCTTCAAGTCTAATTTATGGTCCCCATCTTCCGGGAATGAGTCGACTTGTGAACAGCCAACTAAGCAGGCCTAAGTATCGAACTAGCTTCAGTTGAACCAACCTAAAGATGGTTCGCAATAAAGGACCAGCTCAAATTACCTTGAGAGGATTAGCTGGATCGATCATTATGTTTGTACATGTAATATGAAGTATCTCATGGTTGAAACACTTGTTTGCATATAAGATCCAGCACTTCTCCTGTATGTCTACGACCAGAGTATTCTCGCCCGATCGATATGTTTCGACCACCATGAAACGAAAATAGAGGTTTCTTCACGAAACTAGCACAATGACAGCTTGAAGATATAAAAAGATTGGGCTGGGACGTGATCGCAGAATCATGCTTCCAAGGTTTCCAACCAAATACAAGTCCTAATTTTCTTCCCAACCAAGCAGCGTAGCAGAGAGAGAAGTCAAATGCTGGCCTCAGAAAACAAGCTTTTGTGGGACATAAAATATTGTCGCTAGAAGGGGTTATTTTTACGCACGCTATTCATTTCCCTCATCAATGCCTTGCTTTGGTTATTTAGTTATTTGCTCGCTTTACGACTTGTGAGTTTGTAACGCTAGGATTGTGTGAATCCTTGGCATATGTGTACCTTGATGAGTTTGGTCGAGTTTTACTCTTGGTTCTCACTTTAACGAAATTTCGAGTGGACCAAAACTTTTTTGTTTCAACCGAACGCTCTAGTAAAACATTAAGCTCCTTTGAAAGTTGTTTGGAAATGGTGCATTTATGTTTTAGGTGAATTTAATACGAAATTAGCACCATGCATGAAGAATACTTTTTTATCTTGATCACTTTCCCTCATGCAAAAAAATATGGTAAAATGAAATACATGAAAAGGAAGTGTATGTTAAATAAATATGCACAACACGATCAAATAGTTGTTGAAAGAACACCTTTCGAGGTCCGCCTAAGATTCTTTCCACCCCTTAAGCCGGATGTGTTGTCTTACCTTTAGAAGATCTTAATCCCAACTGAAACCCTCAAGCTTCCCGGTCTGAATTCAAATATTTTATCTTCATTCCTCACCCCCTTTTCGTCGTCGTCAACATCATCATCCTCATCCTAGTCGTGGTTAATGTCCCTTCTGCAAGTACGTACTGTAGAGGGAGGGATGCCTTTGATGCTCGAATGTGTACAGATCCATGCCAAGTCACGCGAGCGAAGCGCATTCAAAGCGGAATCCAGGCGGTGAGAATCATTTGCGTTTTGGTTGCATCCGGGTTATCCCTGCGCCAGATTTTCAATTCAGATTTGCATTAAGAATAATTCTTTACAAAATCTTTAAGGATTTTTCAAAGGAGATCGCTGACCGGAACTGTTGTCGGGGCATAGAGTTCGTTTTATGTTTTACTGGCTTCTTTAGTCACTCGCGATTGCCCAGAAGTGCATCATCCATGTGGCTGAACGTTTGGACAGAGACAGATATTGATAGATTTGTCAGTTTTATAGCCCTCAGCTTTTGGCACTAGTTTATTGATGGCAAGCTCTTTTGGCTAATACTTTAAATCTGAAGCCCTTCAAGCATTTACAATCCCTCCCTCACCCTTAATATATAGAAGTAGTTCCTAATCCTATTTCCTTTGCATGTTGTTGAGTCGACGTCAAGTGTTGAAGGAAGGGGCGAGAAACAGAATAGAGCAAGTAGCCGGCACCACTACCGACTAAAGGGTCGGCCAACTTGGAACTTGGATCAGGGAACGAGAGGACGAGAGGAGAAGTACAACAAGAAGAAGAAGACAAGTTTCCTTGGAATCGTGGCGAGAACCTCACGTCTCAGCTCCTACGTACCATTGGAGTGAGGCGGATAACCCAAGAAGGCTTGTGCAATAAACTTGGAAAGAATTGTGAAGGTCATCTGAATCGGATGATGGTCTGATTCACCAATGAGCCAACTCTTGAGTATCCGGAGAATCTGGCGAAGTTCCAGAGGTCTCGGGGCTCATTTTATTCGACAAACAGTTAAGCTGAGTTTTTCGCTGAGATGTACAATGCATGTAATGGAGTAGGTTCTATATTTGTCTTGATGTGACGATGGCTAATAACATTGCCGGAGGTTGAGAGGCGAAGAGATTTTCGTGTACAGTGGTGTTGTGGCACGAGGAATCATGCTCCAATGGAGCAGAGTCTGTCAGGCCTTCTTTTTTAATCTGAATAATGCCCCCATCGTCCGTCCATATGACCCATGCGTGTAGGAAATAATCACAAGGCGGTCGCCATGTTGGAAGTTCAAAGCCGCCGCCGACCGTCTACAGCACCACCATGACAACAACACTAGGAGCAACAACAACAAGAACCATTGCTACTACGTACGGCCACCCTGGGTTTGGCCTCCGGCCTCATACTCTTGAATGGCTCCTCCGCTTCTCTGGTCTTGTCTTCCTCGTAGAACCGCGAACAAGAAGTTTTCAGTGGCCAGAGCCACAACTAAAGTCGAGTGTTCCCAAGAAGATCTCACAGAGGAAAAGGAACTTGGAACTTGGATTCTACATCCCTTTAAGCCGCCAAAGCGGCAAAAGACCACTCCAATGTGGAGCTAAAAAAATAGTGTGGCTTGTAGGCCTAAGGGAAAGCTTTCGTACTTATTTGGTGGTATCAATCCATCCTATTAGGTTTCTACTAACTGGATCGGCTGGTTGAGGATCGTGTCGAAGCGAATGTATAAATACATATTCTTATCTGTCATTGGCATCATTTAAAAGTCGAGAAAAGTGGCCGCAGAATGAGATGTCTAAGGCACATTGTGCCCGACCGCAAACGTAGGAACACAATCGAGCACACTCGAGAGGAAACTTTTCTGCCTTTGGCAAGCATTTTGAAGGAGATCTGGCTCACTCCTCCACTTTTAAAGAGCATGTGACTTGATGTATTTTGTTGATTTTTCCAGAATTAAGGAGGCAGAGCGAGTTCTCCCTATTTCATGGCAAAATATCTCCTGTTGGACCAACTATTACCCAAAGACAGGCTCATTGATTAGAAATCTATTCTAAGTTGTCTGGCCTTGTGGACATGCCGTCACACTGAAAGTACACATCAGCTCTGCTACAATGGAGCTCACGAGCAACCCATGTTCGAACAACGTCCCTGCTAAATCCCCGGCATTCAATCCTTTTGCTAGGCTGTTCCAAGACCGTTTATCTCCGAGAACCCTCACCACACAACCATTCCCCCTGTTCGGGACAACCACCAGCACACAAGTACATGGCAGCGTGTCGCCGCCGTTTCGCCAAAGGACGCTTATTCGCAACTCCAAAGCCATCGTATCTAGTGGAATAGCCAATATTATGAAAGACCCTTCCTTCTCTTTCTTTTACAAGAGCCCATGCGCCAAGGCGGAACGAGGAGCATACAGCTAGAACGAAAACAGCGTCGACTTGCATGGAGGATCAGAGAGATTGCTGGATGTGTATGTGTGCGTATAGCTATCCTCCCAGTCAGTGGGGGAATAAGTTGCTGCCGCAAACAAGGGCATGCATGTCCCCCGGTCTCTACGAGAGAACCTCATTCCCCCCTCTTTTCTCTCTACATAGCACTCACTCTTGTTGAGAAAGAGAAACCCCCTAAACAGCCGCCGCGTTCCCCCGGCCAAACTTACGTTCGTACCTACTCCAAGAAGATCGTGCTCGAGGACGAGGAATCTACGAACATGACCATATCGATTAAGCCTTCGTTCGGCAGCGTCCTACCCACTGCACCACATTAGCCCTTAGGCACCAAATGGCAAACCAAGATCAGGCAAACCGCCTTACTAGTCCACAACCACTACTAGTAGAGAAGGGACGGAAGCCTTTCTCCTCTCCTCTCCCGTCCCTCCCTCCTTCCTCTTTTCATGTTTGGTGGATGTGCATGCTTTTTAGGAGCTACTATCATCATCCGTCTCTGCCAACCCCGGTTTCTTGAGCCAAGTCCGGGACCAGGCGTGTATCATTTGGCTTACAGCAGCACCCTAGTGGAATCTCCTCGAGTCCGCTTTAAAGGCTGAGTCCACTCTTCTCGAGGACGCGGTTATGTGGACCAAGTGTTAAAGTGAGAGGGGAATCCTTCGTGAGGGCAATACCGTTGCCATACTTGAGAGTGGGACACTCGCCACTCTTTTGCTCTCGCTCGGTCGTCGGCTTGCTCGTTGGCTCTTCGGTGTCCCTTCCTCCTTTTTCAAAGACCCGGTATCAAACCCTCTGGTCTCCATCTTCGGTTTGGATAGTGCCGCCTGGAGCCCCACCACCGCCTGCTAGCACCAGACCACTTTCCAACTGTACTTGGAACACCAACGACAACAACTACTGGGGAAATGGCTCATCTTATGGTGGTCCATGCTCACGGGAAAATGCCTTTCCCCTCTCCCTCTCTCTCTGTTTCTCTGGCACTCGCTCGTTTCCCTTCTTCTTCTCCTTCGGCCTCCTCGTCCCTTTCGTTGGATTAGACCAGCGAGCGATCTAAAGTGTGTGAGCGAGTTCCCCCGACTATCCTCTCCAAGCAAAGTAGCGTGAGTGAGAGATAGATAGATAGTGGCTTTCCATTCGTGCCGGAGGAACTGGAGGAATGGTTGCCTTATAGTAAAAGTAGTGGAGGACATTCTTGTTCAATTCTTACTTAGATTTTCCAAAGTGGTGTGTTACAAAATTCTACCCATCATTGTGAGGTATCACGTTTGCAACTTTTTTGGGTTGGCATCAAGTGAGGAGAGGTGCTGTCAAGTCTCTGTCTATCCGAGACACGACCAACAACCTCGAGAGGGCTGTGCAAGTAGAACCGACGAGGCTTCTATCATCTCCATCTTCGAAACCGAATTTTCTGGTTCTTCCAGCAGCAGCAGCAGCAGTGGTGGTAGCAGCAGCCGGCAAACTAGACTATACATCAGCAGTGGCAGCTAACATCTAGCCCTGGTAAATCGTGTGATTAAGCAACAGCAAGAATAGCAGCAGCAGCAGTAGCACTTCTACAGAGCAGTGTTTCTCGCAGCAGCACCAGCAGCATTAGTAGTAACTCAAAGTCCTGAGCCCCTGAGAACCGCCAAGAAGTACGAAAGGTTAACTAACCTTCAGTACTCTAAACCTCCGTGTGATCGACTTCTTCAATTTCTTTCATCGCTTACAAAGAAATCTAGCGTCCTCAACCATGGCTAATTCGAATGCCAAAACCAATGACACAAAACCCGAGCCTCCACAGCAATTCCAATTCGCACAGAAGCCAGTGGAAAGGCCTGGTTGGGAAGGATTCACACATTTTCTGTGGAATAGTGAAACCAGCGAGTTTCTAGGAAGAACTGGCTGCAGTTGGTGTAAGTATTGCCCAAATCTTATCATTCTTCCACCCTTCTTACTCCCCTTTTTCCCACCCAAAATTCTATTTTTAACATGAATCGATCATAATTGGTTATGAATAATCCAACGAGTGGATGAAGAAGAGCATATCGAGCCAGTATTTGTGTTACTCTTCCAAAGAGGAGAAAAATGAACAATTGGTCTTCTGCTTCATATCCTGTCAAAGACTTTCACCAGCTTAGACTTACAATACCTGGGGTTGAGGACCGCCAATCTCGTGTTGGTGGAACTTCTCCTCCCCTTGATCTTTCCTTAGTCACCACCCCTCCAAGTATTTTGTTATAAGAAAGACATTGGTTCCAATTTCATTGGATTCAGAACAATGTCACCTGCCATTTTATATACATCTCTCACAATTTATTGTACCCCAATTTCCGTTTCTAATGGGTCGCGGAATGGCTTCAAGTCACGAGCCAACAAATGAGCCATGTCCTCATTATTCAACTCGATAAATTGTCCATGGGATGTTCTTCGATCCATTGAAATGAAAGTACTCGTCTTTACTCGAAACAACTCAACTTTGCCTAACTTAGTCAATATTTGCTCGCCAATAGAAACTTTGTTCAATTAGCTCCCATCACCAACCATTCAAGCCAACTCAACTAGAATTATCCAGAAGTCGAATGAACTGCACATATGGTCATGATGATCATGGTGATGATTATCATCTTCTTCTTCATCTTTCGGATAAAAGGTGAATGGTTGAGAGTATTAACAAGTGTGGTAGAGAGTCAGTACACCATATACGAGTATTGTCATATTATTACATGAGCTCCACAATGAACAATCCACAAAACGCATCCTATGTTTTAGGACCAGAATATGGCATCCTCAACTGTTTTTCTTACTACCCTCAACAAGTCACCTAATATTGATGATACTTTTACTTTTTCCTTTATCTGGTTGTTGGCTTGCAGCAACTATTTTTCTTATTGTTATTCCATTGCCCATGAAATGAATTTTTAATGAGTGACATTCCATTACGAAGTTTCACATTGCATGCCCTCATGCTACCATTAAGCCATCACACTGCTCCATTAGGACCCCAATACGCTCATTTGACCAAATTGTGCGTAAACATAGCCTTAACTCTTTAAAACCAAAATAATGGCCCGTACGGCTTGAAGATTGACCGTCTCCCAAACTAAGTTCAAGTTCTAAATCATTTCAGAAAAAAATGTTTTGCATTATTGTGCACATTTCTGGATTGATTGTACATTTGAGCTAAACTTGATGATTGAAGGGGAGTCTCATTGCCTTAAAACCTAGTCCAAAGTCAAAGAGAACCCCCAAGCAGCTTTTTAGATTCAGGTCCCTTCGGGCAAAGTCTCCAAGTTTTCTAAACCCTCTCTCACGAGTCATTGGTTTTTCTCGAATTTTGGTCCGCTGAATAAAGGGACCTCATCCAGGGTAGCATTGTAAAGATTAATGGAAGAGAACAATTGGATAGGAGAGACCCATAAAATATACTTTTCATACAAGAATTTACTAATTTATTTTCAACACTAAAACTGCCTTGGTCAAGGTTTCTGGTACTGTGAATTTGAGAAGTAGATATAATGGATGAGAAATATCAGCGCGGTACCAATAACCCAACCTGTTCCCTGAAAGTTTTCCCACAAAACTTGGAAAGTGAGGAAATGGTGAAATGCATGAGGGACCATTGGAAGTTGGAAACTTTTCGAACGAGATCTGAAGGTGGTCGGTTATTCTTGACTTCATTTTGAGATGAGTCCCAACCAGTTTTTCACTCACTCATGGTTGACGTGATCGATCTGAGAAAGCCCAAGACATTTTCTTGAGATAGCTCTAGTTGTCAGCCTTTGTAATGAAAGTGAAAAAAGACTTGATTATGTAACATAAGAAACCTCATGACAAACCTTGTCTCATGACAAAAATAATAAAGAAAAAACAAAAAGGTTTCCATCCGTCTCAAAATCATTTTTTTACTGATCCCAAGATTTGTGTGATGGGCAACAAGCCATCAATCAGACAGGAAGCTTCAGTTCTCAATAAGAGCTAGCATTGATTTCCTTCAAGTTTCATTTCCTGACTTAATCTGAGCTCATAATCTTTTCAAAAAAGGGAGCAACTTTGAAATGGCAAAAAAACACATTTCCCCAAGACAAGGCCAGGTTATATCCGAACTCTTAAGGGCCTCAAGCAACCTTGTTAGGGCAAGGCCCAAGAGGTAGTATCCTCTATTTTGTGCAATTTCATTGCCATTTAATGTGAAGCTAAGGTCGTTCTCGGAATCCTGAACCCTTTCTCGACTTTTATGGCCCTTCCACATTCAAGAGTACACGAGGGAAAGAGAATTGAGAGCCAGAGCTTAGCCAGAAATACTGATCTGCTCCAGGATTTTTTGGCACCCTCTCACCCGTGTTCGACTTCCCTCTCTTCGAAGACCCATCGGTGGTCCTTGCATTCCCCTAGAATTATGGAAATGTGTGGTCACAGACCTTGATTACAAACAATCTGAGATGCAGACAAAAGCCCATTGAGAGCCCATCCCGTATGATATGTGGTATCGATTTGGAAGATCTTTGAAAGCTGAACAACGCGCACACATACATTCGTTAGTTTTAGTTCCCGATGTCGTCAAGCACTCGTATTTACTAATTACCAGTTTTCGAATGTTAACCGATAGGAGTGTCAAAACCTTGAGAATACAACCTCATCCTTCTTCACCCAAGAGCGTTAAGACGCCTTCTCGTCTTCTAAGTGGTGAAAAGTCCAAATGACGAGTGAGGGTTCGGTGTCTGTCCCGAGCGACAAGTCTTTAGAGAGTTTTAAGGCATCCTCGTCTTGGTCTCTAGGGGCTCTTAGAGGTCTCTCAATTACGAGGGACTGGTGGGTGAGACCATATGCGATATTTAGGTCCAAAGGAGAAAAAAACCAGGACCATATAAAAGAGGAGAAAGCTTTACCAAAGGAGCTGCCGAGTTAATCGTAAAGGGAATCTCAAGATAATGCAAGACCATGGCTCATTCACCGTATGTTCAAGCCCCTTTTCTCCCGCGGAGGGTACCGGTTTTAATTAGTGTGCTTGAGATTGTAAATCCAATTGAAGAACCCTCTTCTGGATGCACAACCATCGCTGCTGACCATTTGTCACATTACTACTAGCCTGACCTTTTTTTCGTTACAATCAAGCCAAGAACATCTAACTTGTTGAGACTTGGAAAGTTTCAAAGGGAAGCTGTTCAAAATTGATGCTGTGCCAACTCTGTGAGTGACTTGTTGTTCCACGGGGCCATACTAGTGCCGCCAAGAAGAACAACACATTTTCAGAAACTTTCGGAACCATGTTGAAAGACCAATAAAGGGCCTCAGAATGAGAACGGAATGGACCTTTGACTCTGACGGTTAAGAAAAGGGTATGATTATTCGAGGCAGGTCAGACCGTCTTTCCATGTGGGAAGTATTCATGCGCATGGCATGATTAGTAAGTAAATCTTTGGCAGATCATGTCTCTTCTTGTTCATTGATCTTGACACGGAGACTCCAGATTTATCTTCAACGAAGAGGGGACATGGAAAGATGAAAGGGAGAGATCGAGAGAGAAGAGATTCCCCATCCTCGTTCACACACCCGTACCCAGCTAGTACCCCAGAGTTGTTCACCTGCAGAGCGTCAGCAATTTGTGGCCTTTTGTACGTCGATATCGTTTCCCCCATACGCGTGCGTGGCTGGTTGTACGTGTGGGCATGAGACTGGTTCCTTTGCCTTCTTCCCTCTCTAACATCCTTATATGCTCCACTCGTGGTGTTCCTCGTCATCAAGTGCACCCATGCACATGGAAACATCCGAGTGTTATGATAAGGCACAATGTTCAGTATTAATGATCTTTTCTTCTTCTCTCTTTCAGTCAAAATTGGCCTCTTCTATCTGATATACTACACATTTCTGGCAGGATACTTTATAGCCATGCTGCTCATCTTCTACCAGACGCTCGATGATCAGCAGCCGAAATGGCAAAACTCGAACGGGATCATTGGAGACAATCCAGGTACACAAACAAAATATAGTGCTTTTGTACGTACTTCCATCCTCTTTATTTGGTTAATCAAGATCATTGCTTGGCGGTCTAGTGTTGCTCTACAAACGAACCTATTGTTTTCTTGTTCAAACATCTCACTTATCCTCGTGGGTATTCCTCATCATGTGATAGAGCGATGGCGAACAAAAGAACCACGGTAGTTTAGGTGACAAAACATTAGCCACAATAAGGTGGGGGGCTTAGAGGCTATTATTTTGAGGGAAGGTCATCTGCATATCTCGGGAACAATGTCTTTGAACCTTGAAAAAATGCACCCTTTCTTTGAACAAAAATTCTAATATCGAATTGCATTTAGTTTGGGAATATCCAAAGCCTGAACAAAAAAGATCTTTTGCAACACCCAGCCGTCCAAAAAAGAAGATTTTGAAAACCACTTGAACGATTTTGGTATCGTAAAATGAATATCCTTGTGAACTGTTTAAGCGGGCTATTTGTCTTAGATTTTTGAAAACTTTCTTTGCTCGAGACAGATGTTGTTGAAACACCTCTTTCCTTGGTAGTTACATATCACTCATTGGTTACCATCGGTAGAGCCAAGGAATAATCCGATCTCTTTTGACGGATTATCACCCATCCCATTTCTCCGTGGAAATGCTGATCCGAGTCATTAGGAACGCAAGGCTTCTTGATGTGCCGAGAAAATCCTCATCGTCTTTTTGTTTCAATGTAATTCTCATTTCCAGGATTGGGATTTCGACCAAGGCCTGGAGAGAAAAACGTGGAAAGTACTCTGATGAAGTTTCGACATGGAGATCCGAGAGTAGCTGATTGGGATCTGTGGGCAGACAGATTGGACTTGTACATGGAAGGTAAGGAAACCAATTCTGTTGATTCAATGACACATTAATCCAACTTTGTAATCGGATTTATCTACAGAAAACTCAGGTGAGGGTGGCAGGACAGGCTGTCCTGGCTGAGCTCATGTGTGAGAGCTCAATCTGAACAGCGTTGTATTTACCAAGTGTGTTAGTGCACAATCTATTTTCAAGTTACATAGGCTGTACCGACACTTATTAACAAGCAGCGATAATTTTAAAACACAAGTAAACTCGATTCATCATATCTACAAGAAGGTCGTCTTCTTTTTGCCTTGGTTTCAGACCAGCTCTTGCCAAGTTTGTAGCGCAGCTCCAAAACTAGGTTATTCATTAGTAGTCCGTTTCTAAAGAAAGTAAAGATTGGCCAAGGCGCATGGACAAGGACACGAGCCTTGATTGTATGATGGTCCTTTCATGTGGAAGGAAAGAAAGTGAAAGAGCCAGTGACACAGAGGCATACACAATCGAACTGAGAGAGAGAGAGGAGGGGTGGGGGGGACTCTTATCACACCACAATGGAGTGTCCCTCGTTCATTTGCATTGTTAGTAACAGCTTGAGATGAGGAGCACGAGAACGAGGAGGCAACTCGAAATGAAGACGAGCCAGAATAGTCCAAGTCTATTTGACATTAGGCAGATTGCATCTGGGAAACAGATTGTTCCAAATCTGATCCACTCACGGACACACGAGCAGGTCCGATGCTGCATGCATACATTCACTAAGGGATCACCCCACGTGCGCGATGTTGCGAGGCACCATCCCAAAAGGACTTGGATCAAGCTCAAGTTGGCAGGGTACCTCGATGCATACCGTCCGTACGTCAGTCAGTCAGTTTGTCCGTCAGACAGTCAGTCAGTCAGTCAGTCTGTCAACTGGTGAGGCATGTAGTAAGAAGCCAAGAAACGCTGAATATAAGCATGTATTTTGAGTTATGAGAAAAAAACGTAGTTAAAGAACAAGTCCGTCATTTGTTGGTTGTTTGATCAAGCACTTTGGGAAAGGCAGTTACTTGTATAGTGATCTGGCTGCTTTGACTGCAGTGAGCTGTCAGGGGAAAATTGAGGGGATATATCATAATCAATACGTTAATTACCTCGACATAAATCATCGCAAGTACACATGACAGTGTAACAGTGAGGCATAGTGTGCTAGAATTCCTTATCCTAATTCAAAATTTGGCAATCGATTGTTACAGCACCCTATCACCGATACTTAGAGAACGGTACAAGTTGTCGAGTGTTCGAGCAAACTCACCTTTTCTTTAGTTATTTATTTATTCACCTCCTCCTCCACATTTGAAACATAACACGAACCCGTTGTAGGCAGATTTCCACGAAAATTTGACACATGATTCGGAGGAAAGGGAGAAGTTGGTTGGCTGCGGGCGAATTGGACAATTTTGAATGGCAATCCTGTCAGAAAATGTACAAAGCCGATGTCGAGAAATTCAGCTTTGGACGGGGAGGATTCTGACAGGTGGAAGGATTTCACCCATTACCCATTCAACCAAAGCTTGATTCAGCAGGAAAATACGTAAACTCAACCACCGATGCTCAAACATTTGCTGAATCCCAAGGCAAATTCCTTCCATCAAGCCCTAGAAAACTGTAAATTCTTAGATCAACTTCACTTGGAATCGAGAGTTGCATTTCACACATAAACATGAAGCTGAATTGTTACACGTAACTTGCCACACGTAGAATATCTCTCAAATGTACTCAGTCAGGAACCACTGTACTTCAGGACGGATTTCAAAAATACACACTAGGTCCGATCATTGTACTAAAATGTGAGGTTTTTGCAACAAATATATTGTTCCGTTGAATTTCCATTGTACTAATCGGACCTAGTGTGTATTTTGAAAGTAATCCTGGCTTGAGCCATCCTTGACTCGGTCTACCATTTTCCTAAACTGTTGAAAATAGTCTCACTTTCAAAGTGTACTCTTGCCACAATCAAGGTACGTTTGCAAACCTAGTTAACAATTCTGCTTGAATGTTTCGGTAAAAGAGATTTCAAATATCTTACATCTACACAAAGGCCAAATAGAGTGCATAATCTGACATTTCCACTTGAACACGTGCTTCTTCGAATTCTTTACCTCGCTAACGATCCATGACCCATCCCTTGTTCCAGATTACAAACGTGCCAGCGACAACAAAAAGCCCTCTCCTGATGCGATTCAATGTGGGTTCGACAGACCACCAGGCGAGGGTCAAATCTGCCAAGTGGAATCTTCCAACTTGATGAAGGATAATTGTACGAAAGACGCTTCGTATGGGTACAAGGACGGAAAGCCATGTGTTCTGCTCAAGTTGAACAGGGTAAGTTAATCATGGAGATCGCCATACCCTGATGATGGTTTTTGTTGGTACATGCATGCAGGCTATCGCATAGCTATTACAAAACAGAACCAACGAAGGGAAGTGGTGGCGGGGGCTAGTCTTTCCCTTGGGCTTGAACAGAACCCATAAATTACCCACCAGAGAGGCCTATCGATCTAACTAACTAGTTTGTGAATGAAAAGACAAACACCAATCACAATTGTGCAGTATAATCAGACCATCAGCACCCATGGAACGAGAACACGACGCTGTGAGGCGAGAAGGCAGCAGGATGGTCCCACTAGGCCCCAGCAACGTGCTTGAGTGCACTACTTCCTTGGAAATAGCTTCCAGTCAGCTCATTTTGTGTGAGCTGCTCTATGGTCCCTTTGGTTGGAAACCAAAGAAAGAGAGAGAGAGTGAGACGAGTGAGACTCTCGTTCTCCCTTTTCCAACGATCGAGCTCACGAGAGCCTTAGAGGCTTTCTCAAGGTCACGCGAAGGTCCTTGCTCCACGAAGCACAGATTTGACTTGGCAATCAAGATTAGTTGTTTTCTTGAAAGCCAAATTGAGGAACGGTGGGAGAAAAACATGTTAGATAAATGGTAGGCTTCATGATGAACGGGGTGGAGTGTCTGTTGGTTTTGGAGTCGAATGATTTCTTAAATATCGTTGGCAATATGTACTTTCAATGGGAGTGGTTCACTTTTATGTATATCCAAGAGACCATCACGAACGGAACTATGTGTTGGTGATGCTTACAGGAAAGAGGTTGAACCTACGTTCTCAAGGATCCAAGGTATTTGATAGGAGAAAAGCGAGAAGAAGCTAGCGAGAGCTGAAAGTACGATTGGAACACTTAACAACAAAACATACCACATCTTGTTTGTTGCGTTCCTGTCAATCTACGAGACCTTCGACGTCATCTCCACTACCTCTCTTGATACAAACACAAAGATGTCAATCGCTTTGGAACAACGAGCCAAGAAATCTATTGTCTCTTACAAAAATAAATTTCCCCCATAGAAAGCAATATTGGCGTCACCAAGTATTCAAGTATATAGCTGATCAAGTTGGACGCAATTCATGTTCTTAGTTACCTCAACGAAGTTATCTGCTCATGACATTTGATCCTTGTTTTGACGTCATTTTCCCAAATAATGAGACCAGGACTAGACAGCATGGAACCATCACTTTGGAAAGATTGACCTCGTCACCTAATTTAACAAACCCCAAACATCAAAGCCTCATTGTTTCTCTTGTCGAAAAGTGTACCGACTTTAACTTTCATCCAACTATTATGGAACGATGGCGTGCTGAACGTGTCTTTGACCTCATCCAGCTCATTCTTGTGGTTTCAGATCTACGGCTGGGTTCCGGAACTCTTTGCCAACTCCTCTGACTTGCCTGAAGAGGCTCCACAGAGTCTGATCACATATATCAAGGAGAAGGAGAAGAGCAATGACCCCATGGTGGGGAACATGGTGTGGCTGTCTTGCGAGGGTGAGAACCCTGCGGATCGGGAAAATATCGGCGAGATCGACTACAAGCCCTATCCCGGTATCCCCAAGTATTATTTCCCTTACAAAAACCAAAAGGGATACTTGAGTCCGGCCGTTTTCGCTCATTTCACAAATCCAAAGCGTAAGCGATTCAAAACTTCCTCTGGATTCTGCCAGTCCTCCTGTGATGGTTCAACAATGGCCAAATATGTTGTTGTTTCCTTTTCAGATGGTGTTCTCATTTCAATCAGTTGTCGCGCATGGGCGAAGAACATCAAGTTTGATTATATGGAACGCATTGGATCGGTTCATTTCGAGATGATGATTGACTAGATCTCTCGAGTCCTCGCCTCTAGTCTCATCCTATGAACTCTTACACCCCAACCACCACCACCACAACCACCACAACAACAACAGTAGCAACTGCATCAACGTAAACAACAACACTTGGCCACATTGAGCCGTCAAGAATGCCCGCATTTTCTCTTCAAAACCAGTGCCAGTAGTGACGAGAAGACATTCGTTCCTCAGGGAAAAGGCAATCTTCAAGTCATTGCACAGGAGATGAAAGATCTTGTTCTAGTGAGTTCTTTCTCTCTTTCTTTCTCACTGTCTTGGCAAATCTTGATCAGAGTGGAAGAACTTGCCACCGGCAAGAACAGTAGCAGCAGCAACAATAACACCTACAACAGTTACAGCTAAATAGGCGACTTGTTCAAACCAGCCTCCCATCCCTCAAAAGACAGACTTTCCGCAGTCAGTGCCTCTAGACTCATATTCAAGCTAAAGAGCGCACATTAATTATGATGAATATTAATCTTTTCATAAACACTTCACTTCTACCGATCTGTTTCTTGTGTGCACAGTTCACTGTAAAAAAGAGTCAACGAACTACGGACACCAGGAAACAAACCTCCCTGACACTTCATCTTTTTCCTTCCTTCTCTTTTATTCTTATTCCCAAGAAACGCATCATCGAGCTGGTTCTAAATCTTATCTCATCATCGTCCACGCACTCCTTGAGCCGTTGCAATTATTCCAAGACTTATCCATTCAAGCTTTTCTTTCTGTAAGGCTTGATTTCGCGTAAAACAAGAAGAAGATGATGACAGTGGATAAAAAGTACAACCACAGCTCCAGTCTTATCCGATTGATTTGTGCATGGCCCTTGCGCTCTGTCCTTTTTTTAACTTTCCCCTCACCTTGAATCCTCCTTCGAAATACTTCTTACAAGCCAGGTTCATTTGAGGCGTGATGTCGACATTGTATGACTGATTGAATTCTAGATTTAGAATTCAACAAATGAGCGCTCCTTCTTCTACGATTACAACCACAACCCAAACAGCAACCAAGTCCAAGAGATCGAGCGAGTGTCTCACGGTACGAGTGTTCCAAGTTCCCCCACCAATCCCATCCCGAACCCGTCATTCCAAAGACACGAACAACACGAGTTTAACATTCATGTTGCAATAAGATGAAGATGAAAAAAGGAGAAGACGAATGGTCCATCATCGCATTCTGTGGAAACAAACCGTGCAAATGATAGATTGACCCTGACGATAAATAACGATGTGAATGTGTGCGTGAATCCGCTAGGTGTGCTACTGGTGTTGTGCCCCGATTTTCTATTGTGTCCTAACGGTGCTGCTTTTCAGAAGCAATTCAGAAATCCTAATCACGTCGACGACATGTTTGACATTCGCGATGACAATTCAAGAGGTTGATTTGGAACTCGAAAAGCATCCATGATCAGCAATGATGACGATAATATCCCTCTCCAAAGGTGTCACACAAGAGAAGCTATCTATACATATATATTTATCGACTTTAGACCTTTTTTTAAAAGCTCTGGAGCTTGAAATCTTGGAGAAGCCACGCATACTTGATCGAATGACTGACTGATTGACCGCACGAATGAATGACTGAAATGAGGAGATGGAAGGGATCCGTCTTCTTCCTCACAACAACAACTACTACTACTACTTCTACTACTACTACTACTTCTATAGCTAACTTCTACTATGCTTCTTCAACTATATCTACCACCACTACTACAACTACTACTACTACCAATACTACTACTATTGCTACTATCAATGCTGCTCTAATATATAAATATGATGAACAACACATAAACCATCACAATTAACACACACACATACATACAAACAAACAAAAAAACAAGCAAACACAAATAAACACAACCATCCAACCACGTGACCCCTCCTAACCACCTATCCAACAAACTGATAACCAAATTTCCTTCTCTTTCCAATTTCCCAATCCTACCTCTTCTCTTTCTTCTTTCTCTCGTTTGATTCATAACAGAAAATACCCAGCCAACGACAGGAAAAAACACCCGTTGATTTTCCCCACCCACTTGGTTCTCCAAAGTCTGGAGTTGACCTTGTTTTTCCTTTGGCCCTAAACAAGCGTGTACTACTAATGCGAGTGACTTTTCATGAACACTGCCTTCTTGTAAGAATAACAGTCGTCTGCCACATCATGAAACCTGTGTGTGCGAATAGCTGTCCAAAGCAACCAAGTTTCCACGTCACACCCTTTAACCTATCCACTTTCTTATCCTCTCCCATCATCCAACCCAGTTCTGGCTTATTTCCTCACGACGTCAAGCGATCAATGGATCGTTGTCGCCCCATTTTTCCCCGATCTTATACGTATGTATAGTTGTAAATTTTGTTCACATCGTGTCCTTCATTCTGTTCTTCAACATGGAATTCCTGTTATCCGCCAGTCCATGATGCTTACTTAATCCCCAATTTCAACTCCTTCAACTCCTCCACGAAAGAAAACAAGAAAAAATCCACAGCCAAAGAATTGCGACATCAAGAAGATCTCTCTGAATGAAGTGAGACGGTTCACTCCACTGAGTGACACTCGCCAATACAAAGAGCAACTTTGAGAAACAGAAAGACAACAAAACAGTGACTAATCATGAGCTTCGAAGTGTCCATTCCATTCAGACGATGAGGGCCCTGAAAAAGCCCTCATGTTTTGCGCCTCGGGATGGATGAAGCTCGTGAAAGAACATTATATATATCCAAAGTGTTAGTCAAAATTAGTAGAAGAACTCTGCGGCAAGCTTATGCACTCTTGTAGTTTTGGGCATGTATGACTATGTGATTAAGGAATAAAAGGAATAGTTACACAAGATAAATATTCAAAACCGCCTTGAGCACTCCTTGCTTCTGGAATAAAGCCCAACTAACAAAACAAGCCCCAACTCATGCTCAATTTTCAGCCTCCTTCAAAAATAGTTTGTCTGACCCCTTCCGACTTCCTCTTATCCTCAAATGCGACGAGGGTATGGATGGAAATGACGTCGTCTGACAAAAATTACAAGGACTCAATCAATTTCAAAACTGTTCAAGCTTCTCTGCAGATGAGGTACACATTTGAAATTGTTAAAACAGAAGAAAAAAAAACCAGCAAAAAGTGCTTACTCTCCTTCATCTAAACGGAAGAGGAGGCTAGTTGCCACTTTTGCTGCCTAAAAATTCGTAAACACATAGATTTTTGAGGTACGAAATAATTTCTCTGAACAGTGGCCTGAACAGTGTTCATGTTTTAATTTTAAGCTCAATCGAACAAGGGAGGCAAAAGTGATACGTCCTCAAAGCTCACCACAAACTGATTGGCTTCACCGTCTTGTTGAAAGACTTCGCAAGCAGAGGTCTAATGAGTTCAATTTGTAGCTGCCCTTGCCTGAATGCATACTTTTTGAATCTCTGGTTTGATTGAGCTGTAAATTGGTAGACAAATTGTTGGTTATTCTTGGTACAGCTTCTATGAAACAAATGAATTAAATGAAAAGAAGCAACAAGACAATTTTACCCCTTCTTCCATCGTCCAGGACAAGGACATGTCCAGGATTAGGCGTGGTCTATGACAAAGTGTTTGGCCGTGCGCCTCAAGATTTGTACCATGATCTACCTCTTGTTTGGAAAAGTTCTTGCAATATTCGTCGTGAACACTTACCAATTCACGCAATTTCTGCCCACTTTCATTAGAAAACAAGACCCAGAATAAGACAAGAATTGTTACTTTATTTTCGTGTAGGAAATACCGGAGATTGGTGTCACACTCGCGATCTTTTCAGGTTAAAGATTTTCTCATTGTGTTTACAACTTGAAATTATCCTTACAACTAAAAACATGACTACAAAAATACACTGTCAGGCCAAATACTGCATATTGTAAGGATTTTCGCTTAGTTTCATTTTGATTGACTTTTTAACATTAGAATAAGGAGATGTAGGTTTACGATTGACGTTGCAAAAATTGAAGCGATTTGCTAAATGGATAAGTAAAACAATATTCTGAAGTGGCAAAAGGTATTTCAAACAGCGAAGATACTATGGAAAAAAGTGTCACCAAGGCCCCTTTGTTTCTGATATCAAATACTTTAATTTTTGGAAGCAAGATGGATGAGCCAGTTTTGATTTGTCAAATCACATGCTGCAAATCGAGTACCTTATCTGCTTAAAGTTTTTCAAACGTTCAGCAATTTAAAACGGCTTTGTACCAAACAAAGCGTTCACTTCTAATTTTCATGTTTTTATCAGTCATCCGTCAGAGTACATTAAGAAAACATGTCTTCAATAACGGAGAATTTGAAGCCCCGTAGGGATTCACTTACTCTCGTAACAAGTGTAGTGACCTTGTTGACTATAAGTCTGTTGACTACCTTCGTGTTTTACCACAAATTTGAATATCAACGAGATTTAGCTTTGCTCCAACAACAAATTCATAGTTTGCAATACCAAATGGCGAGGATTTCAAAAGATACAGTAAGTTCCAAATAACATGTTATTTTGGGAACAATTTGAGGTTGATCCCGGCCTGGATGTCTTGGAACAATTCGTCGGGTTCATATTTTTTTTTCGTTTAAGAGTCACATCAAAAAAGTTAGGTGTCTCAAAACAGTTTATATGTCAAGTTCAGATAGATACGTTTCGCCTACACTAGATTAAAATCACACCTAAAATACGCAAACCTTTGCATAATCTATAAACAAAAACTCTGAATGAAATTTGCACAATATTCATCAATTGTTACTAGTGATGGAAACAATCACATTGCCAATGATTTTCACAATAGGTTGCCTAATTAGGTCTGCCAATTAGCCTCCTGAGTCCATCATTTTTTGTTGAATTCTAAGAAGGAAAAATTCTTTCCTCTGGAGACGAACGCAAGTGGCATCCCTGCTTTGTTAGACTCTGGATCAGGGGGGCTATGCAAAGCGAAATTGATTCTTGATTTGGCAAGATGGTGTACTCTATAAGAGACGGTGGCAATTCTAAAGCTAGCAACCTCACGTGAGAAAGATTGATAGATTGGATTTTTCCATCAGTAATGGTTACCAAACTTTACTTCAAGTTTCTACGCTCCTTGAGCTTGGAAACCCCCGTTATTTAACTAAACTCGATGTTATCTAAAAAATATGGCTTCGATTTTTGTTTGGAATCAAAAGAAGGGTTTGTTTAATGCAAAAGCAAATGATGATTGGTTGAATTCATCTTGATAAACAAAATTGCAAAGTCTTGACAAACCAAGGATTAAATCTCTATCAGATTATGTCGATTAGATGAAATCATGTATAAAACTGGTTTGTAAGAAATCCTATGATTTTCAACAAGTATTTGAAGTTTGTCCACTAACGCATTGTTTTTTCTGATCTTAGATAATTTATTAATCACTAGATAGCGTGCAAGTTTTAGTCAGGCTGATTTGGCAAGTGGGGCAGAATGCGTTGAATTTATGAGGAAAATGTCGCCCTCACAATTGTTGAGCGGACAGTTAGTGTGACCAAACATGCGAATCAAGACCAACTTTTTAAAACTCGTTCTGGAAGCCACAAGTTATTTTTTGTCCATATATGTATTGGATTAACCCAACATAACAAAAAAGCTTAAACTTGTGTTCTTCCTACTAGTGACTTTTTCAATGTATTGGGAAAAAAGTTCCTAGTTGTAGTATTCAAATCCAAGGCATGGTCACCTAGTGACGTCTTTGTTCTTTCAAGAAAGTGACCACTAGCAATAACAAAAAATGACCCAAAAATATTTCTCAATTCCACATTTGATTCATTAATTGCATGGTTAAAATTTGCTTGGTCAAAACATTTCAAATGTTCCTGCACTTTTGTCCGCTCAATGGTTGGCGACCGGAGACACATTTTTAGGCTTACACTCCCTCTAGTATTAATAGACCTCAATGTTTCTGATTCTTTTCAAAAGAATTTTGAGTCCCCTCTAAGGGCTTTGGAGGTTTTGAGAAGAATTGATAAACTACTTGTTGCGAACTTTTGAAGCAACATTTACGCGGTTGTCCAAAAATGACTCTATTTTACCCTTTAATACATCATGACAAAAGGTCCCGGAATCCGACATTCGACAGAAACGAGCTATCCCAATGAACCGTGATAGTCCATTGACTATGGACGTGAGTATCATCGGAAATGGAGCCCAACATACTCAAGGATTGCGGGTTTACGATGCATTTTTTCATCATCAAAAGAATGAGCACCTGCCAAACAAAATAGAGGATAAAGACAAATCATGGGCTCGTCAGAGATTATCTCTCCCTATGACACCTCCGCCACCCCCACCACCACCACCTCCATCAAGGTAATTCGAGCAAATTGTTCTTTTTTGGTAGCATAGGAAAAGGCTGAAATTTCCTCATTTCCTTTTGAGAACTTTCAGCAACAGAGGTAGCCTGCCAGAGTGGTTGGACCAAAGGCCAGACCATTCTGTTCCAGGATCTTTTGCAGCGAGAAGATTAGCAAATCATCTTCTTTATGATCCAAACTATGAAAGACGAGAAGCAATACTTCTTCCACGAAATCCCGTTCCATATACGCCCATAGATGAGGTAAGGTATATTTAGAAACATTTCCACTGATGTGGAATGTGGAACTGCTATGGAGGTTTTACTAAGAGTATGTACATCCATGTTTAGTGCTTTGTCAATTAGATTTCTCGCTGAAATCCCCCTTATACAAAAAAAAAACAACAGATACAATAGGTTTGCATTGATTTCCCACTTAATTAATTGTTCCTACCGGTATTGGTTTTATGATACGGAGCTTTTATTTTATTTTGGGCCAAACCTGCCTTCGTTATTCATTTAGAAGGCCAACAACGTTTTTCCAAGCGTGTTTTGATACATGGGCATTATCAGAATGACCCACAATACCTTTTTATGCTTTATTGGAATTCAAAGAACTTGCAATTTTTCTAATTTTAACAAACTGTGACCTAAAACTGTGACACAAAATATACGTCAGGGAATCTCAAGGGTTATTGGACTGCTAAGTACGCCCGGCTTCCTTAATGTAAACAATCAAATTACAAGGTTTTCAAGACTTTTGAAAAATATCAAATAAATGTTGAATGGCAACGTCTTTTGAACTACATCTTCAAAATCTTGATCAACGTATATTATTTTACAAACATGAAAAAATCAAATCCCACCTCCAATGATCAGAAACTCATAAAGTAAAAACTCATGAAAGTAAAAACTGAACATAAAACACATAGACGAGGAAATGTCGTCTTTTAAACTAAAAACTATGTTATTGTGATGAAATGTTTGAAATCGCATCATCAATCACCTACAAAGTTAATGCCTACGTTGAAAAATGTAATTTGTTCTTTATAATGCCATTCCTTTTCGAAAAAGGAATTCAGGGGTAACGGATTCCTAATTTTGGAGAGAGGAACGGGAACTGTTGCCCGTTCCCTTTTTCGAGGAACGGCCAAAGCCCTAATTTTTGACTTGATCTTAACAAGTAATTAGAACTTAGCTTCTGATTACTTGTGTGATGCATGTTTTTGAGAAAAAAGAAGACCAAATCAAAGTATAAATAGTTTTAAAATGTGCTCCAGTACCCGTCATACCTCGTTTAAGAACATCTTGAAAGACCTCAAAACATCTACAGAGCTTTTATGGCTGTTTTTTGCAGGAGATTCTTTTCCACTAATTCCCTAGTACCTTACAATATCTGATCCAAATCAAAAATGACTGAAAATTGACAAACCAACCGGTCACTTTTGGCTTAGAGTTTCATTTTCTTAAATTGTGCGTTTTCTTCGTGTTGTTTCCACGACAATGTTGTTTGATTGAAATGGGTTCAAAAACTACTTCAATATTTGTCTGACGGGTAAATATGACAAACAAAACATAGAACCAAACTGAAATCAAAGAGGAGCTCAGAATTCTCCGTGATGAAGTACCAATTTGAGGCGGTTTTTGTTTCTTCTAGTCGCATCTCGTCATTATTAGCGAGCTCTGATTTGATGTCATAGTTGGAAAAATGATTAGCCTGATCTCAACCATTCTGATGGCAGATTTTTTCTTCAAGTCCACAGGACATACTCATGGCCAGTGAAACCAATTTTGAGAACAAGATTATTTTTTTTCAACTGAACAATTTAACGCTGCAATATCAAAGTTTATGTAGACAACTCGTTGGTCTTGGTGAAACGATGTTGATAGAATTCTCTGATTGAAAATATAAAAGAATGGAAGCTTTAGTAAATCCTTGAAAGAAATCAAGATATGATAAAAAACATCAGAAGGTTGAGTGTTTTTCGTGCACCACGTTTCGTGCTTTTTCCAGGCCTTTTTTTAATATTTTGACTTTTGCAAATATTTTAGGACACCCAGAGCATTAAGACTCTCTCCAGCAATTTCAATCTTCGTACTAGAGCCGACAACAACAGGAAAGGTCTGAGGATGAACTCAATCCCAAGGGATGCTTCGCTCAGGTTAGATCAATAATCCTCACATAATATCGATTTTCTATTTGTTCCTTTTGGTTCAAGATTCTCTTTTTTTTGCATTTCAGGGCCAACACTGACAATTCCTCAAGTCTTTCAGAAGCCTTCACAGGCTTGAAGGCCATCCATTATGTGGCTACAATCAATCCCGTGAATCCCTCTAATTATCATGCAACACAAGAGGTTCAAGGGCTTGGAAGGGTTGAAAATGAAGTGGGGAGATTTGAGCAATGGATTCCTGCCCGATGGGCTTCTAAATTGGGGGCTATTAAAGATTTTCCAATGACAAGTGACGGACGTATGACAATCACTCAATCCGGAATATATTACCTTTATGTTCAGGTCAGAAAAGAAAAGATTATTTTGTGTTGTCAGAATCAGATCATCCATTTGTTCAACGAGCATTGAATGAGTTGTTATTAGCTACATGATTTTTCCCTCTCATATATTGGGTTACCCCCAGTAGATGACTGTCATCTTGAATTTTTTCCCTTGAATACACAAACACTTTTGAGGCGATCTCCCGTCCAACTTAGGGTTGATCACCTCGCGTCTTGTTTGTTACAGATCAATTATCTCGACTCCCATGACGTGAACTCGTACCAAATTCTGGCCAACGGGAAACCGCTCTTCTCGTGCACCTCCATGACTCAGACGAAGCATCCAACAAGTGACAAGGCCAACACTTGCTTCACGGGTGGGGTCACTTTTCTTGAGAAAGGGGATCTAGTGTCCATTCACGATTTGCAGCCGGGCAGATTTGCCGTTCTCGTCTCGTCTCACTCCTTTTTCGGAGCCATCCAGCTCTCCCAATTTGGAGGCCATTGAGAGGACCCTTCCTAGCAAGCCTTATTGAGAGATAAATGTCGTTTGAAAATTTGACGGAAAGTTCGGCCCCATGTTGAAGCAGACAGGACCATATTCTTTCATCCAACCGACCATCCACTCATTCATTCAAGTACTCTTTCAGAGTGTGAAATACATCCTATTCAAAACAAAATGTGAAACCTGAAGAAATAACCAAAGCAAAAGTTAGAAAAGAAAAAAAAACTCTCTTAAGCAGAATTTAATGACCGAAACATATATTCGAACAGGAAGACGTTATTTCCATTGAACAAAACCGGTTTCAAAAATTGTTCAAAAGGCCTTGAAGGTTTCTATATTTACTGAGATTTTTCTGTCAATTAGAATAGAAAATATACAAATGTGCACCATGATCTCCCAAGTCTGACAAGCAATCAGTTCCATGCCATAGTAAATAGTACAACGGCAAGAATTGGGGATAAGGCACCAGAAGCAGTTGATTGGTAGTTGGAGAGTAGAGTGGCAAAGAATAGCAGCATTTTTGGACAACAACATGGGAGAAGAAGTGGTGAAGGTGATGTGGGAAGTAGAAAGAAAGAGAGATGGGCTCAGTTCTAGGCCCCACAGGAGTTAAGTCTGAGTGTGTATGTGTTGTTGATGCTACCTACCTCCCTCACTTCTAAAGGAAATGGCAATAGATCCAGCAAAACTAGCCCTTGTGTCAGTAGAAACGAAACGGAAGCGAGTCAATTTTCTTTTCTCTAGCTAGCAACTCTAAAACCGGCTTATCTAATACATTTCTGTTGGAATTATCCAACACGTTTAAAATTTGTTCCTCTTATTAACTCTCATATTACAAACAATATTACAAACAGCCTCCACTCCATAGTCCTATAGACCTACCTCTTCAAGTCATTTCCATTCATTTTTCCAAATCTATGGGTGGGTGCAGCCAGTTGCTGCTCTCAGCTGCGCCTCAATGGCTCGCAGGGAAAACTCTCGAGCTTAAAGGGAGAGAGAGAGTCACATCAATGAGCTATGCAGTAAGCTAGTGAGTGAGTGAGCGGGTGGCGGGCGAGGGACCAGAGTGAGCAAATAGTAGGCGAGGCGTGCGCGAAGCGGGAGCGTTAAACAACAGCACCTCAGTAGCCGAGCAGCTGACCAAGAAACGAGCGTACGTAATACAAAGAGGGGCAGACTTGCTTCTGAAGAGAAGAAAAGAGAGAGAGAGACCTCAAAAGTAAAGGAAGGCAGAGAAAAGAAGGCCGATTTTGGGGAGGAAGGCAGGGAATGAAGGACCGAAAAGAAGACTTTTCTCACCTGCGATAGCACATTTAATTCGCTTTTTTCCAATGTGAGAGTGCCTTAAAATGTTCCAAATTGATTGTGAGTGAGGGTACGGGACAGGGAGTGTGCAAAATCAAGCCAAAAGTCAACAATCAGTGTGAACATTTTCCATTCTACTGAACAGTGCACGCACACACACACCAACACGCACACATCATAATTCATTAAGGTAAGGTGAATGAGCAATCCAGAAATGATGTTATTTTAGTTGTGGAAACCAACCAATTATATTCAAGCGGGGCCAATAATTGCATGGTTCATCCTTGATTAGGTGATTGTTCCAGATTTGGCACACTTTCGTAAGCAATCAGGCGTGAAACTCATTGGAGCTGTTGAATCAATGAAAAAAATCTTTTTGATCCAATTAAAGTGCTCGTTGTTGTTGCTTCAAGACTATTTTTGCCCATTACGTTCCGAGGACGGGTTTTCAAGGATTTGATCGTTGGCCAAGAAAAAGAGAAGTCGAAATGTATTCGCATTTTTCTGCATTGTCAGACTCGTGTTAACAGCTTGAATTCGTTCGTCTTGATGAAAACGATTTTGAATGAAGGGTCTGCCTTCTCTACGTAGATAGAAGCACTTGTCATGGATTGACCCTTTTTCCGTTGTCTCGGATGCCTACATCTTAGTTCATGCCTTTCCCTTTTTGTACTGATAGATAAGTCAAAATTAATGGCCACACCTGCCCGTCATGCAGCCGCTAGAATGGTGGGATTATGTCTGTTTTCAACATCATTCTGCAGATCTCATTGGCCTTGATCTATACTGGAATCAAAGCGAAGCAACAGCCACTCGGCACATTTTCTGGCGAGATCAAGTCGTTGAACGAAAATTGCTTCAGTTCAAAATGAGGCGAGTTCGTTAAATAGCTATTACTTGTCAATCGAATGTGGAAATACCAGGCGCTAGGACACAATTTAAGGAAAATCCATCAAGCCATTGGCGAGTTTGATTGTGTCTTGATCTAATTCATCCAAAAGCAATCAATTTGCCTGTTTTTTGGTCACTCGAACAATCATGCTTTCCTGGTTGTTTTCTTCCTCGATTTTTTCTTCCTTCTGAGTCATTAAGCCCCAGCTAGCAAGATTTTCCTTGCGGTTGTGTCAAAGAAAAATAGGAAAATCTGCCTGAGAATGTTTTCTCAGTCCCTTTCCTTCTGAGTTCGGAAAGGCGAGTTCCTAACGGTTCCAGAGAAGTAGCTAGAGGTCAGTGAGAATATTGGACCTTCAGAGGATTGTGGGTCAAAGATGAAGCCTCTGGCCAGGATATCTATGTCTTTCTCGTTCTGTCTCAACGAGAGATCGCTTGGCCCTTTTCTCAAGAGCGGCTTCGGGCGTAGGCTTATGAATTTTTGATGGGAGACGAGGCTTTGATGATCATTCCCTTTACGTATGTCTAAGGGAAACATCTCTTGATATGTTGATTTGCCTCTAATTTACATTCCTAATATGTCGCTTTGGCCAAATTAGTCGACAGGCCGTGTTTGATTAGCTCAGCTCACAAAGTTTGTCTCTTAGGACAGTTATGTTTACAAGCTTGGTAAGATTAGTCGGTTCTTCTTTTATTGATGGTTGATCTGTGGACTGGGCCAACACACATTCATCCCATGTAAACGTCCATCCACTCCCCTCTCATCACAGTCACAAAGAGAAGGAGTGGCCCTTAACTATGCGGCTCATTCAAGCTTGTTCTGGGTTAACAATCTTATTGTAGAATATACAAGTGAGTTGATCATGTGAGTAAAATGTTCCATTTTATGCCTCGAAATATCGACTAAGGCTGTAAGGCTGCAGGTGTCTGGGAAAGCAATTGGTTTTCCTTGATGCGTAAGGTACTCGCCTTTCGAGCTCCAAATACTTTAAGGATGGTTGCCCAGAAGGTGAAGGAGCTTGAATCACAACCTTGCCATTTGCTCCAAAAAGGCGTAAATGTGCTTTGCCGTCGCCAAGGGACAACCTCGACCTCAATGCTTCTCTTTTGCGAGGTGTACATCCTTCTTCTAACTTTCATTCTGTCCCCGCACTTGTTCTTGGCAGCGAGTTGAAAGTGTCACATCCAGAAGGACATGTGACCCAAGAAGTCGACCATCAGACTTTTACTACATTTTCAACATGGTTTTTCTTCACAAGAGCCTCATTGGGGGTTTCTGCATCGACAATGGCATCAAGAGAGCGAGCGCAAATTCTGCTCTTGCGTGGCGGGACAAAATTTTCAGTTTGTCAAAACAAATGTTTATGAATATACGGACCTTAATGTGAATATTTTTTGACAACAAAGCCATTTAGAGTTTTAGGATTTCATAGTATGGTCAATGTAATCCAGTTCCAAAGTACTTTTCCAAGGTACTTTTATTTGAAGAGCAAAGGTTCAGTTATGGGTAAAAGGAAAGGTGATCACGGTGTTTGCTCTATATTAGATCAGGTTCCAGGAAAACAACTCATTGACTTTGAAGTCTGATTGAAATTGATTTTGTTTCGAAATCGCCAACAAACTTTGGGGTATCAACTTCACACCAACACATCCCCATCCAATTTGAGTCGAAAGTGTTTATTTTCAGTCAAGCAGAAGTTCTCATCTCAAAAATTGGGCGCCACTTGACAAACTTGACATGCAAACAATAGCTGTTATAAGTTGCACGAACATTGCCGATTGGCAAATGTCAGAAAATGACTGAGCTGTGGCTCATAGGAAGAAAAACCGATAATCCTGCTATGTAATATTCATATTGGCAAGAAGGCCGGTGTTCCATTTGCCGATCTTACAGCTCTCAACAACACCATCGACGAGAGAGGGAGCAAAAGCCAGAGACCAAGTCACGGTAACCAGATCCAGTATCCCATAATTCAATACCCACACTCGCTCTCACAGTTGATCCCTATGGTCTTGTTATTCGTGCCTTTCTTCATTCTCCCTCTCTTGGCACTTCTTCTTCTTTCGCTTTCCTCTCTTTGTCACATCTGGGTGCTAAACTTCTTCAAAAAAGCGACTCCCGTTTCCTTATTTGGACCAAAGTCCAATATCAGTGGGCCCTCTACTCGATCTTGGATCCTGGTCAGCACATAATCAAGGACACTGATCCATCTGAAAAATCTTTGAAGCTTTCGTCCTATTTTCATAGGACTTTTCTATGTTTCGTAATCCTTTACGTTCAGTGGTTGAACCGCGTGAAAACATGGGTTCACGTTGGTTTTCCAAAAATATCAAGTGTTTAAATGTATCAAATATACCAAAAATATCAAAGAATGCAGTATTTCTCCAGTCGGTGTGAAGGTAGTTTCATTTAGATACAGTCTTGCATGCAACCAAGTTAAGGGTATTCTTAAACATGGAATGGCAAAACACTTCACGATAGGCTCTACGTACGTAAGAGGACCTCAATAGCAGTTCATCGGACGCCTCCAACATGTGCTCCTTACTCTCATGGGCTCCGAAAAGTTGGCTTTCTCCTTGCTTTTTCTCGTTTCCGAAGTTCTTTGAGTTTCTTATGGACCGGGTGTTGATATTTTGGGACAACATTCGCTGTAGACCCAAAAAGCATCCTCTCAAAAAAGTCGAGTCTCTCCGTAGAAGCCTGTGGGTGAGATTTAGGGCCTGTGAATAATTCAAACGTTATTTGAATATTTGCTGAAGGACCATGGATGAGAATCACGAAAAACCTTAACGCCAACTTTTTGTTATTTTAGTATGAAATCAACGAGTGGAAATGCCACGCCAACAAGCCCAGCATCTTCGTCATCATCAGGGGGGAAGATGGTCGCAGTTAGGGTTCAAATGTTGGATGATTCCATCACGTTGTTCCATATACAGGTAAGAGATATTTTTACTCCTCTTGTATATTTATGTGCGGTGTATTGAGTAATGGGGCTTTTACGTAAGTACCCATTTGGCAATCTATCTATTGACGGAAAGAAAGATGAGGCAAATCTCGATCTTCCTCCCCCTTTACACGATATTGGTTGACTTGGAAACCTAGGTGCGGTGCGGACTAATGCCAATGGTAAAATGGGAATGGTGTTTTCGTTTGAAGTGCTTTCTTCTGTACTAGACTGCAATAAACCAAAAAAGGCATTTAAGATCATTCGAGTGACAAGAAATGGGAAGCGATGGCTCGACATTGAATGAAGGACAGAGCGAAAAAGGAAATGGAAAGCCCAAACTCTGCTATGTTACTTGATAATGTCTCAATGGAACACTCTATCCATTGAGCCATTTTTTCTCGTTTCTAAATGACTAAGCCTGAGTACTATCTTATAATAAATCTTCCAACTGTTTTGATTAACAACCACAATTAAACCACATTTTTTTCACGACCACTTCATTTTGTCAGTTTGATGTTTAGAAATGGATCACGTTCATTGAACTGTGCCATTTTGAAAGACTCGTTTCAAGTTTGTGACCTCAGTAGGTCTTTTTAAAGTGGTTTGAATGGGTCTCCTGAATTCTGGAATAGACGATTCAACCGTAAGCTCCACATGCACTCTTGTCACACGCAAGAAACTCGTGTAACATGCACTGGAGAACGGACCATTGTGTTCCCAAAGAGCGACGACAGAGCTCCCAAAGTGGCAGCAAAAAGTTAGTTCCTGATGTCCTTGTAAAAAAAGTTTTTCATTCCTCTGTTTCAGGCGAAGGTTCCGGGTCGGGTCCTCTTTGATCAGGTCTGCAAGCAGCTCAATTTACTCGAAGTAGACTATTTTGGACTCGAGTATGAGGACACTCACGGCGTTATGGTAGGAAAAAGTCCAATCGAATCATTTGGCGTCGCAAAGTTTCTCATGACCTTTTATCGATCTTAATCTTTCCTTTAGTACTGGCTGGATCTGGAGAAGCAGATGAACCACCAAGTCGGACTCACCTCCTCAGAGCCTTTGCTTCGATTCTGTGTTAAATTTTATACCCCAGATCCGACTCAGATCGAGGAGGAATACACGCGATACTTGTTCACGCTTCAAGTCAAACGTGACTTGAGCCTCGGTCTTCTTCAATGCAATGATAACACAGCGGCTCTTATGGCTTCGTATATAGTCCAGGGTAAAAAGAAATCTTCTCCACTTAAGTGTTTTTGTGTTCCTCCGTTGCTGTCCCTCCGTTTGCACGTTACGAATATTCGTGCGACCGTTATTTGGCGTACAATAACAACGTCTTTGTGTCTTTAATGAGATTTGGCTGTTTTGGGGTGCCGTTTTTGGGGATGAATGATAGTGACAAAGCCTCAGCCATAGATTTCAAGTCAAGGTTTTAAAGCTTACCAACGCCCATTAGCATATACCTTGTACAGCGTTGTTCCTTTCGTCGTCTCTGAATTTTGGCCTTTTTCAGTTCCTTTTTTGTCCCAGATATAACTTAATTTCGTATCCGCTCTCTCACAGCTTGTCCTAAAACAGCAAGCTTGATTTTCCTTGCCTTTAAGAAAGTTGGCTGGGGTCTCAATAAAAGGGGGTCTGTTTATGATCGCAAAAATGCCGAAACCCTACAAGGTTATACAACCATTTCCACGCACAACGTAGTGCCATGGCGAAGCCAACTATTGGCTTGAAACGCACCAAAAGCAAGAATCTATTCCAGCGAGTTTATGTGATTCCTTGGCTGAACCGAAGATCTCGAATTTACTGAAAGTCGAAACCGGTCCCAATGGCTACGAGCCACTTGCGTGTTTAGACGCACCTTCGTTTTCGGAAAAAGGGTTGCCTCAAGATTAGCAGAATTCAACCGAACGAAGAGGAAGAAAGCTTTTTGATGTTCCTCTTCTGCACAGAAGTGGTTATTGAAACGAGAATATTTCTTAACTACATTACATTTCTAGCTGAATGTGGTGATTATGTGGTTGAGGATTATCCAGACCATACGTACCTATCCTCTTTCAAATTCGTTCCACAACAGAACCAGGAATTGGAGCGTAAAATCATGGAGAACCATAAACGACACATGTAAGGAGCCACACATTTCCCTCCTTTCCAAGTTAATGGATCTACTTCTCATTTGGCATGGTTTTTGTTTCAGCGGCCAAAATCCAGCGGAAGCTGATCTCAATCTTTTGGAAACTGGTCGACGTTGCGAATTGTACGGAATCAAGATGCATTCGGCCAAAGATCACGAGGGTGTGACCTTGGAACTCTCTGTAGCTCACATTGGTGTGGTGGTTTTTCAGAACCAAGCCAAAATTAATACCTTCTCTTGGGCCAAGATCCGAAAACTCAGCTTTAAGCGGAAGAAGTTTCTCATAAAACTGCACCCAGAAGGATATGTAAGTTTAAATTGAAAGAAAAGTTTCTCATGCCTTCAGATTAATGTCTTCAATGCTTCACATTTTGAGGTATTTTATTGGGCAAAGACAACAGATTTTCCTCAATCTCATATACTTTTCATATGTTCTTGTTTCCAAATCCGTCTGATAACTTTCAACTCTAGCCGGAGGTAATTTTTTTGACTTCTGCAATGACGCATAATACAAGTATCCCTTTTGCCCTTCTTGCCTGCTAGTCCTTTCCCCGAATGTAAAGTTTTCCTTTTTTTCCCATGAGTTATTTTCCCCTAAAATGGAACGAGATCCTACAAACGACGGTTTCACTAACTAAGCATCCTACGAATTGGACATCAAGATTCCAAGTTCATTCAATAATGAGTTCTTAAGTCTTCGATAGTAGCAACTAGGATAGGATGAAAAGATTATTATTCCCCGACACGAAAAAAACTTCAGTTTGATTAAATATGAAACGTGCATGACAAGTATTTTACTTTTAGGGCATCTTTCATGTGAGTGAGTAAGAAATGATGGTAAATTGAGTTTGAGAAAGAGAAATAAAACTGATTGTGCGCTCTATAACAAATTGCACCATTGATTTTGTAGTGATGCAAGACTGTTGCACCTTATAAACTATTTTTAACACATTCATTCATTTTGGTCCTAAGCTTTTGCATTTGTAAATTTGTGTAGATATAAATGTGCCAAATTGGTCAAAGCTATATTTCCTAAGAGTCTCAATCATAACTTAGGGAAAATTCTCCAATAGAAGCACCAATAACTGCACCTCAGAACGATAACTTCCTAGTAGCAATTATATAGATATCTAAAGTTGAATTTACATTTCTCTAAACTGCTTTTGCAATGTTCTTAACATGTGTCCGAGTGTTGTAAATGACCTGACGACGATTGACGCACGAGTTCAAGCTTTTGTAAGTCATACTTGATCCACCCAACACGTAAGAAAGCTATGGCGTTTTTTTCTATTTTAGGGTTATTACAAGGACACCGTGGAATTTTACTTTGAGGACAGAAATCATTGCAAGAACTTCTGGAAGAAATGTGTGGAACACCACTCATTTTTTCGTTGCTCGACTACCATCCATAGAGAGAGAGAGAAACGGCGTCTTTTAAGTCGAGGATCGTCCTTCAGGTAATAATGAACGATAAAGGCCATCGGGAGCGCTTCAACAATCAATGCGAAGATAACTTGGTTTTTTTTTATTCAAAGCCATTTATTTTGTGAATATCAAAAGCCTGAATTCAACTATTATTGACAAATACGGATGTAGCCAAAACTAACTCGTTGTTAAAGCACAAAACCTGAAAATATCGAAGGTTGTGAAAATGTTTGAATTTAATATCTTTTGTGAGGGGTGCCTAGATTAAGTACCTAGTACTTAGTCTAGTACCTAGACTAAATAAAAATATCGCTTCTAACCCCAAAAAATAAACATCAGCAATATTCCGTTTCACGTGATTTAGAATTTTCTTAAGGCAGCTTTACTGAGAAATTAACTAAACAGGACGGTGAATTATAAAAGTGAAACCTCATGGGAGAATAGCTTTTCGATAGATTCGAAATACTCGATCGAATAGATTTCATATTACCGTCTCATGGAATGGGATCCCTTGTAGAGAAAGTTAATTTTTAATGTTACTGCTTGCAAATTAGATTTAAAGATGATATTTGGTATTTCAACGAGTTACTGTTGGTAGATTGAATTGGTTTGCACAATGGGTTGATCAGTGTGACCAGATGGTTTAAGGAAATAGTGCCGTCAAAATGTTCAAATAGTACTAACAGCATCCTGGAAGATTTCAAATAGTGCTGATGATTGGGCTGTTTTAAAAAATAGAGAGATTCGCACTATAGATATTCCTAACGGGGCATCAAAACCTTTTGAACCAGATTGCTTTAAATTTTGTGAAATACCTGAGTATTCATGGGAATTGGCTTTCTGTTGTTTGGATTGAAACACTTCAAACATTATCCATATTTCTCGAGACTATTGATGTGTTATGAGTTCAAGGTTTGGCTTTGTGTTGTAATATTGGGCGAAATATGCTATTAGGGTCAGAAAACTTACCATCAACATTTTTGAAATACAAGAGCTACAAGCTCTGAGTAAAGTAATTAGAAGCACTCCCATAAAAAATCAAAAATAAGACATCACCAATTGCGCGTCATCAAGCACAACAGTACTTCGAAGCCATATAAATCACTTAAAATATTCAAAGCTGTAAGCATTGGAAAGCTTTCATCTAAAACTTTTTTCGACTTTTATGACCAAAGGATACTTGTTTGCATTTAAAGCTTTTTCCTTATATTTCTTGCCTTTTTCAATATTTCATCGTAAAAAAATTAGCCTCTAAAGTTCAACTTTGCCAAATGGCCTCAAAAGATTTCTAAGTACAAAAGTGTCAAAAATCTTTTTGACAAAAAAAATCAAATAGTGCTAGAATAATGCTAGATGCCGCCTTGATGCGGCTTGAACGATGCCGCTATAGTACTATCCAATCCTGCCATCAACCCTCACGGCGTTTTCCTCAAAAACAACGGTGTAAAAAAATTGCCAAGGCATTTATTAGTACTTTTTGAAATCAGGACGTTAAGGGCTGCATTTTCATTGTTGACGACAAATTGTTTAAAAAAATTGCTTAAAAAATATATGATAGCTTAAAAGGGCATATTTTGTTAAGGATTTTACCTTCAACCAACAAATTTCTCGCTTAAATTTGTTAGGAGGGAAGCCTACGTAGTTTTACAATAAATATTGAATAAGTATTGTATGTTTGAGCACTTGAAATACTTCGTATTACCGTTGTGGAAATGGCCTGAAATGAGACGTTTCTCTGATTTTGACAATCTTGTTCTTCTTGGGGCAGTATAATACTTACAATGAAAGATGCTTAGGTGTTTAAGGGAACCACTGGTAGCAAAAACTTCCATATTCATGATGCACATTCACTTCAACTGGATATGTCCATCAAACTTTCCATCATCTTGGATAACAGCGCCCAAATCCTTCATTGGTAATACCTGCTTAATATCACAACCTCCTTTGTCTGAGTGGTACCTCTAATTTTGACCCCCATACGTCATTGTGCGGAATTTCATCCCGTTAAAAGCCATCTTGCTATCGCCAACCCAAGAGTAAACTTTTTCCAAGTTGTAATTTGGACTTTTTTCTGAGTTATGAAGAGATACCACCATTCCCAGTGGCAATGATACAAATTATCATTTGTAAAAGAATACATCAGATTAATTTCAATTACAGTAGAACAATACTCATCAGTTGTCTCTTTGTCCTAATTTCTACCGTTCTTGATCCATCAGACCCTCACCAATTACATAGTAATCCTTGTGGAGCTCAGCCAAGCATGATTTTTCCCTTTATTCCTACAGGTACAGTGGTAAAACTCAGAAGGAGATGCAAGAATTCGTTAGGGAAAACTTCGTCCAAAGACAGTCATTCCAAAGGTAAGAAGAGAACCAAGGTCGTCAGGGCATCAAAACGCCAGTGCTGTGCACTTGGAACCAGATATAAGCGCCACCTATGAGATAAGCTGAAGATTTTTTTTGCCCTTTCAGACACGTTCGGAATCTACATTCTTCCATGGGAAATGTTGGAACCAGCATATCAGCTCAACCTCTTCTCCCAATTGGTGATAATGGAGTCGGTGAGTGTTGCACTAAATCAGTCTGACTTAGTTTTTGACGAGTTTTTTGTTCTCTTGTTTTCCAAATTGTTTACTGTTTTTCTTTAGTTGCCACCGCCATAATGCAGTTTCCCGCAAAATTTTCTTTTACAAGATCTAGTAAGAGTAGAGTCTCTCTTTCAATAGTACATGCTCACCCCCAAAGAGCGGATATGTGTGTCCATTTGAGAGGCCCTCAAAATAGGTAGAAGTAGTTGCAGAAGCAGGTCTTCTCGTCCTTTTCCTCTCCTTGAGGTTCAGATGGTCTGCATGTTGGCAAGACCTAGCTATTCCTTGGGGAATTTGGGGGACACGTTCCTCTTTTGGTCGCGTTTGATGGAAAAAGAATTACGGTACCATCGATGTTTTGTTTGGCGCATTGACGTCCTTTTTACTTCTTGAAAGTCTTTCTAACTAATTGGAGCTTATAGTTGGATTCCCTCTTCCCTGCCTCATCGTTTGTTTTACTTTCGCTTCGGCCTTTTAATGACTTTTTTCTTTTGTCTTACTTTCTGTCTTTCTCACTAATCAACTAACTGTCGTATCTTCCTTCTTTTCTGCTGCTGGAATTATAAAGTGGGACAAGCTTTCAGTATGTCTTGTGGAGAGATGTTCAACCCCAGTAAGCCTCAACAGGTTGTTAGGGACCCAGGATTTCCTTTCAACCTCCCTGATCAAGATCATAATGTCTATGAACAGTATCGACCCCAACACCAATCTGCCAACTCTACGCCAAGGAGAGCCTTGCATACCACATCTTTTGGATATGCCACTATGGGGTCGCCCTATGACAGAAGTCAGATCAGATACCACGCACCACCTCAACCAGGGACCTTTGACAATGCCACTGGATATCGGCACAGTGTCCATGGAGAGCTCTTCAGCACGTCAGTGGATAGTGCAGATGGAACAAGTTGCTCCGGGACCGATAACCGATCGGAAAACACGGTCGTCGAGAAAGAGGAAAGGAACGAAATGGCCCGACGACTCTCCAATCGGAGTAACAATAGTCGATCGCAAGTGTCGATTCATTCGGGTCACTCGGGGGGAAGTGGATATATGAACCATCCAATTCATGACTTTGATCTAGCTAAAGAGGATAGTCATATGTCATCCGAGGACAATCTCAGCCACGAATCTTATGAGCTCATCGAGAAACCCGAGACCGACAACTCGATTCAAGATGAGGTGATTCAAAGTGCGCCTCATATATCAGCCGAAACGAATCAGTTCGAGAGAGAGTTCTACCGCCAAGCCACTGCTCCCATAGTCCCCGTTCATAGTAGTGATCAAGCAAGTCGATCCAGTAAGATGTCTTTGAATAGCTCGTGTAGTATTGTTACTCCACCTCCACCAATGCCCACCCTTCATCATCCCATTTATCAAAACGATGAAAATATGGTGCCAATGATGAAGCCCTTAGTTAGGAGAAAGTCCTCAACACCCACTGTCAAAAGCAATGCTCAGCCAACACCATCAAGGACGGGCTCGTCAAAGAACCTTGCCCATGATGTAGTTCGAGCTCCGCAAATGACACCCGAAATGGTGCCTGTTCCTACTCTGATGAATACACAAGTACGAGTCGCTCAAAAGCAACTCCATCCTTGTCATACGCTGCCTCGAATGATGAACCCCAGAGTAAGTGGATCATTGAGACACGTTCCAGAAAATGAACAGTTTATCCTGCAACAAGAACTTCAAGAGCAACAACAGCAACCTCAAGCAAACTCTAATCAAAAGTACTTTCAATTCTCATCAAGAACACTTCCGAACCGGCGAAGAGAAAAGTCTCCAATCTACTTTACTCGTGGCCGAATCGGTGAGTGCTCGTCGGCCTCTTCAAGCAGTCATGCCTCTCCCAAAGTCCACCGACCAAAATCCCTTGAGTTTGCAGTTGTTTCCGCTAATGCGCTCCCATCCAAAACTGCCTACTCATACCAAGATGACACGCTGGAACAACCACCTCAAATGGAATATGATGACAGTAGCTCTGCCATTAGCGGGATGAACGAGCTGAATTATGCGTCGAGCTCGGATGTTCCTCAGACACCAGAGATGCCCACAGTTCAGTTCCCAGGCTTGAAACCGAATATGTATTATGAGGAGCGAATCTATGACGTTCCGGAGGGCATTGAAGGGGTTCATCCCTCGGAGGTTACTCTTGGTTCCACTGCCAGTCAATTCCCACCCCCACTTCCAAGGTCACAACCCCCACCTTTACCCTTACATAAAAGTTATCTTCCTCGGGTAGAGATTGACAACCGAAAATTTCAAGTGTTCATGTCGCAACAGCAGCGTCCACAGTTCAAGCCTTTGTCCATTCCTACGCCTCCCCGAGCCCTTTTACCAACCATGTCTTCCACGGAGAGTGAATCGGCAATCTCGGCCAGGTCAGCTCCCACACCAGTGGGAGGCATTGTAGAAGTGACCCATACCGAAATGCATAATTCCCCTAATGTCGAGCCAACTTACTCCAACACCGTTGTCATGTCGCCAGACGACTTTTCTGGGAAAGATGCACTACCGGGCCTGATTTCGCCTCCAGAGGAATCAGATTCCACCGCAGTGATCGAGTCCGATAATGTGCCTGATCCTCCACCAGAGTTCAGTGGGGCAGGAATAGTGTCCGCAGAAAATAGCCAAGAGGATACAGATGTGGAGGAGGAAGGCACTTTATCCGGGTCTAAACTAAACGAAGGGAACCAAGAGGATTCGCCCTCTGATGTTGATCCTGACTATACAAATAACAAAGAGAACGACGAGACGGACGAACAGCAATGCAGATTTACAACTAAGGAGGACGAAGAAACCATGGTTTGCAGCGTAGATCCAGCAGATGATTTTGGATCTTGCGTAATAACAATGAATAGTCCGCCCACCGTGTTTGGCGAGGACGAGTCTACTGATCCAAATGACGTAGTCAGGATTGCTGAAATGTATGTCAGACTAGGCAACGGTTCCACTGTATCCTCCAACGGAGCCGAGTCCGATAGTGTTCCGTACATTGACGACGATTTGAATAGTTCGTTTGGGGAAAAAGCCAGTAAGAATCCAATAGATGGACAGGAACCATTGCCAGTCCCTGCGGCATTGCCCCAACACTCAAGTGAGGATCGAGAAAGTAGTGAAGGGAGTCTAGACATTGCTTCAATTCCTCCGCCAGCAAATGCTCAAACTCAAAAGGAAGTTCCAAATGATTCGAGGCCACAGGTTGCTAGGGCTTTGTCCAGGATCAGTGAGAACAGTTTCAGTGACACGGGGCAACCGAAACCTTCGTCAGAAGAAGAGCACGAGGACACGCTCAGCGAGCCAAATTGCACCACCACTAACAGTGATTACGAAAATCCACCCTCGCTGAATTCGGATCTACCCGATAACGTTGCGCCCCATCGATGTTCCCACCCACCATTAACCGCTAGGGAAGTGGTACGAGAATGTGGAATGGAGCTTGGGGCCGAAATAGAATTTCCTTCACCCCCGAGCTCGTTGATAGAGGGTAACCAAACAGAGTTCACCCAAATTGAGCCCGATAGCATGTTCTTGGAGATCACTCCTCCAGAGTTTGAAGAAGTTGGTGACGACGTGGCCTCGCCAACGGGAGCTAAAGACGTGCCGAAAGAAAAAATCCCTTATGATCTTTCGATCAGCAGTGAAAATAACATGACGAGGGGCGAGGACTCTGAATCCTCGTTGCACGATTCCATGGAGATTTTAGAGGAAGTGGCCACCGTCGGCCACTTTGAACGCGAGAGCCAATCCGAAGCCGGATCGGAAATTGACGACGAGAGAGACATTTTCGAAATGCCTCGACTGCCATCATTCATTCACGTGGATGAAAGCGAATCTTCCCAAGAGACCGTTTTAGAGCCCGTTGTAACGGAAGAAATCATCTTTTGAACACATTCGTCTGATCATGTTTTGCTCATATCCCCCAATATTTGTGATATGTACGTCTAGATGCCATAGTTGTATCGCTTCAAAATGGATGTTTAGCATCCGGGTTGGTCCCTCTTCTGAGCTTGATTTGCCTTTGCCTATGACAAAGTTGGCTTGTTAGTTGAAACCCCCACCTATTTCCGAAGTGAAACTAGTCCCCTTTTCGCCATAGAATCCAAGTGTCAGAGCTGTGAACAAACCGTTGCTAGTCATTTCTTGATCTCCTTTCCAGCTTGAGGCTTTTTGCCTCTCAAAGTGGAATTTATGTTTGCTCTCGAAACTCTTTTGGGTTCTGAAAAAAGCCGCCTGAAATGCGAATCCAACTTGAACCAAAGATAAATAAAATAAACATTCCACCTTGTCTCGAACCTCAAAAACCAATTTCACAAACATTCTAACGTCACCAATGTCTTTGGATGCGTGTGTGTGTGCCTTTACTCATTGAGTATTAACTGTTGTATTCTCTTCCTCCTCCATTTCCGCCTAAGTGGAACCATGTAAGTTGTTGTCAAAATTCCTTTTCACCTTGAAGAATGGGCCGGCCCCATTGCATTTGGGAGAATATTGAGTGCAAAGCTCTTTCCACATACAGTACAAGGCCGTCGTCGTCTTCGTCGTCGCTCAAGGCTGAGCGCATGAACGAACTGGATGGAGGGTGGGGGAAATTTCCGGCTCTTTTCGCCGAGCATCTGTTTGAAAAGAGGGCGCGAAGGGCGAACTTTCTCCGCTCAAGAGTAAATCCACGTAATCTAGCTCACCTTTCTACCCGCTCCGTCTCCCAAGGCCCTTTTTAGACTGGGAAAGATGATGGAAGAAATGGAATTTCAGTTGTTCTTGTTGCTTGATTCTTGCTACGAGGCTCCCTTCGATAAACGCCTGCTCTCTCTGGCCATGTAGCTTCTGAAGGCTAAATATTTCATATACGACTGCTCAGTATACAGCCCGAACGATGGGAACTATTCCCCGGCAAGTTTGGTGAGAAAAAGCAAAGGCTGCTGCTCCTACTACTACTGACATTTTCTTCTCATCTTGTGGGCTCTCTTTCTCCGGTTCCTCCAACAAGTTATTCTCTACTACAATGTTTCCGTGAAGGTTGTCTTAGAGTGCAGTGAAGGGCTCGGGTTTGATTCAAATCCAAGTGTCTCGATTCGCTCAGAACTCATGAACTTTGCACATCCTGTTCCAGACGCGACCGATAGCCGGTTTGAAGCCCGCCAAGAGCCCCTCAACCATGAAGCGACTCAACGTTATTTGGATTCCGCGGATGATGTTTACAAGAGAGTGTTAGTTAATCAGCCGCCAACAAAGGACGTGACATACTCGCCCACCAACAACAATTACAACAATATCGAGGCCAATCGAGATCAACGCAATCAAACACCGACCTCGGGCTCGTACAATTTGAACGAAGGCAGAACGTAAGATTGATTGAGTCGCCACTAGACAAAGACTTCCCTACTATTTTTCATGTCTTCAGATATGTTTTGGCATTACAGTAGTATCGTAATGCTTTTATTTTTGCCTGCAATGCAGGTTTGGCGGCCTCTTGAATAAGAGCGCTTGACCTCCTTGAATGAGGCCCAGTAGATTTATGAAAGCAAATCCGGCTGCTAATGGAACCTTTTTTTATGTAATTCTAAAAACCAAGGGATCTCCATTCATATACAGTGCCTTATTCTTGTCTAGAGCCTTAACCTGACAAAATCCACGTATATTTTTCCATCTCACACCCTACAGGGAAGGGCAAGCTCTGATTTTGATCTCTACTAGTATTCGATGGTCAACAATTGGACTTATAAAAGGTTTTGGCTTAGTGGGGCCTACTTTCTCCTTAACATGTTAAGGGCTTTTTGTTGTCGAATTCTGCAACGAGCCAACCAGAAAAAAAATCCAATCACTAGAAACGGTTCCATGTATGAGATCTTAAGACAAGAAAGCAGGGGCTCAAACTACTACACGTAAGTAAAGAAGCAAGATCAATGCCAAGAACGAAATAGGGCTTGACTTTCTGAACGCGTCACCGAAGTAAAAAATGACGTGTGTTTTGACTTCACCGAAGTGTTATTTTGTCTTTTGGAAGCATTCCCTTGGTAGGAAAACCTGAGTTACTGTAGACTAAAATTTGGTGGCTTGCCGCAACAGAATAGCTTGCTCGTATGGAACACGCTCGGAGATATTCAATTATTAAGTAACTTGGCATTTGCTCACCCCAAAAGGACTCCAAAAGGGATGCTTGATGTAACCATATCAACGTGTCCTTTCAAGGCAGACAGATCCCCAAAGAGACACATGGCTCGTAGATCTTTATTTGGTGCATTCTCAAGTTACACTTTGCGCAACAAAGTGACAGACAGGATTTTGTCATTGAGACTCTGAGAACCTCGTACCTCATTTCAAGGTGTTTGCAAATCTGTTTTATAGTTATTTCTATTAAGTTAATAGGTTAAACTTTTAATTTTCATGAAGATCTTTTTTGCATAAACTGGTTCCTTGCACGTGATGTTCATTTGAAGCTTTTGCTATTATAAAATAAGCTTGTTTTGGTTTTCTCATGGTTAATGATACGAAAGTGAAAGGGAATTTTGAACTGCCGATATTCATACTTCTCTTAAAAGAACAGCCATTCACGAAGTGATCTTCATTCAGTATCTTACATTTTCATGATGCCTATGTATCTTAAAAATTGGCTCAGATTTAAATGAAATTTGTGGTGCAAATAAAGGACCAACAACACCCTTTTAATTTTGCACCAAGGCTCGAGGTCGTTTGGGCCTTAATTGCTCAAAAACTTGGTCTTAGTTCCAGAACAACTTTATGGTGCAAAATAATGGCGAAAATCAACGTACCAAAGAAGCTCTCGTCCAATCTTATCAATTTGTTTACAAGAGTCTGCTGGCCAATAAACATGAAAATTTTGAGCTAGACGAGATTTTGGACCTTTGGGCTCCACATTTTTGATGGGGAAAACTCATAATGCCGTTTTCCACACAACCCTGAAGAATGCAAGAGTATGGGCAAAGTACTAGGATGAATGCATAATTTTGTTATACCTCGAACTAGTGGCCCTAATTTGTACGAAGGCACGTCATATTGCACGTTCAAAAACTCTAGCAAGGAATGGTTCCCCCAATTTTTCACCGCCTGGTACATTCCCAATATGTTAGAGAGTATCTTAGACCTCAAATGATCATTCAACAAAAAACAAAACCTGTACTTGAACCTGCGGAGGGTGCTCAGTATGAATTGACTTCATGTTCTCGTGGTATCTTTTCTCTACTGTACCTCCTTCCGACTAGTTTGTGGGAATTTCCAGTGGTCAGTAAGAATTAAGCCCTTGATAGCCTTGGGAACACAAATTTCTCTTAAGTGAAAGGAACCTGTCCGTGGAGACCTCAATAGACAGATTGACAGGAGGAAACTCATTACTATTCAAGGCCAAGCTCTCCCAAAGGTCACAAAATAGAACTTTGAGGTCTACACTCTTTGAATATTTACTCCATTGATCCTCCTGATCTTTCGGTACCACCGTGTTTTTATTCAAGTGCCTAGTTTTACACAAATGAAATTTTGGATCTTCGTTTTTGAAGCCTCGATGACGTGCACTATTCGATTTCCTTTACTAAATAGAACGTATTGCGTGATAGATAGCAATGATATCAACAAATTTGTCTCTTCGTCAATTGAAATGCAGTTTGGAAGTTCATTCCCGATCCTGCATTTGAAACAAATCATCGTTATCTAGAGTGACTGTTTCCTTTTCCACAGTCATCCCATACGAAGTGTGCTTTGCAATAAAATGAACGTGCTGAGGTGTTGAGTGTTCCACTTGGCTTTCTAGGACAGAGACGATGGCGGTGTCTTCTCCATTCGGTGGTCCACCAGGGAACAATTATTCGGGTCATCACACAACGACAACGACGACAGTAGGAGCTCCGTCCCCTCTCAAATTTATCCGAGATGGTTCCGTTGATGGAACACTCTCGCCAGTGAGCTCCAAATCGGGGGGAACAGACACGGACCTGGAGTTCAAAAAGAAGGTGAGGACTGCCTGTTCCCAATTACTCTCCCAGGGTGTGTTTGTATTTCACGCCCCATCATTTACATTCTCTGATCGAGAGCCACGCTGAGGGATCCAAAAACGGATGGCATTATTTGCAAGCTAAACAAAGCCTCTGCTCATTCCTTTAAATAACATAGGCTGATATGATTAAATTGTTGTCTGGCAGTTCAATTGCTAAAATACAATATGAGCTTAAGAGTTATTGTCAAAGTCAACCATTAGAACATGAGACCAGATCCGAAAAGTGTTTTATTCACGAAAATTCAAATGATGCTTCTCTCAGCTCATTGGAACAAGCTGTATATATCCCAAAGACGGCAAAGGATTGTCAAAATCCCCCCTTCTCTCTCTTTGGATCGTAGAATGGGATCGATTGTGTATTTTTTCCATTTCGTGTCCGAACCCTGGAGCCAGTAAATATCAGTATTTTTTTTCGAACCTACAGAAAGCTCGTTTGATCGCACTTTTTTGTTCAGGCTGTAGGATAAATCCATTCCAAAGTGTCAAGAGGAGAAGAAAGTTTCTCAATACTTCTTGAGCAAAGAAGGCATTCAAGTTGAATGATCGCTCCAACAGCTTTTCTTTTGCTCTGATTTCAGAAATACCCCGTGGATCAAACCTATTTCATCGCCAAGGAAATCCTCATGACAGAACGTACCTACAAGAAAGACTTGGAAATCATAAATCTTGTAAGTGTACCGCAACATTTGAATATCAACGCCTCTTTGGGCTAATATGAGGCTGTATGGAAGTGATTCACCGCCTCCATTAAGCCAGCGAGAGGTCGGAAATAGGTATGATCGAGCCAGTTTGGCATTTCCAGTGCTAAATCTCTCTTGAAAACGTGAAACAACGTTTTCCACGAATGGGGGGAGCAAGTTCATCCCAAATGGAAATAAGCTGTCACTGTCAAATTCAGGCGAATAGCGTGCCTTACTAGCTATTTTCGAAAGGAAATTGACCCATTTCACCGCAAGACCCAGAATATGCTCTGAAATGAAGGCTGTTCCGCTTGTATGGGCACAGAAGCCTTTCCTCGAGAAATGGCATTTTAACAAAATTAGATCTTCATTCTCAATTCTCTAGCGAGTCAGGTGTCGTTATGTACGAGGGCGTACCAAACAAATCGGGACTACTGAATTTTCTCAATATGTATGAGAGATTTCAAAAAAGTTTATTAACATCACTTTTCGACGTATTCACCCTTAACAGCTTTACACTTATGCATCCTCTTCATCCAGCTATCAAACACATGTTGGAGGCCTCCATAACAGAGTTGCCTAAGGACCCCCTCCACGGCAACTTTGAGCTCCATTTCGGTGTCATAGGTGTGGCCTGCAAGCTTGGCCTTGAGTTGTGGGAACAACCAGAAGTCGCAGGGTGCAAGATCTGGGCTGTAAGGAGCGTGAGGCAACACATTGATCTTCTTCTTGGCAAAGAACTCCATGGTTTCTCTGGAGGTATGCGGCCTTGCATTGTCCTGGTGAAGAATCCATCCAGCCTCCAACTTTTCCGGCCTCTTCTTCCTCAAATGGTCCAAAAACTTTGAGATGACTTCAATGTAGTACGCTGAGTTGATGGTTTGGGCTTTGGGCACCCAGTGCTGGTATATCATGCCCTTGATGTCAAAGAAGGCAACGAGCATAATCTTTTTCGTCGAATTTTGGACCTTGGCCTTCTTGGGTGGTGGAGCACCCTTTTCGAGCCACTGCTTTGACTGGGCCTTCATCTCTGGGGTGAAGAAGCTTACCCATGACTCGTCCATAGTGACAATGGATCGAAAAAATGCCTCTCCTTGCTGGAAATAGCGACGTTGAAGGTCCTCCGCCATTGCAATTTGCTTGTGCTTGTGCTCAGAATTGAGAAGGCGGGGCACCCAACGTGCAGCCTTTTTTGAGAGGTGAAGGTCGTCATGGATAATCCTTTCAATGGTTCCACGACTGAGACCGGACTCAGATACAACATCTTCGATTGATTTTCGGCGGTCATCATTGATCAAATTTTTGACCATTTCCACGTTTTTGTCAATTCGGACCCGACGGGGAGTACCTTTTCCTGCTCTTGATTCAGCATCCTCCCTACCATCCTTAAATTGCTTGAACCAGTCAAACACTCTTGTTCTGGAAAGAGCTTTGCCCCCATAAGCTACCTTCAAAAGGTTGTAGGCCTCTGTGGCCGTTTTGCCAGCTTTGGCGTAGGTTTTGATGGCACCATACTGCTCGGCCATGCCGATTTTCTGAAAATCCCGGAGGGGTTGCTCGGACAACTACACTTGGTGGGTAATTCACATGAAAACAAACGTTCAAAACAAAACAACACAATATACCACCGGGAGCTATGCGAGGTTGATCTTGCTTTTGAATCCAATATTTTGGCGGCAAATTCAAAAATAAGAATTTTATACGGGTAATCCCGATTTGTTTGGTACGGCCCTCGTAATACTGTGCATGTGGAAGTGACGTCGGGTTTCGACCATGATTCAAGTTGGAATTATCTTCCATTTCAGTGGTTCCGAGATGAAGTGACCAAGGAGGAAGACATGCCTGAGGAACTTCTCACTCTCATATTTTCTCATTTTGACCCCATTTACGAGGCCCACTGTCGTTTGTTGAAGGAAATTGAGCAAAACATGGCCACTTGGTAAGTCAATATTAGGCTCGTTCCTTAGTTTCCAGGCTCATAAATCGCTGTTCAAGGTCCGTCCAAGTTTGGATCTGAAAGTCAATCGCAATCTGTTTGGATTATTCTCGTTCTCATTTTAGGGAAAGTCGAGGTTCGAACTCGACACAAACCTCGGAAGGGATTCAAATTGGAAGTCTGGTTCTGAGAACTTTCGATGTTCTAACGCTTGATCACTATCTGCGCTATCTGGAGGCTCACGACGAAGTCTTGGAGGCCTTGGAATCGACTTTGGCTAATGATTCCCGGTTTGCTCAAGTATTCAAGGATTTTGAAGCGCAGAAAGTTTGCTACCTGCCCGTGACATCATTATTACTGAAACCTTTGCACCGGATCATCCATTACGATCTTCTCTTGGACCGTGAGTAGGGCTAACCTCGGCCAAGCTAATTACAGAATGCTCTAATTGGATTTTTACACCACCGTTGGGTCCTTTTGGCCTTTTCATATCAACGCAACTCTCAGAGGTGGCGGTGGTGGTACTTGATCACTCGGGATTGAGAGCAATGGAAGACCCCATTTATAGAATGAGCAGTTCACTAGAAGGTCGAATAATCTGTTAGAGGATGGAGCATTTCCTATGAACGCTAGCAAATTGTTTTTGATTTAATGTCAAGACCTCACACTTTTGTTGGCACAGACTCTATTCCCTTACCTATCACCCAATACCCATTTTCTTAAATTACTAAACATCATCTGATTCATTACTTTTTAGGATTACTGCAAACGTACAACTCGAATCATCCAGACTACCAAAATGCAAACATGGCCATGATTAAGATGCAAACCGTGATCAGGAAAATGAGCCAGAAACTGCTCGACTCCGTGAGTAGAGAGATTAGTCCCAAATGACTGTCCATTACTTCGCCAAAGGTTCCCATGGAATGTGATTAATTTGCTTGAGGCTCTAGAGGCTCTCAGCGAGCCGAAATATGTAATCAACCAACCTCGACCAATGCGAGAGAGAGAGGCTCCATTTCCATTGATACTGAGTACTGTAGTATGAGAATCTGGAAGGCTCGATCCTAGACTACAGTCTCTAACACTTAAAATTCCCTCAATGACCTCAATTTACAAGACATACATTTTCTTTTTGGTACTATTTTAACACAATTATTTCCACATGGACAGACTCATACCTGATAAAAAGACAGTTAATGGAGTCTGTAATTGACTAGCTTAATTGACTCTTTTTCCCTTGTGCGTTTTGACGGGAAATTGGAGCAAACGACTTGATTTTTCATGGTCTCGCTTTCTGTGACACTGATTTATAAATGTTGGTCCTGACTTCCATTCAGTTGGCTCTACTGTGAAGAAAACTGTTGGAAGTGGGACACGCCAAATTGAACATTGGCACATAATTTATATCCAAGCCTTGACTTGGATTTCCACCACAGTAATGTAGTATAAAAGCTGGATGGATTTGTGACCAAGTCCAGCTAGAAGGGCCCCTATAATGATATTCTCTGTGACTTTTATTTGCTTTTTTCTTTTTCTGCAGGAGAATTTCGCCAAGCTGGCTGAACTACAACGTGACGTCGGGTCCAGTTTTGAAGGAGTTCTTTCTCCTCATCGACATTTTATTCGCGAAGGTTGCCTATTGAAACTGTCTCGGAAAGGCTATCAGCAACGCATGTTCTTCCTGGTAAGCCATTACATGTACAACAAATGTACTCCTACTTCTACTACGTACGTAAGTTCTTGCGTACACTACACAAGCAGGGAGCTCCGTTAATGGTCCCTAAGAAAGTGGAAGGGTGTATGTAGAATTAATGGTATTCTCCTCTACAATGCTTTCAGTTCTCGGACATGCTTTTGTATTCGAATCGAACGACGACACCTTCGCTTCACTTTCGAGTGCATGGACAGCTCTTTGTGAAAGATCTCTCGATTTTGGAGAGTGAACCTCGAATGGGCGCCGAGCATTGCTTCAATATTTATGATGGCAAGAAAGCCATCTTGGTGGCAGCAGGATCACAGGCCGAGAAAATCCAATGGATGGAGGACATTTCCGATGCAATTCAGGTGAGAAACGCAAAGTTCTGCGATAAACCGATATCTACCATGATTAAGATTTGCTTCGACGTAACCCTCATATCAAGGGCCTTCTTTGACCCATTTGCGAGGCACTTTCCAAGCTCAATGTCCCATTTTTATTGGCCAACAAAGCGTTTGAGGGAATGCCAGAAACCCTCTTTGGTAGCAGCCTTGAGGGGATCGGAAACCAAATAGAGAAGCCACGGAGGAATCCTGTCCCTTATGAATCCTCCCTTGATGTCCTGCGGCTAGACCTACTAGCTACTTCCCTTTGAAGGCATTCATTCGCCTTGATTATGAACTTGACGTTTTGATCTCAAAGCTAGCTAGGTAGCATTGTACTTCGTTCCGTTCCTTCAAACTTGCTTGCATTTCCAGGTGGCCAAAGAAAACGAGCACATGAATGGCGATCCCAGCTTCAACAATAGCTCTTCAGCTCGTAACAAATTTATGAGCTTGAAGTCCATCAGTGGTTCTGACGATGGTCTGGATAAAACTGAATCTCACGGGACCTTGGACACACGATCGGGTTCGTCCAGCAATGGACAACGAACGAATTCCAGTGTTCACGTGTGTTGGCATCGAAGCACAACCATGTCAGCGAAGGAGTACCACACCTCCATCCAGACCCTCCTGAGTGGTTATCTGTTAAGGAAATTCAAGAACTCCAACGGTTGGCAGAAGCTCTGGGTGGTGTTCACCAACTCGTGTTTGTTCTTCTACAAGACCTTTCAAGATGACTTTCCATTGGCCAGTCTGCCACTTCTCGGCTATGGCGTATTCAGACCCACTCCAGAAGATGAAATCCAAAAGGATTTTGTGTTTAAGCTCCAATTCAAGAACCACGTATACTTCTTCCGAGCTGAGAGCCAATACACTTTCGAGAGGTTTGAAAGAGTTTCACGTGGTTAGTTTCAACTTTTCCTTATATTTCTTTATGTTTTTTAGGTGGATTGAAGTGTTGAGTACCTCCACACAAGTCGAACTGGAAGATGTACCTGTCCATAGAAATGGTTATTGAAGGTTGCGTGGTTTTAGTTTAAGAAATTCCGCAAAACGACTGTCGTCTTCAGTTATTTAACGTATGCCTCTCAAGCAATTACAATAGTTTTCACTTTTCTACTCGCACTTCACTTGGTTTGAAGAATCGCAACGAATTCAACTTTGAAAACAAACAAAGAAACCCTCTCAATCTTCTGGATCTTGTTTCTAGTCATTTGGCTTTTGAAATTTCGAATCTTTTCCCTTTCTGAACGACATATCACCAACATCCGTCGTGGACGTGCTAACCTACGAGCTCCACATTGCTATTTGAATGTTCTATCGGGCGATGTACCCCCAATAAAATGACCAAAATTGAAACATGTCGCCGGCTGTGTTCATTAATTTTTGTCTAAGGACTTAATAAGTATCACAAGTTTGGTTTTATTCGCTCTCCCAAAAAGTGAAAGGGAGGCAAACGAAGGAGCCTAGTATTACAATTTGGCTTTCATTTGCTCTCCAGCTTGTTTCTGGAACTCTTGTAATTTCATCGCCAATCCCATATTCCCTTGAATCTTCAGCTTTCCTTGGAAAAAGGCCTTCTGAGCATTGAGCTTGCCGAGCATTAGATCCACCAAGTCTTCATCTTTCAAAGTTAGGGTTACATCAGCTTTGGCTAAAATCGAAGGAGTTGAAAGAACGTTCAATTTCATGTCTGATATCACTCCATAAAATGAGATTCAAAGGGCAGATAAAAAAAACTCACTGTTTCCACCAAACTCCACCGCTCCATTTCCATTCTTGGCATCGACGATCCAAGTTCCATCGGTTCCATCTGAGCGCTTCACTTTAAAGGCGAAGATGCCTTTCACTTTTTTGACCAAATTGGCCCCATCCGAATTCAAGGCATCCGCAATTCCGTCAAAAATAGCACTAGATTTGAATCCAGAAGCGCTGAAAGACATCAAAATGGAAATCTTATCGCTAGTTACCTAGCAGTTCACCTATGTACGGTCTAACTCTAAAATTGGATGGAATTTTTCATAAAAAGTTTCAAGGTTCCAGCCTCCACGGATTTTGATCAATACAATTTCCCAGATTATCATGGAAAAAGGGACTTGCAACTTGGTAAAAAGTTTTTAATTCATCTCATTAAGTCCCCTTCAAATTTAGATATCACTAACTAGTACCTACTTTCAACCGCTCACTCTGTCCCCTTCAACAAACATTTTAGATGGACAATCTTTCTAACCTTCAGACACCCGAAACTAATCTGAACTCTCCCAATGAATGCCCCCGTCTCGTTTGAAGCACTCTTTATAATTGGAATTCATTTTGGCCCTACTACTTCCCGGTAACTCAATGCATTTAAGCCGTTGCCAAACCAGCTAATTACTTCATTCTCAATGACCATTTTGTGTCTTGTCTGTCTGGCTAAGAATAAAACCCCACACTTCCTAGCCATTATTAGGGTTGCGCATCAGATGCGAAATGATATGGTAAATGATAAGATCCCGTTCAGACCGGAATTGCAGTCCATCGGGTTCTTACCAATGTTAAACCGTCACAACCGAGACAAAAGAGGTGCGTATGTTACATACCCGTCGGATTGAGGAGACGTTCCATTGTTCTGTTGGAAACCCATCTTGTAAAGAGCCACAACGACCGCACCACCGAGTCCAAGATTGTGTTGAAGAGCAACTCGTGCCCCTTGGACTTGTCGCTTATCAGCTTGACCCCGCAATTGAAGACACAACTCGGTACACTGAGCCAAACCTTCAAGTTCAAGAGAGATAAGGCCGTCTTGGTGTGGGCATTTTTGCATATCACTTACTCATTATGGGAGCATTAAGATTATAGTCTCAAAGATGCAAAAATAAAAACAGCAAACATAGTACGTGTTACTTGAAATCGAATGAATTTGGGGTGAAAAGCAACAGGTTGTATGTGGGTTAAACAATGTGGTTGTTGGAGATTGTATCAAAAAACAGATGACTACTATTAGCTTTGCATGTCGTCAGAATGTCAGTCAGCCATTTGGGGGTTTATTGAGGAACCTTCAAAGCCAACGTTAGACCGACCCTTGGCCGTGAAACAGGGCCCCAAAGTTTTAGAGGTCTTCCAGGACCATCAGTCAAATGGTTAATTAGGTGTATGTCTTTTCGTTACAGGTTTGATGCCCAGTTTGAACCTTCTAATGCGAGTTTAATTACCCCTCCTTACTCATGAATAAGTCTGGAGTTGTATTGAACGAAACAACAAATGCTGATGTTGACAAAACACTCATTTTGTCTGAATAGGCCGATTCACCATGCTGACTGATAATTTTCTCGAGGTCTGAGAATTACCTTCTATCTAGCTTTGTTACGCTAACAGTGAATCCTTCCATTGGAGTAGTAGTGACTCAAACGAGAAAAACAAAAAGGAGGATGAAAATTTGGAGTCAGATGTAAATGATGCCGAATGCAATCGCGTTAGCGAAGGTCTTTGCCAAGGGCGCGTTTGAAAACAATCTGAACAATAAGAAGTTGGTGAGGAAAACGACCCTCATCGTCGCCATCCCTTCGTGATGATTACCGAACCAACCCAACCGCCTTTGCGACCAACTGACACAATTTCATCCGAGTCGTTTGTGTAAGTACATACCTATAGCATTGATTTGACTGGATGCTTAGAAAGAATGTTGATTCGACGTATCTTACCTGTGGCGCCCAATGGGTGCCCTTTGGATATGAGTCCACCCGACGGATTGATGACAAACTTGCCACCATATGTGTTGTCACCATTGTCCACAAGTTGGCCAGCCTGATGCAAAAAAATGTTATCAACAACCATGGAAACAGCAGATCTTGTTGCGTGCCATTCGATCAGGAAATTGTGGCAGATCTCAGGGTGAGGTTGGTGGGGATCATTAGTTCATTAGTCAAACGCCGTTTGCGGTCGTTACCGACTGTGTCACTCATTGGCGCTCAAGGGGAACAACACCATCTCAAAATCCATCTGAACGCCAATAAAAAGTTTGAAAAAAAAAATATTGGCTCCACTTTGAGAAAACCTTAAATACTATGCGAAATTCATGATGATATGATTTTGGTCAAGCCTTGAAAAACAAGGTGGGAATTAATCTTAATAGGAATAAGAACTATTCCATATGTTGTCGCCCTTCCTTGAGAATAATAATGAAAAGGTCCTTAAATTGCATTTCACGTCATATTTCATGCCATTTCATTATTTCGTGTGTTTTCCTATTTTTACTCTTTTCATTGTCAATTCGGAAACTCGATCTGTCATTTTGCAAAGCCTTCCTTGTTTTAAGATATTTACGGGCGTATGTTTGATTGGGCTGGAATTAGGATGATCAAGAATTTTAAATTAGATCAGAATTCTCTGGTACGTTCAACACGAGAGGTCGTAAAAAATTAAACACGGATCTGCTATCAATCTGAACACAAGGACTCTACCTCCAAAGTAGTGCAAATAATAATCACTCACTTTTCCAATGGGACAAAGTCCAAGAGCCTCATAAGTGATCAGTTCATTAGCGGAGAAACAATCATGGAGCTCGATCACATCCACATCATCTGGTTTCAATCCGGTTTTCTGGAACAATTTCTTGGCCGCCTTTTGGGTCATGTCGAAGCCAATCATTTTGATGCATGAGTTCTCATTGAACGAGCTGGGAAAGTCCGTGGCCATTTCCATTCCCAGAATCTCGACGGCCTAGACACATGATAGAAATCAATCCATTATTCCCGCCACACCTACAACGTTTCCACCTTTTCTGAGAAGGCTTTTGATCAAAAGAACTGCCGAGAAGCTATGGATTGGCTTTGGCTGCGAATGTTGTCTCGGAAACTTTCTCGGAAGTGCATTGATCTTTTTTCATCTGATGAGGTTTACCAACCACATGGCGACGACGGGGATTTTACTGGCTTATTCGGCATGGCATGGCACTCAGTAGGGTGCTGTATTTTGGCGACATTAATGCACCGAGGCTTTCAACTCGGCTTTCATGGGTTCTCTGATGCACTTGTTTGTCCATTTTACTTCCCTCTGTATTTTAGATTTGGTTAGGCTGTGATCACTTAACGGTGCAGATTTACAGTCTTTTGCCAAGAAAGATTTATTTTTAGATTTGCTATTTCCATCCATCTATTTGCTTGTTTTATCCTATTGTGCTTGTAATGAGCTAGTTTTATCTATTTCTTTGTCATTTTTTTGTCTTAATAAGGTGGCCGCATGGGGCCCTCCTTTTTTATCCTCTTGATCTTTGACGCAAAAAAAATCGCCGATGAGCCTGAAAGAGCTCGGGCTCTTCTTTTCAAGTGCAATTTTTTTTCAACTAAACACGCGACAACGATATTTTTGACATTTTATTTGCCACTATGACGATTTTTCTTGTCATTTTTTGTGGTTTTACAGGGTCTAGGGCCAAGTGTAGATTTAGGCATCTTTATTACATAATAAGCAGTGTCTAGTTGAGGTTCATAGACTTCTTAGACTTCTATTTTTGGCCAATCTTTCAAAGGGGAGACCTGTTGAGATACTAAACAGTCCACTCCAACGGCCAATTCTGCTCTTCTTCCCATGAGGGAGAAATGCAAAGCACTATGCCAACTGTCCCAATGTCATAATTTGATTCATGCCCAAGGGTTCCAACAGGAATTTGCACTAAATAACTTCTATCCTTTAATCCTTTGAGATTCTTATTCTGCAAATTAGAAAAAAAATATATTGAGAATTACATTACTTATGATGGTCTTAAGGAATCTACACTTGGTCCGCCTACCCTGTAGAAGGTTAGTTTAGAAATCAGAAAATTGTACCCCTTGTCTTTCTTTCTCTTGTCAGAACTACTTACATTCAAAAGTTTTGAAATATTCAAGAGCAACCCTTGCCATAACGAACCAAGCACTCGTTCTAGTAAGGAACACATTCCAAGATCTTTTTTCTTATGCAGAGATTTTACTCCGTAATGGATTTGATCCTTCAGTTCGTAATCTTGTATTTTGAACAACCATTCAATTGTTCACGAGCAGCTATCTTGAAAGAGGTCTCAAGAATTCCTGAATCAAGTGAACTTGGGCTCATCCTCCCACTTCAGTTTGTGCCTCCCACGGACTTTCCAACGCATACGTAGTAGTACATCTCATGTGGACGCGTCATTTGACGTTGACTCGGCAATTATCGACAAAATGTCTTGCTGCCTTTACTCGGAAGGAACATGACCCTCGCTTAGAGGCAAAATTATATTATTTTGTGAAACTTGTCCAATCACCAAAATACTCGAGATCAATTCTTCTTTGTGGAAAAAATATATAGCGGAGAGAAAAAAACATTGGCCCCTTTTCCACCGGCAAAATTAACTGACTTCTTTCGCAATTTCCCAGAGAGTGTATGTTTCCACTCTCACTTGAGGCGATATTGCTATCCAATTTGCGGCAATGCTCTTGAAAAGAGTAATGTGAAACAAAAAATCTCTCGTTTTTCTTACTTGGTTCTCCAATTTGTTCCTGACAACGAAGTCTTTGGAGGCGAGGATGGCAGCGGCTGATCCATCCGAAGTGGGACAGCATTGAAGTTTCGTCAATGGATCATAGACTTTGGGTGACTCCAAAATTTGTCTTAGCGTGTATTCGTCTCGGAATTGAGAGTTGCTGGAATATCGTAAATTTTCAAAAAGAACCACATCAATAGGTCTATTCATCGAACAATGGATTTGATTCCCCCTCAAAATTCCCTAGGCATGAACGTGAACAAAGCATTGGGGAATCTATGAAAATGGTTCCCTGTCACACTCATGTGCGTCTTTTGAGTCTGCATTTGACTTTCGTGTACTCTTGAAAACATCACCTTGAACCAAGACCAAGAACGATAACCAGTACAAAAGTACTAACACTCTATCGTCCATTTGGATGGTTAAAAATGACGTGATCACTTGAAAAACACCCACCCACACACTTACGGATTGTTCACCGAATGTCGATGGTTCTTCTCGGCAATCTTGGCAAAATGTTCCTTCTTTGTTCCATACTTCTTCATGTGCTCTCGACCTGCGGCTCCAAACATTTGAGCTGCCATTGGACTTGGCTCAATTTCTTCCACGTTCATCAACACCTCAACATGTTTATCGATGGGATTAGTTCGATCATCAAACTATTTAAAAATTAAGGAAGAAAAAATTGAGCATAGCCTGTCACCCAAGCAAGATAAAATTTGATTTTTAAAAGTTGGGTGATGCTATTTTTAAAAACAAAAACAACAAAATCGTTCTCATTCCTTTCCACCTACAGTTTAAACGCTCTTCTGTGTATGAGGTTCTAGAAAAATATTTAGGATTGTTGGTATTGATTGCCTTTTCTTTCTGTTCCTGGAACATTACCCGAGGTAACCAAAGGTAACGATGGTGAGCTGTTCATCATCAAATTCCATATCATTTCTCTACAGGTATAAACACCTGAATGGCATGATCCACACATTATCCCTATCCCTCATGCTACTGCTCAATACTGTATAGTCGGCTTCTATGATTATTATTAAAAAAATGATCCCATCCTTTTTTCCTTTATCTCTCTCTCGAGTATCCGAAACAAGCTTTGGCTTTTGATTTGATTCTCCTCCCCTGGGTTTTGACCATATCGAAGCTTACCATAAGTCCAAGTGATCCTCTTTTCATCTTTTCAAAGCCTACGGCCAACGTGCACTCCGAGCTTCCTCCCGCAATAGCCTGATGTGCCAGAAAAAGAGCCGATGATCCCGTGGAACAGTTGTTGTTCACATTGAAAATCGGGATCCCGCTCAAACCACATTCATAGAGGGCTCGCTGACCGCTCGTGGAGTCCCCATAAACGTAGCCAACGGCAGCTTGCTCGATTTGTCCATAGCTAATCCGAGCATCGGACAAAGCTTTGCCCACGGATTCTTTCACCATGTCAGGGTAATCAAAATCATCTCGTCTTCCAGGTTTCTCAAACTAAACGTAGGTGAGCAAACACGAGCAAGCATGGAAATGAATGGTTTCAAGGGTTAAGATTGTAATGTATGTCGTCATGTGAATATTTAAAGCCTTGGGATTTGGGAATGGAAGCAAAAATCTTGGCTTCTGGAGTTCTCTCGATGTTTCCAACTTAAGATACGAGATAGCATTGAAAAATAAAACTGAATATTTTTGAAGCGGTGATCAAAGTTTTGTGTTGAAGTTTTGATCAATAAAAAGAAATCAAATTCGGAGCGTACTTTTCAACTTTATTTTGAGCAAAGGTCCACTTCTGATTCCGCCTCTAAAATATTCTTTCTTTCTAAAATCGTTCGACTTGTCCACTGATTCTTCAAATTCCCCTTTAAAACTTCCCTTGCTTATTTATGTGCTGCCATTGTTCTACAGTTGGTGGCAAATTACCTTGGTCATTCCGACCCCAATGACATAAACGGGATTGGATTTCCGTGACATTTTGGATCAATTGGGATTATTCCCCTGGATTCTGAAAAGACCACCACGAACAACGCGCAAGAAATACGAAGGTAAAGAAGGCAACTTGTTGTCTTGACCTTTGGCCAATCGTATCCTGTTGCTCTTTACTTCTGCTTCTATCGAGATAAGATTACTTTGCATGGTGTACTACGTACTATTGGGTGAAAATGGCCACTTAAAAATCTACAGGTATTGCACAAAGAATACAACGTGCTGTGAGATTTGATCGGAAAGTAGTGACCTGATCCCTCCTTCTAGCTGTTAAACACGTACATAAATCTTGGAAACATCTTTGATTTTTTTTCAGTGAGCTGATCCGAATATGTACTGACTTTTTAACCAGTTTGGATGCAGGCTTATGAAGCTTTCTAATATGAATGTTCCAGTTTCCCGTCCCATCTTTTCTTCCCTGAAATGGAGATAATCCTGACATGATGGTAAAGCATGCCGTACTAACAGCAAACATAATAGGAATTGGCTCAAATTCTCGCTAGATTGAAGTCCTATAAATATTATTCAAAGTCCATCAAAATTGGATATCCACAATTGGCACTCCATGCTGAATGGCCCAAGGCCGAAAAAAGTGGGATAAGAACTAGTCTAAATAAGGAAAAATGGATATGGAGAATTAGGCAAGTTCTGACCTTTCGATCGCTAGTTTTCTTCTTGAAATCTGTGTCACTAGCGATCAAGACCATGTCAAACCATAACCTGCCTATATTTGCAATTTCTTAACACCCAAGACGACTAAACATTGCTCATCTTCTGCATAATACCTGAATGGAAGGTGGTGTTCCTTACTACTTGGATCTAAGTGACGCAGACCAATTTCCAACATCAACAGGCAACATCTGGTCTGAAACCAAGGCTTGAATTAAAAAGTTGTTGCCAGGTAAACTGAACTTTTTATTCTTAAACAAAGGCCGTCAAGACTTGGTTGTCCCTGTTAGAACGTGCCCAGCGGGATTCTTCTATTCCGCTCTTCCTTCCCATTCGGGATCTTGTTAGCAGTCAACAGGGCCTTAGGCAAACGCATTCATTATTCTATTCCGCTTTAAATTGCCCTTGATGATCTTAAAGGCCCACGGAGCCTTAAGAATCCTCTTAGTTTTGTAACAAACAACCTTATTCATTTTTCAACTCTATTGGTAAACCATGACGATGGTTCTAACGTACAAAACATCGTTTTTCTTGATAACAGGGGCGACTTCAGAATGCCAAACCTCAGGCAATCATAAAATAATAGTTGTTGGGCAAAAAATGCTCATTGTGGCTCATTTCGTTGCTTATACCCCGTTTTACATCCAAAAATGGGAAGGGTTGCCAAGTCGTAGTCCCTTTTAGATTACAAAAGATAGCCAGCCCACCCGACCTTTAGAGCCATTTCCACAGATCGTGGTCCCGAAATCAAATATATTAGTATTTTCATTAAATTTATAACTCTGAGATAATTCTCAACTCGAATCGGCACGGCGTGACTCAATTTTGGTCTACATACATATTTTTCTCTTTTTCTCATGTCGCCCATTTCCTTTTCTTGAAATTGTGTTTTTGAGTGGTATTCAACAGAACACATTGGAAGGGATTCCTTGTGATGTAAGATTTGGTATATTATGAAAAAGCAAACAAACCCCCAGATTTTGAAAAATGCAATTATCATGATTGCATTATTGTACGTTTAAATGTTAACGTTTTACCCAAGATCGCAAAATGCGATGGGTCTTCATTACACCTCACATGAGTATGCATGATTGTATGACTTTTTGTTTTGACATTTGATTTTGTTTTTTTCGGCTTTTTGTCAGATTATTTTGGCACGAAAAAATTCGGAACATTTGTGTATATGATAAGCATGAAAGTGAGATAAAACGAAGAATTAAACCTGGTAATTGCAACAATTCCTTTCTCATTTGTATAACTTGAAGTTGGAATAGCGATCCTTGAAATTTTCTAAAAAAAATATGCCACTGAACTTCGTCAGAATCAGCTGAATTTTCAACTGAATGCTCTTGACCAATCAAAAGCATGAACCATTGGCACCGTGTGTTAGCCTACGTTAGTCAATATCTCTTTCAGGGTATCTAGACTCAGCCCCTTTAAAGGTCTTTTAGTTGGTGCATACCTTGTGACATGACACGCTCTTCTGAGAAAAATCATGTCAACTTTAAAGCCAACTGGCGATATTCTCCAATCGATTTTTTCCATTTTATTGGTGGGAAGACGATCCAGTTTCGATGTTGAAAGAATATTTTAAACCCAGTTGTGCTCAGATGAACACGCGCGGGTATTTGCACAGAAAATGTATATTAAATATTGATGTTTTAATTGGGCGATATTTTAAAGATGTCTAAATTTACCACAACAAACGCAATGAAGGTCTTATTTCTGGCATGACTAACTTGACACGAGATCATGTTTCTAAACTTATGTACAGTACAGGTTTGTGATATGCTAGTCGAACGTTTGCTGAAGTATGAATATCTTTGAAACATTTTTTGGAATTTCATGGAAAACCGGAGCTATTTCTAGAAGTTCTTTTGCTCTTAATAAGCACCGTTGAAGGGAGTTTTCTGTCAATGCATTAGACTTTTAACAAGAATACTGAACCCACGGACAGCTTGCTAAAAATCCCTGGAAACGCTTGTGCACTTAAGGAAACAAATTGATTCGTACATTAACATAGCTAAACCCTCATAGACGCAGACAAAAGCTGAGTATGCGCTTGGTTTTGGTTCTGTTCTTAGTCCCAGTCATTTTGAATTACATTTTTATGCTGAACTGTTTATCTAGAACGGCTCATAAGTGGTACGTGAGCAGAACTGGTCAGAAATAGGAAGTTCAAGTACTTTTTTGTATTCTTGACGATGTGAGAGAAGCTCATTTACATGAGATTCTTTAGACCATGTTAGGTCCGCGTAAAAGACCGAACCAGTGTTGCCAGAACTTGAGGAAACATTCATGCCAAAAAGCATAAAAAGTACCTGACTTGGCTAGGAAGAAACATATTTTCTGGCAATTTCTGGAAACAATTTGGGAACCCATAAATTAATGAATGAGTTTTAATACCTAACTCTCAAAAATACTTTTTCAGAACAAAAATTGTTCCTTCGAACAAGGCAAGAACAATAATTTGGAAATCAGAATTTTCCTTTGGACAACAGGACCACACACTAACACCCGAAAAAACAATGTCAAAAATTCGCAACACTATCTCGGCGGGTCTATGCGAGTCAAATACAATCCATTGTCCTCGTCATCCGCAAAACAACAAGAACATTGCATGCCAACATCAAGCATTAAACCTTTCTCTTTTTTTCTTTTTTTTAGATTAGGCTTTAATTGTTCTGCTGAACTTTGTTCTACCACGTCTTGGCAATCAGAAATGAAGCTTTTATACAAAAGCTTAATTTCATTCATTTTCTTAATTCAGTGCAAGCAAAATATTCTAGTAGTCAAATACAGTGAGTCCAACTAGCCAAGGATGGCTCAAGCAATACAGTGGTTCCTGAATTAGCCAAAATACAAGTATGATGTAGGAATCGGAGTTCTTTAGGTAACTGAATGGATCTCAGAAACAACGAGTAGAACCATTGTGTTGGGTAGCTATTGTGTGTTCAAACAGATTTCTTCAGTTTCGTTCTGATCGTTAAAGAAACCTCTATTCGTTCACACCCAATACAATGTCATCACTTGTTGTCGCGGTCACCGATTGACCCATAGATGCAATATTGTGTCACACCTCAACATAATCATTAATTGTCTATTCAAGCTGGGCACATTGTCACTATTGTTAGACCTTCTGGGCAATCGAATTCCTACTAACTGTCTTTACGTACGTACTCTTTAATGTCAATGAATTCCCTAATGTTGAGTGAATGCTCATGATAAACAATTGAACCATGGAATCAATATTTGACAATGGAACATTAAGACATCAACTTTTGAAATCCTCCACTTCTCTCGGAACAGATATTGATTCTGGCCAGACCTAAAACTCGCAACGTTTGAGTATTTTTTGGAAAATCCCAAACATACGTTTTTCTTAACTTCTCACACTTTAAAGTTATTCCCAAAATCTAAGGTCACATTGATTATAGGTTTGATTTTTTTCTGACATTCTTTTGATGTTCCGGATTTGGCAACCCAGTTTCCGAGCTTTTGTAACAGAAAAGGTGACGTGGTTAAAAAAGGCAACTTTTGGAAATTCAAAAGTTTCAACATGCCGTTTTTGAAGGTACAAGTTCCATCTTTTGGGCATTTTGTTTTTTGTCAATAGTCACTTTGATTCTCATAAAACCGTCCAACAAACCAACATTACCCCCCAGTACAGAAAAGTTTCTTTTAAACTTGGTCAACCAAGAGTCGTAAAGAGCAACAAATGAGTAGGCTCTCGTACTTCACTAAATACCCTTAATTTTTCAACACGTACTACGAATCCAGTCAGTTTGACGTGTTCCATTGTCCGCGGAATGTGTCGAAGTCACAATCGGCGATTCATTTCGTCAAAGGTCGTTCAGGATAGGGAAAGGCCAGAATTCCGCGTTCTCTCATGAGAGGGGGAAAACAGTTTGAAGATGGTTGAGCGGGTGGAACACTTCTCTTCTCTCTCTACTCTTTCGTTGCCTCTCTTTTCACCGTGAAATCCTCCAGTTTGGTATGAGATTTGTTGCTTCGAGGCTTTACAAATACTCGTCCTTGAGCTGGACTTAAACCTGTTGATCTGATTTGTAGTTAAAAAGTGTCGCTTCAAACGTCTCCAAATAGAAAGAGGTGATTTCTAAACGTTTGTGGTGAGTTGGAAAACGATGTTTTGTTGGTTTTGATTTGTTCCAAATTTCCGAAAACGCCAAAAAGTGGCCAATTTATAATCGTATTAGAGGAAATGCCGCCGGTTTTAGCTAGCCTTTAATTCGGGCTATTGATACTTGGAATTCAGTAATGAGTTTACTGAGCCTTCATTTAAAAATACTAAACTTCTTAATGGACAGAACCAAGGATAATCGTGAGCAATATGCATTAACGTAATAGCTCTTGAAAACGGATTAGACTGAGTAATCTTTCAAGTTAATTAGTTTTGAATGAATGGGAAATAATCTCGAGTACAAAATTTTAAAACTTTGGAGACCTGCACGGATTATTGCGGGATCATAACCATATCATGTCGCAAGGTTCTTTCAATTTTGTTCCATAAATTGGCTTCCCCAAGATCGCCTTTTTATGGAAAATGCCCGTTCCTCTGGGAACAATCGAATCATTGGAAAATCAATTCAATCTCTCGATCGCTCGTCTTCAATTTAAGTAAAGACTTTGATGGAAAAAATGAATGGGCCAAGCCGTTTTTGACTTTACGCCACCGTTTTCTTTTCAAAGGAAATGAACAAGTCAAAATGACCCCTAGAGGCCCCAATATTTTGACATTCCAAAATTGCATTATTTCAAGAATACTTTTGTATTCTGAAGTTGTATTCTGAAGTACATGGCAGGGAATGGATGGTAGTTCCAAAGCAATGAAATTTTAAAATGTCTTGTCTTAACGACATTTTTGGATTATAATCTTCTATTACACACGTCCCGAAATTAACAAAAATAGAAATTAGTAGCCCTCGAATTTAGTGACGGACCGAGAAAGCTTTTGGCCGAAGTTTTGGTTCGGTTTTGGTTATGCCTACCGAAACTGAAAGCAGACATGGACTATAAAGAATGGAGTTTGCATGGAATGCAGGCCTTTCGGTCTATCACTCCTCGAATTCCTTGCCCAATGGAGAAATGGTTGGACTCGTAATGGTTGGATATATAAAGACTTTGATTAGTTGGACAAGCTGTTTTAAAAACTGAAGAGAAACATTTACAATACTAATTGAACTTTATGTCTTTTTGCTTGCTTATCACCATTTCATTTAAGATTAATTATGACGGATGTACGCAAAAACCGACAAACGCCAGTTTTGAATCTGTAAACATAAAATTACAAAAAAAACACAAAAAGCTTTCACGGATTCGGTCGAAACTCTCCATTCACTAAGTGCAGCAGGGAATATTGAGCTCCGACAAAATTTATATTTCCCGCCAAGCCAAACAAAATGTTGATCTAAAGACTTCGCAGCTTTCTACCAATGATTTAATACGAACCTTTTCGTAACTGCAATCATGTCGGAGCAAAATGTAAAGAAAAAAAAACACCGCTACTCTGACTTGTTGTGCGCGGGAAATGATCTAAAGAAGGCTTAGAAAGTCCTCGGATTTCCAAATCATATCGTTCGCAAAATCACACCAACCAAAAGCGAGAGGAAAGAAAAAAGGATGGCGATGAGATGATTCAATTTCCACCACTTCCAGTCTTCCTCCGGGATCCTTAGGCTTCATTTCTTGATTACTCTGATTTCGTGCGATATTCCTTAGATATGACCTAACACTTTCTTGGTTCTGCTCATTAATTCATAGTTTGTCACACGGACAATTTCCCTATTGCACTTTGTTTCTGTCAGTATCTCCATTCCTTTCAGAATCCTAGTTTAAGCTTGAAGGTTCATTATATTTCTTTTTAAGGTTCCATCAAACAGTAGTTGAAGAAGCTGCCGTCGACTCTTTTTAGGATAAGCGTAGGAGCTGATTCTCAATCGCCACTTAAGAGCAGACGAGGAAAATACAATGGTGTTTATCAACGAATTGGTATTAGTCTCGGTTAGATATTAGTCGATTAGATTTGATACCCAGAATATTCAAGAATTGCAAAAGAAAAAAAAATCCAAGAAGATAGATCAGCATTCTTGCTAACACTGACAGGACACATTCGATTTTTGATCCAGAGACTTGGAAAAAACTAGAGGAAATGTGTCCTTTGCTTGGCTGTCTTTTATATACGCGTCAGAATTTCGCTTGATAACGACTTCTTTTTGTGTCGCTAAAATTAAAGCAGATCTGATTTTTCTGCCATGAGCCATATAGCCTTAAAAGTGAGAACATTTCTTCTTTTGGAAATTCGTGAGCTTTATTGTCCAAATTTCAGTTTTAGTTTAAGGTATTTCTTACTTTTATTCTTAATTCTTTTTCTTTTAGGGCACTAAAAATGCACTAATTTTTTTTTATTCATAACAAGAAAAGAATTACCCCACATTCTTTTCAGTAATTTTGCTGTAACGCTTGTCCTTTGTTATAAAGCATCTTTCCATACTTACTTTCCATAATTTCCATCTCTCCATACAGCCTCAGCCACGCCCATAGAGTGCATCTGACATTCTTCTTTCTTGTCTGACCTCGCTATTGTGAGGTTTTCTCAGATTCTTGAAAGGTTTTTTTCGTCCTTCAGATTAATGTACACTTAGATCCGGCAAGAAGTAGTCTTGGTTCAACATTGTTAGTCGATACAACGGATCATTTGCTTGCGATATT
>CM021323.1:2055886-2121874 GCA_010645155.1 Tigriopus japonicus
GAACAATGGGACCTCCTCGAACTGTACAGATTAAACCGATCCATTCACCAGCCGTGGTATTCGATCTACTTGTGGGCCTACATCTCTGTGATAACGCTGACTTTCGTCAGCAATAGTTTGTTCTTTTGCTCCATGATACGGCGAAGAGATTCCTGGACACCGAGGAACGTCTTCATTCTAAATTTGGCCATTGCGGATCTTTGTAAGTTCTTTTTGGTTTACAAATTTGCAACGGTTTCATTTAACCCTACCATTGCTTAAAGTAGATAATGTAGATAAAATATTGTTCCATCAATTTTTTCTTTTCGATCGTTGGTTGAGCTATCCTTGCCAAATGTATATTAACTCATGATCTTGGTGACATTTCAAATATTTTTAACACATATTTCAACAAAAATATGATGTTACTTCAGAATAATTTGTGGCATTGCAAAGATATTTCAAAATGACTGAGACCTCAAATGAAAAATATTACGTTTTAAATTTACCTTTCCAGTATTATGCCTTCTTCGACGAGCAACATGAATTTGAGGCAAAATAAGGTTTGTTCAAAATCGAAAACCTCGTGGCTTATTAAGACGTCGAATGGACTTTAGACAACTACCATTTCAAATTCTCAAAATTATTTCTCTGCCGTACTTTTTCGTCTAGTCTACTAGGCCCCAGACTCGTGGTGGTTCCAACAAGAGTAAAAAACTTGGGAGCAAAGCCATCTTTTGGGCACATAATGTCAAGCTCTGTTCTAAATTTCCCATTTTCAAGTTCAACAACAACCTTCAAAAGTGGCAAGTTGCAAATGAACACTTTTTTGGCTTTAAAGTTAATTCTAAATTTATTTGACATTTTTCCTTCGAACGAACCATTTTCATTCTTAAACTATGGTATAACAATGTTGCAAGGCTCTTTTTTGGGTCACGCTATGCAAGAACAGCGAGAGAAACCCTCCAGAATTATTTCCATCAAGGTCAAAGCATGCAACATGTTCAGAACTTTTCCTACAAGACCTGGAACCTTGAAGAATTAGAGATCACAGAAGGGCTAGTGAACAAATAGCTTCCATATGGCAAGAGCTTTTGTGAACGAAGAAATGGATGGAAAGGCTGTTTGTCTTGCCCATTCCTTTAACAAATATTATTCGTTAGGGATTTTGAGTCCTTTTGTAAGGTCATTTTGAAGGTTAATAACCTTAATGTACGGTACACTAGTATCGTAACAATGATTTGCCTTGTAGGATAGGCATGTATAAACGTAGATTGTTCGACAGTTTGCTGCGCAGGACTAAAATGTCAAATGTCTCAAGAGTTCCACTAATTTTGGCGAGCTTTTGTCAAAAACAAAACGGATTCGTCCACGTTTTCCTGATTTCTCGGTGCTTGAAAACCCAAATATAATAATTACCGCCTTAAAACAAGTGGGGAAACCACCTCGAATAAATAGGGTAAAGCAGATAAAGGCCTCAGAGCTAAGGATTTTTGCACATTTGTACCAAGGCTTTGCAAATAAGGTTGTGCATTGTTTGTCAATGAATCAACTCTAGTTATTGGAAAAAATAATTCGAGGGGAAGTTTTCCTCCCCTCTGCAATCGATAAAATGCCTTGCAACATCGCCACAGATTATTACACATCTTTGACGAGTTTTATGAAATAAACTAGAAATCAGGAACATACTCGTACTTCGATATGAAGTTGCCCCTGAATGAGGTTAGTCCACCAATAATGACGAAAAAAACCATTCGTTCTCATTTTCGAAGACCCTCATTCCTCCAAACTCGATCTTGGTTATAACTAACCCAATCGGACTAAAACCAGATTTCCAAGTTGCCGTAGTTAATTAAGCCCCAAGGGACTTAGGAAATCTGATCGGCTTGGTTGAAATGAATCTAGCCGAGAGGTTTCCGCTCCCACTAAGCTTTGGCTCATTTTACAATCTCGATGTGGTTTTTTTTCTTCTTTTTTAAGGTATTTGCTTCACGATGTCGTTCAGCGCCACGGATGTTCTCACCAAGTATTGGCCTTTTGGCGTCCAGAGTGTGTATCTTTGTCGATGTATCAAAGCTTCACCCTGTTTCTTGGTCTACTTCATGTCCATGATCATCGTTGTTATTGCTTTGGACCGATTCCGATGCATTGTCCAGCCCTCGTCACTTCAACTCACCACTCGTCAGGTATGAAAGCGATGAACAACCAGTTGGGAAATACATATAGCAGTATATTTTTAGAAAGGCTAACTCAAGGGTGCATTGTAGAGACAGTAATATAAGAGTACAATTATCCAAGAACCGGATCCTTAGATGACAAAAGCGGCCTATTTTTCCGCTGCTCGTCCTCGAATTAGAGAATGGAAGATTGTTTGGAACATCAAAAGCCATTGTTTCATCAGTCTAAACTTGGCAACCAAAAGGGAATGGTTCTACTATATCATTGCCGTTTATGACTTTACTTTCCATGGAATGTCTTGATAACACTAATGTTTGTAAAATACATAGTAACGCAAATGCTTGTGGTTGGTCTACACGACAAATAGTTTTAAAATCATTTGTCGAAATGTTTTAAATGTATGATTTGTAAGTTTTTTAGTACTAGGTTCGCCAAACATTTTGAACATTTCGGCAAGTATTTATCTTATCATTGACAAATTATTTGATGTGTAGACCAACCTTAACGGATGTCCTCAAAATAGTTTATATCATATTTACCAAAGCAACTTTTTGACGAGACGCTATCAATCACTCCTTTGCCTATAAAATAGGTCTATCGAGGTATAAACAAAGATGTACGAAAAGTTGTTCCCTTAAATGTATCCCCACGCAATTTTACACAGTTGGCGACAGGACTGATCCATGATTTTCTTTCCCTTAATACTTTTACAATCAATTTTTTGCAAGTAAAATTATCCTTCCGACACTGGTGTTAATCATAACATATCTTCTTGTAGGCCATTCTCATCATCCCGGCCATTGGAGCATTGGCTTTAACGATGTCCACGCCAGTGTTCTTACACACTCATATTCACATTCCCCGTCTCCCTAATACATCTACATCCAATTCGGGCCAAAATCCAGACGATCCGTGGTCTCAGATCATGTTCTGCATTGAAGATTGGAGTTACGAAGGTTGGTTCAACATTTTGTCTTTCATCGGAAACGTCGAAACTGATTGCCCGAAACCTCCTAGAGCATTTTTACCCTATTAAGTTTCTTTTCGCTTGTTCATTGTGTTCTTTCGTTTCCGAAGTGCGTAATCAAAACGAAGAATCTTCTGTCTTTTCAGGCAATGGTTCAACCACTACCATTCAGGGCGAGAACAAGCGACATATGTACTCGATTTTTTCGCTGGTTTTCCAATTCATTCTCCCGTTCTCGGTCATATCTTGTAGTTACTATCTCATATATCGCTACCTTCAAAAGAACCGACTCATTCGAAAAGATAAAATCAGGGACCGAGAGAAAGCCAGGAGAACAAATGCGATGCTCTTCCGAGTCTCGATGGTTTTCTGTATTTGCTGGTTGCCATTGAACGTTTTGGTCCTCGTCATTGATGGAACAGACCTTTTCAAGGTAACGCAGATGGGCCATAACAATTTAAACGTATGTATGTTGTAATTCAACTCGATGTTTGCGGAAGCGGCTCACTGGATTTGTATTTAACGATTTTATGCCTGATGAAGAATTTTGCGCTTGCATCTTTTCATTGCATCCTGAAAGCGTTTGTTTGCCCATTTTGATTGACCAAATAAGGCTTTGTGCACGTTGCTCTAAAATAGCTTTTTGACAACAATCTCATGAGACCGGTTTCCAATTATTTTCCTCTTGTTTTATTCATTTTGACGCATCACGATGATTTTGTCGATTCAGCTTTCTTTGATCTGAACTCGTTAACCAACATGTAGTGTATCTGCTGTATCTGCATGTTCAATCGATTCATCGCATCAATGAGCTTGTCAAAAACGCTGAGCCCCTGCTTCACTTAAGATGAAACACCTTTTAGTACGTAATAACATACGTACGCACAATTCTTGGATTTTGGGAACGATGCAAAACGGCGGCACTCACTTTAAGATCCTTTCTATTTTGAGAATTTTAACTGCATTGATCAACAGAAAATCAATGCATTGAATTGCCAACAAACTCTTCGTGGGTGTTATTTTTGAGTAACTCTTCTCAGGAATATTGAGTGCCAAATTTCTTCCTGGATCTTCTTGTGCCATTACCGAAATAATCTGTTTTGGTGCAACTTGAGAACTCATGTTGCAAGACGTTTTTAATCTTTTCTTGGATCTTGTCGCTCTCTTAGATGAGATTGATCAAATTGAAAAGCAAACACTCTTAATCTACAACCATCTTGATGTCTTCAGAGCATCCAAGAAATAGCCCAACGTTTTGGAGAAGCCGCAAAAAACACTCATTCCCAAAAATACGTTTAACGTGACGACGATCCAATCCAAGATCTTTCATTGGATCAGATTGCCGTCATGATCTATCAGGACGTGACTTGAGGCACGACACTGAAACACCCAAAATGGCTCTTGTCTGGCATCTCCAGCATGTTCTTATCCTCTTAATGATATTCTCTTTGTTGTTCCAGGACAATCATGAATTGATGCTGTGTGCTTTCATGAGTTGCCATTTAATTGGAATGTCTAGCGCCTGCTTCAATCCCATGTTATACGGCTATTGCTTTGAAACTGAGCGGTCCATGTTGAATCGGCTGTTGGGCAAGTGTGCCATTCACGTTCCTTGTCTGAGCAATCCTGAGAACGAGGAAAATGACAATGATATCGAGTTTCAAACACGCAGCAGAAACATTGGTGGGGTGGATTAAAAGCCATCCAAGAAGAGGTGGAACTCACCGCAAAGGTATCCTGACTTCTGAGCCCAGTCAGGAACTAATGGAACAAAACAAGGGGGACATAATTCATGGAAGTGTCATTTGGATATGATCATATCTGTGGTTTTAAATAAACTGGAATCTGATTTGATTAAAATGCAAAACGGAGTGTTTCCCCAAACATGAGACCTCCATGCATTTTGTCCTCGTTGATGGAAGGGTGGATTTCCTCATTCCTCACTTGTGTTGGTCATCATCGGTTTGGATTTAATTGTTGATACCACGTTCTTGGTATGTATAAGTTTTTGACACTGTGTGCGTGATTTGAAGATTGTCATTGAAATAAATCTATTCTCTTTGGACCACTTCTACGTTCTTTCAACCACAACATATTCGTTTGAAGTTCTGGTTGGATCTGGAGCTAAAAGTAAACCTCTAAATGATGTTGATCGTTCTTACGTGGTTGCAAACATTGATCTAGTAATGCAGAGGCTTAAGGGTGTGATTAGATGTTATGCTCATGGTTATTTGTGCTTGGATTAGTATCCTACATGAAATACTTTAGGTTTTAGCCAGGGGATGTACCATACGAACGGAATGCTCTTAAAATTTTCCAATAGTCTCGCAGGCAAAGAACATTTATTGGAAGCTAAACAACGGAGCATTATTGATATGGACAAAATGGTCAGGCGAGATCAGTTGTCATTTGTAGTGAACTTGTACCAAAACTACTTTTGAACTTTCGGTCCCTTATAGACGTAGTGGGTGAATTAGACGGAGTAAAAAGATTGAAACAAAGACATACTTGGAAATAAATCAAGTCCTTTCCAGCACCTCAGCTTCACATAAATGCAATAATAATTCCACCGTCATGACATGATATTTTCTCTTTCATGAGAATCGTTGGACAGGGAATTAATTTGCTTGAGATTAATCAGAGATATTTTTTCTTACTTTGAAGCGAACACGCAGTGATTTTGAAGTGCTTGGTCTGGAATGTTTAATCAACACGATTAAATCCAATTTTCGGATAAATTTAGCTTCAACCTGAAAATAGGTCTTTGTTCAAAATGATCTCTTTCAACGAAAATACGAAGAATATTTAGGATACGATTGATTTCCCGTTTTTTTTCTTCGGCCAACAAAAAGAGGTGCTATGCTTGGAGGAACTACTAGGGTGCTCAAATTGTAAGGCGAAATGAGAGATATGTTTATATCCAGTGCAATGGAATGATTTCCTTATTACACTAAGTCAAGTTTCTTCTTTTCGCAAAACAGTACTGCTTTTGAGTAATGGAGATTGGGGTCTATTTCAGACGCAAGTTTAAGAAACTTCTTTTTCTTTTCCTTGTTACTGACACTTGTGACAGGTATCTTCCAAAATTGGCTATTTTCGCCTGAGGGAGCTCCAAATAATGTCATTTTTCAATTTTCTTCCCCGCTTTAATTTTGTGAGAACGACCATTTATAGATTTTAAATGAGCTTCTAACGACGCCGAATGTGTGTTCAGTCAGATCGTTGAAAGGGTTACATAATTCGGCACACATGAAAGCCTTGCTCCCAAAAACATCCTGTTTGTCAACCCTTACTCGATCAGCTTCAGTAGCAGTGAATACCCTTGATTACACAGATAAATGAATGCATCGAAGCCAAAAAAGCTCGAGGAGACAAATAAACACAAGATTCATTTTGTCTCATTCACGGACGAATTCGGCGACTTTTCCGATCTCATCGTCTCACCCTTCCTTCAGTTGTTGATACTCGGATAGTTGGTTGCAATGCAGCTCGGTACATACATCCAATACGTACTTACCTTTGGCCGAGACCACTTGCTCGTTGGCTCATTGCCTTCCTTGCTCGATGGTTGGTTGGATTGCCTGCTTGTGGTTCTCTCATCAGTCCTTGAAGCCATATGTTGGAAATTGGACGATGTCCACCGTGGCCTAAGATGAATTTTCTTCCGTGACCCTCGGAAACGAATGCAATCTTTTATTTCATTCCTTAGACGCCTCTTGAAATCATGTTCTCGTGAACCATGAACCAATAAATCTGATTATCACGACTAAATTAAGTGCAAACACCTCCATTCTTAAGAAGTAATGCAAATCGGTCTTTTTTCGCATGTCACTTTGTTTCTTAAAGGCAGAGTTGCCAGACAATTCCATCCCAAAGGGCCCCTTCAAACAAGTCGGCAACTGATGCTAACGTCTGTTGTCGTTTGAACGAGGGGATCAAGGCTTCCTTCCTTCCTCATTGATTGGCTGGCTAATGGTACTCGAAACACCGATGACGAATGATTTTTCGACTGGCCGTCAAACGGCCAAGTCTAATTAAAGTACATGGAATCCAACATTGAACAAGTTCTTGGTGTTCTTGGAACTGGTTCCATTCTTAACCATGAAGAATGAACGAACATGAATGCATGCCCAAGGAAATGACTTCACAACAATTTGCCACAATGGAACAAATATTGAGGACGAGAGGGCGGATCTATCTTAAGCTGACATTATTTCAGCCAAACGAGGCACTTACAACAAAAATATTTTGTCAGACTGGCAAGAAGAGGTATCAAATATCTTTTGGTTAAGGGGTTGCCCTCTATTTTCGGAACATAAAACGTTTCGGCAAAGATGAATCGATCAAAATCCCCATGAGCAAAAGTGCAATTGGTTCATCGGAAGTCAAAGACCAAATTCATGTTTTGGATTGTGTCGCTAATGAAGACGAAAACAAACATAATTTCCTTGAAACAGCGTTCGGTCAATCTCAAAACTGACAATGTTTTAGATACATTACAAGCAACGAAATGCAAGCCCAGTTTTTGAGTCCTGTCTAAGGAAATCAAATGTACAATGACACACGAAAACATGATTTATTGGTTAAACTTTCGTAAATCACTAAGTAAAGGACCACACTTCTTTGGAACCCTGTTTTTCGTCGCTCTATTTGTTGGAAAGGATGTGTATTCGAAGAAGATGCGATGCTGGTGACACCGCAATAATGGAGATGAAGAGGTTTGCTTTGAATGTTTGAACGAAAACATCGGGTAAAAGTTGACAATAAGAATCCTCGTTTATTTTCAAGAAAGCTGGTTTAGAAGCACTTCACTGATGTGTGTTTAAAGATCAAGAATAAAAAGTAGCAAATTTTTCGGAGAGGCCATGTTTTGAATCTTCGAGAAAAGATGACCTCAAAGGTTTTTTCCGAAGATTTTTTAAAGTTTGAATTTTCTTTGCATTGTTTTTGTGTTTTTGACAATATGATTGCAGAAAAGAGCATTTTGTAGCGCAAAACAAAAGTCTACGAAGGCATCTTTTGAGGCTTTAGGTCCACGGAAGTCTATTGCGTTTTCAACACCTGAACCAGTCGATCTTGTTATAACTTAAAATAGAAACTTAAGACAGGCTTTTGCTGCACTGCTTTCTTTTGGGAATCATTTTGGCTTAATTGTGGAGTTCAGGGTATCAAAATTGTTCATGATTAAGGAGATTCCGGAGTGGTCACGCTTCTTGAGGCAGCATCTTGGTAACCTCACCTATGATTCGCCATCTTTTGAAAATCAAAACTCATTAGTCTCTTGCTTGGAGATGCTTGTCAAATCATTGATTGAAAGGAAAACATTGCAGAAGAGATTTTTTAGTTACTTTATTGCACTTGCTTTTGACAACTCTTTGTCCTTGCAATGTTAATCTTTTTTAGAATGGTTCAGATAATCACTCCAGAATAATTAATTTCGAAAACGCATGTCTCCAAAACTCTAGTCCAGAGATTTCTCAGGGAGGGTAGCATTTTGTAGGACGATCAAAGTGTTTTGGCCTCCTTCAAAAAAATAAAATGTTCGCAATCAACATCATCCGGATCTCAAGGAGTGTGTTGTCAACGTTCCGCGGTTAATTTCCTGGAAACACCAGACTTGCCTCCTGATTGTCGGTCCATTTGATTCTTCGCACCCACTGAAACGCTCTCATAATTTTGTCAACTGATGCCGCTCAATTACCGATAATCCGCCACACTGTGTAACACGTACGTACTTTCATGTGCACGGGAGTAAAATCACTTGAGGGCTTGCATTTTTCTGTTGACAATGCACCTTCTTTCAAGTTATGCGAGCCATTTCTTTCTGAAATTCGGCTTGGTTTGTACAGAAATCCAGTGCGAAAACGCGCTGCTTTGACCAAGAGTTTCCAAAGTTTCTCTTGTCAAAAGACTGTCCTAGGTATATATAGCTATGTTCACAGTATGAGGTTTCAGCACGTTTCTATTAACACATGACAGAATGAAAGTTGCTTTTGGCCTTTTCAAACTTGACCTTTCCTGAAGGCCTTGGTTCAAAATACAGATGGTCGGTCTTTCAAACTCAGGAGTACTTTGATGATGATTGGGCAAACCTTGTTGAAGACTTTGTCAACACTTGAGAGCGATTGGGCCCAGTTATTGAAATGAGCTAGGAAAACCCTGAAATGCTCGGAGCTAATCAAGGATAAACACCGTTGAAGCTGCAATCTGTTACTTTAGTTGTAGTCATCTATCTTTGAGGTACATGCAGATGTTTCTTGAACCATTGAGACTCCTCTTCCACTCACTTGCTTAGTAGAATTACATTCCAATCCCGGAAGACAAGTCTTGAACGGACATTGGCCGTGTTATACGTATGTATGTAGGGGTACAGTTGTGGATTTTAGCGTCATCAGGTCTTCAAGTGGAGGATTCGATCCTCCCTTCTACATACTGTATACCCACCTTGCGTCTCATATGGTCAAACCGCAAAATTCGTATTGTCTTGATGTCATGAGCGACTCCCCGAGTTCTGTATATTTCAATGTATTCCTGGACCATTGGTTCGACTATGAACACGATTATAAACCATTCAATTGAAAACGAAGCGCAAAATGGTGTTCCCTCAGGAATCGAGTTGAACACGAACTTCCCTTAAGGATCCGAGATACAGGCGGATATTCGGGTAATGTGCCATCCAAGTCTGAATGGGGCTTTGATGACAATCCCTTTTCGAATCTGAACACGATTTTTTGGTGTCTTACCACGCCTATCAAAGCATATCCAGCCTCTTAAAATGGCACTTCACTTGGCCGACGTTGTAAATCGACGACTCTTATCCGCATAGCATCAATTTGAACGGTTTGGCTGCTCGAACAATTAGCTGGTATTTGTCATATGGAATGTGCCTTAATGAAGCGATCGATGGAGCTTTTTGTCTCCTCATTTGACCGCATTACTAAATTATTGCAGTCACAACCAAATGAGGCAAAATTCATGGAAATGTTTACCGGTAGTCGGGTTTTCTGCGGTTGTGAAGTGGTTGGTTGAGAGGAATCTTCTGGAGGATAACAGGTAGCCAAACTAATTCCTCGACAAAGTTATACTGGAGAAGAGCATGATAATCCCGCATACGACCAACAACATTCACTGAATAATGATTTATTATGAGAACCACTAACATAAGCAGAATTTAATAGCGATTAAAATGATGGACTTGGCCTGTTTCTGGTTCATTCTTGGTAAGACCTTTCTTTATGTCAAGTTTATGTAAATCTGTCTTTCCAGTAAAATAAAACCCTTAAACATTGAATCCTAGCCCAAAGTCGCTCAAACTTTTCTCTTTTTTTTGTAAGAGTTCCAGAGACATGTATTCCCGTTCGTGTCTTCAGGCATGAAATCAAGCGATCCTTTCAGCAAGTTCAAGTCATTGAAGCACGGAATGTATGTAGTAGGTCTGTTTTGTGTGACCAACATTGAGAATGCTCGCCGCCATCATTGGCGACGAAAAAAATGACGCACGTTCCCCCCTTTGGCCCGTACGCAATTGGTCCGCATTTTGTACGCAAAGCTTGACGGCCACAGAACCGCGTGAAAAGCATGGATCCAACAACCAATTGTTTCGACGGCTGAATATGAGAGCGTGAAGATTGCTTGATTCGGCAGGCGTGTTTCTTGCACCTTTATCGGCAATAAGGACATCAGACCTAGCTAGCTAGATAACTCCTTGTCGCTTACCACCATCACTATCACCACCCCCGAGATTCCGAGAGGCCATCAACATGACGCCCAATGAGGCCGTGATTTGACATGGGAGAACAAAACTCGATTTTATTCAGTTGGTCTTGGACCATTGAGGTGCCAAGTGGGAGCTTGATTTAATCGTGCCATTATAATCGACTGGACTACTGAATATCGTCCCTAATAGAGTGTTTGAGATTAGCGAGGGATTGAAATAGAGAGTGGAGTGGACCAAGAAGAGAATGCAAAAGTGATCCTAAAGCCTTGATCTAATTCATCTGTGATATTGTTTGCCTCTTCATCGGCCTAAAAAACATGGTAAGCCTTTGGTTTCAATCAATGGGATTATCTTGAAGTAATCTTCGAATATATTTGCTCCTCTTGAAATGAGTTCACGCCTGAGGAAGCAACCATCCAATTTGAACCAACATTCCCCCAAACACGGAACAATTCCGAGGTTAGGTTCACATCCAAACCTAATATCCCCCCGAGTACTTCATGTAAAACAATGTACTTTTTCAAGTGAACTTAAAATGAAACTATAACTCAACATCTGGAACACTACCTTTTAAGCGTTTTATGCCTCTTTCCCCATGTTGTGGCAACACATTGATGTACTCTTTTTTAAGAACCAGATTTTGATTCCTTTCCCCTCTCTAAAAGTCAGCGATTGCTACTTTGAGGAATGAGCACACAAAAACTGGGAAGCTTTTCAATTTTAAAGATATGGATAAAGAAGGGTTTATCTCTCTTATGCTCAGAGAATTTCATCTCGTAAAAAGTCAGTTAGAGCATAAAAAACAAAAGCAAATTGAAGCAACTACTTCAGCTCATTCCGTGCATTTGTTTTGGGGCAATCTAAAAGAGCGTAACCCAAAAGTGCAAATTCAGGTTGAGTTTGATGCAATCAAAAGTTCAAGCTTAATATATTCTTTTCAAAATCATGTTCACTGAGTCGTCAATGGGTGGGCAATCAAGCAGTCGTCAGAAAAGACGTCGACAGGATAAATCGTAAACACTAATGCAATTGTTCAGAGTTTTTGATGAATCATGACATCTTTTGTTCCAAGCTGATGCCTCTTTTACCACCAAACCTTGGCTCATTGAAAGAACAATCGGAAATTAGGCAGAAGCGTTTGAAAGACACTTTCAGGATTGAGCCTCATTCTTTGCAAGGAAAGTAAGCGAAGAGCGTTAAAACCTGAACAAGTCAAATGAATTTGTATTGATTTTTATTAGACGCTTGAATTTTATATCAAAGCAGGGATAACCTATATAATAGTATTAATACTGGATGCGAACTCGCGGAATTTCTCCGGCACGCAACCTCCGGTATGAGGCCGAGATTCGTAAACAAGAAGAATAAACCGCCATGTTGGGAGCCGAATATCAAACGGAAATCGACCAAAATTCCAAAAGATAGTGCGCCAATCGGTGTTCCCTGTGTTTCAAGCGGGTCCAGCCAAGTCCTAGCCTTGGTAAAGGTCAACGCCATGCCCAAAAATCAGTCCGATGTTGGTGTTTCGAAGACATCCGGTTCACCCAAGAAAGAGTGAATGAAATAGTGAATGAATGACCACATCATGGAGTGCGAATGAACCCACAAAGGTGTCTAATCTACAAGATGACGATCAAAGTGATCAAATGAAATCTGATGACGAGGTTACCAACAATAACCTTCGGAAGTGATAGACCTAACTAAAGCAAAAAGAACGAATATGGACCGGACTCCGAGCCCAAATTCTTCTTGCAAAAGGATTAAGAACCAACTCTCCCACGGACCAATACGGGGAGTTTCTTTACGCTCATCCATTGCACAACTTGAACAACTAAGAATATCTTACGATTACTTGAATTATCAACAACAAAATATCGTTTTTTTCCGAGCTCATATATCATCCGACTTGAACGTCTTATTAGTATCTTTGAACTTACAATTGAACCCATCCATCAATATTTCAGGTATTATCCTGAACTGAATTAACACATGCCACTTTGTATGCCACTCATGCATAACTTTGTATGAAATCAAGGTTGTTATAGGTTGTGAGATTGTCACCTTGGCATAACATGTTCTATAAATGATGGTCCTTTTTCGAATTTCCTTTATTGTATGGTTGTGTCTTTTAGTTCAGGATAATAAGGACAGGTAAGATACTCTTAAGTTGTTCAAGTTGTGTGATGGACGAGTGCGATAAAACTCCCCGTTTTGATCCGGGTGAGAGTATGTGGGGAAAGTTGGTTCTTAATCCCTTTTCAAGAGGAATTTGCGTTCGGATTAAGGTCAATATAGAACAAAGAAAGAAGAAGTCCTCAGTGTCAAGAATTCGATCAAATGAAGAACAAATTAAGATGACTTTGAAACCTATCAGGTGGACCTACTAGCAATGGATGGGCTCAATATTTTGATCTGCCTTTGGAGTCAGTCAGCCCAAATTGGTGATCTGACAGTCTAACCCGGATTACATGGACCCTCCCAAAGTCTTTAGAATGAAATGCTCCCATCAAGATTGAATTGTGTGGATTTTTTCATTCAATCTGATTGTTAATTCCTGGACAAGGGGATCTAAGAAGATCAATCAAACCTTATCAAGCCTGTAGAGCCTATCCCTGCAATGATAAGACATGATCCTTTGGTCCTGAAGGACCCTTAGCCCCAGTCCTGCGTGGTCCCGACCTTCTTGAGCCCCAAGACTTGAAACATTTTCAATCAAATCCACAATCAAGGCTTTAATCCTCATGTTTTTCACTCATTTTGTCTCAAGGACGTTGTGATTGCCTTTGTTCCTGTTCCAATCCGGATCAGATGGCTAATCTGATCCAGAACCGTCAAAAGTGCCCTTCAATGGTTATAGCCAACAACATCTCTGACTTGGACTCCATCTTGTTTCAAAATGAGACCATTCTTGTTCTTTCATTTTCTTATGGAAATGGTTCCTGCGTTGTGGAGGTGTTGAAGAGGATGGAAGATGAGTAACACTCCAGATACCACCACAGATACTTCTGTTAAGCATTATTTCACTGAAGTTGGACTAATGGGTGAAGCAAGATTCCATCTACGTATTTTCCTCATTCTTGTGAGGACTAAAATCCTTTGGAGAGTTGAATGTTAAAAGTTCATGAGACGAGTAAAAAGAGTGCTGGGACTTCTAAAATCAAGGTGAAGAACATCCAGTCCACAAATATTAACACAAAAAGTTTGCGTGAATTCTTTCAAGACACATGTTCAACAGTTTTAGACATTAATAAGGAATAAATGACGTCGTGTCAAAATATAGCCTCGGCCTCATACCATTTTTTCAAAAATCGGAGTTCGTGTCCACCCCTTTCAGGGGTTCCTGATCAAAGTAGAAAAATGGAAGCAAATGCAATGAATGGACAGCAGTGATGCAGTAATTTCAATTATGGCTGGGACAGGATTTCTGAATGGGCTCTCGGCAATATTACATGCTTTCCCAGTGACACAGGTTATTATCTTACCAACTAGAGGGTGTCCAAGAGTTGCTAGTGCGTTAAGTAAATGATGGTTTTTTTTTTGCATCAAAAGGAGTCTTTTTGATGGCTAGCAGGTGATTGGTGAATATGATTGCAAAAGCTATGTGTTTGAGAAGCAAACGAAGGATCACCAGGGAGAATATTCATTTCTAGGAAGATGCCACATGTCGTTAATCGTCACAAATCACTTGATTCTTTTTTTTTTTTGAATAGTGCCTAAAATCAGATCTAAAAGTAGTCGAATATCTTAAAGCCATTTACCAGTAGATCTGTCTCTCTTTTGGAAGATAAATGCTGTGTCATTTTATGTTATGTGAACTCCTTTCTGCACCTTCAGTGCCAAGAATTCAAACTCATTTGGGAAGAAAAATTGATGACCCACTATTTTCACTAACAGAAGTGAGGGTGTTTAAGTGAAGAAGTTTGTGCTAACGTGAAAAATTATTATCGTACGCTCTTATATGGATACTTATGCCAAAAGAGAAACAACATTTTTCATCATAAAGACTTTAAAAATCTGATCGATTTTACTGCTGAACAAATTTCATTACACGATCTAAAAAATAGAGGTCCTTCATGAAAAGACCATGTTTTGGAAAAAAATATAATGTCTATCATATTGATAGAATATGTTCATTTGATATTGGGGCCCTATTGCATTAAAATGCTCAATTTCAAGATGCACAAGTCTTTGTTGGATGATTTTGACATCATAGTTATTACAAGCTCATATATCTCGAGATCTTTTGGAGGGATTTCGCAAGAGTGACAATGGTCATTCGGGAATTGATGTCGCTTCAACACAAGTCATTCTCAGCTATTACGTGTAGCTTCATTCTTGTGAATTTATGACGATCGTCTTCGAACGCCGAGTGGACCTTGTGATATGGATAGTATGGTTTCATTCAATCGACTGGATTTATCCCTCGAGGACAGACCAGATCGAAACAGATGCCGCAACCAAATTCCAGCAAGCAGTGCATGCAAAAGTAGTTTCAGGGCCGCTAGATGTGTAAAACTCTGGAGCAGAATGAAATCTGATCACATCAAGGACTTAAAGATGACAAAATTGACCTGAATATCATTACAAAATCACTCAAAAACCTGGTGGCAAATCACTTGCACTTCATGTCTTTCTCTCCTTTCTTCCAGATGAGGCCAGCTGGTTTGCTACTAGTGATCCTGGCCGCTTCCTGTGTCCAAGGAGGCGGTATCACACAATTTTCTCAGCTTTTGGCCAAGGTCAAGGGTGTTTCTGAGGAAAATATCTTGAATGGCAAGACCGAGGATAACGGAGCAGCGACGGTTAAGGCGGGTCGTGAGGGAAAGGCTTTGGAAACAGTTCAGCGTGATGAAGAAGCGGAAGATGTCTTTGTATATGAAGAGCCCGCAATTGAAGAGGACAAGGAGCCGACACTAGGGTCCATTGGCGGTCAACGCTCAGAGGTTCGAGCATTTGCCGCTCCCAGGTCAAATCCTTCCTCGATGAGCCTTGGCTTTCCTTCGGTGATGAATTTCATGTCAAATTTCCGTGAAAACGTGGATTGGATGAGTTTGCAACCAAGAAGATTGAAGAAGCGGTCAACTTTGGACCATTTGGCACATCCATCTCATTTACATTTGCCGGAAGAGCCTATTCCAATTTTGCAACCGCAAAGAAACTTCCCACATACTCCTCACATTGTCCCTATTCCTCACCATGAACATCATCAATCGAGTCATGACCATCATTCTCACGAGGCGCACCACGGGCATCATGTTCCTCATTTTGAACAACTTCATCGGGAACCTCTCATTCCTGCCCATCACAAGTCTCATACTCATCGTCACGAGCATCATCACGACGCCCATGTTCCTCATCACGACGCCCATGTTCCTCATCACGACGCCCATGTTCCTCATCATGAAGCTCATGTTCCACATCATGAACCGCATATGCTTCCTCACCATTCTGGACACAGCAATCATCACGTCAAGATTTCCACCAAGGATCATCATGTGGCCCACGGAACAACCACAGCCGGACATCACACGGCAGTTCATAATGAGCACCACCAGATCCATGAAGTTGAGCACGCGCCTGAGCATTCTTTAGTGACACATCACCACACCCATGGCCACATGGATCATCATTCTGGACACCATGAGGCTGTTGCTATGGTCACTGTTGCTCCTCATCATTCACCTCATCACGAAGTTGACCCTCATCATGTGCATCATGCTCCGGTCCATCATGAGCATCACGAGCATCATGAGCACCACGAGCATCATGGTCACCACGGCCACCATGATCCTCATATGCATCATATGATGGTCATGACCCCACCTCATAAGGAACCATTAGGTTATCCAATGCCCGTCCATGGAGGTTCCTTGGAAGAAATTTTTGGATTGCACACCAAATATGGCCATCCCAAGCCGGATTATGTTCCACCAAAACCAAAATATCTTCCCCCAAAGCATTACGAGTACGAGACCAAGAGCAAGTACGCAGACCATCCATTTAGTTTAGAAATGGTTTTTGGCCTACCAATGCCTAAGTACTACGCTGACTCGTACCATGAGCCTAAACCCCATTATCATGAGCCCAAGCCAGAATATCACGAACCCAAGCCAGCTTACCATGAGCCTAAACCAAAATATCATGAGCCTAAACCAGAATATCATGAGCCTAAACCAGAATATCATGAGCCCAAACCAGCTTACCATGAACCCAAACCAGAATACCATGAGCCTAAACCAGAATATCATGAGCCCAAGCCAGCCTACCATGAGCCCAAGCCAGCTTACCATGAGCCCAAACCAGCTTACCATGAGCCCAAACCAGCTTACCATGAGCCCAAACCAGCTTACCATGAGCCCAAACCAGCTTACCATGAGCCCAAACCAGCTTACCATGAGCCTAAACCCAAATATCATGAGCCTAAACCAGAATATCATGAGCCCAAGCCAGCCTACCATGAGCCCAAACCAGCTTACCATGAGCCTAAACCAGCCTATCATGAGCCTAAACCAACTTACCATGAGCCCAAACCAGCTTACCATGAGCCCAAGCCAAAGTATCATGAGCCTAAGCCAAAATATCATGAGCCCAAACCAGAATACCATGAGCCCAAACCAGAATACCATGAGCCTAAACCAGAATACCATGAGCCTAAGCCAAAATATCATGAGCCTACGCCAGAATATCATGAGCCGAAACCAAAATACCACGAACCTGTCTATCATGCTGAAGAGCCCAAATATCATGTCCCAAAACCTCCATCTTATCCCAAAGCTGCTCCTGAATATCACGAACCCAAACCAGCCTACAAAGAACCAACACCTGAATATCATGAACCTGCTCCCAAGTACCACGAACCTAAACCAGAGTATCACGAACCTAAACCGGCATACAAAGAACCAACACCACATTACCACACCCCTGAACCCAAGTATCATGATCCCAAACCCGCCTACAAGGAACCAGCACCTCACTATCATGAACCACAAAAGTCTTATCATTCCCATAATGGTTATGTGACCCCAAAACATGGTGGATCTTTGGAAGAAATCTTCGGTTTGGATTCCAAGTATGGTCACCCCAAGAAAGACTATGACTCCCCCTCTCAGCTTTATATCACTCCTCGACCAGACTACAAACCACCCACATACGAGGCTAAAGTGGAATACCATCATCCCGAGCCTGAGTATAAGTCACCATCCTACAAAGCACCCCCTAATCATGGATACATGATTCATTACTTGCCATACGAGGGTTACAAGCCCCTGCACCCTACAGGTCACGACCATGGACCGAGCATCCATGACTCGGCCCACATTGTTGTTCCAAGTCCCCATCCGCGCCCACCGCAATTCTTGGGGCACCGCCATAAGCGCTCAGCCCAACAAGGTCAGTTTCCATCGTATAGTCGAGATTCGGCAAATTTAGGTAGCAACAGTCACTCAGGCAGTTCTATTACTAACACCCTCCCTCTATGTACCGCTAATGAATCTGTAGAGAATATTCAAAGACCTTGTATTTTACCCGACAACAAATTTAAAGGACCTGGAGGTATTGTCATTAGACCCCCTCATTCACATCCAATCATACAAATATTTGTCCCTGGAACCAATACCTTGCCCCAAATAGCATTACTCCCGTATCAGGACATTAACGGCAGACGAAATACGAGACAAGTAGCCAAACCTCCCCCACGGTGGCCAGTGACTAATGGACCTACCCAACTTGGCATGACGACTCGACGACCAGACGCAGTACTAAGACAACTTCAATCTCGGACAATACCACGACCACAAACTGTTGCCAATGCTTCTCCAGGGCAGTCACAAGTAAGCAACTCGTCGTCTACGATTGAATTTCATGAGGAGACTCTTAAGAACCCATTTCTACGTCACAAGCCTACGGCCCCGTCCAACAATGGCAAAGGTGTCATGCCTTTTCTTCCTTCTCCCAAGTTCACTCCAGATGATTTCATGCCTACGACGACCACTTCTATTCCTCGGACAACCATACCTTTGCCTACGACAACCACTACTATGCCAATGACTTTGGATGTCGCCCGTTCTGCTAAGCTTACGGTGAAGGACGGTTTTTTTGCAGCTCTTTCTAATCCCTCTGCGTCTCCCCAGAGGTCATCTTTGGGCTCTGAAGATGATAAGACAAATCTAATAATTCCAGAATCCGGAGATTCAATCAACCAGTCAAGACGGGGTTTACAGGTAAACGACGACGATGAAGAGAAATCAGCCGAGATTCCTCGGCACGAGAAAATTGCTCCAATTCAACAGACCAGAATTATTCCATTGTCCGCATTTTTGGCGTTGCAAGATGAAGTGGAAAATTTTGGAGAAGACTCATCGTTACGATCATCAGATAGGCAAGGCGATTCAACGAGTTCTGAAACTAACAAACCCACAACAGCCTTCGAAAGTATCACAACCATGAAACTAACTGACTTTCAAAAGCTCTTCAAAAGCGTAGACAAAAAGGAATTTCAGCTTCCGAAAAACGGGTCTTCCTGGGAAGACGTTAATCCCAAGATCAAAGTGTCTGATCTCCAGGCTTTATTGAGTACAGCTCGAAGTGGTTCGGCACCTAAAGTCCCTTGGGATGAGACAAAGATTCATGGAAGAGGCAAATCTGCAGAAGAAGCCACGGTAACTCTCAGGACAACAGAGCTAAAGAAACTGTTCCAGCATCTCAATTCTCAAGAGGAACTTACTACGCCGGCTCCAGATCAAATCAGAGTGGTGACACTGAAAACAAACGACCTTCAAGATCTTTTCACCGCACTGGATCCCGTTGAATTCAATCAGCCCGAAGCAGGGGAATGGCTCGACTTCAAAACCTCAAGACAACGCACAAAAGATGGATCAGTTTTTCATATCACTGGAAATCCCAACGATGACTCCACCCCCAAGTCACTCCCTCTTCAATTCAATGAGAGCGGGGAGCATAAGGAAATGCAGAAGCTTATTGGTCTCAAGAAGAAAGTGTCATCCATGATCAAAGAGCACGAGAACAAAATTAAGGAACAAGAGAAACCAAGTCCCCGACAGAGAAAGCGGCTGAATTCGTTGAAAAGAAAAGAGAACCGACTGAACACTATGATTGAGCACCTTCACAACATTAGTCGCCCGAATGAGGTACGAGTTCCTAAAAGTCAGCAACTTCGCGTTTCCCCCAAGCCTGAGATCAGAACTGTAAGCGACGACATTCAAAATTTTGACCAATTTTCCCCCAATCAGTTCATCGTTCCCGCTGGAGGGGAATGGAACTATAAGGAAGCCTTTGCCAATATGCTAAAAGAAGAGGCTAGTAAGGTTCAGAGTGGAAAGAGTGACCACAAAGCTATGGTGAAGGTCGTTTCAGCTTTGAGGGCGTCTGAATTTGAGCCCCCTAAGGGTAAGGTTTGGAATATGGAGACAGCGGAAAGGCTCCTACAGAAAATCGATTTGGCGCCGAAATCTTCGTATACAACTCCAGCTAAGCTATTTCTTGCCCCCACAGAAATTAGAAAAGCCCCTACTCCATCTCCAGCCGAAGAACATGAAATTCTACCATTTCCCTTGAAATTTATCAGCAAACTTCGAGGTCCTCCTGGACCCCCAGGTCCTCCTGGGCCCAGAGGTCCAATTGGACCTCCAGGGCCTAAAGGTGATCCGGGAAGGAATTTTATGGATATTTTTAATAATCGACCAGAGAATGTTCCAAGTGTTCAACCCATCCGTCCTCCAAAATTACCTCTTGTAACCACGGAAGTTCCAGATCTTGCTGACTATTACGAAGATGATGAGGATGAACAGGAGAAGGAAATTTCAGCACAACTTCTCAGTGAAAGTAAACTGAAGAGCATTCTTCGGGAAATTTTACATGAAGTTGGAATCAATAGCGAGAGTGAAATGGAAAAAATTATCGAGACAACACGAGTGGTCAATCAAGGAGAGCAGCCGCAAGTTATCATTATTCCCAATGGAAACAATGGTGGGAAACCAATTACAATTTCAATTAGTGGATCGGAGGTGAATATCCAATCAGAACCATTACAAACCGACCAAGAAAATGTATTTGAGCACCCTTCTCAGATTGAAATACTGAACAATAACGGCCAACTGAATCAAGAGCCAGCAAAGTTGATATTCAAAGAAAGCGAAATCGTTCAAGAAACCTCCATTGGAAACGAAAACCAAGCCCTTGAACCCGTTTCCCCATTTGAACAAGAGACAGATTTTGAAGACTTCACCCTCCAACATGAGGAACCGGAAGCAATTCCAGAGTATCAAGTAGATGACGATTTATCAGAAACTTCCCTCAAAGCCACAGAAAAGCCTTTTATCATTGAACCTAGAGATTTCAACCATCCCATCGCTCATGACGTCGAAGATGCAAATCTGGAAATCCAACAGCAAGAGGCATCGTTTCCGGAACTCAATTTGACGGCCCATTTGAAAGAGTTTGCTCAGCTCCAAATCGACAGTGTTGAGGACGAGGAGGAGGAATCTGCTGAACCCGAAGACAGTACTAATGATGCAGAGTTCAAAATTAACGAGGCAAGGAAGGCTGCTCTCCTCAGAGCGAGTGAAAAACAAGAACTTATGATCGAGAACCTAATCAATGCAGTAGGTCGTCATCGCGAGTCTCATGCCAATCAATCCGATGTGTTTGATGAGGGCGAAGTCCAGGAATTGGAGAAACTGATTCAAGAGCAAATGACCATGCTGAGCGGAATGAAACAGACTTTAAACGACTTTGACTCCTCTGGGGTGTTTGTGGAACAACGCCTCAACCTTCTGGAAGACGCCTCTCATCGCCAATTGGAAGTTTTGGAGACCTTAACCAGTGCAATGCAACAATTCGAAGTGGAACAAACCAAAACCTTGGCACGGATCGAACGACTCGAGGCTACAGCCGAACGCCACGAAATGTTCCTGGACAAACTTCAAGCTCAAGACAAGATATTTCAAGCCGAATTGAGGCAAAGGATGTTTTCCGAACAACAAAAGCAGAACCTCGACAAGCAAAAGGATGCCATTCGAGAAGAGATCGAGCAAGTGGCGCAAGTTCTGATCAACGCAAGAGAGAAAAGACAGAGACAAATTCAGAGACAAAGACAGCGTCAGCTTTTGCGGAAACGAAAAGCGCAAGAGCTACAATTGTTGCGACAACAACAACAACAATCAAACTCACGACCTCACGAGTCTAGCATTCAAGCCCAACAACAAACCACGAGCGAGTCTCGGCCTCAATTGAGGCCGGAGAGCCCACCACCCAGTCGACAGGTCATTGCTTGGTATCAAAGGTTTGCTGACAATTATAGAATGAGAAAATTGCAGGATAAGGCCTTGAACCTGGGGCGAACCATTCAGAGACGGGCTTGAAGCTTAAGGGTGCTAGACACTTTGAATAACATTATGCCATATATTTGCTCAATAATCCATTCATGTGACTGTTTTGGCTGGTCCAGATAGCACTCATTGTATTTAATTTACTTCCATGCTAAAAATCGAATATATTGTTTCTTCGTCTCGAAATGTGCTTGAAATGCTTACTCCACTCGCACTAGTTCACTTGTTTTCGGTATGAGCTTCCTCACCTGCAAACCCTAACCTCACCACACCTCCACCCTATCCTATGCTGCTTTTTTCGGACCATTGTCCCATATCTCGCTTCCTTAAAGTACTTGATCCAATTCACCAAATATTTCTCGTTCACGTCAACTCAAGAGACATTTTGGTAACTTCTTTCTCCATTTCATTTCTTTCAGATTAAGAAGTGTTTTAACATGTTCCGAAAAAACAGCAGTCCCCATCTTAACCCCTAAGTTCCCTATCCTGATCCAGCTCCCAAATCCACCACGAGGAACAATCAGGAGGCTCAAATTCTAGGATGGTCGCGATCATCATCGATCTCGGATGGCAATTAAGCGCCTTCTTTCGTCGCTCAGGGGATGGGATTACCAATAACGATCATGATTAGTTCCAGTATTATGTCTCAACCAACCAAGCAACCAATCAACCAACTATCTATTTCATTGATTATTTATTTCCTTTTTGTTATTATTTATTTCTATGAAAACTCAAGGGCAATTAGAATTAAGGCATTACAAACAATGAAGTCATATGTTACTCTCGTCACTGAAAGAAAAAAATGTGTTTTCAAAGCAGAAAAGTAATATTTTGTGGTCATACCTGAAGTCACCCACCCATGTGCAATATCTAATAAAGATTTAAATTATCGCTTGAAACATTGTTTTTATCGCTTACAACTGCAACAAATGACTTTATCAACTAGTTCATACAACAAGAAGGCATATATCGCAACTAATGGTCCCAGACAAAAAATGAGTAAGGGTAAAAATGAGAGATTTCCAAGAAGTGAAATGTAATGCATTGATGACCGAGCATTGAATCAATTTGAAGGAACTTAATTCATCCTCCTAAACCATTTCTTCATTCACCTAATAATGAGCATTGGGACCTTTGGTAGTCTATCACGATTGGCTTTCAATTTTTGGTTAACTTCATCCCGAGCTTTTGGGCCGAAACTATTTAAAAAGTAGTTCTTCCCTAAAAGCCAAGTTTAGTAAGCAATTTCGGTCAATACAAGACTGTTTTTACGACGGACGTCTTGCTGAAACAATTTTGTTTATTGTTTATTGTATCGGACAACTCAAGCACTCCCGAAGGTGCATAAAGAGGATATGTCTTTACAAGGATAAAAGAAATATTTGAATATGAGATGAGATGAGATGAAATGACACATAGTGAGCTCACAACTACATGTGTACTTAATACTCAAGGGTGGAAACCAATAGATTATAACAGGATTTCTAAGGCTGAAACTTGAGGTACTTGGTTAGATTGAGGTTCTTGAGGCCGGTCTTAAACATCCTGAGACTTCCGCAGTTACGTAAGGAACTGTCCAGGTCGTTCCAGGGATCCAACACCCTCAGTGCGAAACACCAGCTTCTGGTCATTGTATGGACTAAAGGTTTACGGAAATGAGGGTTCCATCTCAAAGATCTCGTCTTGGATTCCGGCTCTCCTCTAAGCAAATCCAAGCTGGTACTCTGGCCTGGATCGATTGTTATCATCCCTGCCCGAAATTTGAATAAGGCAACAAGATCACATTTCAATCGTCGGGACTCCATCGTATCTGCTCCCAAATAACTCAATCTTTCCTCGAATGGAAGACGATGGCATCCATCGATTAATTTTGAGAACCTTCTTAGTGGTCTCTCTATCAGGAAAATATCTTTTTTAAATGGTGGAGACCAAACGGGCGTGCAAAATTCGACAATTGGTCGTACATACGTATTGAAAAGCTTCATCATCGTTTTTTCACCACTAATTTGTAACAAAGTCGATTTTATTCGTTTCTAATTAAGGTGAAATGGATTACAAAGGACCAAGTACACCAAATATGTTAGAAGAAATGTAGTGTAAGTATCTCTCAAGGGAGGGGAAAATGTATCAACTTTGTCAAACGCAAAGACATGTTTGGAAATACACCCTGACACGAAAGTTGTGTCGTAATCCAAGAAGCACTGAATTTCTGGAGTGGGAGGCTAATGGTGAGAATTATGATTTCCAGAAGGAGTAATTCAATTGCGTTCCTCTGCAAACAAGACCTTGCTTGTATTCAGTAAACATTGTATTTCACTTTTCAGCTTAATTGAATGCCGGAGTGAAAAGTTATGCCTTCTCAAACTTATGTACTGAAGAGAGCGTAAAACGAATGAACTTGCCCTTTTGTGGTAAGGCAATAACCAAAAAAGGCCTAGTTCATTCTTTTTCGGTAGGATTTGCACTGAACTTTGACAGTGCATAACATTTGACTATGACGTTCGATTGCGCTGAAAATTGAAAGACATATTCAAGTCAACATAGAAAAGGTCTAAATGCCCAGGTTTGTGTCAACTTTTTTTCTTTACTCTGGAGTTCCTACTGGAAATTATGATTCTTTTCATTAGCCTCCCAGTCTAGTGAAATTCAGGGGTTCTTGTGTGATCATACTTTAGCCAAAAAATTACGGTAATGCTTGGACAATTCCAACCAAAAATAACTGAAATATTACTGTGTGACATGTTTCAAACAGGATCCTATGAAATTAGAGCGGATCAAAAGAGCGGATCAAAAGAGAGTGTATACAAAATAGAGCGAATCAAAATAGTGTCGGCTCTAAATAGAGTCGCTTCATAAGAGAGCGAATCAAATTAAAGCCAGGTCAAAAGAGAATGTTTTGAAGTAAAGCGAAAATAGCGTTCGTTCAATTCGTCAATTTTTTGTTGGGTAGAAATTTATAGATGATAATAATAAATCAAATCAGTTAATTAACAATGTTGACAGAGTTCACAATCACCCAAAAGGGCAAGGAAACGCTTTTTTTACCAAGGCTCATTTTGTGGCAGAAAATCCCAACAACAGGAAGTCGGCAGCCAACGTGTGGACGCTGCAAGACTATCATGAACACTACAATTTTCGGTTTTCAATTTACAGTTTTAAATCACTTAAGTATTAAAAAACAAAAGTTGAAATTTTTTACATTTTCCTTTCCGAGCCATTGGTCTTGAATGAGCATAGTCATAGATGAAATGATTGAGTCAGTTGACACTAGTGATAGACAGAAGGGGCTCATAACCGAAAACGAAAGTTTCGGCTGACAGAGGGCTTAACCGAAACCGAAAGCAACTTGCTACAAAATTGTACAAATGCAAAATCCACCTTCAAAATCGAATTGCTCATGAATTTGATGTTGGGTAGTCGCAAATTTTAAAAAATCGGGAAACGGTTAAATTTCAGAGATTTTGAAAAAAAACCAAAATCATTTTTTTCTATTTTGTTATCAATCTCCATCCTTTATAGTGCATGACTGCTTTCGGTTTCTGTAGGCATAACCGAAACCGAAAATTCGGTCGTAATTTCGGCCACAAGCGCTTTCGGTCCATCACTAGTTGACACAATGCTTAGTATGAAATATGCCCTTCACCAACAAAAAGTTCTAGAAGACTTATGGAACAATTTTCCCGAAAATAGTCTTTTGAGTATTAAAAGGCTTCACTATTTATCCTAGCCTTAAGAAATACATGGATGAAGGAAAGTTACTAAATGAACTCTATAATGATCGGCTCTAAAATGTCACGCTCTGTTATGATTTGGCTCTATTTTGATTTGGCACTATTTTGAAGTGGCGCTATTTTGAAGTGGCGCTATTTTGATTGACTCTATTTAGTACACACTCTCTTTTGATCCGCGCTATTGTTATATTAGGCCGCATGTTAACGCAGCTAATTCAAAAAGCGAGAGTACACCAAAATCAAGTCAGATTAACGTTTGTTGAGTATATACTCACCCCTGGTCCTGTGTTTCAAACACAACAGCTGTCGAGAGTATATACTCTAGGCACGTCAATCTGACTTGATTTTGTGTACTCTCGCTTTTTGAATTAGCTGCGTTAACATGCAGCCTATAGACCCGTTTCAAACAGCTCATAGAATCTTGACCGTTCATCAACGTAATAGGCAAAGGAAAGACACTTTTGCGGACAAATGATGAGCCTTCCATACTTTCCAATTTGGTCGATGGCATCCCAAATATCATTTCCAAGGATAGAGGGACTGGTTGAGTATTAGTAGACTAGTATTGGATGTTGAGTATGAACATCCTAACAACATGTTGATAATGAACATATTTTGATTCAAAATTACGACAAAACTTTCTCGTCAGGGTGTACAATTCAAAATGGTCAAAAATCCATCTTTTTTTATATTTTATGATCTTGAGAGCTTTCAGTATGGTGTGTCACTAAAGATCTTCAAAAGTCGCACAATATGTTGGTAGAATCATTTAATGCTATTTTAAATATATTTAAGCGATTCACGACGAAACTGTTTCATTAGCTCTGAAAGCGGGGATCAAGTGGAAAAGTGATTTTTGTTTTACTCAAATACATTGGATTAAGCAAACAAAAATAACCTTTGGGAAGTGTGTACCCACAAAAAAGTGTTTTTTTTCTTTTATATTTCCGACCGGTTCCTTCAGTTGCATGGAAATATGTCATAAAAAGCAAGTGAGGCCATGAACGTATTGAATTAATGATAAAAAGCAATCGCATTAAGGTCACTGAACACACGAAACGATTAATAAAATTTAATGAGTTAACATAGTACAATCAACAAAAGTTCTGAATGTTGTACTGCATAATGACATGATAAGAAAGTATTCAAGATGCAATGCGTTTGACATTGCGTTTATTGAGATTAGATATCCAAAACGGCAGGAATGTCACAGAGTATTCGTCTTCATCCAATTCTTGAAATACAGTATACCAGTTTCTGGCAGCTTTCCTTTTGGCATGCAGTGTTTCTTAGCTGAGGCGACTAAACTCATGGACATGGGCATGGGTATGTATGTGTGTGTGTGAAATGTGTGTGCGCGTGAGCGTGAACAGCATCGAGCAGGTCCTCTACACTTACTAAGCGAGCGTACAAATGTAAACAAACGAACATGACGAAAGTAGGTAGCACCGACCTAGATCCAAGGTTTGAGTCACAACATTGAAGGATTTTGAAAATGGTACTCGTTACATCATAGAAACAACCAATCATCCTTAGCCATGAACAATGAGGATGCCAGAACGTAAGTTTTCCTTGTAACTTACCTAAAACACTTGCACAAAATGCATGACTCAAACATAGGTATGAAGTACATGCGTACTTGGTCATGAAGGAGAGATAAGCCAAATATCGAAGCAGGCAGTATTGTGTAAACACTTAACTAAGGCCTAAGAGCTCATTCTTGGTAATTGTGGCATTGCATAGGGCGTATTCGCAGCTTGAAGACATGGATGGAAATCCCGCTCCGGACACTACCTTTGACGACATACGAGCCGATGAGAGTGAAGAAGAGCTCCAAACTTTGGCTGCGGAAGGTGAGGCTGACAATGAGAGCACCGAGGAAGAAGGCGAGGATGTTTTTCGTCCCAAGTCGAAGCAATCCGGATTTAACAAGTAACAAATTTCGAACTGCATGCCCGTATTAATGGAGAAGAGAGATTCTACCTTCGTACTTTTTAGTTTGCCTCTTCCGGGAGATGAAGTGGCTTTTGATATTCGATCCAATATTTCATCCACCCCAGACCCCCTTCCAAAATCATTGCATCAGGTAAGCCTAAATAAAACAAAGCGGTTACTTTAAGCTAAGGTTATTCACATCACTCTGGAACACAGATTGCCAGAGACAACGACGTTGAAAATCTAAAAATTCAAATCGAGAATGATCAAAATGAGTTGGAACGACGGATCGACGACCTCGATGAGAAACGACTTAGTGCACTTCACTATGCTGCCAGATATTCGCATTATCAAACGATCCAACTTTTACTTGATCTGGGAGCGGATATCAACCGTCGTGGGGACGACGAAATGACCCCATTACAATATGCCGCAAGGTAACATATTCACAGTAGCAGCATAATTCCTTAATTGAATGTTAAGCACTGGAGGCTAATTGGTTCATAGGTATGGTAAAAAGGCCAGTAATCAAGCTCTCAGTGCGTTTGATAAACGCAAAGTATCAAGGATATCAACTAGCGGCTCAAATAGTCCGCTCTTGTCTCGGGGCGATAATCCGGATGAGGAAAAATTGAACACGACACAACAAACCATGAATCTTTTGATCGAAAACGGAGCAAATGTGAATGCCAAAGATAAGTACAACCTTACGGCTCTCCATCATGCCGCCATTCGTGGCAATGAAACTGCTATTGAGTGCCTCTTGGAAGCCAAAGATATCGAAGAGGAACCCAAAGACGTCCAAGACAGCACCCCTTTACATCTAGCGGCCACATACAACAATTACAACGTTGCCAATTTGTTGTTGAGAAAAAAGGCCAATCCACGGAGCTTTGATAAAGACCATCGAACTGCATTGCACGAAGCCTGTTTGGAGGGCCATTTCAGCATTGCCCGTTTGATTCTGACTGAGTCGGAAAGAGAGTTCGGACAAGAGTATGTCTCAAATGTAAGCAAGAGTCAACGGGAAGGGTTAAAATAAGTTTAAAAATAAACGTTTTTAACATGAGAGATTTTTACTTTGTTTAAGATCATGCGAGACAAAGACGATGATGGGTCCACGCCCCTTTTGCTTGCAGTTGGGAGTGGCCGATCAGAAATAGTGAAAATGCTTCTCGAAAGGAAAGACAACGTGAATACTCGAAACAAAATGCTCGTTCATCCGGTGCACTCAGCAGCCCGCACGGGTGACCTCGAAATCTTGAAAATTCTTGTTAAGGTAGGCCATTCACCATTTCTGGATTTTTCATTCTCCTACAATCTAATATTCCTTTAAGCACAACGCACTCCTAAATGCAAGGAATGCCCTACAGCAAACGCCTCTTTATTTGGCGGCAGCAACGAATCATTTGGACGTTATCGATTATTTGGTCCAAAGGTGAGACATTACTAAAACAAAAACTCTTAATCATTCAAAGGTCACTAAACTTTCCCTTTTGATTTAGCGGGGCAAGCATCAATCTTTGGGATCAAGATGGAGTGACTCCGATAATGGTTGCTTGCATAGAAGGCCATCTTGAGGCTGTGAGCTTACTATCAAATCATGGGGCAAGGTTGGATATCTTGGACAAGGATGACAAGAGTATTTTGTTCCACGCAGCGGAGAAAAATCGTCCGGAAATCATCACATTGATCCTGAAGAATCACCGAGGAATGGAGCTCATGTTTCTGAATGATCAATACGACAATCTTCCCATCCATGCAGCGTGTGCCAAAGGAAATTTGGATTGCGTAGTTCTTCTCGGCGACCGTGGGGCAGATATTGACAACAAAAATGAGGATGAGCAGACTCCGTTGCACTTGGCAGCTACAAATGGTCATTTCAAAGTCGTGGAAGTAATCGTTCAGTAAGAAAATAAGCTATTTTTTTTAAAATTCAAATGGTTACGGCAACACTGTTCTCTTTGACTCCAGGAAAGATAGAAATTCGGTCATGGACGAAGACGAGGATTCAAATACTGCTCTTCATCTGGCGTGCACCAACAAACGAGCCAAATGTGTGGAAATCTTATTGAACAACGGAGCCGATGTTCAGAGCCGAAATGCAAAGAAATGGACCCCATTGGATTGCGCAGCTTCGGTTGGAGCCATCCATTGTGCTAAATTACTTTTGCAAGTACGTAAAATATACTATTTGGAGCACAACTTCAGTCTCACTTAATGTGTCCATCGTGAAAAGCCTTTAAGAACAAAATTGGTGGGCCTTCCGCACATTTACTAATGGGCAGTTTTTTACTGTTTTACGAATTTGGAACAGTCTTGAAATCTCGCAAATTCATTATTTTATGCTGCTTCAGTATGATTCACCAATCGATCCCATGGATCGCAATAAAACCACTCCATTGCACTTGGCAGCCCAAAATGGCCATAACAAAATGATCCTATTGCTTCTAAGAGCCGGAGCAGATATTGCCAAAGAAGATGCTTACGGCAGAAATATGCTTGAACTTGCAATCTTGAGCCGAAAAAGGTACGTGATTCCACCATTAGAAAATAAGACAAGTCACTAGGAATTAGAAATTAATACAAAGCCGGTTTTTTATGGTTTAGAAATGTTGTGAAAACGGTCTTGGGTCATAAAGACTGGAGGAAAGCTCTGCGGACCACATTTACCGTGACAGATCGCCATGGCACCAAAGTACCCGATACTCCATTACGAATGCTAATTCGAGTCTATCCCGACTTAGCCGAAATGGTGTTTAATCAATGCATCACGGTGGAACGACCCAAATCGGCGGAAAATAAACGACCAATTACATTGACGAAAAGCTTGCCATGGATATCCGGGTCCAATGTCAAATTTGATTATGAGTTCATCGATGACGCTTTTTATTTGTTTGAAGTACCTTGTTCTGATGAGTCAGAAAGAACAATTTTCAAGTACAGCTCGGTGGATGACAAGAATAAGGTCAAGAAGCTAGAGAGCCCTTACGCATCCAATGGGAAGGTTTGGATGGACAACCACCCTCTTATGATAATGGCCCAACAACGCCGAAGAGTATGTATGAAAATGCCAAGATATCACTCAGAAAAGTAACCAATTTTACTTCGGAGTTTTGTCTTTGCTTCAGGATCTATTGCGGCATCCGCTTTGTTTGGCATTAGTACGGCATAAATGGAAGACATTTGGAAGATACATGTACTATGGGAATCTGTCTTTCTACTCAATCTTTCTGACTTTTTTAACTATCTACATATTAGTGGCTCCAAATCCAGCGATTTATGGGTCCGTTGAGACCAAGAAAAGGTACTTTCCGCACGGTTTCCACACGGAAGGAAATTAAGAATTATGTGATATTTTCAGATGTTTTCAAACAGCATTAGCTGCCTCAAGAGATAATCCAGATTGGAACAAGAAGACGATCGAATACTTATGTCAATATGGAATTATGGTGTTGGTGGCAATAAACCTCGTCCTCGAGATACTGGAGTTTTACCGCGTAAGTAAATGACATTTTCGTGTCTTTCAATTTCAAATTCGGTTTGCTGTGGGATGTGGGATCTTACCTAAATCCTTCAGGGCAAACGCAGTTTTTCGTTTCATTTGAGTTAATTTCATACCACTTCACGTCTGAATCCTGATTAAAAATGGCGTAAGCTTCTTGTTTAGGAATCCAATTTTTGACAGTGTGACCAAAATTATTAGGACCAAAACGTGTCCCTGCATCGCAATCCGACGACCGATAATAAAAGACTCGAGTGATGGTCAAACGGTTCACAATTGAAAAAAATACATGAAAATAATAGAGAAATACACAGATCAAATGGTTCAAACTTACAAACACCAAGGGGAGTTATTGATTCAACGGGTGACAGAGAGGGATTGAGGACAATGAGAAATAAAAAAAAGGTTGATGACTAGAGCGGCCAAAAATATTTAATTTTCAAGGCCAAATATTTAAATATTATTTAAGGAAAACAACATCAAAATATTTAAGAAAATATTCAAAAAGCACCCAAATATATAAAAAATATTTAAATTTGTAGGTATTCGGGGGAAATAAATTGATATTTTTAGAGCTCTTCAGTATTCAAAATCCAATTTTTTTGATGAAAATTTAGCAACTACGAAAATGCAGGTAGACAAATCTTTGGTGGAAAACATTCATACCATGTAGTGAAAATTGGTTCTTCTTGACAGTCTTTATTTTTAACCTAGATTTAATTAAATTGTTATTGGCCAAGATTGGGTTAAACATTCAACCCAGAGTTTCCCTAATTTTCTTTTGGTTGGAGCTGTGCTTTTCTTCTCTAGATTCAAATCCGTCTGTGTAATTTTCAAGGCCAAATCGACCAAATATTTCTTTCCCACGCAGAATACTTTCCCAATTTAGTTGTTGACTATTCACCTCAAAAATTGCCTTAATAATTAAAAAAAGGGAGATTTTGAAAATGTTGCTTTGGAAGGTCAGATTGTTTGCCAATATTTCAAAAGATATGCGGAAATCATGATGATTCTTGATATAATTCAAAGAAACAAAGGGAATTTTCCTTTAGTTTTGGAAGAAAAAGCCCAAATATTTAAAAAGTGCTCAATACGGTAAAATATTTAAATTAAATATTTTTATATTTAATTAAATATTTTCGGCCGCTCTATTGATGACCTTCAAACATTTTGGGAAATAGAGAAAAACAAGAAAGCGTCACGGGATTTTTTTGAGCTCCCTATATGGTCAAAAAATACCTGTTTTCATGAGCTTGTTTCCCTAGCTTTTCTTAACAAAAAGGTGCTAATGCGTAACTCTCTTCTTACGTGGGCCTTTCACCCTAGTTACAATTTATGGGTTTGCTTAGAATCTTAGTCCATAAAAGACGTTCTTTTTTTCCAAAATCGCAAAGCTTATTTTGTGGAACCAATCTGTTTTGGCCACAGGGCGTATATACGGAAATTTTTGTAGGAACGAGTTACCTGTTAAACACAAACTACCCCCAGACTTCTCAATTCTAGCTAAGCAGGCAGACCGCCGTGACAGTGCGGAGATCCGTGACCTCTAGATGACGTAGGCTGTATTTTCTGAATTGACTCTGAGAATCGAACTTCAAAAAGGATATTTGCGTTACAAACACGGTGGCGCACTCTATGACGTTCGTTATGAAACAATCATTTTTACCAATGTTGTTAGGTAATCCCTCATAGAGGGCGGTTTTGTCGACGTCAAAATTGAGATATCTCTATTTATTTATCTATGCTGTTAAAGAGCAAAGGTTGCAGGTTAAAACTTGATATTTCCGAAGATTATTACCTAAGTTGTGCCCAAACAAACAAATTTCTCTTCTTGCCAAAGTTGTGTTTGTTTTGAAATGTTGTGATTAAATAATGTGAAGTTAACGTGCAGAATCATGCCTCTGGTCTGACGGGTTATTCTTGACAGGCCCTGAATGATTGGGGCATTTTAAGGCGGAACAAGTGACCATGACTTCAACCCTACAAACGAACTTGTTTGGGCACAACTAGAGCGCTATAATAAAAGAGTACGCGCATGTGCCATTTTGGTCCCAAGACGTCGGTTCCATTGTACTGTGGTTCTTGGGTTCGACCTGTTTGAGGCAACTTTACCTATGTACTATTTACTATCAAATTGACGCTCTTGATCTCAGCTTACCTTTGAAAGCATAATGTTTGACCTTTTTAGCCTTTGAAGGTCAAGACGGGCCAAAAACATGAGTGCCGGAAGATAACCTTCTCGTTCTCCTTAAACCTCGATGCGCGTTCAAGCCCAGTGCTGCTGTGAATTGACTCGGTAATGTCAGCTCTTGAAGAATCTCCTCGCTGATTTGCCTTGACTTTCTTACATTTTAGGAAAACTAATTCTAACTAGATACGAAATTGATTGGTGAATATTTAGAACGTCAATTGAAGCCATTAGAGCGTTTTCCTTGTGCACATTATTGCATTGTTATGTAAAATGACTTTTTTGTTGAACAATTGTATGGCAGCCCTGGTGACGTTGCGCATTTGTGGCAGTCGTCAGGCTGACTCTGGTACAGACTGTTATGACTAGGGACGGGCAAATAGTGTAAAAAGATTTTTAGTAACATAAACCCATTTTTCTGCACTTTTGCACTTTTCACCTTTATTTGCACTTTTTATTTACGTTTTTGGACAAAATTGACAAATTGTTAAGAAAATGTAGTGGCTTTTGTAAGAATTTTTAGTTTCAAGATCAAATTTTGAACTAGTTAAAAAAGCTTGCATTTGCAATCAACCATTCTTAGCACCTTGAAGAAATATGTGCATTTCAGACGCAAAACCCACACTTTATTCACCATCTTGTCTTTAACTATAACATCCTGTTTACTAAACTAAATATTAGACAAAAGAATCTCATTGCATGCAACCAACAAATAGCAAACCTAAAGAAACTCATGTTATGGTAATGGAATGATCTATAAACAATATAGATTGCAGAATTAGGTTTGTTGCTTACAAAGATTGCTATTTCTAAAAAAGGCCGTTATAAACTTAAAATCATCAAGCAAAGGATACATCAATGTAGCAGTACACATTGTCAAATTGACTTGGAGATTTTACTTCTAAGTTCCAAAAGTATTTGAGAACAGTTTTGATGTGATGAGACAATGAATGCCACATTTGAAATTGAGTTCTGGTAATTAGGCCATAGGCCAAATATTGAAGTAATGTCGCTAAAAACTTACTTAAAATACATTTATGACTGTTTTCTTTGATACAATTGTTAGGCACACGTGGGTATTTTTCTGTTCAATTTTCAATGTCTATTTTTGAAAAACTTTACAAACTTTACAAATTATTTTTGAAAAAAGGATGAAAACGGAGGGATGTAAAGCCATATAAAACAATTGCTAAGTATATTTTGACAATATTTTAGGTACATACATCCACGAGACCACCTTAGGAATGAAAAATTCAGAAGATTGTTGACTAGAGTATTTTTAATGAGTTTACATCCTTTTTGCTAGTGACCTAATTAATAGAACTCTATTACTTGTGCAGCATTGTCCCTTCACCTCAATCTAGTCTCAAATGTCTTTAGAACTTGTAAATGACTTCTCCTGCTCAATTAAGAGCCGTGGGTACTCCATGAATGACGTTTTAAGTCCAAATAGAAGTTATTTGCTCTTTTTGGCATTTATTTGCACATTTTTGACATTTATTTGCTCTTTTTTGACACTTCTTTGCTCTTTTTCGATATTTATTTGCTCTTTTTTTGCCATTTATTTGCACTTTCAACATTTTTCTGCACTTTGTTTTGCACTTTTGGGCACATTTTTTGCAACTTTTGGTAACTAAAAGGGTAAGATTATTTGCACTTTCTGCCCGTCCCTAGTTATGACTAAGTTAGTAAAAAGTTTTGATATTTTGTACTCATAATGTATATGACAGAAGCTATTTAAAAAAGTTTTTGCAATTCACCTTTTAATTTTTGACTTTGTTACTAATTATTACATGAAACTAAAGAAGCTTTTTAGTATATATTATGAGTACAAAATATTGAAACTTTTTTTACAAAGTTAAGCATAACAGTCTGTAGCACTGTCAACCTGACGACTGCTACGAATGCGCAACGTCAACAGGGCTGCCAAATAATTGTTCAACAAAAAAGTCATTTCATATGACAATGCAATGTGCACAAGGAGAACGCTCTAATGGCTTCAATTGACGTTCTAAATATTCACCAATCAATTTCGTATCCAGTTAGAATTAGTTTTCCTAAAAAGTAAGAAAGTCAAGGCAAATCAGCGAGGAGATTCTTCAAGAGCTGACATTACCGAGTCAATTCACAGCAGCACTGGGCTTGAACGCGCATCGAGGTTTATGGAGAACGAGAAGGTTATCTTCCGGCACCAATGTTTTTGGCCAGTCTTGGCCTTCAAAGGCTAAAAAAGTCAAACATTATGCTTTCAAAGGTAAGCTGAGATCAAGAGCGTCAATTTGATAGTAAATAGTACATAGGTAAAGTTGCCTCAAACAGGTCGAACCCAAGAACCACAGTACAATGGAACCGACGTCTTGGGACCAAAATGGCACATGCGCGTACTCTTTTATTATAGCGCTCTAGGCACAACAAAAACGTCGCAGCCAAAGGTCAGCTGGGGCTTGAAAATTGTGCAACAAAATGTTAGGCCTGTCTGCCCTAGCGTCTCCCCTCTGGGAACTCTGCGGTTTTGGCTTTTTTCAGCCCGGCCGGCAAATTAAAATCACTTACAATCGTTCTATTGGTACTAGGGTAGCAAATCTTCTTTTTCAAAATGTCGCAAATTTGGTCAATCGAAGTACCAACACGCGTCATTGGTGTTGATTTTTGCCATCAACCAATTTTATTGGTTTTGAACAATGATATCCTTACCATTGAGCTCTCAATCGATGCAAGATAATGGCCTTTTTGTACATGTTTTTGAATTTAGGCACGAAGCCGATATTTCAGTTGGAAAAACATGTTCGATTGGCTGGTTTATGTGATGGCGTTCCTCTTGGTCTTCGACATCACAGCTAATGCCCCCTACACAGGCGAAAGAGAGGTAAAATTGCCTAACAAAGCACTTGCATCTAATAACACGTAATGAATAAGAAATGTTTTTGATTCATTTCAGTGTTGGCAGTGGGAAATGGGAGCTATCACAGTGGTTCTCGCTTGGTTAAACCTTTTGGGAGACATTCGACAATTACCCTTTTTAGGAATTTATGTCATTATGTTTTTCGATATCCTTCGAACCTTCTTCAAGTTTGCCGTCATCTTCCTTCTGTTCATCATCGCTTTTGGCTTGGGATTCCATGCTTTGATCCTCACCACCTCTGAAGTAAATGACACTCCTCAGTCATGTAAACGCATATTTTTTTACTACCCTTTGTACTTTAGGGACCCTTTTCGGATATTGGTTTTGCCTTCGTTAAGACTGCCGTTATGATGGTTGGCGAATTTGAGTTTGATACTCTGTTCTTCTCACCTCCGAATGAGGGCAATGATTTGCCGTTTCCAATCACCACCATCCTGTTATTTGTTGCCTTTCTGATTATCATGTCCATCATCCTTATGAATTTAATGGTTGGTTTGGCAGTCGATGACATTAAAGCTGTGCAAGACCAAGCTATTCTAAAGCGTTTAGCAATGCAAGTGAGTTGATTTTCCTATGGCTTCAAGATGAAGTGAAAGCTTATCAATCGGTTTGGTGAGTGGGTGTTTGGTTTGAAAATGCCAAGTATAACTCCATTTGTAGCAAAATGGCAACAAAAAACCATTGGCTAAAAATAAACATCCCGTCTCATTTTACAACAAAAACTGTGGATTCGATAATGAATTTTCGTATCTTAGATGGACTTTGTGTTGATAATAAATATTTTCGTAGGTGGAACTTGTGTTAGACGTGGAAAGACTTCTTCCCAATTTTTTGCTTCGAAAAGGCACCACTCAAAGAGAAATCATTCGTAGAAAAAAGCGACATTGGTGGAGTGTCTTCACAGATGTGGTTTCGAGTCGAAGCATCATTAAAGATGTCACGGGATTTCGCAACATTGTAAGTCGTTAAGAACTTGCAAAAGTAAATTGATTTTGCGTTATAACTGGCTGGCATTTTATGGTAATTGGATCTATTTTCTCGGTTCTAGGTTGACATTCAAGACGTTTTGGATAAGCAGGATGCCATGGACGATGCTATGAGTTCCCTGAAGAGCGAAATTCGTTCGATTGCTGAGGAGAATTCAAAGATGAAAGATATTTTAATCAGCTTAGCAGAAAAAGGTGGAATCTTTGTTCAAGACGATAGTGAAAATTGACTGAACGAATTTATTGGCTGTTAATATTGTTTCTAAGTGTTCTATGAGTTCATAAACAGATTTTTTATGGAAAGAATATTCCATCACCGCTTGAAATACAATGCTTTGTATTGCTTTTGTAACCTTTGCACGCAAAAGTCATAGAAAATTATCTCGGTATTCAGAAAGTCGGCTAGAATGGCCCTGGCTTGGTGGGACAGTTTGGGCTTATGAAAGGTCTTATTTGATACACCTTTGGCCAAGGCTCTGATACCTTGAAAAAAATATGGGATGAATTTTTCCAAAACCTCGTAAGTGGTTTCCAGTTCCTCCAGCACTCCCACAACACTATAGTAGTTATCCACATTGTGTATGGCCTTTCGCAAGGCCACTTTGGGATGTGAGAAACATTCCGGCGAATACCCACAAAAATACTGCACTTGAGAGGCAACCATGTCTCGGGCTTCGAAGTCACTTTCATTTCTATTAGTGGGATCGAGATTCTCAACGATCATCCGAGCCACTGACAATTTGGAATATTTGCTTCTTCTTGTTTTCTGATCTTTGTTACTAGACTTCATAATCTCTGAAAAAAGAAGATCGTTGAACAATTTAGTCACATTATCAATGTGGGGGTAAGGGAGGAAGAGTAGGATGCAAATGAAATGCATCTTCAAATCTTTTTTATCCTCTTGGGAAAGTTTTGTTTTATCATTTTCTTTCATTTTCGGGGGGGTCCGTATTCATTAATTCTTGCCAAACCTGCTCCTTAATAAAAGTTTCAAGTCATCTAGTGCCATCTAGTGCATTTCACGTGGCAACAGATTTCACCTGCCCATGTGCATGTATTTGAAGATAGCCTATCTTAAATTAGTTTTGGACGAACTAAAGTGCCTCAAATGATGATTGGGAATTGCTAAACCGACCTGCAATGGTTTTGGTGGAATATGTTGGAAAAATCCCTTGAAGAATGGCGTGAAAAGCTTGAGATTGTTCAAAACCGATGTATGGTCGTTGTTCGTTGCAATTTTCAAATCCATGCGTGTCATGCAACGAGCGAGCTGTTGCCACATGAAATGCGCAAGATGGCGCACTTTATGACGGTATTCTTAAAGTGCGCTAACCAAGCCAACCATAAGTGAAACCATTCTTAGCATATTGGTCAAGCGATTGTTGGTTTGGGGACAACTTTCCCACAGAATGGGTACCGCCTTATTTAGCTACAAAATAGCGGTACCTGTAATGAAATCCTTCGTCGTATCATTCAGCTGAATCCCACATCCGGGAATATTTTTGATGATACACTCATCCAAAGTAACCTTCAATCGTCTAAGAGGAACACCATCACTTCCATCGGCATTGGCAAAAGTGGACTGGCGAACAAAATAAAACCAAGATTCCAAACGGGCGATAGGGTGTCGGACCATATTGAAGTAAATTGGATTGGTTTGGTTGATTGTCTCGAAGTTAATGAAGTGGAAATGCCGATAATAAGCCAGGGGTAAAGGAGCATCGCTTGACATATCATGTGCCACTTCAATTTGCTCTCTAAAAAGACACCAAAAGTGTCATAGACAAGTTGGAAAATATCCCTAGGTCATTTCTTAACTTACAATGGTCCCATGGTTCTCGTTTCAGTATCAAATCCTTGCCGCGAAAGTTTGTAGGGGAGCATTTGAAAACTGTTTGCCTCTTGAAGGCTCTTTATTGCTTCAAGCATGCTCGTGGATCCAGTTTTTGAGACGCGGTTAAAGAAAAGTACCCGAGGATTGCTTTTGCGCGTATTGTTTAAGACTTGAAGCTCATTATGAAGTTCTTCATGCAAAGCCGAAAAATCTTGATATACCACACGAAACACTCCTAAATTTACGGCTATCAACAACAGCATCAATGCATTGTGCACATGCCACCTAATGTCACTTTTATCGTTGTTTTCCATCTTTATGAGGCTCATAATGAGAACAACAAACAACAAACCTCTACGAATGACAACACAACTCTTACGCTGTACTCAGCAATTTTTCTGTGCTCTTTGACTTCGGACGAGCGTTCAATTTTCATGTTCATTTCTCCCTCTTCGCAATAACGAGATGAAATGTTTTCAGGTAGAGTGCAACGTGCACGAACTTCCATGCAATGAATACTTGGTACAACAGAAACGTTTAGAGCATAATAGGTTAGATAACGCCTGGTTGACCCCCTTTGGCATAAAATGACGTTTGTACGTTGGACTGAGAAGAGTTCATTTACCATTAGCGATGTATGAATGGATAGTGATACTTAAAGTTCATGATATTGAACAATACTAAATGATTCATTGCCACTTGTTTGACGTTTAAGTCGTTTTCTGAAATCGCTTGTCAGTGCATCTCAAGAGTTCCATCATGGCAGAGATCAACGCCAATAATGTCACGTTGGTCCAACTGCTTGAGGATTACGAATCCCTTAAGATCAATATAAACCATTTCTTTCTGTTAGTTGTTAGTGCCATCATATTTTTCATGCAAGCTGGATTTGCTCTACTTGAGGCTGGGACCGTCAGAGCAAAAAATGTCACAAGCATTCTCACAAAGAATATCTCCGATATGCTGATAGGTTCGTGTGAAAATGGTTCTCAAATTCAAATTATTGATTTCGTATCATGGAATCTATGCTATTTAGGAGGATTGACCTTTTGGTTGTGTGGATATGGGTTCGCTTTTGGCAGTGGTAACGGTTTTTTAGGATTGGAACACTTTGCAGCCATAGGATTGGAAAAATCAGGTTATTCGTTTCTATTCTTTCAGGTATAACAACAATTGTCATTTCTAGTGTCTGAGCTAATGTAAAATGGATAATCATTTAACGCTTTAGAGTACTTTTGCCGCAACCTGCGCCACTATCATATCTGGCGCCATCGCAGAACGATCCCACTTCAATGGGTACGTGGTCTTCAGTGCTCTGATCACCGGAGTCATCTATCCCATCCAAACCCATTGGTGTTGGGGTCCTGGAGGTTGGCTTGGAGAAAATGGTTACTATGATTTTGCCGGAAGTGGAGTGGTTCATTTGGCGGGTGCAACTTGCGCTTTAGCAGGTACTCTAGATCTCAATATATTACCCGTGCTTGGACACAACTAACACTGTCCTCGAAAAAACAGCGTGTTGGATCATGGGCCCTAGAATTGGCAGGTTCAGCCATGGCAAAGTGCGAGATATCCCTGCCAACAATATCCCTCTGGTGGCCACTGGCTTCTTCATCCTCGTTTTTGGATTCCTGGCTTTTAATGGCGGCTCACAGGCCTCGATGAATCGTCCTGGGGATGGTGAAACCGTGGCCATGGTTTTCTACGCCACCTTGATTGCTTGTTGCTCCGGTGGAGCCGTTGTTCTAATTGCATTCCGATTGAAAACGGGTTACTGGAAATTTGGACCCACTGTTAACGGAGCCCTAACCGGTATTTCACGTACCCATCTTGCAAAGAGAAGGGGTTTTTAAACATCCTCTGGATTTCAGGAATGGTTTCTGTGTGTTGTGGTTGCGATGGTTTCTACCCGTGGTCGGCTTGTTTAGCAGGGGCTGTGGGCGGATTGATATACATAGTCATTGCCCAACTTGTTGTCAAACTCAAAATTGACGATCCAATTGAGGCCGTCGCCGTTCATGGTGGAGGAGGTAAGGGTTTAGAGCCATTACCAACTTGTTTTCCCACATCTGTTCCTTATCATTAACAACGTCCCCTCCTTTGGTAATTACTTGCTTATGACTTAAAACAATGAATGTTGGGATTAGAACGTCTTTGACAAATAATGCAGAATAAGAAATCAAGCGAGAAAATCTTCGGTTTAAAAATCCAATCACTAATCACAAAATTTGTGTCTATTGTAAAGATTGGATTTTAGTCAGCATCTAGTTTATTTGTGGTATCTTTGAAAAGAGCAAATGCACGAAAGTAATCAGACTTGGTCAAGTTAAAAACCCTTACGGGAAAACATCAAAAAAGTAAATTCTGTTCTTTGCCGTTCATCATGCTAGTAACAAGTAGTGCTCAGACAACGAGCGATTAATCCTTGTCTTCGTAAGGAAAAAAAATCAAAACAGGGAAGCCAAGTCATTGATTGAATAATTCAAGTGTGTACAGTTTCTAAGGCATTGTACTTCAACTTAAGTACTAACCTTGCCCCACCACTAACAATTATTTTCTTTAGGGGCTTGGGGTTTGATTGCTGGCCCTCTACTCAGAGAAGACGGGGTCCTCTCATCCTCGGCGTCGGATGGAACACAAATGCTCTTGTGGAACTTGATCGGCATGGCATCGATCATTGTCTGGAATGGATTGACCTCAGTGGTGCTCTTTGGCACTCTCCACAAAATGGGCATCCTTCGCGTCAACGAAGAATGCGAGTTACAAGGACTGGATATTTTTAAGCATGAAGACAGAGCCTACCCAGAATGTTAGTCGATTTTATCTCAATTCACCTGTTTCCTTCATCTATTCTGTTTTTCTTAACTTCTAGGGACAAACATCTCTAAACAGAGACGACCGTTTTCAGGAGAAAGTGAAGACACTTTGGTTCAAGACTTGGGTCAAATGATTCCTAAGGACGACCTTTTGTTTCGAAGTAGGCGGAAGGTTAGCCAAGGACCGGGCATTGTCACTATGGTTCATGGAGGTTCTCCCAATGACAGCAATCCAACCTTAAACCGATATTAATTACTTGACATAACCCTCAGAGATATTTAGCGCCACAAGTTATAATCGAAGTTGAGAGAATGTGAGATTTCAATTCCGCTCTTCACCTGCAGGAATGTGGAAGGTTAAATTTTTACTTCGAAAATTCAAGAAGCTTATTGAATTGCATGTCAACTGCACAGATCTTCATCGTTCGAGTCCATCAAAATCAAATTAAATTAACAGTCTCAAGTATGCATGTGCTTTCAAGTCATTGGCCGCATTTGAAAAGCAATACAAATACACTGAGAGTATCTTCTAAAACTCAAACTTTAAATTAGCTTGATTTAGGTGACCTCAAATTAGTTGAGTTATTTGAAATTATTTGAAAGAGTCTGAAGGTTTTTTTTGTTTCAACGTCCAGTACATTTTATTTCATGATTTACATATTTTTATGACACACAACAATGGATTGAAACAAAATGACTACAAAAGAAAAAATGCACCTACAATTCACAATCAAAACCATCCTGTTTATAGATTCCAGCCTTCGGTTTGAAAAGAAATAACATCCAAAAGAAATCTTAGAGCTTGAGGTTCAAATAACTGTATGAAAACTGATTTCATGAGTCTTTCAATTTGAAATCCACGGACGGGTTAGTACAAGGGCGTTTGACCCACTGTAAGTACAAAGAAAGAATTTGGTAGGCCTGTGGGCCAGAGCCCTGTGGTTGTCGACCCCTGTTTAGGTACTTTGCATAACTTTTTCGCTTCATCTTAGGGAAAAACAAAATTGATATTTTTTCAAAAGCATAAGAGTGATTCCAGGGCTTTCAGGGAAATTGGGGTTGTTGAAAAGGCATGAAAGGAATCTGATATTGCATGGGCTCTGTTCTAATCCAGGATTTGAGAACAGTTGTAGCTATTGTAGAAGTTTTACTTGCACTCTGAGAGCACCTTCAAATCCCAAGGAATCCTGGATAGTTCGAGCAATGAAGTCCTCCTCTCTTCTTCATCGGGCTTCTTCATTGTTCAATCTCTTGCCCACTAGTCTTCGTCGGAAATCTGTAGGAGCTGATCAGCCTGACCAACTCTTAAAAATTCAAATAGCCTAAGGAACCAAGTTTGAGGACTAATTTTAGAGCTAAAAGAGTCAGACTGTTTCTGAGGATTTGCTAAAAGCAGGTAAGACCATGGCTTCACGAATTTGGCACTAAAATTCAGCTCTAAAGAGCTAAAATTGGTCACAGTGGAGCTGATCGTCTAACAGTTTTTAAAGAGGGGTTAGAAAAATTTTCAAATGCCATTCCTGATCAAACACCGCCATTCAAGAGTTGCCCAGATCTGGCAAAAGAATGTCGTTGATAGATCAAATTTCCTGTTAATGTTCGTTGTATAAATTGTTTTTATGGTTTATTATTTGTTTAAATGGAATTGGATTTCTTATAACTGAAGGGTGCGGGGAAATATTTTTTCCTTTTCTGTGGAGCAGAAATTCTAGACGTTTCGAGGATTCGAGGAGCTACGTCAGTGGACAATTATGAGCGTCAACCATTGCTGTGAAACTTCTGGGATTTCTGCTCCACAGTGTAAAAAATATTTCCTCTTACTCTACTTATAAGTGTAGCAAAAAGCAAAAAATCCTCAAGCAACCTCAAAAAGAGAAGAAATTAGTTTTCTTACACAATGTATTTATACGTGATAAGTACATGACCATTTACGTAGGGCTTTCTAGTTTTGGCAGCATAGATGTATTTGTGAAGTACGATGGCATATAACAGTTTTGAATTATGATAAAAACCTATTTTGTCTTCCCGATCAATTGAAGTGTGCGTTGAAATTCTGGATTCCTAAGTTGGTTTAGCTCAATATTTGGTGAAAATGTCGTCAAGAGTGCCATTGAGCTCGTCACTGACTTTCTGGATCTTCAGTTTCTCCCGCACAATGTCGTCTTCAATGCTATCGATGCGATGGTTCAACTTCGTGATGTGCTTCTCTCCGTACTCGGTCCGAGACTCGGATCCTTTCAAGCGATTGGTGAGGGTGCGAATTTGGTCTTTGAATTTTTCCTCTCTCTCCAAAGCCTTTTCTTCACGCACTTCCAAGGCTTTCATGCTCTCACCCACCGCTCTGAGTTCGTTTTCGATTTCTTTGACTCGATTTTCAGCCATATTTGCTCGCTCTTCAGATCGCTTGAGCTCTTCCTCCATCATACCAAGACGGCGGGTGCTTTCGTCGAGTTTCTTATCGGAATCGCTGAACATGAGTCGAGCCTCGGCCAAGATCTTCTCCAAATCTTCCATGTTCGCCTCGTTATTCATGCATTTGGATTCCAGTTGTCGAGCTCTTCTTTGGATGTCATCCGCCAATCTGCCTAAAATGAAACCAAGACTTTTCTCTATGAGGCCTTTAGATCTGACTGAACGAGTTTATGCCTGTCAATCTTGATTACATAGAAGATCATGTTAAAGGATGGAGTACTTACAAGTGTTGGCCAGGTCAATGGTCATCTTTCCAAGTCGATCTTCGGCTGTCCAATCCTCACTTTCTAGAAGGGTAAGACGTCGGCATAGCGAAGAAATATCCTGATCTGTCACGGCCAAAAGCTTCTCTTTCTCCTCCAATTTGTGTTCGGTGGCAATCAGTTGTTCAAAGGCGGTATCGTATTGCGATTCCATGTGGGAGCTCTTTTTCGTGATATCCCTTGAAATTCGTCACTCGGACTATCAAAATGGATGCCTCAACAAACTTGTTACAACCTTTTGGCAGATCTTACCTCGTGTCCACCTCACATTGAACGGCTGTCGCTTCTGAGGCCTTGGTTTCCTCTTCCAAGATCTTGATTGTCTTTAGAAGCTGATCCGTCTCGGTCCGAAGGGACTGCATCTTCTTCTTAATAGCATCCATGTTAGTAGACTAGGCCTTCACAGATTGGAATTGAGTTCAGGTATCAAGGTAATGGCAGAAATGAACCCCCTTATGATTGTTAAGGTTCTCACTTCAAGTTGCGGCCTTGTTCGACCTCACTTCGCCCTTCGCTTCGCTCTCGTCTAGTTTCGATTCTTGAGTGATTGCAATCAGGCTGAGCCTCAGGTATTTCTGGGTGCTCACTTTCAACAATGACACCCGAAGAGGAACTCCCTCCCTCCCTCCCTCCTTCCTTCACTCCACATACTCATCATGCAAAGCCCGGCCAGTAACAATTAATATGGTGGATGAAGCTTTTAACTTCATGACCCGTCAAAGCTTGATATCAACAAAGATGCTAGCAATGAAAGACTGCTGGAGCCTAGTACTTGAATGTTCTTTAACATCTACATCAGAGCTAATATCCCAAAGTGACATGCAATCGATGGGTTTCATAATGTCTGGTGGTGTCTATTATTTAAGGCTGATGATCTTTTCCCTTTTGTCCCGATTGAAGTCTTTTTCTCTCGTTTGTTCATGCGCGATATTTGCCACGTTCAGAGAGAGAGCGGCAGCTCTTTGCCTCCCTTGGGTCAACCCAGGATGGAAATACACTCCCACTGTGTCCCCACTACAATGACAAGCATAGCATTAGAATTCGTATGTACTAAACTTGCAAGTGACACAGAAGATAAAAGACAACCTTCTTGTCGCCGTCGTCAGGTGATGTCATTGTGCCAAAACTACTCTGGTAACTACATTCCGTAAGAGAGGCTTTGTTTGTGCTGATCAGCTCCGATCATTGAAACATGCAAGCCCACTCGCCAAACAAATCTCATACCCGTTTGATTTATCATGACTGGGTAATGGGATCATTCCGAATATCCGAAAGAAAAAGAATAACAAAGAGAGAAAGAAGTCTTACACTCATGTGTCACCTCAAGATCTAAATCGGATGTTTGAGTCATACAAAACAGAGCCGGTTCCGTCGGTGAGATTGAAGGGAAAAGTCCGGAGTAACTGACCCAGGGAACACAATGAAGATGACAACGAGCTCTTACCTCCTAAAACGAATTCTTCCCAGGCATTATTCGTTCTGAGGTGCGACTGGAATGTTAATCATGATTCCTCGGGCCCAAAATGAAAAAGAGCTTTTTGATTTTCCTTTTAATTGATAAACAGGCGTGAATCTGTTCGCACATGCGCTCATCCCTTTCACATATATTTGGGGACAAAAAGTGGTCATGACAAGAGTTTAAATGCATTTCTTGGTGCACCCAATAAAGCTGGGAAGCTCTTTTTTATGAGGACAGTTCATCTGGAATCGATCGGGTAAATTATTTTCCGCTCGAGCTCTTCACTTCCGTTTACGCTGCCTGCCAGAGATTCCGTCGAGGTTCCAAACCAAATATTACTTTCCTGGGCAACAGTCGCGAGAACGCGAACGATCAGAACCTAGACGGCGCAACGGAGCGCGAAAGACCGCTCGAAAGAAAAGAAGATGCTTCACCAGGCCTTTTGGCGGGACCAAGGTCCCGGGATAAGGATCTATTGGCATGGAACCCCTGGTTGGACGGTTGGGCAACAATAAAAGATGGTTCCACGCAGATAACGGAGAGAGGCAAGGGAGTTACATTGGAAGTGGCAAGTTATCTATCTAGCTTGTTCCATTCTAGAGAGCACAAAAACTTAACGGGTTAATCAAGCGTTCTGAGCTAGCAAAAAATTGCCAAGAAACGACTCTTTAGTGCGGAGCGATAGACTTTTTCACCCTCTTGTAGTGGTTAATTAAGTGATCGGAGAGGTTGGAATTTGTCGCTCGGTTCCTAAGGTGGTGATTTTTTCGGTATCCTAGGAATGCTCATAACAAGTGGGTACGGATAATGACATTGGTTCCATTAGCCTTCAATGTCCTCGAGGTGAAAGTGCTGTGTTCGGCTATGAAACTTCGCTGGTGTTAATCTCATTCATCTCCCAGAGTCTCTTCGTCAATTAAAATTAAAATCATGTTGACCAACATCTGGTGTCACATCTTCGTCATTCTCGGTTTCCTTACAGGTTCGTTTCAATTGTTTTTTTCAAATTAAATCGTCTGATTGGCTGTCGAATGATTAAGCACTTACCAATGAGCATCAATGTCCATGTTTGATACCTGAGGAAACTAATTGTTTGGAAAGGAAAGTGGGACAAAGGGAACGGGCCCAGATCATTCATTAGTCATGTTTGAGTTTCTTTTGGCCGTTCCACATGTCTTTTCATTGGTAAAAGACAATCATTAATGGGACAAACAAGCCAACAAGGACATGTCAAAGGAAAGTGAAACCTCGTGAAACCTCTTTCAGCACTTGGCCAGATATTTTCGGCCACTTTAGTAGAAGTGGTCATGGCGAGAGACTCCCCAACGATGACAAGGAAATGTTTCTAAGATATGTTGACTACATTTCAGTCTGCTCTTCCTGTCGGTCCCCAATACTAACCTTGCCCCACCTTCTTTTCTTCACCCTTTAATGTTGATCCAGTTCGAACTTGGATAATCGCTTAATACTGTAGTTGGCATTTTTGAGAATTAGTAAACATTCTTGTGGGAGTGTGGGAGTAGCTTTAGTCGTAATACTCGGAAACCGTAGTTCTAGTTCGTCCGTCAGAGATGATTTGTGATGAAAGACTGGTTAAAGACTACAAACATGTGGGGGCTTTGCGATTTTTATTTGTTAACTCATCGCTCTTATGAGAACAGAAGAAATGCATCAATTTTGGATTGCAGTTGAAAACTCATTAACTTGAATCAGCAATCAAAAGTTACCATCTATGTTACCTTTCTCGTTCAATACTTTCGAAGATAAAATCCTACGTTTGATGACTGATGACACCTTTGCAAATGGTGCAATCAAACTAAAATTTTCTCAATCCAGTTAGAAACATTCGAACAAGGACAAGCCCTAGATTGCAAACTTACGTTTCAGACAAAAAGTCAGTAACAGCCAAAGTTATAAACAAGAATATTGCCCGTCACGTGCAGTATTTTCCATCGAGTTATTCCAATATTTTATTTTCTAATTCCTAACGCATCAGTAAACGTTTGTATCAAATTTCTGCCACTTAAAAAGTTTTGTGAAACTAAGATTTTTTAGCATTACGTTGATTATTCTTATATCCAAGTTTGATAGTACTGTATACGTATGAAAGATAGGTAAAACAAGTGCATCGTATTTTTTTGCTTGTTTAATCTACATCGAGCCTAGGAGTATTTTACCTATCTTTTTTGCCTTGTGAAATGATTGTTTATGCACGCAAGGCTACTTCAGCTAGCAGGCCTATGGAATGGGCCAAACAGTCAGTTGGTATTGATGAAAATGATACATCTTTAAATGTATCAAAAATAAAAAATTCTTATCTAAATTAGAGTACAAATCATTGCGTATTTACTTCATGTTTTCCCTAAGGAAGTTTGAAGTGTCCTTTCAAGTTTTGCAAGCTACATTACGTCGACGAAGTCTCTCATTATTGCAAGCTTCAATTCTCTTTTAAGTTTCATATCATCGTTTTGAAATTTCGAAGTTCGTCGTGTTAGATTACTTAGAAATTTTAGAGAAAATAAGTCGCTCGTTCAAAGACGAACAGTTCATTAAACAACTCATCACCTCCAAATGAGAATACCACAACCGATACTTGATCTTAGTGTCGTACGTACAGTAGTATCTCGTTGCTCGGCAAGAGAGAGAGTTCCTCGAGTTGTCGTTGTTCCCTTATCGGAAAACTTTGTCCTCAATGAGTGCTCGACAAAACGAGTTACCCACTTGTCAAGCTTAGCTAAAGGCAGATGCATTATTTACCAACAACACCCTCGCTTGCGAAGTGCTTGGCCTCGAATCCCAATAAAATCCGGCGACAGTCTCTGGCTGTCTCCCACTTTTTGTCCATTCTACCCAGCCGATCGAGCTCAATGATCGACTTCCACATGACAAAGGATGAAAAGTCTGGTTTCGCATGGGTTGAAATGGGGCGATTTCAGAATAGTACGGTAATGTACGCATGCCCCTGGTAGAAGAAGCTAAGGCTCAAGGTCTCTCGAAATTCATGCTTGCCTGACAAATCTGAAAGGTGACCGCCCCTATGAATCCGCTAACTCCGCTTGTCACGGTTTCCATTATTGCTCATGTCAAGCTCAATTTTCAACTCCTCCAGAGGACGTAACTCTTTTTTATTATTTTTGCTGATCTCATATCAGCTCGTCTGACGTCGCATCGCAGTGAGAGGAAAATGTGTGCTTAAAAAGTTTCAGTCTATTTTCCTATTCACTTCTAATTTATCACGTCAAAATAAAAGAAAGCAGTGGCAGATTTGATTTCAGGCTAGACTTGCCCAAAGACAACTTACCTCAAGATTCAAATGTGCCACCGAATCGAGTCATAAACTTCAAGGCCGGACATGGATCTTTTAATTGTCTCTTTACATTTGGATCTACAATATCTCTCTTTACCGTCTGAGAGAATGCACGCAGTCAGTGAATACTGATTTATTACGTCCGCCTTTGCGTTGGCCTTTTTTAAGTTCATTCCTTTCGAGGATTGGGCTAAAATTGTTGCGACATTAGATCATTTGTATGCAGGGCACATCGAGACAATTTTGTCCTACTAATGGCCATCTGTGAGTACGCACTCCTATGGTAGCAAGCAAAGGCCATCTAATGTAAAGTATAGAATGTAGTACGAGGCGCTTGAATCTCCTGTTGCTCTCTCTATTTCCAAAGTCTTTCTAAGAGCAGTGGCGGCCTAAAGTGAGAAATCTTGAAAACTTATGTGGATGAATTAGGCACTTTCAAAAGGGCTCTGTGAGTACAATGCATTTGCATGTACGATGACAGAGGTTCATGAAATCTCTGGTACCTTTAGGGCCAAAGTCATTCACTAGGATGCAGGAGATAGGCCCAATTCCAAGGTTCGGGTGAGTGTCTCAAAATGGATGCATTGGGATTTGTACGACTGGAAAACTAGAAATGTGGAAAGAAGGGGATTGGTAAAAGAATGAAGGAACGCGGGACTCTTCGTTCGTTTTCACATTCCCAACATCGGGATGAAAGAAAAAGAAGATGTCTGCTGTCAGGAAAACCTGTTTCACTTCATGGAACCCATTCAATTGGGATCAAACTCAATCCAAGTGATCCAAGTCACTCTGCTCGGCAGGGATTTCTTTGCCAGGGATGCCGTTTCAATCAAATTGCTCAACTTGATCGCACTGTTCCAGTAGCTGAAAGCCAAGAATGAGCGGGAAACACGTGGAAATGGTGATCAATTCTTTGGTCTGCTAATTGAAAAACTACGTTTCATCAAGTGGGAACCCTGGTTTTAAGAAAGAAATGCAAAAGAAGCACTTTTTGGGAGGAGAAATGGAATTTGAAGCTCTTGTTAAGGGACTCTATCTGATGTAGGAATATTTGTGGTCGTCTCATGGCTGACAGCCCAAGGAACGAAAAGGAAAGAGAAAATAATATTTGGCACAAAAACGGAAGATCCACCTCTGAGTGGTAAATTATCCGTTCCGTCTCAAACTTTGCCTCGCAGACCTGTCAATTGTGCGATGGAACTTCAAATCTCTAGACATTAAAACGCTACCAACAGAGAAAGAAGAGCTACATAGAAGGATCAATATTCTGCCTTCCCCCATTGAAAGTTTCCTTGACAGTAAACTAAAAATGCCGCTCACACAAATTGAGAGCAAACAAGTAGCTCGTAGCTCTTCCCCAAATTAGTTCTGAAACCATCGAGCCGCTGATTTAATAACTAGACACGGAGCATCAGCATACAACCAATATGGTCTTACCAAATGATCAGAATTGAATCACGGGCACAACCCAAAAAAACAACAACACAACCTTTCCTAATGAGATAGTTGATCCAAAGCCAATTATGGTCTAGAGATTCAAGTCGTGTAACAAGAAATTTGTCTTTCCACCGTTTTTCGTCCAACTCCACCAGTGTTATGATGGAGTGAATTAAAAAGATGGCCTGCTGTCAAATTTGGTCTCATCTTGAGAATAGGGATGGATCGTTCCTTGGAGAAATGGGAGAGCAGATCCAACGCGTGGTCCTTTTTTGGACAGGGTGTGAATGGAACGAAGTGGTGAGTGAGCACCCAACATGTCAGGGTAGAAAGCACGTCCATAGAGGATGGTGATTTGGGTGGGTAGTAGTGGGTGAGTGAGTAGGTGATGCCTTGCTCGTAGTGTATTATCACTCACAAATCATAACCGATCAGTTTGAGTGCAAGTGGTTACTCCTTCCCTCTAGGGATGATGGAGTTGTGCTTGGGGATAGGCTTTATTCAATAACGGTCCCATATGGTTGGAGACCTACACATTTCGTTGGATATTAAGAAATAGGCCTTGAGTTGATCCATCTATGCTAAATGTTCACAATTACTCGGAACGCAACTGAAGCGTTGTCCATTCCATACTTTTTAATTGAGTGAAGAAAAGGTGCCATTGCTTTTTAGAGCGCTCGGTCCACATTGGATTCGAGGAATCCACTGTGCTCGTTGAACCCCTTCCTCAAAATTGGTGTAGGTGCCCAACATGATAGGTGATTCTTTATGTCTCCTAACTTTGTATTAAGTTATATGCGCGAGCAAGTTTGCCCATTTTCAGCTCGCTCGCTTCCAATCATCCGCATCCCCGTATGTGAACGAACCCAGCATCACCGTAGATAGATAAAGAGATAGAAACCATCCCAACGTCAGCCATTGTACGTATGTAGGATACGACTACCGAGATGGAGGCAGCAAGCCGAGCATGCATCTGTGTAGGAGGGCACAACCCGTCGTATTACTACTTGCTTCTCTGCTTTTTGGGTGGAGATGGGGAAAAGCAATCTTGGAACGATCAAAAAACTATCTACTAAATCAGGGTTACCCAACTTTCAAGGCCGATTGTCAAGGAGGTTTCGAGTAATATATCTGAGTGTTCCCTCAGATTGGTAACGATGATACGACATCTAGTGCCGAAAAGCAGGATTGTTGGCTAGTTCTAGGTAGAAACGGCGACCCTGGTCCATCTAGGATATGTGAGAAAAGTAAACTGGATGCATTAGCAAATTAGTACCTTCCTCTTTTTCTCTTCCTTTCGCTTCTTGTCCCTTTCAATGATGATGTTATTGTTGCTACAAAAGCAATAGCTAAGGAAGATGAAGCAGCAGCACTGTACATTACAGTCGGAAAAAAAAATCTTCGAGGTCGTCGAGGACGCCTAGTGGCCTCGTTTGCTCTGAGTGAGGGAGAAAGGGTTAAGCCATGAAGTCGTCGGGTAAAGAAAATAGAGTCCCACAAAGAACACAGAAACACATGATTTCATTGATGCACAATGTTCGACTTTCCAAGTCTATTTTCTCGCAGAGGTGTGGTAAAAATTCTTTTAATGGGGAAATAACGACTAACCATCGAACGGTTTCGTTGCAAGGGACCGGGATTTCAGGAAGAGTTTCATTTCCAAAGCCTCTTGGGAAAGTGTTCCAAATATGTGGGGTGGATTGCTTTTGTGATCTCATGGATCACCCTTACCTTTTCATGGATGTTCCCGTTCCACTTCGGGGGGAAAGGCAAAGAATCTATCGATCTCGAAAATTACAAAATCAAATTTCCATCGCTTTCTCATCAATCACGTTCAATTCGCGCGATCTCATGCGCCCTAGCCCTAGAAGAAGACCCTTCAGCCTTCAGCCTTCAGTGTTCTTTACGTTGCTCGTAGACCAAGTACGTAAAGTAGGAGTGCAAAGAGTAAGCTATCCGGGAACTTTACCTCGAGACTGGCGAGACTTAAAGGACTTGCTTTTATCCTCTTCTTGTGTGAACGTAAGATTGTTATGGGTACATAAAGGACATTTTGCAAATTGTATTAAGTAGATGGCATGTACGAAAGAGCCTATTTTGATTGGCTCCAACAAATTTTGGAGTCAATTCCAATCTTACTCCACACTTTTTGATGACACGAGAGTTTGTTGGGTTCATAGATTTAGGAATGCTATTTTCAAGTTATTTATCTTATTGCACCAAATCAACAACTTTAGGATTGATTAGGCTATCCCCTAATTATGCCCAAAGTACCCCAGTCAAATAGATCCCTTGGGTTGATTAGTCCTTTTACGTCTATGGATTTCAACGACAGGTGCTAGAATCCCAAAGAAAAGGGCCTTAAGCAAGTTGCGGGAAGTTTCTGATTTTGTCAGCACTTTTGTTTCCACTAATGACAGCACACACTTCATTGGCATAATTGCATCCAAGTGTCATTCAAATTCGCTGATGCTCAAGTTTCTCGAGTCCCTGACACCGAAAAGTGTAATTGGAACACTTCTGTACTGGGTGGCGCTATCCTACCTACACAATGCTCTTAGAGGTGCTGCTTGCAAAATAACGTCAAGTGAAAATGGATCACGAGTAGTGTGCTGGGGTTCAAATCGGTCCAAAAGTTTAAGTTGCCCTCTACTCTTTCCCAACTTCCTCCGACGAGGGGAACCTTGTCTTTTGGGAATCAAAAACCTTTTATGGCATTCCCTCAACCATTAAACAATGGCTACACATAATTTCCATATCATGAGCGGTGAGCGGAGGAGGAGAAGGATGCACGGGAGGGAAGTCATAGAGAATCGGGTTTCCTCGTGGAAAACAAAGAGTGGAAAACCTCTCAGTGAAGCCGGGAATTCTTGTGAACCTTATTATCGTCGTCATCATCATCATCCATTAGACAGACACCGGGGAAGGTTCAGCCAGGACAAACACAATAGATCCGTTTATTAGCTATGTAAAACGGAACATCAAGCCCCAACCTCGGGTTTTCCTTCCAAATAGGAGAGCGACCAAACGAGAAAGCGAGTGAGCTAAAAAGCATGGGGCATTTTTTTCCTTGTTCACTTGTTTGCCTCTTCCCTTTCTTAAAACCTTGTGACCGGTTGATAAATTCCAGTCAAAACATTCTCATATGAGAAATAGGTTTGTACAAAGGATGCAACCTTGGATGACAACATGAGTTTGGTTTTCGTGGGACGTTTTTTTCGGCGCTGAAAGTTAAAGTCTGTCCTTCTACTGTTGGGGTCTCACTTTCTTTCCCTATATCTCTTTCTCTCTCTCGACTTTTTCCGATTTGTCGTCCCCCTCCTTCCGTTGTGCGCAGATTTATTGACTTTTTGTGGGTCTTTAGAACCCAAAAGCATGTTCTGCCTTAAAAGTTCAGTTTTGTGGGTGAATCAAAGGGGTTTTTACGCTTCGCGTGTCGCGACGCTTGTAATAAATCTGAACCTAGAAAAGCTCCACTCATCGAGCAGATAACTTTTACTTGCTTTATTAGAAACGTTTCAACCCCAAGATTGTATTCTATGCCCCAGAATCATCATTCACATGGACAAGACCCTTGTATGCGTGCCATTCCACACGGTGAATGATAGAAATGAGCCTCCTCATGATTTGCCACAATTCCACAGTTCTTTATGGAGCGTTGTGCACCTCTCCATGTGTGTACAGAGTATATCCACCATCCCCTTTGGGCACCCCAGAAACTGAGATTCTTGGGGCATTATCATCTGTTCCTCTTCCTCTTTTCCTTTGGCGTGGTGGTGGAAGTTGAGGTTGTCTTCAGTTACTGTGGAAGGATCACGGGCCATTCACAGCTTGCTCGTTTCACGTCTGGGTGAATAAAGTATTGGTTCCTGATACAAACGAACCCACTAACATCAACAACAACTCCTCTCATGGCCTGCTCCTTATAGTAGAAAGAAGCCTCCCTCGTCCTCCTCCTCCACTACTCACACACCACACACCCACTTCTCATCGCCTTCCCTTTATTTCGACAAGAGTTGTTTTGAGGCTCACGAGGAACTTCTTGTCATTGCTTTGGCACATGGAACACGATCCGCACTGCAGGGTTGCTAGCTACTCGAGCTCGAGTACGTAATACGTACGTACGTAAAGCAAACGCAGAAGAAAAAAGGCGAAAACTAGAGCTTTTCTTGGGGTATTACTATGAAGAATGCCTCCCAGATATGATACTACCAAACTTTAGTTCAAACGTGGACTTCTTATAATAGGCGTGGAGGTCACACCACCACTTTGTGCAAGATCTGGAAAAAGTCTCAAAATAGAAGGTTAGAACAACGTGTTACGTATTGTCTCTAGCTCTATTCTACGGTACACTCTTATGTTTTTTGTTACATTGATTAATTGTTCTTTTCAAATACTTGTGGAATGACACCATCATTTTCACAACATCAAATGTTCACAAATGCGCTTGATTGTCGGAAGGAAAAAAATGGAAGGATCCCGTTTTTCATTGACGGCTGTGTTAAACTTCAGAAGTCCATGTATGTAATACGTACTTGTCTATACAGGTTAAGAATAGAAGGCTTAATGAGATTGTTGGGCGAAAATGATTTACCCTCATATTGAAACAACATCTCGTCCTACTACCGTCATACACAGAACAGACCCCAAGTTTGAAAGAAATCGCAGGAGGAACGGCGAGAAATACGAGTTGGGACGCAACATGATGTATGCTCCAATCAGTTGCAATATACGTACGTACGTACCTACAAAGCTGTCAAGACCTAATGAATGGATTTCTTTCTGATTGTGATGAAGGGTTGAGACAATATATATGTAAATAAATTGATGTGATCCCCAATCCCGGAGGCGAATGTGGTTCTTAATGAGGGCGAAGCCGATCCTCTAAGATGGCCGATTGATATTGATGATTTACCCCCGTTTGATCTAAGCAGAGTTGTCTTATCAAGAACGACGCAGAAGGGATTGTCAGATGTAATGTTTGTTAAGGATTGGAACTCCCCCAATTTCTTACGGCGGCGATCTCAATCTTTTGAAAGCGGCAGTTTTTTTCCTTCCCATATTTCACAGATCACAATCTAAGGCTACTGACTACATACACATACACACATGCACCTTGTACAATACGCTACGGATGTGCTCGTTGGGGTGCGACTGCCTGGCAAATACGATGGAACTAGTGGCATAAACTCACTTCACACAGGGAACAGAGGGGAATGAGGGTATCAAGAGGACAAGTGCTCTCATAGGCCGACTTTAGGGTGCGACAAAATCGACTTCTTTTCTATTTGAGACTTTTGGGATGAAAAATCTCCGGATGGGGCACCATGCAGACATGAGCGGACCAAATGCTGCTCCGGTAAGTTATCGGAGTCTTTGTCATTTTGTAATAGTAAACGAGGATAGGGATGGAACAATTGGTTGAATTTGGCAGCTACAGCTACTGCGATTAGGAGAAAGTAAGATTTGAAATTGAATTCTATTTTGAACTTTAAGAACTTTTGGCCGATCGAAAGGTCATACAACAATAACCATAATTGAGCCATTGACGACCAATCAAAATACGGGATAATTCAGTGTTTAGTAATGGGTTTTTAACAATGATTGACTTTGCTGATTGACCTGGAAAGTCTTGTCGCTTTAGTATGTTTTTAAACACCCAACCGGTTCTCTCTAGATTGTGCCTTGGTTGAAGCTAATTGATATTAAAGATCGCTGAAACCAGCCTATATTCGTGTGTTTTCCATTGTCGGTAGTCGGAAAATTTCGCACCTCTGGCACTCAGGATTCGTAGAAGTGCTTACTCCGTTTGGTTGGCATCGTCAGAGACGAGATGGGAGGAGATAGAGGCCATTACATGAATAAAACATCCTCTTTCTTCACCTCTTCAGATGGCCATTGAGTGCTTCTCTGTGGTGTGGAACATAAATGCAACCACTTCAACCACCTCAATCCACCCTCACTTAAGTTACAGGAAGGAGCAGGAGAGCGAAGACTTCGTAGTTCGCTGTCGGTTGTTCGATGGTTCGAAGGATAAAGAAACTTCGCATCTAGGTCTTTTTCGATCTCAAGTCATGACCTCTTGGTTTTCGTGTCGAAAGAATGGAGCTGGAAAGAAGGTTGAGCGGCGCAAAGATCAGCACATTTTGTAGAACATGGAACACATCAACGGACATCAACAGCTTTGAGAGCAAATAAAGATAGCAATCAGGGCAGATTTCAGAGAACCCTTGTTTTGTCAAGAATCTAAGAAGACGGGTGGAGCGTCTAACATGTAGTATTTGGATATAAAAAGCAATCGTCTTTTCCACTCGTTGGCTCGGGATGTTCTTGCCATTGGTGCTTTCACTGGCTGCTGTATCTGTTCTATCAGATTGATGGGATGAAAACAAAGTTCAAGTTTCTCCTCCTCCTCGAGTATGCAATGTGCCATGGATGTTCCATCGTATTATCTTGCCCTTTCAGCCACACTTTAAGGAACTTGAGATGATAAAAATCCATCAACTAACCGTGAACAAACAATGCATGTGTCCGAAAATTGAGTGGGTTCGTGTCAAGTTGGTTTGGTACTCAGCAAGTGGGGTACATAAAAAATAATGAGACATGAAATAATGAAAAATAATGAGACGAATTTCTTGATTTTACAAATGATTACGCATGAAGAAATTTTTACGAATTGCGACATTTATTCTCTCTGTTCGATCTTTGAAAAATCTTGTTTCTTGTTGGATAGGTGTTTTTACTCGTCCCGCTTTTATTCGCGTGGATAGTTCCGCAAACTCGCGACTCGCCGCCGTGCATGGGTTTCGTTCGCTCTCTTCCTCCCTCATTCATTGGGTACATAAAAAATCTTTCCAGGTCGTAGTTTGGCACCATCAAGAGCAACTTACTCCCCATTTTCCTTCCAGGACGAGAGCCTAAAACAATCCCCATTCCCCTTTATCCAACCTAAATTGTCATTGAATTTGATCCCACCACGATCCCATGTTCCAAGAGTCCCGATTTTCAAGCTCGACTTCAAAAAGGGGGAAAATGGACGGAGAAACCCATTCAAATGTACATTCTCCTTCGTTGATTGGCCCTTTTTGAGTTGTAATGAAAAAATGATTTTAAATGTCAGCAAGTAACAACAAACAAACATGTCTAGTGTCTAGTTAAACAAAACAGTTCTGCTAAAATTCGGAGGATCGAAAAAATAAAAGATCCGAAAAAAGGTGACGGGTGCAAAATCAGTGGGTATCATTTGGCAATGGGGCGAGGAAATGGTGGGATTGGGCTCAAAATGCTGAAAGAGATATTTCCATCTCATTCTTTTTGCATCTTCGAGAACCTCATCTCATCTTTCAAGTCAACCTGAGACCGCTCCCCTCTCCCCCAATTCAGCTAAAAGAGGGCCGAGGGAATTCTCGAGGAGTTGGCATTCGTTGAGCGTCTCTATTCGGTGATGCTATTACAAGCCCTTAATACTGTAACAATGATAATCGCCTTTCAGCACCGTTGGTTATTATTTGCACACGACCATAATATCACACGAACTTGACAGTCAAGGACGAGCAAATGAGGTCATTTCCACAAATCTTGGACTTTATTGCCCTCAAAATTTGTTGTCCATTGAGGAAGGAACTAGTGGGCTCAACAGCCATGCAGGAGTTCAGCCAGTGCCAGGAGCCCTTTTGTGTCATGGGAATAGAAAGAGCCCACTTTGAAAATCTCAGACTTCAAGCGCTCCGAAAGGCGGTGTGAACTCATTCTTATTCGGCATACATTTTCTTTTATATGTAAATTTAATGTTGAAATGAAGACACCTTGACTTTCGAGAGCATAATATATGGTCATAGGCTAAAAATGACCAAGGCTTTTTCTCTGGGAGCTTCGAATGGAGGTTTGGGTCAGGTCAGATTCGATACCAAATCACAAAGCTCTTTTTGGCAGGAGAAACGTATCCTTCAAACCGGAGGAAATCATTCCTAAACAGGCATTTGTTGCTCGAGCTTCAAAGTCCATCAATCTCTTCGCAACTAATTTTTGACTCACGGTAACAATTGAGCTCGTTCCGTAGGGAATGTCTTTTTGCCACGACATGATTATGTCATGCAGAAAATGATGGAATTTCTTTGACGGGCCCGACAGTCCTACAACGTCTCTAATGAATTGGCCATGATTTTGGTTTCTTTCAGTGTTTGCGGAAGCCAGACGACAACGTGACCAATTCGACATGAGCAACGAGTTGGACTTGTTGCCTCGGGACCCCGAATTTGTCAACCACGTGCCAAACATGACGGTAGCAATTGGCCGCGATGTGGATTTAGATTGCCAGGTCAAAAATGTGGGGGAATACAAGGTGAGTTGGGGTCGAAATTGACATGTTATTGCTGATTTATCGCCCTGTTGATTGAGATTTCACCTCATGAGTCTCGAAGAGCCAGAAGAGCGAGAGGGAGAACTTTTTTGTCCGATGGGAACAACTTTGGAATTGAAAACTTGGCCGCCCATAAGTCATGGGTATCTGTTTGTTTCCACCTTTCGAGTAATTTGTCATAACCAAATGGGCGCCGGGCGGGAAACTACTTTTTCCTTCTTCCTTTTTCCCCTCAAGCGACAAAAAAATAAATACATCGTCAGAAAAAAGTGGCAAAAGTTGAGAGTTGAAAAAGGCAATAAAGAAATGTGGAACTGAGACGAAAGGAGCAATGGGTCCCTTCAAAAGTGGAATACATCTCTTGGAACGTTGAAACATTTCCTTGAATACATCCACCATCCAGTGCAGTCAGTCAGTCAGTCAGTCTGCTTGCCTGCCTTCTACGTACTATGTACCACTAGCTAGCAAAGCAGGGAAGGGAAAAGAAGACCAGAATAGAGGGGTCCAATAGACTTAGCTTAGTCGTCCTCTCGTTTCAGCCCCAAGCATACAGGGCATGTCACCCAAAACTGCAAAATTTCCTCCATAAATTGTCCCACCAAATGCAAATAGCCCCAGAACAGGAATACCCTTATTTTCGTTACTTCAAAAACCATACCTGAGCAATAAGGGAAACCGTCTTCATTTGCTTTTGATCTGACAATTCCAAATCTATTTCCACCAACAAAGAACCATCGTTGAACGAATATTTCAAAACTGTTAAATATGTGTTAGTGGTGGAAGTTTAAAAAGCAATAAAAATAAAGTCTTCTGAACCCCCATCTATGGCGAAAGTATGAAGAGGGGAGGAAGGGCATCGCTGAGGAGTAGCTTTTGTAAGGTGAATGAAATGGTTCAAGTATGCAACAAATTACGACAGTTCTCGAGACGTAATTGACTTTGAATTGACTGAGCAGCACGACGCCGAGTCTCATTGTGGGTCCCTTTTCAGGTGGGCTGGATGAAAGCCGAGGATCAGACCGTCTTAACTCTCCACAAGCGTGTCATCACGCACAACTCCCGGATCCGGGTCACTCACGACGAGCATCGAACTTGGACCCTCAAGATTGTTCAAGTCCAATTGGAGGACCAAGGCTGTTACATGTGTCAGATCAACACAGCAGTCATGATGAAGCAATCGGGGTGCCTTAACGTCTTGGGTAGTTGAATTTAGTGGATAGATATACATAAGAACCTGATGACCTAAATTTTCTGAATTATTTTGTCTCTTCAGTTCCACCGGATATTGATTCGGATCGAACAACGTCGGATGTGACCGTGTCCGAGAGTCAAAACGCCGTTCTCTTCTGTAAAGCTTATGGTCAACCCGTGCCAACCATCACGTGGAGGAAAGAAAATGGAAAACAATTCATTATCAAAGATGGCTCAACCAAAAAGAAAGGTAACGGCTCAAGCCCCTGAGTCAGTATTGGCAAATCCACCCCTGACACCATCAGCTCGCAATGTTCAGTTCAGGTCTCAACCTTTTGTGTACATAATTTCCAGTTCAAGAATACCGCGGAGAAGAGCTCCATCTCCACAAAATCAAACGCCAAGATATGGGTGCCTTTATGTGCATAGCAAACAATGGCGTGCCACCAACCGTGAGTCAGAGGGTTGTGCTCAATGTCAATTGTGAGTATGGTGGTAGACTTGTTTCCGACTATAGGGACTATTTATGATCCTAAATTTCCCTATATTTTTTCCAGTTGAACCAACGATTGAAATCAAAAACCAAGTTGTGGGATGTCCCGTGGGAAAAGAGGTTGTTCTTCAGTGTTCCGTGGAGGCTTATCCCAGCCCCCACAACTATTGGCAACGATCTACAACGCAAGGAGGTGATCATGAGATCATCATGGCTCCTAATCACAGTCCAGATTTTGAAATTTCCAACCAGGTCAGTTCCTATCGCTCCGAGATGACCTTCAAAATCAAAAGATTCACCAAGGCTGATGCCGGCACTTATACGTGTATCTCTACGAATTCTTTGGGTCGAAAAGAGGGGACGATCCGCCTTTATGGTAAATCAATTTTGTAAAATGTCAAAAAACGTGAATAACATGAAAATGTGCTTGATTATCTTTACAGAAATTATTCAACAGACTGACGCTCCCTGGACTAGTTTCACAGAGTCCAGTTACTCCGTTGGTGAGTTTTCAACAAGCAAAGCCTACTTCGTACATTTGGCCAAGACAGAGCCAACTGAAGGTCATTAGCACACGTTTTTTATGTTTCATGTTCCAGAGGAGATTGAAAAGACCGATGGTCAGCATATAACCCATGAAAACATTCGTGATCCAATTCAAAACATATCGACAAAAGGTAACAACTATCGATACTGCTCCTCGAATATCCAGAAAGTAGGCAAATTGAGACTTCAACCTACTGCGAACGGTATCAACCAAATCAAGTCGTCTGTAAATTCACCATTAAGTTCTAAGTTCAAGTATGTGCTTTTTGTTCAAATTGCGCTTTCATTGAGATTAAGCAACTTTTCCATTTTCATCTATCACTAAAGACTAATAATCAAAATCGAAGAGAACAATTTTCCATAAAATATTTCAAATTCGAGCAATTCATATCAGTTTCCATGTTTTTTTCTGGCCACAAAAGTAGAGCGTATATCAACGGCAGAATATTCAAGAAGAGTAAATGATCCCTTATTAATTCATTTCTTTCAGACACTTACACTCTTAACGACAAGAGCCATCCAGATTCAAAGCCCAACGAGAAGAAGTCCCGCAAAGATCGAATGTTTGCAAATTCTGAACCCATTCGCAATGTTGTTGACCCTTGGAATCTTATGCTCTGGGCGTTTGTCCACTTTGCAAATGTCATTTAAAGCAACCAACACGTGGGTTTTACCGCTCAGTGTTATCGAAGTTGAAATTTGTACCTTCGTTTTAGATTATTGCCCAAACAATTAATACTCATACTCCGACATTCCACTTCCCATCACTTCATTCTAAGCCCCATTTATTTTGCCCGTCACCGTTTCTTTCAGCTTGTAATCAGTGGATATCTTACAAATGTCTCTTCAACGTTATATTGTTATATTTAGTCTAAATTTAGGATTCTTTAATTACAAAAATTTCGTTTGTCCACTTTGAAATAAACCCAACTTGTAAATTTGACTTAGGCTCACAGTCTCAAAAAAAATCAAGGTTGCGAAGATTAGTTGGTTCCAAGTTCCGCCAAAAGCTTTCAAATCGAATCATTTTTGCTCGTAGTCCCAAAATGTCTTAAAATAACCTTAATGAAAGTTGGAAGAACAACTTGCGTCTTTCAAAGTGTCAAGTTTAATTTGCCCCACATCCTTAAGAAAGTACGCAGAACTTTCGAAACATTGGTTTCGCCATGCTTTATACTCCTTGTCATAATTGGGAAAACATTTTCATTCCTCGGCATACACAAAAATTGATCAAATTCTATTTCTCACCCCATTTTGGGATGACCGATTGACAGCCGTGATGAAAGGCAAAAAGCTTCACCTTCCATTGTTTCAAAATATCATATATGGTTTGCAAAAATAAAAATGATTTTACACTGACGAGGAAGAATGAAAATTAGGTTCGGTGGAAACTATTTTGTGATCCCCATGGCCAATTGCCGAGTGAAAAACAAGCGTTGCTGGTTGCCTCTGCTGAGGTTTGTGGTTGCACAGAGCTCGTCAAATGATTGTCGGAAGATCCAGGAGACAAAAATGCGTATAGAATTAATGGATCCAGAGCATGATGGATTCGTTTCACGGGAAATCTCTTTGAATTGATGTGCGAGCCAATCCAGAGAAATGTTCTCAGTCACTCAGGAAGAATTGAAACATTTTCTCTGGAAAGTCTTTGGATTAGGTCTCAAACAAATGACTTTTAAATAGCTTCTTCCTCTTTGTTTTACCCAGGCAAATCATGATTTATGTACTTACTACCTTACGTTATGCCTGCCATCTCGTCACTTTGTCACATCCTGATCCCTTTAGATAATCATAACAGAATCACTGGATTCGTCATAAATTTGACGGAAATCACTTGATTATGGTCCAGTCTACCAAGACAAATATGCTTAAAAGTACACAATTGAGCTCTGCCGCAAATTATTACAAATAATATATCATTTAGCCAACATCTGTGTGTTCCTTCTCAAAACATGCACTCTATGACGAGTAGCCACTCAAATCAATGGAAAAGTGAATGTTGAATAAATTGGAGGAGAATGTGAGGAATGACAAAATTTAAGTTTCACTGCTGACATGCACATGGGTTGGTAGGCAGGTTTCAAGATCAGCGAATGTAATCGAGGGATGTTACGAAATCAATGTGAGCAATTAATTGATCAATGGTTTCCGGTGGTGGGTTCTCAAACCCACATACGGAAAGTGTAGAACAACCGGTGCATGATAAACGCTTCATCATGAGCAGGGGGATTTTCTTTCGACAGGAAAACAGCGGTTGATCACCTCGCACATTGGTTCTTTAATCCCATTTACACACCCACTTTAGCACGAGAATATGTCATTCCATTCACTAACGCAATGAGAAACTTTCGAGCATTTCTTGAAATGCCAGATTTAAACGTCTGGTTTGAGGTGGTTTTAGACTTCCAATCAGGTTTTGAACGCAACTAATGAGCGAAAACTTCCCCATTGATACCAATCTGAAATGGAATGTGCGCTTTCCCCGCTCCTTTCTTGATTAATGAATGACCAGGTTGACCTATACCAAAACATCCTAACTTACTGTACTACCTTAGCTTACTGAGCCGTCGAGTTAAGTCCTTGAAAAAATACGGATTGACATATTCGTTGTCATACGAAATCATCAACTTCATCTTCTTTATGTTTTTCCTCCTGATCATCAAGCAATTTGCATGACTTCTAACAAGTCAACCCGCCCATGCGGAGATCATCATGCAGGATTCACTCGCCATCAAAAAGTCTTGACGCTTCTTGGCGTGCTCGCCAACAGCCAGCGCCTCTCACGGCCGGAAAACGAAGAGCCCACAGATAGATAGACACCAACCACTCGCTCTCACAAGAAGGAAGCGAGTAAAGTAAGTTTGCATGTTATTTGAGATATCTCAGGGATGCCGCTTCTCACGGCTTGCTCCTTCGTCGGATTCATCAGGATGAGTTCAGTTGCTCGGAGAATCTGTGACAGTTGGGACGTGTGCCGGCGACTCATTTGCCAGAAAAGAACATTTTGACACGTTTTGGTGGTTGTGGATTTGGAAAGAATGTTTGCTTCATGAAGTGTACAATGGTGGCTACCACTGAATATGTTCCTAGACAAAGGTAAGTCCGTCGCCTCAGACTTTTTACAAGACAGAGATTGGAGGGAATCCCTTTTATCCACTTCTCTCTGCATGAAGAGAAGAGATGCCGGCAAATAGTTCTTGAAGGAAGAGATCAACTCAAAAGTTTTGGACCCAAAAACTTAAGGGCGCTCTCTCCATATAAAAAGATTAAGACCTGAGGTCAGACCGTCTAGAGTATTCAGATTACTAGACGTGTGCACATTACATAGAAACAAAATCGAGTTCAATATAAAGGATAGTTACGTTTTGTGAGAGGACCGGTAGTTTCGCCGAAAACCAAGAAGCATCATGGATTATCTCTCACAATCAAAGGATTTTGAGCGCCGCTTGCAGCATTTTGAAACGACGTTTGCAAAGAATTCTCAACCTAGCCATGAGGAGGCGTTGTCTCAAACTCCCATGGGTCCAGCTAAGACTTCGGCCAAATTCGGGACCGATAAACTGGAAAAATCTGATTCATGCAGTGCCTTCTCAGAGAGGACCCATTTTTATCGACAAAAGGTTGTACATTTTCCAAGCCTCTTTCCTGAAATGTAATGCCAGTTTTTTCTTGCCCAACCATAGTGCTTTTGAAAAAGAGCATTTTCACAATAATTTAGTACAAAAAATAGGAAAAATCATATTTGAGGCAGAGGAATGTCTCGTCTGTCAGTTTTTGTTCGACATTTGAGTATCAAATCAGCTTTGAGTAAAAAACTTAGCGTGGTAGAACATGATTCCCGCATTCACTTTTTTTCGTCACTCGACCAGATTTCTAAGATAACCCTCGACACCTCGTATCTTTTCAAAACAGAGGACGAAATCAATGAGTATAGTTAGGTTAGGTTCCCAAGCATATCAATTTTTCACAAAGGTAATGTCAGAGGTTAAAAGTTCTACAGTGCAGTGAAAGGAGTCTGGTTCAACAAGACTTTTTGCTTGAATGTAATTATTCATTATTGAATGAGACTTACTACGTTTCAAAGAGAACTTCTGTGGTCAAAACCAAAGCTATGGCCGACAAAATTAGCCCCAGAACTTTTGCCTTGCTCTCAAAGATCTTCATAAACGAAGCAAACATCGAATTTTTAAACATTCCCGAACCTGAGAGTTATCAAGTCGAATTCAAGCATAAAAATTTTGATAATATGTGAAGGAAACCATATCCTAATGAAATATGCTACACATGCCAAAAATGATGACATCACTAGTAATTCCCGCCATTAGGAAGAGAGGTTTACATTAGTAGGCTAGTGCTTGGACAAGCCAGTCTTCTTGAA